>CM040123.1:242200256-243400256 GCA_022559845.1 Amorphophallus konjac
CGTGGCCCGCTAATGTTGACACATCCCGTTACTGCGCTTTCCATCGCGCACCTGGTCACAACCTTGATCGTTGCTTCCACTTTAGAGATTATATTTATGATCTAAACGACCAGGGCGGCATCAACTGGGATGAGATGAGGTAGTTTATTGCCACCATGAAAGAAAGAAGGCCTCCTCGGCAGCAACAGGCTCCACAGCAACCAACTCCACAGCAGCAACAACAAGCTCCAGCGCCTCAGCAGGATATGGGGATTGTCCACAATCCACTGCCGGAGCACCCGCCAAACCAGCACGTAAACCCTGTCACGTCTCATCCCGAGGTGGAGAGAGGGCAGGGATGGCATGAAGAAAACGCCTCTGTCGGGGCATTTAATCACAATCAAAATCAACCTCCGCGTCTCTTGCGCACCCCTTCTTCTTCTTCTACCCCCCAATTGAGCCGATCCCTTCTGCGCCCCGTTAATCCACCTACCCCCACCTATTCTCCAACCTTGCCGGTTCGCCCCCTTCTTACCCGCTTACCACCTCCACAGCCTACACCACAACAAACCCCATCCACCACCAACCCTTCACCATTGCCATCTAGGCCACTCCTTAACCGCCCGTCGCCAACACCCGTTGCACCCGCCACCACTACTCCTCCACCGGCAAGGATCCCTCCACCATCGGCTCCCCCACCTTTTATGCCCAGATCTCTCCTCGTTCCACCCACCAATTCCCCCCGCATTCGGGTATCCCTTTCTACTCCTACGCCTCCTACGGGGTCATCTTTATTGAACTCTTCATCAACACCCCCTGTGGGGGCTCCTTCTTCAAACACTCCTCCACTGCTTATCAACACTAACACACCCTCTTCTTCTTCTAACCCTCCTCCCACACTTGCCCCGACAGAGGCGCGTCAAGGCGTGGTGCCGCTCCGCAGTGGACGGATGTTCCACCGCATTTTTCCACAAAGAGAGTTAGAGCCCGCGCAGGGGCCGCAAGAACAGGAACAAGAACAGGAGTCCATACCAGGCACAGAATACGACTTGTTAAAGCATTTGGACCGGACTCCGGCAAGAATTTCAATTCTAGAACTGATCAAGAGGTCGACCACTCATCAGATGGCTCTAAAGGAATATCTGCAGAAAGTCATGGTCAATGAGGACATTCCGGTCGAGCAGATAACCGCAGTCTTAGCACCTACTGGCAGTCAACCAGCAATCACTTTTCATGAGCATGAGCTGGCACCAATCCCAGCAAGAAAATATGCTCTATGCATCACAGTTAATATCAATAAGGTGGCTGTACAACAGTGTTTGGTGGACACTGGGGCATCCATCAATGTCTTGCCGCCGAGCACTTTGAAGATGTGCGGCATTCCTGAAAACCAAATTCGGACATCTACTATCACAGTCACTACATATGATAATACCAAGAAACCTCCTCTAGGCATGATTACCTTAAAAGTCAGTTTGGGTCCAGCCACCATTACAGCAGATTTTCATATTTTGGACATGTATCCGACATTTAATGGCATTTTGGGCCGCCCCTACATTCAACAACTCGATGCGGTGCCATCAACAAATCATCAGTGCCTCAAGTTCCCACATAAGGGCCGTATTATCAAAGTCACCAGTATGCCAATTCTGCCAGAGGAAGATATACATTTGGCATCATCAGTTCCTTCTATTTGGCCGGCCAACAAGCCGTTGTTATCAGTACTGGACATCCCTCACCCAAGTACAGATCGCCAGCCGCTTACCTGGACGTTGCAGACACATTTTGTCACGGGTGGCTTTCAGAATAATGAGCAAACTACAATAATCACTTCCATACTAGACTGTCAGGATGTTCATGCTAGACAGTTTGCTCGTCATATTGCCCCGCTGGCCACATATAAAGCCCTGGAATCCTTAAGGCCTGACAAGAGATGGAAAATGGATGATCCAGAATGTGACTGGTACAGGTTGTTCGATATGCAAGACATTACTATTTCCTTGAGCCGCCTCTTTATGCCGACAGATCCGGAATGGCCGCCATTTATTCATGAATTGATTGAAAAACCTGCTGTGATTACAGACAAGAGGCAGTTGCTGAGTGACTACACTGATACTGGAGAGCCAGATATTCTGTTTGAGGAAGGTTTCACTGTGGACAGGTTGTGGGCCGGCCTCTTTTCTCTCACGTCCATGCATCCATCTGTTCTTGCTTCTCTATATTCTCATTGGTTTGGTCGCGTGCCAAGACCGCCACCGATTACGATCAATTTGTCTCCAAATTCAATCCAAGTTTCTCTGCCGATTCCTCCCTCGCTCCCCGAGCGATTTTCTAAACTCTCCATTGCACCCCCACGTGGGCCACCACCGATTCAATCTTTCTCCAAACTTTCAATTTCCACTCCTCCTGCTATTCTCCCTTCACATTGCTTTCTTCTGGAAAAAGAAAATAAAAATGAAGATAAAAATAAAAATGAAAAAAAAACACCAAAATTCTAACTTTCCAATCCTCCATCTCTATTGAGGAGACCTCCTATTTTTCTCCCGAGTGTGTCCCGACCCAGGGGCCACTCCTTCAAGATTCATTGATAAATCTCTTTTCCCCCTCCGATGAGGGGTCTTCATCTATATCACCTCCTGTATCCGCTTTCTCACCTCCTTCTTCGTCTAATCAAGCTAGTTGTTCTTCTTCTTCTAATAAAATTCATGGGATAGATTTTCATAAGAAATCCAAGGGTAAGCAGATTCCCCGTAGGTTTTTGTTTGAGTTAGCTATAAGATGCCAGTCTTGTTTAGCTCTTCCTGAATTTGTAGAAAATCCGATTATCCTGCCAGAATTGGAATATGAGGAAACTGTTGTTTCTTATGAGGGTTTGGGTGTCTACGAGATTATGAATGATGAAGACCCTATTGAAGAGGGGGATGAAAGTTATGAAAAATATGAGGACAAGGCTGATGCCTTTGCTAGTGGCATGAGAAGATTCGACGAACCATCAGCCTCTGTAGATGAGCCTACCAAAGAAGTTAATTTGGGTACCGAGGAAGACCCTAGGATCGTCCTCATCAGCAAGAATTTGCCGCCCTCCGAAGAGGAGGCGCTTATTTTGGTACTTCAAGAATACAAGGACACGTTTGCGTGGAGTTATGAGGATAAGCCTGGATTATACCTTGCGCTCATTGAACATCGGCTTACACTTAAGCCAGGGTCTGTCTCGGTCAAGCAACGGTTGAGGCGTTTCCACCCTAATATGGCTTTGAAGATGAAAGAAGAGGTCGACAAACTCCATAAGGCTAGATTTGTTAGAGTTGTCCTCTACCCCAATTGGGTGGCTAACATCGTCCCGGTCATGAAGAAAGATGGAAAGGTTCGGATTTGTATAGACTTCCGGGACCTCAACCGTGCGTGTCCTAAAGATGACTTCCCCCTCCCTCATATTGATGTTCTAATCGATAATACGGCAGGATTTGAGACTCTCTCTTTTATGGATGGTTTTTCAGGCTACAATCAGATTCGTCTAGCTGAAGAAGATCAAGAGAAAAAATCCTTCACAACACCATGGGGAACATACTGTTATGTGGTCATGCCCTTTGGACTCAAGAATGCTGGAGCCACTTATCAAAGGGCAATGATGGTGATTTTTCATGACATGATTCACATTTTTATTTAGGTATATGTGGATGACCTGGTTGTAAAATCAAGGACAAGGATTGAGCATCCTGGGGTTCTGGCTAAAGTCTTGCAAAGATCACAAGAATACCAATTGAAGATGAACCCCAAGAAGTGCGTGTTTGGCGTTTCATCTGGGAAGTTGCTTGGTTTCATTGTTAGCAAGAGGGGAATTGAAGTTGATCCCAACAAGGCAAAGGCCATTAGAGACATGCCTCCTCCCAAGAATTTGAAGGAAGTTCGAGGATTAATCGGGAGGTTGCAATTTATTCGACGCTTCGTCTCTCAGCACTCACAAAGGTGTAGGCCGTTTTACGAGCTTACTAAGCCGGGAGTCAAATTTGATTGGGATGACAAGTGTCAGGCAGCCTTTGACGGATTGAAGGATTATTTGGCCAATCCTCTTGTCCTGAGGCCGCCAATTCCAGGCAAACCACTCATTCTCTATGTCTCAGTCCTGGATGACTCTGTAGGTGCTGTCTTGGCCCAAGTGGATGAAGAAAGTAAGGAGAGGGCAGCATACTATTTGTCTAAACTTCTTAACCCCTGTGAGCAGAGGTACTCAGCCATGGAGAAGACTTGCGCTGCTTTGGTCTGGGTAGTTCAGAAATTAAAACACTATTTCCTAGCTCCCGAGGTTCACCTCATTGCTCGCATGAATCCAATCAAATTCCTTCTTGAAAAATCTGTCCTCACTGATCGATTAGCACGCTGGCAAAGCTTCCTCTCCCAATTTGACATCACTTACATTCAACAGAAAGCTATCAAAGGCTACGCCATTGCCGAACACCTTGCTCATCACCCTCTCCCCCGCTTTGATCCTGTCAATTCAGAGTTTCCAGATGAAGAACTGATGTCCATTAATCAACCCCAGGATCCTATGTGGACATTACATTTCGATGGAGCTCTAAATTCCCAAGGAAGATGGATCGGCATGGTTCTTTTAACACCAGAAGGGGTCACCATCCCGTTTGCTGCTCAGCTCACTTTCCCTGTCACCAACAATATAGCTGAGTATGAAGCTCTTTTGGCTGGCCTTCAAACCGCTCATAAATATGGTGTTACTCACTTGCGAATTGTTGGTGATAGTCAGCTTATTCTGCGCCAGGTGCTTGTCAAGTGCTGCACTATCAATCCTAAGCTCAAACCCTACCAGGAGCTTGCTTCAGCTTATGCCAAACTCTTCACTAAGTTGATCTTTGTTCATGTCCCTCGAAGCCAGAACATCCTAGCTGACACTCTTGCCTCTTTGGCCTCTGCTCTAGTCTTCCTTCCCGAGCATGATTTTCACGTTCCTCTTATTCATCAGCGTAACACTCCAGCTATTAAGGATCGTGCATTCCTCGATGTTAAGGATAGGGTGCTTGAAAAGGACAGACACAAGGAAGCTCTTAAAGGCAAAGAGGTCATGTTATTTGATTGGCAAGAAGAGTTGGCTGACGAAGAAAAACCTTGGTATTATGAGATTGCCAGGTATTGCAATGATCAGTCCTATCCCGGAGAAGCCACTGCAGAAGAAAAGAAAGCAATTAGAAGAGTGGCTCAGCGTTATGTTTTGGTTGGAGGTGTGCTCTACAGGAGAGGGCTCACTGGTGTTTTATTAAGATGCCTCGATGATGATGAATCTTGGAAGGTTGTAAAAGAGGCTCATTCTGGGGTGTGTGGTGGTCATGTGAACAGCCAGATGCTAGCTAAGAAGATTCTTAGGCTAGGCTTCTATTGGCCAACTCTAGAAGAGGATTGCTCCATCTATGTTCGTAGGTGTGTTAAGTGCCAGCTGCACGCCGACAAAATTTATTCTCCTGCTTCTTCACTCCATCCTATGTCCTCCCCATGGCCTTTCTCCATGTGGGCTTTTGATATCATTGGACCTCTTGGTGATTCAAACCTCCTGACAAAACAAAAGTCGTTCATCCTCACGGCAACGGAGTACTTCACCAAGTGGGCGGAAGCAGAAGCTTACATGGAGATTAAAGCATCGACTGCCTGCAAATTCATAATGAAGAACATCATCACGAGGTTCAGCATCCCGAGTACCATCGTCACCGATAATGGACCTCAATTTATCTCTCAAGAGCTCAAGGATCTCTGCAACAGGTATAACATTGTATTACATCATTCTTCTCCCTATTATCCGCAGGGCAATGGCCAAGCAGAGGCAACTAATAAAACTTTGATCAAAATTGTTAAAAAGACGTGTGAGGCTAATAAATTTTCAGATTGGCCAGACAAGCTAGTTGAAGCTCTCTGGGCCTATCGTACTTCCATTCGTACCCCCACTGGGCAAACCCCTTTCGCCCTTACTTATGGAATGGAGGCGGTAGTCCCTTATGAGATTCTCATTCCCTCTCTGAGAGTACAATTTGACAAGGAACTCTCTATTGATGAGCGTCGTGATTCACTCCTTGCTCAATTGGAACTCCTAGATGAGAAGCGTCTGGTCGCCGCTGAGCATGCACGCGTTTATCAAAACAGGCTCTCACGTTTTTATCAAAAGAAAGTAATTGAGAGAAAATTCAAAATCGACGAAATGGTAATTAAAAGAATTTTCGTAAAACCTGGCGGGCCCCGCTCAAAACTCCAACCAAACTGGGAAGGACCGTTCGTCATAAAAGAGGTTTATCCAGGCAATGCTTATAAACTGATTAATGCTGAAGGAGAAGAGTTAACTCACCCTTGGAATGGTTTGTATCTTAAGAAATACTACCCTTGATTCAAAAATCCAAAAAAAAAAATATATAGAATATTTTCAAAATAAAAAAAATGAAAATTGATTCAAAAATCCAAAGCAAAGTGGAATATTTCCAAAAACCAAAAAATATAGAAATTCCAAAAAGCAAAAATAGAAATTCTTCAAAATCAAAATAAATAAAAAATGAAAAGCTTTCAAAATTGGTGCCATGGCACACGAAGGATCAAGGTCCGAAAGGTCAAAATTCAGAATTCATTCATCAGTCTTGTTAAACTAAAATTGGGTCGACACCCGCACACACTACACGCTTTATTTTTGAACTCAAGCAGTGCAAAATCCGATGGGAAGTCAAAAACCTGACTAAAGGTGAAAGACAATACCCGTTCTTTTCTTCTTCGGCCCATAAGGGAGGAAGGGAGACCTCGGGGTAGACCCGCCAAGCCTATACGCCGCCCTAGTAGGTGGAAGTCAGGACCCAAAAGGGAGCAAATGCCACAAAAGCCCAAGTACAGTTAGGTTGTTCATCAATGCAAGTCAATTTCAAAGTGAAAGTCAAATGGTGAAAAGAAAAGCATGTCAAGAAGGCAAAGTCCCCGCAAGGAAAACCTTGGGCGTATGCGTGCAATATAAAAGAGGCAAAAAGGCAACAAAATTTCCCTACGCCAAAGACCGAACCCCAACAGGCATAGGGTAGGGGAGGTAACTTTACCTCGAGCATCTCAGAATCCCTTATGGGCTTCCCTTATATTTTCTTCCATCCTTTCTATGTGGTAAGTCATGAACTGGCAAGATGGTCAAGACGGACTTAGGAAATTGCACTGTACGAAATCTTGAATACAAGTCAACTATGATCACGTCGACTCTCTTTTAATTACTCAAGAAAGGTTAATGAATTTTAGATGGTGACCGTGTAGGACCCGTGGTCTTGATAGCCTTGTCAACCCATTTTTACAGAATAAATTCAATTAACGCCTTTGTCTAAGGCGCGTTCAAGTTATTTAACGCCTTTGTTTAGGTCGTCTCTTTAAAAATAATGTCCCTGCACAAGTCGTTACTTTCTCAAAAAATCAAATTCCCTTTTCAAATTCACGCCGTCTTCTAGGGCGTCTTTTATGTGAATCACGACCTACTCTAAGGCGCGTTTTTCAGAAAAATAACAAAAAAAATATAAATGAGTGAAAAGAAAAAAAAAATGCATTCTCCAAGTATGCTTGCATTTCTGCATGGGCATCTTTATTTATGGTTTGTATATGCATGCTTGCATGTTGCATCTCCCCGTTATCAGTTATTTCATTTACCTTATTTGATTAAAGGCTTGGCCCCTTGACCCGTCATTAAGGTCAAAATATTGATACCCCTTGCTTATTGAGCAAGGGGCCAAGTCGAATAGATAAATTAACCTATTTGTTCAAAGTGTGGATTACAGTTGCAGGAACAGGGCAAAGCGAAGCAAAAACGAAGAACGCGGAAAGAGAAAAGTACACAAACACAAGTCCACAACTACACAAAGTGCTCAGGTAAACAAAAGCTCAAATCTCATATATATATATATATATATATATCTCATGTCTATCATGTACAGGTGTGAGGGTGGAGAAGTACAAGTAAGTCTCTCTCAGCTCTCGCCTCCACCCTCCTCTCTCCTACTCTCTACCTCATCCTTGCCATCCCGAGGTGACGCTGGTGGAGGGGGCATGGGCCCCCATGAAGAAGCTGGAACTCGAACCTGGCCCCCTGCCTCACTCCTCTCTCGAAGAGAGGAACCTGCCACGAAGGTAGAGCTGGTGAAGCTGTACCCTGCAGCTCGTGCCCGCTCTCGGCCTCGTTGGAGACGCTCCTCCGACACTCGAAGCCGCTCTTGAGAAAGGACTAGCTGAGTCCTCAGGTCCGCCAGCTCCTCGTGCTCACGAGCACGCTCCTCGCGCTCACGGGCACGCTCCCTCCTCTCCAGCTCAAGAGCCACCCGTAGCTCGGCCACGTCCTGAGGCAGCTCCTCGCGTCGTCTCAGGGTCCTCTCTAGCTCTAGGATCCGCTGCTCGCGGATCGCCAACTCGGTACGTGCCGCCCGTAGCTGTGTGCTCTGCAAATAGGTAACAAATCATCAACTCAACAATTTATGAAATAAAGCAACACATGACTAAATAAAAACTCACCTGAGCAGTCATCGCCTGCTGTCCCTCACAGACGCAAGTGAGAGTGGCTCGAAGCTCCTCGGTCTGTAAAATGAATTTTCATCAATACACAATGCTATATAATCAATATTTGAACGAGGTTTGTGTTTTGGAATTTACCCGTGAGGCGAGGTCGCGCTCTGCTGCCTCGACTCGTGCGGTCGCTCCCGCTAGCTGCTCTGCCAGTGTAGTCACCTCTGCACTGGGCCCCCTCGAGCTGGAGGCCTCCCCTGGGTCTCTCCTCACTGCTCCCTGCTGGGCACGCTGCATTCATTGAAATCGTCAGTGGCTAATCATCAATAATTCAATAAAAACACATTTGCATATAGAAATAATTTAAACACTCACCAGGGTCTCTAGGTCGGCCCGTGTGGCGGCCAGCTAGTCCTCCAGGCTGTGTAGGTGGGCCTGGGCATCCATCGCCGCTATGTCTCGTGCATCCTGCATACATTACATATTAGTCACATGACAGCCACATAAGCATTTGCATTTAATTTAGAAATAATTGCATTCATACATACCCCTAGGACCTTCATCTGAGGTCGTCCGGCGTAAACCTCCCAGTAGCGTCGGAGGTACTCGGAGCTGTCGGTCGCGTGGGAGGTGACTCAGATCCCGCCTCGCTGCCAGTCGGCGTACTGCTCCTCGAACCGTACCCTCCAGTCGGTCGCCTTTGTACGACCGCGTGTCTTCTTCCCGATGCCGCGTGGCTCGCCTACCTCTACCCACTCCTGGTGTAGGCCCAGGGTCCTCATCACTAGCCTAAGCCGTAACGGCTCGATCTCGCTCAAGCAGTGAACCCACAGCTCATGCTCAAAGCGAGGTTGCCCCGCTACGACCCACGGCTGGCCCTCGTCTGTCATCCCCTCATAGGGTCTCCATCGCACCTGCATTCATAAACATACATATCATCATCATTTCATCATCATCATAATAAATTCAAATAAATGCAAAAGAAAGATGCATAACATTCATCATAGCAGCGAGGGAGGGAAGTCGCGGAACTCTCTCCGTAGAACCCACAACTTGTAGCCCAGTGGGGCCCCGAACACCACCGGCAGCCAGCGCTGCGCTAGAGGGAAAGCTCCCTCACCTCCAGGCCGTGGGTCGACGCGCCCCATCGGCATGTATAGGTGGCTCCAAACCTGCATCCATGCATTGTATTAGTGAGGCATTCACATGCATAATAAAAGAAAAAGAAAAGAAAAGAAAAAGAGAAAAATGCATACCTGAAGAAATGGTGAGAAGTCGCTGACGGTCATCTCTCGCCCTGTCCCCGTGGACAGGTCGGCCATCAAGTGCGCCAGTAGTGCCGCTCCCCAGGCGTAGCTGCCAACTGCCTCCAGATCCTCGAGTATGCCCAGGAATCGGCAGTTGATGATGTCTCCCTTCGTCCCCAGCAATAGCCTCCCCAGTAGCAGCAGTAGGAACCTCCTCAGGTCAAGGTCTGCTCTCTCCCTGTCAGCCGGGTCCTGGCAGTAGACCGCCCTAGCCCCGTCTATCAACCTCTGTGAAAACTGCTCTAGGGTCTCCCCGAACCTATGCCTAGCATCCCCTAAGCCCATCACCGAAGTCAGGTCGGTGCGGAAGATAGTCCTACACTCGCTAGGTGTCTCGTAAACCATCTCTAGCCCTAGCAGCCTCTGGGCAAACTCAGTGTAGTCAGGGAAGGTGATCCCACTCACAGCCTCACCGTCTACCCTCAACCCGGTGATCCTAGCTACGTCCTCCAGGGTAGGAACCATATGCCCCCATGGCATCAGGAATGCCCGGCTGGACCTGTCCCATCTCTCCCTCAGAACCTGGATAAGTGGTAGGTCTGGTCTAACTGGCTCTATGGATAGAAAGGCCCCAAACCCCATGGCATCTACCCTCGCTCTCTGGAACTCGGGGAGGCCGTAATATGCTGCCCGGACCATGACCCAGGAGATGCGCGTCCTCATCAACCCCTGCATGCATATAGAGAAAGAATTTTTTGGCTTAATTGTTTTGATTATTCATGAGGAAATTCATTTGATTGCCTTGGGTTGAAATGTTGATGTTTGGTTTAATTGACGACCATCCTCAGGTCGTGGCTTGTTCAATTAGCGCCCCTGGGAGGGGCGTGGTTCTTAAGTGTGCTTTGAATTCACGACCTACCCTAGGTCGTTGTTTATTTAAGAAACGCCTCTGTATTGGGCGTGGTTTGGTGGTTAATTTCTAAGTTCTTAAAGTTTTTTTTGAGGAGACGCCCATCTAAGGGTCGTCTTTTGCTTAAGTCACGCCCCTGTGTGGGACGTTGTTTTCAAATGGGAGTTTTGGGGCCTCATAATATTTTTTGAAATTAATGATTTGACGTCCGCTGGTTTGGTCGTCTTTCATTGAATTAACGCCCTGGTGGGGGGCGTTGTTTTCATGGTTTTAGAAAATGAAATAAAAATAACGGCATGCGAAACAATTCATGGAAAAATAATTAAAAGCATGGAAATTAATGGAAATTAACATCATGATATGAAAAATGATGAATTTAAATGGGCGACATGCTGTAGGGCGTGTTTTCATGAAATTAATTATTTTGCAGAAAATAATTTGAACTAACGCCCTTGGGATGGGCGTTTCATCTCTAAATCACGCCCCCACGGGGGGCGTCTCTTTTCTGAGTTGCACGGTTTCTACCCCGAGGGCTATGGAAAATGCTGAAAAAATAAAAATAAAATTGCAAAAAATTGGAATTGGGGTCAGGGGCCTACCTTCTTGTGCTTTGGTCCTTGTGGCTGAGGTCGTGGTTGCCTGGGTCGCCGTAGTTGGCCAGCACGAGGAGCGGCCGCCGCCGTGGGCGGTGGCTCTTCCTCTCCTCCTTCTCCTTCTTCACCACCTTCTTCCTCACTGCCTTCGCCTTCTTCTCCTTCTTCTTCGCCACCAGCATCATCCTCATCTCCCTCGTCTGCTGCTCTCCCGTCATCTTCTTCTCGTATTTCGCCGTGTTCTTCCTCGGCCGCCATTGGGGCGTCCTCCACGGCTTGTTCTTCACCGGCGTGGGCGGGCTCGCCCTCCAGGTCAACGACCTCTGGGGCGGCTACCCGCTGCCGCTTGGGTGCTCCGCCTGCCATAGCTTAGGGCTAGGATGAGAGAGGGGATGAGAGAGATTAAGATGGGGGAGGGAGTTCTTCGGTTAGGGTTTTGTAGAGAAAGAGGGAAAGAGGACGAAGGAGGAAGAAGAAAGGGGGGAAAAAGCCTTTTGGCATTCAAAACGAAGAAACGCCTTGAGGAAGGGCGTGTGTTGTGGAATTGACGCCCATCAGTTTGGGCGTGTTTTGACAATTGACGATGCTATCTGAGGCGTTATTTTGTTTTGCATGGGGAATGATAACCGTCGTCAGACGCATTCAATATGGGTTGATTGATGTGATGGAAGTAATAATTGCTGTTTATGATTAACGTCTGAGCTTGAGGCGTTATTTGGGCGAAACATGGCTTTACTGAGGGCGTTACTTTTGAGATTTCAACGAATATATTTTGGAATTTGAATCAATTCACGCCCTATTTTAAGTCGTTATTCAGTTAACGCCCATTTGTGGAGGCGTCAAATTTGTGAGCTGAAATATTGAAAGCGGCGTATGCTGAGGCGTCCTTTTATGAATTCACGACATTGCTTGAGGCGTTATTTGCAACAGAATCTCAGGTTATTGGAAGATTTGATCATAAACACTTTGAAATTGGCTCAATAAGAACGTATCATTGATTTATCAGAGAAGAAAGATTACACTGCTTCAATGAGTCATTTTGGGCCTCAAGTTTCTCAAAGCAATTACATAAGACTTCCATTCATCTCTGTCTTCTTCCAAGCTTTCCACAGGTTGATGAGCTTTATTGATTTTCCACAGAGCTTGGATTGTGGTTGTTTCTTCTCCATCTTCATTGCCGCCAAGGTCCCTTGTCTTGATAGGAGGGAGGTGTGATGGATCCTCGAATATTTGCCGTGGAAGCCCGAGTTGAGGAAGGCATCGGTGTGAATTATACAAAACGAATTCTGAAGCGCCTATGAGTCGAAGGTCCGTGCCGGGGGAGAATCTTGCACGGAGTTCTTGAGTCTTGAGTATTCCCGGGGCGCAAGTGAAGAGGTTCTTTGGCATCACTTTGAGGTGTTCTCTCCATTCCACTCTCTTCTTGATTTGAGGAATTCGGTTCATCACTCTATTGCTTATCCCAAGTGAACCGGTTATGTAAAAGAGTGGGCTTTTTGAGAAGATTCTTGAGGATTGTTGGGCTTCATCACATGGATCAAATTTGAAGTGAAGGTCTACCCAACTAGAGAGTGCTAGCATGCATCCGTAGATGGGCCTCCCCATCGCCGCCGAGGTAAGCCCACTATAGAGATAGGCTAGAATAGCCGGTCCAACTCTCTCTCCTTCCCATAGGCTAACCACGACGCTTAATTGGGCTTCCTCTAGAAAGTCCTCCGTGGATGGGAATAAGAGTGCTCCTGCTAAGCATACCACGAAGGCCTTGGTTACCTTTTCTATCTCTTCTTCTTCTTTAGCTTGATCCGCTCTCTTGTACACCCATGAAGCGAGCTTTAGAAGATTGATTCCTTTGGTAACCTTGATTTGATTCACTAAGTTTGGGCTAGGTATCAATGTGGTTAATAGCTCGTGAGAAGAAATTGGTTTTGGCATGTTGGCCATCTTCTCTTCATCCCCTTGCTTCATTCTCTTCAAGCCTAAGATCAATTCTAATTCTTCTAATAGGATGGTGGCTTCAAAGGTAGAGAAGAGAAAGGTATGAGTAGAAGGATGCCATGTCTCTACAAGAGCTCCTATAGCTGCCCAATCTAAGTGGATTTGATCATAGTGTTTGGCATGGGTAACTAGACCTAAAAGGTGCCATCTTGCTAGGTAGACCCTCATATCTGAAGAAAACTTGGAAAGGATAAGTGGCAGCCACTTAATTTTTGTAAATCTCCTAGCTCCTGGGATATTTGGATAATCCTGTGGAAGAAAGAGAAGAAGGAGAATGCATGAGCGACAGAAGTAGTTCAGTGAAGATAAGAAAAAAGAAGAACAGAAATAATAATACTTTACCTGGTTCATGGAGATTCTACTGCTGATATGCCCATTAATCTCAGTTAATCTGGGAGTTGAGGACTTTGATCTCTTAATTGCCCTTTCCATCTCCGGTTTGCGAAAAGAACACGAACATGAGAAGAAGCAGCAGAAGAAATAGAGCTCAGAAGGATTGCTTTGATTGATTTGAGGAAGTGCCTTCCCTTTATAGAAGTCCGGGGGGGTCTTAAGGCTGTTCGGAGTTAGAAAGTTTATGGCTATTAGGACTGGGTTTAGCTTTCGAATCAGAAACGGAAGCTTGTGCTTAATTAACGCCTTCTGTTAGGGCGTCAATTGTTGAATTGATGACCTGACCGAGGTCGTGTTTTATTTCACGCCCTTGAGTGGGTCATTTTCTTCTTGAACTCTTGGTGAATTTAACGCCTCAGTGAAAGGCGTGTTTTATATATTGACGCCCTGATGTCAGGCGCCTTTTATGTTTTTGACGCCGTTCTATCCAGGCGTGAATTTGTGAGCTTATGAATTTGCTTCCCTACATGCTTTGATGAACTTAAGTGCTATTATTTCGTTGGAATTGTTTTTAATTTAGCACTTATGATCATGTCATGCTTTGAATTGAGGGTTATTCATATTGAAATTGTGGGAGGGCTAATGAATTTTCAAGTGTAGAGGATTGCAGGTTTCGAGATGCCCGGATCACTGTTGGAGTAACATCATGTTGTTCTTGTATTTCGTTCTTGTAAGCATTATTACTATATGGTATCTACGTTATTATAGCATATCAAGGACCTTGTGGTTCTGATGAACATGGAATTTGAGTTCCCCTTCATCAAAAACGATGATAATTCCAGGAGAGTCTTGATCACACGGATAGGCCGTTGAGTCATCCAAGGTTTGGGACGATGGTTCCACTTTCTGAGATGATGCGCGGACAAACGGGCTTCGGCTTAGTGTCAGCTCAGAGATTTGGATTCTTGACCAAGTCTAGATGGCTTAACAATATTATCCTTGATTATTTTCTATCTTTTAGTTTGTCTTATCTTTTTCTTTTAGCCCAGCATGCATCATGTAGGACTTTGAGCTTCATGATGAAAATCTTCATATTATGGCGATAATAAAAGTCACTCGTTCTTGATTGAGTTGACATGAGATATTCCACTCTAAATTGAGTACTTTATTCTCTTTGAAGCCGCTTAGGCTGATTACTTGAAAATGTCCCTTTGCTGGGTCTCCATCTCAATTCCCTTTATTTTTCTACAAATCCACCTTGGTTGTAGCACGTCCACGTTGGCTGGTAACCGCTCTCAATGGTGTCTCCTTATCGTGCCGCGCGCACATTTTTATTTGCTTAGTTTAGTCTCTTTTATCCAGCAAATCAATGCTTCCTTGGAATCACTCGGAGTTGTTTCATTCAGAATCTTGGAAAGGTTTCTAATGCTTGGTGTCTGAGGCGTGTCACATCACACCTTGGCGTCTACTTATCAGTTCATTCCACTTCATTCCGCTGGTTGCGCTTTCGCTTCATTCCGTCTCACTCCCTTGCAAAGCAGACGCCAAGGCGGGGCAGCTGTAGACACGCCAAAATTAACGCTATGTTGATCAAATCTCATGTCACTATGTTGACGCCCCAAAGTGAACTTCAATACATTCATAATATGAAGTTTTTCTATTATTGTGTGTTTTTTGGTTTGTTCTTGCATTTTTGTGATTCGCGACCTGAAGAGGGGCGTTATTTTAAAAGCGACCTTACCTAGGGCGTGTTCAAAAGAAAGGATGACCAAATGTCAGGGAGTCAATTCCTGATATTATCCGGTTTCAAAATAAATTCCAAATACTGATTGGCGTCCTTCCTCAGGGCGTGTTTTCAAGTAACGCCTTTATCTCAGGCATTTTCTCATAATTTTCAAATAAAGAAAGTTTTATTGCCAAATTTAAATCCAAGAAGTGACGCCCTTGACCAGGGTCGTGTTTTTGAGTAACGTCTTGATGTAGGTCGTCAATTTAGAATTTGACGCCCTTTTGAAGGTCGTGTTTTATCCTTCAGAGTCGTGTTTGAGTATGTCTTTCCTGAATAGTTCCTTGCCTCCAATGGTCTCCTTGCTCGAATTGGAACTAGAGTCCTGCCTTTGATAACCATTGCCCGTCCTTATCTTCCTAAAATTGAGTTTATCTTCGGTTAAAACCCTATATAAAGGAGCTCTGGTCGATCTTGTGTAAGGTTAACAACAACGAATAACGTGCTGACCATTAGAGAAAGTTACAGATATACGAGAGAAAGAAGCAGAGAGCAGTTTTTTTTTTTAACTTTGTGCATGCAGAGAAGAGTCTTTCTCTTCCCTCTGTGCGATCTCTTCCCTCTGCTTCCTCCTGCTGTTTCAGGCAAACCAAAGCTTCACCGTGATTCTCCCCTTTACTATTGTCAGGAACAGCAGGGGCTTCTTCTTTTGTTTGTTTGTTTATTTTCATCATACCATCACCGTCGGTCATCATCCACTGTTTTCTTTTCTTGCATTAGTATCATATTTCTCCTTTCCCTAACTCTTTAGGGGTTTTTAAAGCCAAAAAAGAGGTGCGCATGTTGTGTTCTCTTTCATCATCGTATCTTTTATTGGGATTGATACTACATTCACTCTTGGCTGATCCATCTTTTTACTTGTTTGTTCTTTTTTTTTTGCAAGGGTAATCAACAAGGAAAACCCCCTTCATCGGCCGGCCGATAGAAGGAGGAGGAAGGAATTCACAATCCATCCCGCATCCCACTTATCACCAGGTATCCGTGATCATTTATTTTATTATTGAGGTAACCCCTCTGGCGATCACTCTCCTTTATAGCACCACGTGCTTTCTTTTGTCTTTGTTATCATCTCCACACTTTTACATATCTCATATGAGTGGTTTGTTCCACATGTGTGGATTTATCATGATCTACAACGACGAGATGAGGAGGTGCATATAAGAGAAAAAGACTTGGAAAATATAAGAGAGCAGAGAAGAAAAAGATTAAGTTAGAGAGAAAAGAATTTTAGAGAGGAGTGGGGAGAAAAACAGAGTGTCGTGTTGTACAGTTGCAGTCAGAGATCTGAAGGTTCATTGAAGAGGGTTGAAGGTTCGACTTCTGGATCAGATCTAGAGTCGATGCTCATTTGATCTATAGCATTTTCTATCTGTGAACGATTTCCTTTTGTTGTTTTCTTTTTACTCAAACTCTTTGTTAAGCTATGTGATAGCGGAGCAAGCTGTGATGCTCTGCGAATTGTCAAGTTGTGTGACAGCAGTGAGGATTGGTTCCTCGGACAGCAAGCTGTGAGGCTCAGCGGTGAGGACGTCTTCCTCGAGTTAAGCAAGCTGTGAGGCTCAGCAGTCTGGGATTCGTCCGGGATTCGTCCCTAAAGCTATGGATCTGCGGTCTGTAGGGATTCATCCCCTAAGCTGTGGATCAGTAGATTTAACCTGTGGAGTCAGCAGTAAGCCTCACTCCGGGTTGAGTGAGGGGTGGACGTAGATCTATTAAGGCAGATCGAACCACCTAAAAACCTATTTGCATTGTGGTTTGCTATTTGCTTGTATTTTCCCTTTATCACTCTTGGTGCTAAGAGGGGTGAGCAGAGTATAACCTGTGAGCTGCTTGAAGGTTGTTGTTGTGCTGTGTGGGTTACGAGATTCGCTGGTGAAGGAGTGTATCTGTCCCTCACCAAGTATTCGATATTGTGTCTCACCAATTGGGCAGTCTGTCTAGCTTGCCTTGTATTCGAATTATAGTCTCATTGAGCATAGTTTTTAATTGGGGGATCTATTCACCCCCCCTCTAGATCCCAGCCATGCACCCTAACAGATCTTGCTCTCTTTCTTCTTCTTTTTCTTCTCTCAGACTCTCACTCACATTCCTCTTCGAACTGATCTACCCAACAGCTCTCAAATAGCCCACAAAATTCTTTCTATAGCAGCAGCTCTCTTCTTACGAAGAGGGCTCTGTTATATAGGTAGAAGATAGCCCCTTTTCTGAAATAACATTATCTCCGAACCAAAAATACCATTGGACCACCTCTCCTATAGAATATTCTCTTCTGGAAGGGTGCCAAGTGCCTTCAGATCACGTGCCAATACTTGAGTTCAAAGGCACTTGAATTCTTTAAGTCAGTCACGTGCTTCACTGGATGGACTGAGATCTTCTGATGCATCGACCTGTTGAGCAGATGAGGTCAAGGCATCCTTCAGCAAGCAATATTCTCAGCATGTTTTGATTTGTCCTGATGCATTGATGCATTTGGAAGATGGGTCGATGCATCTTTCACGGAGGATGCTTTCTCTGCTGTATAGGCTTTAATGCTTCGATGCAATATCCTTGATGCATCGACGTGGCGTTAACAAAGAGCCTTTTGATAGAATGCTTCAAGGTACCTTAAAGGCAGGTCAAGGCACTCTCACAGAATCTTCTTGCTAAAGTATCATTTGATATGTAAAGCTGCATCGACCTACTCTAGTGTTGCGTCGATGCAGTGTAGACAAATAGCCCTTTAGGCAACGTGCTTCATATACTGACCTTCTACCTTGATGCGTCGATGCATTTACTTGATGCATCGACCTGTCAAGTTCATGAGCTGGTGTATGACTTGATGCGTCGGTGAAGATCTCCTGTAGCGTCAACCTATCCTTACAGCGTAAGCTTCCAGTTGGTCTACTACGCTGATGCAGCTCATTGATGCTATGAGTTGGTTTTAGACCTGTTGCGTCGGTGCAGCTCTTGTGTTGCATCGATGCAGATGTCCTGAAATCACTTTAAGGGTTTGACTACGTCGAGGCAGTAGGGATCCTGCGTCGAGGTTCCGGAGGCAAAATAGAACTCTTGTTCTCCTCTGGCAATTTCAGTTGACCGAAATGGACAGTTTGGTCGACCAAACTTGTCTTAAGGCCTGATCTTGTATTGCAGAGTTCTGCTGAAGGTTTGTTGATGATTCCTTCACTGTAACTTCACTGCTGGTCTGTTGCTTAAGCCTGTTGGCTTGTTATGCTGCTGCTTGGCTTGTTCTTTTGAGTACTCATGTATGCATCGATGCAGTGGGCATCATGCATCGACTCCACTTTGTTTCTAGTGAGTTAACTTGGGCTGCCTTTTCACTTCTTCTTTCTATTCACTTAAATTCCACTATTAGGACTGCTTTGACATACCGGCATCGAATCCATGGACTCATGACATCGACGTAGCTTCACAACTTGATCTAGGAAGTCTACTAGCTTGGCCTTCACTTGACTGCCTGTTCATCAAGAATTCATCACATGGTAGAGAGATAAGGCATAAAATAAGTCCATCAAGCATAAGACTTAATGCACTAAGGCAACAGATGAAGCATGCAATCTATGCACAAGCAGACTCATGATATGACTCAGTATTCTACATCATCAAGACCATACTCATGGTGTTCATGGTGTTCGACATCATCAAAACCATAAACCATACCATAAGCCACAGGGGTACAACAATCTCCCCCTTTTTGATGATGACAACACTACACTATGAGTCATGGCAACAATGAGTCATTACATCCGTTATCACCAAGATAATCACTATTCTCCCCTTTTGACAAATTTGCATACAAACCAAACCTTCAGACTCAAGTTGGCATAACGCATAACAAACTCTATTAACGCATAACAAACTATTCTCCCCCTTTGACATCATCAAAAAAAACTTGATAAACACAGTAGACATGAGTTCTTTTGACAACTAGTATAGGAAATGCAATGCCTAACAATTAGCAAGATCATGCCAAGATAGTGCAGACATGTTTGCATGGCACGAATAGCAGATTTAATAACAATGAATGCTCGGCAGGGAAGTGAAGAATAGTTTGATACCAAGTGATAGGAAGAAGTGGAAGCACAATGCAACTTAGTTAAGTCAAGCAATCAAGGCAAATTAGTTGAGAACCGAAGCATGAATTTGTTCTGTGTGTTTCAGGTTTTAATGTTCTGTTAGAGACACATTAAGCCTTATTCATGCAAGTGATGACATATTGACTGCAAAAATGAGCTATGCACAATGCAATCAAGCAAATATGTATATGTACATGCAGTAAGACTCCCTCTCTTCATTTATAAGTGGGAAGGGTGTAAGGAAGATGCAAATAAGTCAATGCACCAAGAGTGTTCATGTGCAGCACTTAGAAGGTTGTGCAAACATATGGAAGAGTTTTGCAATTTGCCAATGCAGTCTTTCAATTTCTTGAGCACATATTAAATCAAAATCCTAAGTGTGAGTGAGTAACATGAATAATGTGTTTCAGCCATATTGATAACCAGATTTTTCAGTTCAACACACAAGATATTGCTTAGACTACACTTCAATTTAGAGAGCAGCGTATTTGAGGCTTCACACTACCTTAATCACAATTTTGTATTTTTTATTTTCAAACATTTTCACAATAGACAATGAGTGATCATGTTCAGTCTGCTCTTTTTTACACGAGAAGACACATGGGGCTCATGCCAGACTCCCCGGTTACTCAGAACATTAACCATCTCACCTCTTTTGAACAGAGATGCTCAAACGCAACACTTTTCAGAATTGAACCACGTCATGTTTCAGGTGACGTGTATCCAACTTACTCAGTGAGCAGCACTTTTCAGAGATGAACCACATCACGTCTCAGGTGACATGTATCCACTTTACTCAGTGCAACTGAGCATTGCTCTGCCTTTCTTTTTATCAACCTTAATATGTAGAGGCAAGTAGCTTTTTCCTCAACTGTCTCTTTAACATTCATGCATAAAATTTAATTTCTATAGAGTGTTGAAAGGAAACATCTATATCCTTATAACTAACACTCATTTTCATGATTTCTGCATGAAGTGTGCGAATTTGATTAGCATGTATACCGAAAACTTACTTGAATACATGACAGTGCAGTTCCCCTTAGAACGATGCACTTATTAAGCATTTACTCCCCCTGAGTGTGACATGAGACACACTGGTGATGACTCAAATGCAAAATTATGTAGCAAGAAATGTAAGGTCTTAGAAATTCCAAGGAGGGGGGTGTATAGCATATATTGTCATGCAAGCACGCAGTGGAAAGAGTTTGCAGATGTAATGCAAAGTGCAATGACTGTGCAATTTTTTTTTTTGAATGTTCTAAATGCGTTGTAGGCAAAAATGCTAGAATTCAATTTTCATATGAATGACCCTTACGCAACTAATGCATGAATTTTGATGTATGTAGCCTATAATCTACATGAGAGTGCAACATTCCGACAGTATGCAAAAATTTATTCACATTCCAGTGACTTGCACATTTTGAAAGTTCATGACCTTTATGAATCAGGATGCAGACAAGTTCAGAAATAAGCAATGCAACCCATGTGTTTTCAACGAAAGTGCAAAAGCATATTTTCAACCAAGTTTGAGAATCCATTTGATTTATCAGTTATGTAGTTATGTTCAAAATGTGAAGCCATGCATGCAGTTGCTATCGAGATTTGTTCAAGAAATCATTTAGTCAATGTTATAACAGCAAGGTAATGGAATATCATTTCAAGTTCTTAGAATCAGTAACAACAATGTAATGGAATATCATATCAAGTTCTTAGAATCAATACCTGTCATCAGAACCACATCAACAAGTGACATAAGCTACTGCATGGTTTTCAGAGATTTACAACCAAGTTGATGAGCATAAAGTTGATCCAAGAATTGTTGAACATCATCACGATCAATTCAGTTACAGCACTTGGCATATGATTCATTTTGAGAAGCATGAGATAAATTCACAATGTTAATTTATTTACTCAAGAACTCCCCCTAACTAGGTGCATGAACTTCATGAAGGATAGGGATGCAATCATCATGAATTGACTGTGTCGACCTGTTGTGAATAGAGGTCGAGTACAACAATTTTTCAGAGTGTTTGTTTTGGACAAGTGTGCACTGAGGTCGATGCAGCTAAGATGAGTGTCGACTCACTTGCTCTACCAAAAGAGTTTTGTAAGTGTGCATGCATTTCAAGTGAGCTTGAATTTTAACACATGAATATGCAATCCAACAGATGTATGCATGATCATTTACTCCCCTTATTTGAATGCACTTAAAATTAAATGTGACATGAGTGCTGTGTAGGAGTTATTGAAAATTATGCTCATGAAGGTCTAAATGCTCTATATGCAATTTGACCCATGGTACTATGCAGAGAACTTAGGTCTTCAGACCTCCTCTCGCATGGTATGAGTTTCCAGACAGAAATGATCTGCCCTTCTCCCAACATATCATTTTATATACCAATGATGTCAAACATAAATGTTCAGCTCCCCTAAATGAATGCACACTTGATCTATATGCACCTTGACTATTGGCACCTGGCGGAGGTATGTCCTCAACGCATGGTGAAGACTTTCAGATAGACATGATCTACCCTTCCATCGACACCATCTTAATATACCAAATAGTCAATTATTGTGTCATGCAAAACACATGCAGTCAATATGCAATGCATATTCAATATGAGTATGAAATGCAAGTTGACATTTCCAGACAACAAACATATGCATTTCTGGTTTTTTAGATAATGCATGACAGTGCAAGATACCATGTGCACTAGATTTTTCAAAAGACAATGCAAGTATAAAGATATATGCATTCGGTCGACCAAACACACTTGATCGGTCGACCATTTTTCAGTTCTCAGAAAAATCATAACAATGCACATTGCATATGCACATGTGAAATAGATTTTCAATGATTTCGTATGATATGCAATCAACTCTCAATCTAATGTATGTGTGAATATACCAACATGGTGCAAATGACACATGCAAACAATATGAATTCGTGCAATCCAAATTTATTTCAACTACCCCTTAGGCATACCAAAAAAAAAGGTAAAATTGAAATGGAACATGAAATTCTTAACAGATTCTAGACTTGATATGCAACTCATCAAGGAAGAGAATTTTTCAAAGCATCAGTTTAATGTGACAGACAGAGAGAGGGGGTTTTACCAAACTAAGGATGCCTTGGTTTATTGAACCCCTTTTTATTTCCTTCCTCCAAGGCATACCTACAAAAAGAATCTTATTTGGAATGCAAAGGTACCCAAGACTTCTTGGGTCCTCCAAGGTTAGCAGCACCTTTGATAGGTGCTCTCCATGTCTTCAAAGCATTAAGATGATCAATGTGCATCAAATAGCAGTTATTCATGGAATGTCCAGCCTGGCCACAATAATGACATGAACTAAAATGCTTTGTGTTTTTATTTTCCACATGATTATGAGCATGAAATTTTTGTGCATAACTAGGATTGTTGATATGGAAATTTTATTTTCTTATCAAATGGCAGCAGTCCTTGACTGTATGGCCAGATTTCCTACAATGAAAGCACACAATGTGCTTATTTCTTGGACTAAACACATTTCTGTCAGAAGCATTTTTCTTAACATGGAATTTAACATATTTTGAATAAGAATGCTTCCTATCCTGAGCAAACCAGCAATGTGCAACAATGTGGCCTATCTTGCCACAGTAAAAATAGTCAATTCTCTTTTTATGATTGGTAGAGAATTTGCTAGCATGCTTTTTAACATCATACTGCTCATCCTTCTTCATGGCAAAGCAATCATGGATGTAATGACCATGTTTTTGACAATAGAAACAATAAACATGATGATTAACATTTGAGTTCTTTGTATGCATATTGCTAAATTTTTTTTTGGGTGTGTTCTGCATAATGTTTTTATTTTTATGATTTTTATTTTGTTTCAAAATTTTGCTTTGTTTCTGATTTTCTTGAACAGTGGGCTATTCACCCTTAGAGATGGTGGCTGCATTTGAAGCTTTTACAAAAGATGTCATTAGTTTATTTTCAAAAGCTTTCTTGTTGACAGGTTTGTAGCCCAGCCCTTCCTTCTGAAAATTGACCTTAGTTCCTAACAGCTTGTTCAGATTTTCTTGGCCGCTTACAAATTTTGACAATGAATTTTTAAGTCCCGAATCTCATTTTCCATTGAAGCAATCAGCAGTTCTGAGTTCAGGGTCTCCTCTTCGAATTTAGTGATTCTGATTTTTAAGGCTTCATTTACAGACTTATAGTCTTCAATTTGTTTTTCCAGAGAATGCAAATTTTCAGACTCATCAGTACAAATCGATTTCCCTTTCTCCAAGACAAGAAGCCTCTCAGATATAGCATTATTCAGCTGCTTTAGCTTTTCATTTTCTTTTATTAGATTAGTATTTTGAATTAACTCATCAATTAAAGTCTGATCAGTAGAAATGACTTCTTGTTTCTATTTCATTTCAGCCTTTTCAAGGTTCTTCTCCAGTTCCACATTTACTGCTTTAATAGTCTCAGATTTTTTAGAAACTAATTTATTGTCCTCTGGAAGTCTTTTAAGCTTGTTGAACCCCCTCCTTGAGTAAATGCTTAAATGCGATAGTTTTTTATGAAGACCAAACACTATATGTATTTATATTTCCTTTGAAGTGTTCTAGCATTAACAGTATTGCAAAGCTCAACATTCTTGTTGAAAGATTGGAGCCTCAAATGATAAAGACCAACCTCAACGGGTAAGCATTTTAAACCCAAATTATGAACCCAAATCTGATTCAAATTTATGTCTTCACAGGGCAAGGAACGTGTCTAAATGCCTAAGGAACTTAAGGACGGTCGGTGAAGTCAATTTTACCATATAACCCTTGATCTTGTTGTTTATAGTTCATAAATTTGATCTAGAGGGTTAAAGAGGTTTTGGGACTTATCTAAGCTTAATTGGTTTGGGTTTTTGTCACTCCTTCTCATGTTTTAAAACCCAATTTGAAACCCCCTGACTTGTTCTTGAACTTAATGGCCTTTTAATCAATCTTTTGGAAGTTATGGAACATGTGTCGACCCATTGGGTCGACCCCTAGGTCCCCTGGTTCTGACAACTTGGGCTTTTTGATCTCCAACTGAAAGGGTCGACCCCCAGCCGCAAGGGTCGACCCCTGGTAGCTTGAATTAAAATCTGGCGGGTCCCTTTCTCTCAACAGCAAGGGTCGACCCCAAGGGTCGACCCATTGGCCCAAAACCCATGAAACCCTCTAAAACCCTCACGAGGGTCGACCCCAAGGGTCGACCCTTTCAGATACGGACCTTGAGCCATAATTTCGGACTTCCGTGCACTTGCACCAAAAGTCTTTCCAACCAGTCCAACTTCCCTAAATCGTTCCAGAAATTGTGATCTGGTCTCTAGGGTGTCTTTGAACGAATCAAGCACCTTATATACATTATATTGGGGTATAAAACAAAATAGGAGAGGAAGATCTAAAGAGTGTTTCTTGTTCTAACCTAGTGAGTGCAGGTTCATAGCAGCAGCTCAAGGGCCTTCTTCCACCTTGTTCTGAACCTAAAAGTGAAGGGAAGAAGCTTGAATCAAGCCTCCACATCATCCCCAACAGCAAGTTGCGTGGGATATCAAAGCTGCAACCTTGCTTGTGTGACATAGCTTCATTCTTCCTCAAGGATCAATCTTCCTCCTGCAGAAGCATTCAATTACATTCAAAGAAGTGAAAGGGGGAGCTTCAACCACGATAAATCATTCTTCACTCCTTACTCTCATATTTACTTTGTGTCAACTTGAGCATCTTGTAAAACTTGAATCATATCTGTATGTGTGTTGTTCATGTTCGGAAACACGAACGTGTGTGTGTGTGTGGTAGCCCAGATCGGGTGCCGCGTGTGTGTGTTTGCTGTTCTACACAGCGTGTGTGTGTGGCTCACTTCATAGTGAAGTCTTGATCCTCACGAGTGAGGGGTGGACGTAGGGGACACGGTAGTGTACCCGAACCACCTAAAAATTCTGTGTGTCACTTGTGGTTTGTTCTTCCGCATCCATAGTCGAGTGGGCTTCACGGTGAGTTGAGCGTACACCAATTCCATTGTCAAACACCTACCATTATCCACACGCTTTCACAAGTGTATCCATTTTCAGGTGAGATCTAGTGCATGTATGTTTAATTAACTTAGTTTCACTCCGTAAGAATTTTAATTGGCCAATCAATTCACCCCTCCCCTCTTGATTGCCGCCTTTCGGGACTCAACAATTGCTATCAGAGCTTCGGTCTCTATTTTACTCGACCACACGGTCGTAGAGCAGATCCCTGTATATGGCAAACAAGGGGATGATGCCCGAAGGGCATTCGATCCAAAGACCCCCGTTCTTTGATGGATCAAATTATTCCTATTGGAAAAACAGAATGTATGTCTTTCTACGAACCCAAGACTATGACGTGTGGCGCGTCATTAGCAAGGGTCCGTATACTCTATCTCAAAATGAGGATGAGTGGGATGATGAGGATATAAAGAAGTGTTCAGCAAACTTTAAAGCCATGAATATAATACAATGTGCCATTCATCCTAATGAATACTCACGTATTTCCATGTGTTCTTCTGCGCAGAAGATGTGGAACAAGCTACGGCTAATCTACGAAGGAACATCAGAAGTGATGGAAACCAAGGCGAACCTGCTGATTCGTGATTACGAGCTGTTCATGATGAAATCAGACGAGTCCATTTCTGACATGTTTACAAGATTGACAGAAATAACAAATGGACTAAATGGTCTAGGTAAGGAATATTCTGATATGGAACTCGTCAGAAAAGTTTTGAGATCCTTGTCATCACAATGGCACACAAAGGCCACTGTAATCGAGGACTCAAAGGATCTCGGCAACTTGAAATTGACCGAGTTAATTGGCTCCTTGATGACTTATGAAATCAACATCAAGAGGAGCGAGGAGGAGCACAAGAAGAAGAAGGTCGTCACACCATTGGCGCTGAAGGTGGACCAACAAGACTCATAGGGCAGTGACGATGGCTCCACGGGCAACACCGAGGATGAGAGATGGTTGCCATGATCACCAGAAGAGCGAGAAGATTTGTAAAAGGGACAAGAAAATTCAGTGGTCAGTTCAGAAAAGGACCAAGAAGGCAAGGTCCCAACAAAGGTGAGAATAGCAAGAAAGAGGAAGTCATTTGCTACGAGTGCAAAAAACCCGGACACATGCAGGGTGAGTGCCCCGATCTAATAAAGAAGCTGAAGAAAGGAAAGTTCAAGAAGCCGAGGGCCATGGTGGCCACTTGGAGTGATGAAGATGAGGAAGAGTCCGGAAATGAAGACAGACTAGATGAGCTGATTCAGAACATATGCTTCATGGCCAATGAAGACGACACCAATGAGGTACAATCTGAAACTGAATCCCTTACTTGTGAACAATGGAAAATTGCATATGAGTCGTTATATAAAAAATGTAAAAAATTCAGATCTGAAAATAGACATTTGAAAAAGAAAATTGAACATCTTGTGCATGCTGGAAACTCATGCGAAAATTGCCATGTGTTAAAATCTGAAACTAAGAAACTGACATATGAGAAAGAAATTCTTGTGTCCAAGAATGAATTGCTTGAAGAAGAGATTTCATGCATGAGAGAGGAGCAATTTAAACTAAGTAAAATGCATGATGAGTTGAAAAATAATCTGGAACAAGAAAAGCTTGAAAGCATGGCATGCAATCAAGCAAAAGAAAAGGCTAAAAATCAAGTCTATTCTCTAAAGCATGAAAACCATGAGTTGAGAGATGCTATTGCCATTCTTGAAAAAGAAAAATCATTACAATCTGAAACACATTCAACTCATTTGCCTCCCAGAAGTTCATCTCCATCCTCGTCAAAAACACATGTGAATAATTCTTTCTTGAATGGAGGCAGGAGGAGAAACAGGGATAGAGTCATTACATGTTTTTATTGTGAGAGATTAGGCCATGACATGTATGATTGCAGATTTCTGAAATTTGATGATGAAAGCTTTGCTAGAATGAGAAATAGATCATACATGTCTCATGTCTCTAACCATCGTGGACCCAAGCTTGCTTGGGTACCAAAATCTGCATAAGTACTTGTATTGTGTTTGCAGGTCTGCTTGAGAGCTCAAAGAAATAGATGGTACTTGGACAGCGGATGCTCTCGGCACATGACGGGAAATAAAGATTTGTTTGCGGACCTGCATGAAAAGGATGGTGGGACAGTGGCATTTGGTGGTAAGGATAAAGGCAAAATTGTCGGAGAAGGTAAGATCAGAAAGAATCAAAATCATGCAATTGAGAATGTCTTGTTAGTGAAAGGGTTGCACCACAGTCTTTTAAGTATAAGTCAATTGTGTGACAAAGGATGCAACGTGATTTTTGATTCTAACCGCTACACTGTTGTGAATAAAAATACTCATGAGATAAAGTTCATTGGTTTTAGGCATAACAATGTATATATGATTGATTTGGATGAACCCTCTAATAAAAATCTGTGTTTTATTGTAAGGAGTTCTGATGATACTTGGCTTTGGCATCGCCAACTTGGGCATGCCAGTTTTAATGTCTTGTTGAAATCGTCAAGAAATGATCTTGTGGTTGGATTGCCTAAGTTGAAGGCAGTTGATGAAGGAGTATGTGGGGCGTGCAGCATGGGTAAGCAAACAAGGACATCATTCAAGTGCAAGAATGATGTAACTACATCAAGGCCCCTTAAGTTAATCCACATTGACCTTTTTGGACGAAGCAGAACACATAGCTTGGGTGGTAAATTGTATGGCTTTGCCATTGTGGATGATTATTCAAGATTTTGTTGGGTTTACTTCCTTTCACATAAAAATGATGCCCTGACAGAATTTGAAGCATTTTGCAGGGTAGTTCAAAATGAAAAGGGGTGTTGCATCAAAGCCATGCGGAGCGATCACAGTAAGGAATTTGATAACCATGAGTTCAGCAACTTTTGCAGGGTTCAAGGCTATACGCATGACTTCTCCGCACCAAGAACCCCCGAACAGAATGGTGTTGTTGAAAGGAAGAACAGGACGCTAATTGAGATGGCAAGAACCATGCTAAACGAGAACAACTTGTCGAGGTACTTTTGGGCTGAAGTAGTGAACACTACTTACTACATTGTCAATCGTGCCATGGTAAGACCACTGTTGAAGAAAACCCCCTATGAGCTGTACCGAGGTAAGAAGCCAAACATCTCCTATCTTAGACCGTTCGGTTCAGTTTGCTACATTCACAACAATGGTAAGGTGGACATGGCTAAATTTAACCCCAAAAGTGACAAAGGTATATTTCTTGGATACTCTCTCAACTCAAGAGCCTATCGGGTGTACAACTTAAGAACTCTTGTAGTTGAAGAAAGTCCTCATGTTATTATTGATGAATCATCTTCCAAAAACACTAATGAAAAATTTGTTTTGCAGGATGATGAATTGAATGACGGTGATATCAGGATGATGGAAGGAAAAACTGAAAAACAAGAAGTAAAAGAACCACAAGAAGATGATGGAAATCAGGAAGCTCTGGTTGAACAGCAGCTTCCAAGGCAATGGACTTTCGAAAAGGACCATCTGCTGGAGAATGTGATCAGCAATATTGAAGATGGAATAAGAACATGAGCCTCTTTCAGGGAAGTTGAAAATCAGGACTATATTGCTTTACTTTCCCAGTTTGAACCTCACTCTATAGAAGAGGCCTTGAAAGATGAGTCGTGGATCATGGCTACGCAAGAAGAACTACACCAGTTCCAAAGGAACAAAGTGTGGTTCCTCGTGCCATGTCCTAGAAACCACTTAGTGATCGGAACAAAGTGGATTTTTCGAAACAAAACAAACGATCAAGGAGTGGTAACTAGGAACAAGGCCAGGCTAGTAGCTAAAGGCTATAGCCAAGAGCTTGGATTTGATTTTAATGAGTCTTTTGCTCCAGTAGCAAGACTCGAGGTAGTGAGAGTTCTATTAGCATTTGCATGTTGTAACAACATTAGATTGTTTCAAATGGATGTTAAAAGTGCATTTTTGAATGGCTACATACAGAAGGATGTGTACGTGGAGCAACCACCAGGGTTTGAGGACACGAAGTATCCAGACCATATGTACAAGCTAGATAAGACACTCTACAGTTTGAAACAAGCACCCCGGGTATGGTATGAACGGTTAAGTGATTTCCTCATTCAAAATGGATTCAAACGAGGTAATGTTGATCAAACCCTTTTCACGAAGTTGAACGGTAAGGAAATCTTAATTGTTCAAGTTTACGTAGATGATATTATTTTTGGCTCCACCAAAGATGCTCTCAGCAAAGACTTTGCCAAATTAATGCAAAGTGAGTTTGAAATGAGTCTTATGGGAGAGCTGACATTCTTCTTGGGATTACAGGTCACACAGACGGCTGACGGTATGTTTATACATCAAAAGAAGTATGCATTGGAGCTGCTGAAAAAGGTCAACCCGACCTCTACCAAACCACAACCAACTCCCATGTCCACCTCAAAAAAATTGATCAAGATGAATCAGGTAAATCTGTGGACCAAAAACTCTTCAGAAGCATGATAGGTTCCTTATTGTATTTGACTGCCAGCAGGCCCGACATTCAATTTGCTGTGTGTTTATGTGCACAATTTCAGTTCAATCCAAAAGAATCATTCATGTCGGCTGTTAAACGAATTTTCAGATATATTGCTGGTTCAAGTAATTTAGGACTGTGGTTTCCGCGTAATTCGAGCTTTGATTTAGTTGCTTATTCTGATGCCGATTATGCGGGTTGTAAAGTGGATTGGAAAAGCACCAGCGGGTATTGCCAATTTCTTGGGGGATGCGTGGTCTCATGGGCCTTCAGGAAACAAAACTCAGTGGCTCTATCAACTGCCGAAGCCGAATATGTGGCTGTCGGGAGTTGCGTTGCCCAGGTGCTATGGATCCAACAACATATGATTGATTATGGCATTTCCTTCAAAAGCACTTCCACCTTGTGTGACAACACTTCGGCCATAAACCTGTCAAAGAACCCAGTCCACCACTCTCGCACAAAGCATATTGAAATTAGACATCATTTTCTCAGGGATCATGTGAGCAAGGGTGATGTAGAAATCAGGTTCATTGAAACAGACCAACAAATTACCGACATTTTCACCAAACCTCTAAGTGAAGAAAAATTCATAACATTCAGGAGAGAATTAGGGGTTTGTAAAATAGACGAGTCTGAGTCATGATCATTTGCATAAATAGGTATATACGTCAATGCATAGCATGCATTTGCATTAGTATGGTGCATAGTTGTATTTCCCCTTGTCATGCATGTGCATTATGTTGCTTGAAAAACAAAACAAAAATAATAAATATGTGTGAAAAACCATGATTGTGTATTGCATGCATTCTATTTATAGAATACAACCTTGTCATTGAAATTTCTATGGCCGATATTCCCTTGCGTTCTTTAAATGCCAGCAAGAGAGCAAAACCCCTCAAAATCTGCAATTCAGAGACGTTAGATAATGAACGTCTACTATGAACCTAGATTTTCTTGAAACAAGTTCCCCAATGCATTAATCCATAAAATAACTCCAATTCCTTGATTCCAACATGATATTCTCATTGGGGATTCGAGCCACATCATTTTGACCTTCCATTTCACTTAAAACATCTTTTTGGTGAACAACAGAGGAAGGGTCGACCCCAAGGGTTGACCCACGAAGAAGGGACGACCCCAAGGGTCGACCCTCGCGAAATCGGATCCTGTCTGGGGCCGGGGTGAAAGGGGTCGACCCATTGGGTCGACCCGTTATGGTCGGGTGGCGTCCGCCACGTCCGAACCGCCTTAAAAGAGGTAGAAACCCTATGTTTCCCCCTTCCCATCTCATAAAACCCCTAAAGCCTCCTTCTAGCCTTAGCCACCACTCCTTTCATGCCCTTAAATCTCCTCTTGGCACCCACACTCTCAAGCCTTGGCCGTGGATCTCTCGGTGGCCTCCCACGCACAACCTTCTTCCGAGCGATTCCAACGCGTCTTCCTTGAGCTTCACTCCCACTGAGGTATGTTCTTGATGTGTGGAGTGTTGGGGCTGGTGCGAAGGATTCAGAGGGGGGTGAATGAATCTATCCTTAAAAATTTTGCCCAATTGATAAATTTGAACACTCGGAGATACGGAATTGAAACGAACTAAGTTCAATCGAGTCTGAAAGGCTGGTGCGTTTAATCAAACAAAGAACGTGCAGTCAATTGGCTCACTCGACATAGAAAGATAGATCTTGCCTAAGCATTCATCTAGTGGAAGCAAACAGTAAGCATTCAAACCACAGTGCACGAAGGAATTTTTAGGTGGTTCGGTCCACAGACCTACGTCCACCGCACACTCAAACCCGAGTGTGCCTTCCCGCTGACTCGCAGCTTGAACGGCTGAGCTTCACAGCTTGCCTACAAACAGCTGAGCATCACAGCTTGCTGTCCGAGGTATCCACCCCGCCTGTTGAGCAACACAGCTTACTGTCCGAGGTATCCATCTCACCCGCTGAGCAACACAGCTTGCTGTCTAGAGGAATCCTCCTCTGCAATGCTGAGCAATACAACTTAGATCTGCTGACTAACAGCTTGAATAAAGGTTCAAAAGAAAACAAAATATGGAAAGGACACAACAACAGAAAGCTGTAGACGATAAAACACAAAGTGGCTCTCAAAGAGCTGACTGGCCTGGATTTGATCCACGGTCCAGTATAGACAAAGCTTCAGATGACTCTCTTCTTCTTCTTCTAAACTCTCGATCTCTCTTTCTTCTTCTTCTTTAATGCTCACTCTTTCTTTCTCAACTCTCTCGTTCTCTTCTTCTCTCTTTCTTCTTTTTCTGGATCGTGCAGGCTCTTTCTGCTTCTGCTCTTTCAAGTAAGTTCCCCTATTTCGATCACTCTTTTCACGATCATTTTCTCCAGATGGAGAAGTCTCTTATTTATAGAGCAGTGAAGGTAGATGGGCGTGTGTCTTCCACGAATTCCCGCCCTACCACCTTGACCACGTGGCAGTATTTCAGCATGCTACAATACACGTGTCACGATCCTGGCACTTCCTCCATTCTTGGATCACGTGCCCTTCTTAAGTTCCTCGACCAGCAGTTCTATCAGATCAGACTTGTCATCAGTTTGAGTTAATCTGAAAGGAAAGACAGAAAGACGCACCGAGTTAGTTCGAGAGTTGAACTAAGCATGTACAGACTTGATGCAAAGCATGTACAGACTTGATGGTGTGTAATGCAGTTTGCATGCAGGAAAGTATGCACATTGAATATGAATGCACAGACATGCCACCGATGAGTGTACATACTTTGTGTGCGATGTACAAACGATGCACAGATATACCACCGAGGAATGTGCAGACTTTGTGTATAATGTACAAACGATGCCTCGACTTGCTGTGCCAACAGTTTAAGCAAGACTTCCTAATGTACAAACTCTGATGAAATGATGTACGAACTTAAATGCTCGAATCAATAGAGGTTGTACAGACTTGTGAAATGATGCATGAACTTAAATGCTAGTATCAACAACGGTTGTACAGACTTGTGAGATGATGCACGGACATATCAACAAAGAGTGTGCAGACTTTGTGTACACATGAAACAAATGAATGTACTGACTATGTATATGCATGAAGAACATGGGCGATGTACAGACTTGATAGCATGCGGCGATGTATAGACTTGATAGCATGCGGCGATGTACAGACCTGATAGATGCAATGAACACACATCGACTTTCAATGCGTAAATAAAGTATACACAGGCTTTGACGACTATGCTGGTTATCATGAAATGCACTTGAATGCATCGACTTCAAGTTATGCATGGACAGACTTGTCGTGAATGCGGATCTATAAATTGCACCGAATATGTGTATGCGGTATGCATGAACTGTACTGACTTAGTATTGAAGCAACTGATGAATGCACCGATGCAATGTGCAGGAGAACTAACAATGCACCAAGAATGCATGTGTTTTTATAGAGTTAATGCTAGAACACACAACTGGCTGCGTGAACGTAGTGCCCATACTGCGTCAACGCACACCCCCTTCTAGAATGGGTATCCTTCCAGAAAAGCTAGACTGAGTCGACGCAGCCACTACAGTGCGTCGACACACTCTATATACTAGAACCCATATGACTCTTTATGCATGCATGGAAGTAAGATGCTCAATCAATCATTCATATGCAGACACATGGTGATCAATCATTCATACTCATAGTGCTTGCTGACATCAAAACCACACAACAATCAATCATTCATACTCATAGTGCTTGCTGACATCAAAATCACATGGGCACAACAATCTCCCCCTTTTTGATGATGGCAACACTATGAGTCACACAGACTCAAACTATTCTCCCCCTTTGACTTCATCAAAAGGAAAATAGTTTGAGAGAGGAATTAAGCAGGTATGAAAAGATTGATATAACATCTCCCCCTTTAACTACATGAAAGCACATTAGAACTAGCTATTCTCCCCCCAAAGAGCAATATGACACCACATATTCTCCCTAGATAAAAAGGAAGAACAACCATACAAGAAACTCCCCCTGAATAAAGGAATACAATCAACAAGCACATGGGCAATTAGACAGCCAAGATCAATCCTCCCCATTTAAGAAGCAATAAATGAAATCTATTCAACATGAATGCTTGACTACTCTCCCCTTAAATGCAGATGACCCATAACTTCCCCCGAAGTGCAGGAATGAACTCTGGTTATCCAATGAAGCAATCTAAAATCTGCCAACACAAGGAATCCAAAACAATAATGGTTGAGGCACCTCACATATGTATGGACAGAATAAAGCAGGTGGAAAGTCCACAGAACCAGAACTGGTTACCGAAACAAGATGGAAGATTCCAACAGTGTGGACAAGAGTAGGGGTGAGAAATAGTCAAAGTACAGTATATCTCAAGGAGCAATCAATCAACCGATAAGAGATAATTGTCAACAAAGTTCCTGTTGATCAAGTTGTCAGGAGTGAATCAGACCATGAGGGATTGTAAGGCATGCACCACTACAATAAGTCTTAACATGAATAGACTCTCCTATCATCGAGGGTTATGAATTGGCAACTTGACCAACCTGATTTAATTATGATGTATACCAAATTTGTCAATTAAACTCAATACTTATATTTAAATTCAAGTTTTAATAAAGGTGAACCAAATAATCAGATAACACTCAGGACCAATCATCTTTGTCTTACACGCATGATCTCAATGACTCCTTTGAGAGTTACACAAATTAGTATTGAGATTAAGCACTTTTACAAGAGAATGAGTTGACAGAGTTTGCAAGATATTTTCATTTGAAGCACATTATACTTTTCCTGAGCAATTTAAGTTGATCAACACCTATTTACGTGAGGCACAACACGTCTCAGGTGAAGTGACCCAGTTACTCAGTGTGATAACTGTCATTGCCTCTCAACATTAAGACCAGAGTTAGCAATAGAAATGTCTTTTTACGTGAGGAGACACCTTGATTAGAGGCCAGACTCCCCAGTTACTCAACACACACATGCCATTGCTCTATCAGGTTTTTCAATAAATTTTCACCAAAGATAACTATGGTACTTCATGACGTAGGTTTACTCTATTTCATTGATAGAGAACCCATTTTCTTAGTGACCAAGTCATTGCTCTGAATGCAATTTTTTCATTTAGTCAACATTTTTTCAGGTTAATGTTTTAAAAACAATACTCACTCTATGTATCTCAACCAAAGTAGCCTTGATTTCAAATTTTCAGATTTCAGATGAGTGAATCTAAGATTTTCATGACACATGTGGTTAAAATTTATTAAAGCTTATCATTCAGATATTTTCAAGTCATTTAAATGCAAATCTGAGAATACATTAACTTTATATTAGTCTGATTCAGTGGTCATTCTTAAACCTATATGATAGGAATTTCTACATGATTTCATACTGAATTGCATGGCCTGCAGCTTGTGTTCCTCAGATCATATCAAAAATATAGCTGACCAACCAATCAACAATAGAAACAAATTAGTCACACCAGCTAAGAAGTATGTGAAGGATGAGTGTAAGCTGGTGGAAGAGTCAACAACAAGAGAGAAAAGCATTAGAAGAGAGTATATCAACAAGTAGTAGCTGAGTCTGGAAAATAGACAGATCAGCTATTTCAGTGAAGACAGTAGAGAATTCAATTGAAACAAATTGAGAGCATTAGACGAACCGATAAACTAGACAGGAAGATTTCAGGTGAAAGTGAACAAGATGATCTAAAAAGCTCCCTCTGTCTAGATGCATCATGTAATCAACAAAGCATGAGCAACAGTATGGTTAACCACGAATGGTTGAACTCCCCCTGACTAAGTGCATGAAATGTAATGAAAGCACAACACATGATTTCAAATTCTTCATTCATATATGATTCATGCAATTCAGATAGAAGGGAACTACCATAAGCATGATTGCGCAATTCATATTTAAAGAAAATTTCAATTTAGCACCAACAGAGCAGCATGATATATAGTCATTTCAAATTAACAATTTCAGATGATAGAATTTAAACAGAGTGTTCAGAACTGACCTGAAGCGTAGGATCCTGGGGTTTTCATTTTGAGTGCCTTGGTTTATTTACCCCTTTATTCATCAACTTCCAAGGCACACCTGCAGCACATTAATCATTTTGATCTTGCAGGGACCCAAACAGTCTTGGGTCTTGCGTTAACCCTGACAGGTGTTCTGAACAGTCTCTTAGCAGCATTATCATCATAATCAATCAGGTAACAACTATCCATTGAGTGACCAGATTTTCCACAATATCTACATGAAACAACAGATTTCTGGTCCTATAATGCATATCAACAGCAGTCTGAGACCCATGAACATGAGCATGAAATGTTCTGTTGTATGCATGGACAGTTTGTTTCTTATTACCTGATAACCAACAATTTGCAGACTTATGACCTGGTTTATCGCAGTTGAAGCACGGAATATTTACAGGTCTTGTTCTAGGGAACTTAGTAGATTTGGAGTTAGCATGATTTCCCTGAGCATACCAGCAGTCTTTGATTACATGCCCATACTTACCACATTCAAGGCATCTAAGGTGCTTGCCTCTTGAGTCATTGTTACCCCAATAATTTCCTGACCAGCACTTATCTGCCTTGTGCTCAGGCTTGTTACAAGTGAAACAAATAGTGTGCTGGCCTGAAGTATATTTATATCTATATGGGCCGTGAGCATGTGAAGAAATTCTAGCATGCAGTTTATTGTCTTCTTTCATGATAAAACATGCATTCATTAGATGACCATGCCTATCACAGTAATAACATGATGCATCAGATCTCTTAGTGGTGTGGTTTCTATCAGATGAATTCCTAGAATGTAGTGTTTTATTTGTATGCTCATCTTCTTTTAATAGTCTGCAGTCGTCCATGATATGCCCTACTTTGCCACAGTAATAACATGAGGCTTCCTTCTCAGATGCATGCGAGTGAGTAGGTGATTTGTAAGTTGCATGCAATTCACTATCATAATCCAAGCAACCATCAAAATTCCTAGCATGAGCAGAGACAAATTTAATCTTATTCGGTTGAGCATTTCTTTTTAAATTCTTCCTATTTTTCTCAATTTTCATTTGTTTTTCATTTTTCTGAGCTTTGAATTGAAATACAGATGATGAAGGTGATTTCTGATTTTTATTTTGTTTTGGGGATTGACTTGAGGTACCAGCTACATCAGAGCTTTACACAAAAGTGGTGTATAGCTGGTTTCTAATAATTTCCCTAACATCAGAACTGTAACTTATCCCCTTTCTTAAATTATCATCCTCACCTTCCGTAATAGCTTTCATTTTTCCTTTATTTTCAGCAGTCTTAGGTGCTGAATTTTCTAAATCATGAATTTTATTTTCCAAAGAGGCAATGTGGATTTCGTAACTAGCAATCTCTTGTTCACTGTAATTAATACATTCACTTAGTACTTTGTTTGCAGTTTTATATTTTTCAATTTCAGCTTTCAATTCAATTTTTTCCTCCTCAAGTTTTTGTGCTTGAATTTCCTTATTTACAGATCTTTCTCTCTCGATAGCCAGAAGCCTCTCTGAAATAACAGTATTTAAGACCATGAGTTTCTTATTTTGTTCTTTCAGTTCTTTGTTCTCTTTGATCAGCTTCTCAATTTATTCATCACATTTTTCATTTCTGGACATCAACTCCAGTTTCTCAATTAGTTCCTCTTCTCTTTCTTCCACTTTAATTTTTTCAGCAAGCAAATTTTTGTGATCCTTTTTAAATGAGGCAATTTGTTTATTCAGCCATTCATTTTCACTGTAGAGTTCCTCATTACGTTCTCGCAGAACCGAGCATTTGTTGCAGCTTAACTCTACAGAGGAAATATGTGCAGCTTCCTTACTGACTTCATTCATTCTAGCCTTGAGATTTTCATTTTCTTTTTGAACTTCAGCATTTTCAAGCTTCAGTTTGTTCATTACAGAATTAATCTCGATCAGTTCTTGCATGCTTTTTAGATGCTCATCTTTCTTCTTATTCAGCTGATTCTCAAGTTCTGATATCTTGTTCAACCATGTTTGATTTTCAATTTTTAAAGAACCATTTTGTTCCTTAAAATTTTGAACATCTATTAAACAAGCATCATAAGACTGCTTCAAAGTAGGACAAACATCACATGTGAATTTAGACTTATTTTGTTCGATCTTTTTCTTCAGTCTTTTGTTCTCAAATTTCATTTTCTTGGACAACTCTAACAATTCATCATACATCACAACCAATTCATCAAAAGAAGATTCTTCTGATCTGGCACTTACCTGAGATATTGTTTCCTCATCATTATCTCTTCGTTTGGCCATCAAGCACTGTTCCCCATTCTTTTCGTAACTGGCCATCAATTTATCCAATATTTCTTTTCCAGATGTACACCTAAGAACAAAAGGAAGTCTATCAGTATTAACTACAGCTTTCAAAATATTAAGAACTGTGACATTATCACGGTTCTTTACTCTGTCCTCTCTAGACCACTTGGTCTCATCATGAGGTAATTGGTGTGGGCCTTTTGAAATCAAACTCCATAGATTAGGGTCAATGGAATTTATATAAAGGCATAGGCCGCCTAACCAATTACTAAAATTAGAACCATCAAACACAAACGGACGAGCCATTAAGACAAATAGCAAACAGGTTCAACGCACAAAGCAGTCGATAAGAAATGCACCAATAGCAATATAGCACCGAAGACAGCATGATCCTCTACAGATCGTTGGATCTGGAAAGTCAGAGACCAGCTCTGATACCAATTGTTGGGGCTGGTGCGAAAGATTCAGAGGGGGGTGAATGAATCTATCCTTAAAAATTTTGCCCAATTGATAAATTTGAACACTCGGAGATACGGAATTGAAATGAACTAAGTTCAATCGAGTCTGAAAGACTGGTGCGTTTAATCAAACAAAGAACGTGCAGTCAATTGGCTCACTGGACATAGAAAGATAGACCGAGCCTAAGCATTCATCTAGCAGAAGCAAACAGTAAGCATTCAAACTACAGTGCACGAAGGAATTTTTAGGTGGTTCGGTCCACAGACCTACGTCCACCCCACACTCAAACCCGAGTGTGGCTTCCCGCTGACTCACAGCTTGAATGGCTGGGCCTCACAGCTTGCCTACAAACAGCTGAGCATCACAGCTTGCTGTCTGAGGTATCCACCTCGCCTGCTGAGCAACACAGCTTGCTATCCGAGGTATACACCTCTCCCGCTGAGCAACACAGCTTGCTATCAAGAGGAATCCTCCTCTGCAACGCTGAGCAATACAGCTTAGCTCTGCTGACTAACAGCTTGAATAAAGGTTCAAAAGAAAAAAAAATATGGAAAGGACACAACAACAGAAAGCTGTAGACGATAAAACACAAAGTGGCTCTCAAAGAGCTGACTGGCCTGGATTTGATCCACGGTCCAATATAGACAAAGCTTCAGATGACTCTCTTCTTCTTCTTCTAAACTCTCGATCTTTCTTTCTTCTTCTTCTTCTTCTTTAATGCTCACTCTTTCTTTCTCAACTCTCTCATTCTTTTCTTCTCTCTTTCTTCTTTTTCTTGATTGTGCAGGCTCTTTCTGCTTCTGCTCTTTCAAGTAAGTTCCCCTATTTCGATCACTCTTTTCACGATCACTTTCTCCAGATGGAGAAGTCTCTTATTTATAGAGCAGTGAAGGTAGATGGGCGTGTGTCTTCCACGAATTCCCGCCCTAGCACCTTGACCACGTGGCAGTATTTTAGCCTGCTGCAATACACATGTCACGATCCTGGCACTTCCTCCATTCTTGGATCACGTGCCCTTCTTAAGTTCCTCGACCAGCAGTTCTGTCAGATCAGACTTGTCATCAGTTTGAGTTAATCTGAAAGGAAAGACAAAAAGACGCACCGAGTTAGTTCGAGAGTTGAACTAAGCATGTACAGACTTGATGCAAAGCATGTACAGACTTGATGGTGTGTAATGCAGTTTGCATGCAGGAAAGTATGCACATTGAATATGAATGCACGGACATGCCACCGATGAGTGTACAGACTTTGTGTGCGATGTACAAACGATGCACAGATATACCACCAAGGAATGTGCAGACTTTGTGTACAATGTACAAACGATGCATCGACTTGCTGTGCCAACAGCTTAAGCAAGACTTCCTAGTGTACAAACTCTGATGAAATGATGTACGAACTTAAACGCTCGAATCAATAGAGGTTGTACAGACTTGTGAAATGATGCATGAACTTAAATGCTAGTATCAACAACGGTTGTACAGACTTGTGAGATGATGCACTGACATATCAATAGACAGTGTGCAGACTTTGTGTACACATGAAACAAACGAATGTACTGACTATGTATATGCATGAATAACACGGGCGATGTACAGACTTGATAGCATGCAGTGATGTATAGACTTGATAGCATGCGGTGATGTACAGACCTGACAGATGCAATGAACACGCATTGACTTACAATGCGTAAATAAAGTATACACAGGCTTTGACTATGCTGGTTATCATGAAATGCACTTGAATGCATCGACTTCAAGTTATGCATGGACAGACTTGTCATGAATGCGGAGCTATAAATTGCACCGAATATGTGTATGCGGTATGCATGAACTCTACTGACTTAGTATTGAAGCAACTGATGAATGCACCGATGCAATGTGTAGAAGAACTAACAATGCACCGAGTATGCATGTGTTTTTATAAAGTTAATGCTAGAACACACAAATGGCTGCGTCAACGCAGTGCCCATACTGCGTCAACGCACACCCCCTTCCAGAATGGGTATCCTTCTAGAAAAGCTAGACTGAGTCGACGCAGCCACTACAGTGCGTCGACGCACTCTATATACTAGAACCCATACGACTCTTTATGCATGCATGGAAGTAAGATGCTCAATCAATCATTCATATGCAGACACATGGTGATCAATCATTCATACTCATAGTGCTTGTTGACATCAAAACCACACAACAATCAATCATTCATACTCATAGTGCTTGCTGACATCAAAACCACAGGGGCACAACATGGAGGATCATAAATCTATGTGGATAGCCTTCCTCTCTCGTTGAACCATCTCGATCTACAACCTTATCAACCGGTTCCTTCGGTCTATGTTTAGATGGCCCCAAAGAGGCGTTCTTCTCGCAATGGAGGGGAGTCTAGTGCGACCATGGCACGTCACAGTAAAGAGGCCGCCTACGACAGAGGATCTGCGCCTTCAAGCAAGGTTTTGGACAGAAAGGTACTCCGACCTCGAGCGGTCTCATTTGCCAACCTTAATCGTCATCTTCCGAGTTTAGTGGATGTTCTTTGCAGTAAGCCAAATTTGGACTTCTTCATGTCTGAACATCGACGCATTTATCCGAATTTGGTGCATCAATTTTATAGCAACTTAACCATTTCTGGGGAACATCCGATTACTCTAGTAAATGGAAAATGCGTTATACTCTCCACAGAATTTTTAGGAGTGGCATTTAATCTCCATCATGAAGGCTATACATTTGGAGATATTGTGGTTCCTGAAGAAACAGTTTATCAAATGATGACATCTGAAGAAAAAGGTGAAAATTCTCTTGCTGGGTTAAACGCCAACCATTTTCCTCCCCTGCAGCATATCCTACATAGGATGATCACTACTATCCTGCTACCGAGAGGAGGAGGCCATGACAAAGTGACAGAGATTCATATGTTCTTATTTTACTGTCTCTTGGGTGGTATTCCAGTTAACTTCCCAGCCATGTTTTTAGCACATATGTGTAACAGCATGAAGCACAAAAATAGAACTCTTCCATATGCTTCCGCACTTACTGCTCTCTTTGCACACATGGACATAAACCTCTCCAAAGAATCTTCTCAAACCATTAGAGATGCTGATATATTTACCATTCATTCCATTTGTGGTAATATGGGCTATGAAATGCGAGATGGCAACTTGGTCCGGACATTGAAAAGTGCTGCACATGAAATCAGTTCTGAGGAGGAGGATGACGACGATGCGCTGGCCGGTGCGCAACACCCACATATTCTTGTTGAGGAGATGCCTTCCGAGGCTGTTCAGCTGCTCATGGACTGTTTGGATACTATTGATGACCATTTAGACAATTATGGGGAGACAATGGAGGCTATGCAACATGCTCTCGCTGATCTGAAGCTATCTCATCAAGAGCACTCTCAGTATGTTACTGACACTTTGGCTAATCAATCCCACATGCTTGAAGAAGTCTTGGAGTATATTAGGCATCTGCCAAACTCACCGACTCCAGATGATGATTAGACGGCTATGCTCTTGCATAATGGCACACTTCCTATCCCTTGTCACCCCCTCTTTTTGATGATGCCAAAGGGGGAGAAATTTTGATATATGTGTGCCTAGGCTATTCGGCTACGTATATGTTATTGTGTGATGTGTGATTGCATGCATGTATGCTTACATCCCATTTCTATCATTAGTAATGTTGCATGTTATGTTAGTTATGTTGCATTTCTGTTGCGTCTCATGCATTACATCTTGTAATTTGTCCTTGAACTCAGACCTTGTTTACCTTTAACTTGTGTTGTCGGCAAAGTACTTTGGAACATGTTTTTGCTCATCAATCTCACATCGTTGGCTGGTCTTGTGTTTCACTATTATAATGCTTCTTGACTTTTACTATTAATATGGATGTTGAAGGTGGAATTCAATGTGAATGCTAAATCATTTTGAAGTATTATGCTTATGTGAGGCATATAGTATTTTGTCATCATCAAAAAGGGGGAGATTGTTGAACCCTCTCCTTGAGTAAATGCTTAAATGCGATGGTTTTTGATGAAGACCAAACACTATTGTATTTATATTTCATTTGAAGTGTTCTAGCATTAACAGTATAGCAAAGCTCAACATTCTTGTTGAAATATTGGAGCTTCGAATGATAAAGACCAACCTCAATGGGTAAGCATTTTAAACCCAAATTATGAAGCCAAATCTGATTCAAATTTATGTCTTTGCAGGGCAAGGAACGTGTCTAAATGCCTAAGGAACTTAAGGACGGTCGGTGAAGTCAATTTTACCTTATAACCCTTGATCTTCTTGTTTATAGCTCACAAATTTGATCTAGAGGGTTAAAGAGGTTTTGGGACTTATCTAAGCTTAATTGGTTTGGGTTTTTGTCACTCCTTCTCATGTTTTAAAACCCAATTTGAAACCCCCTGACTTGTTCTTGAACTTAATGGCCTTTTAATCAATCTTTTGGAAGTTCTGGAACAAGGGTCGATCCATTGGGTCGACCCCTAGGTCCCCTAGTTCTGACAACTTGGGCTTTTTGATCTCCAGCTGAAAGGGTCGACCCCAAGGGTCGACCCCTGGTAGTGATATGTTTTACCCTCACAGAATATCCCCGAGGGTCGACCCCAAGGGTCGACCCATTGGCCCAAAACCCATTAAACCCTCTAAAACCCTCACGAGGGTCGACCCCAAGGGTCAACCCTTTCAGATACGGACCTTGAGCCGTAATTTCGTACTTCAGTGCAGTTGCACCAAAAGTCTTTCCAACCAGTCCAACTTCCCTAAATCGTTCTAGAAATTGTGGATCTGGTCTCTAGGGTGTCTTTGAATGAATCAAGCTTCTTATATACAGTATATTGGGGTATAAAACAAAATAGGAGAGGAAGATCTAAAGGAGTGTTTCTTGTTCTAACCTAGTGAGTGCAGGTTCGCAGCAGCAGCTCAAGGGCCTTCTTCCACCTTGTTCTGAACCTAAAAGTGAAGGGAAGAAGCTTGAATCAAGTCTCCACATCATCCCCAACAGCAAGCTGCATGGGATATCAAAGCTGCAACTTTGCTTATGTGACATAGCTTCATTCTTCCTCAATGATCGATCTTCCTCCTGCAGAAGCATTCAATTACATTCAAGGAAGTGAAAGGGGGAGCTTCAACCATGATAAATCATTCTTCACTCCTTACTCTCATATTTACTTTATGTCAACTTGAGCATCTTGTAAAACTTGAATCATATCTGTATGTGTGTTGTTCGTGTTCGGAAACACGAACGTGTGTGTGTGTGTGTGTGTGTGTGTGTGTGTGTGTGTGTGTGTGTGTGTGTGTATGGTAGCCCAGATCGGGTGCCGCGTGTGTGTGTTTGCTATTCTACACAGCGTGTGTGTGTGGCTCACTTCATAGTGAAGTCTTGATCCTCACGAGTGAGGGGTGGACGTAGGGGACACGGCAGTGTACCCGAACCACCTAAAAATTCCGTGTGTCACTTGTGGTTTGTTCTTCTGCATCCATAGTCGAGTGGGCTTCACGATGAGTTGAGCGTACACCAATTCCATTGTCAAACACCTACCATTATCCACACGCTTTCACAAGTGTATCCATGTTCGGGTGAGATCTAGTGCATGCATGTTTAATTAACTTAGTTTCACTCCGTAAGAATTTTAATTGGCCAATCAATTCACCCCTCCCCTCTTGATTGTCGCCTTTCGGGACTCAACAAAGCTTTTCTTGGTTTTCTTCTATATGCTTTCTGTGAATTTCTTTTTTAGACTTTATTTTATTCAATTCTAACTCAATGCTTCCAAAAACTTCGAATTGTTTTCTCAGACAATTATTTTCAATTTTCAAGGCTTCTAGGTTCTCATTCTCTAAGCAAGTGTTCATGCCAGTATTCAGTTTCTTTTTCAACTTTTTGTGTTGTTTTCGAAATCTTTCATGTGTTTCAAGCAGAACAGGATATGCATCCTGCCAATCATCTAGAAAAAAATTCTCAAATGGATTTACCTGATCGTCAGTTTCATCTTCATTTTGATTGCTATCACTACCATCAGCCATCATGCATCTGTCTTCCTTTTTTTCATCTTCATTTTTTCCATTTGCAATCTTCAGTTTATTCAAGATGTCTTTGGTAGATCTACAGTCAGAAAAACTAGGAAGCAAAGCAATATTAATAGCCGCCTTCATTAAGTTCAGTGCTATAAGATTTTTAGTGTTCCTGGATCTATGAGCATCAGTCCACTTAGATCTATCATTTGGCAATTTATGTGGACGAAGTGTGATAAGATTCCATAGACAGGGATTATCAGACTTAACAAATTTATGCATGCTGCGGAACCATGAATCGAAATTAAAACCATCGAAAACCGGTGGACAATCCATCATGCTCAATTCAAACAATAATCTCAGATTAAACTAACAACCGCACCCAAGAGACAAAATCTTCTCTGCAGATCGCTGGATCTGATTAACTAGAGAACCCACTCTGATACCAATTGTTAGGTGCAAGAATGAAATCTAGAGGTGGGGGGTGAATAGATCTCATTATAAAAATATGGATCAATTAAGTTCTCACTCTCATAAAACACATTCGGATCAACCAGAATAGAAGTTGACACTTTGGATCGCTTTATACTAGACAAAGCTAAAGACTCACAGCACAATCAAGGTGTGAACAATGACACGAGCTCCGAGCTCACACTCTATGTAGAGCAGCTCTTGAACACCCAACTGAAACGCCAACAATTAAAGATTCAAATAGGAGCAATATCAAATACTTGGCAGTGTGCCAGAGCTAGTCAAACTCGGAATGGTCAATTACAACATGTGCCAGAGCTAGTCACACTCGGAATGGTCAATTACAATAGAAGTGATCCAACATAATCAATTAAGCATTCATTTAAATAGAGCAGTTATCGAGCACTAGCTAGTCAGTTCAAATCAGAATAGAAATGAATATTAGCTCACACAAAGCAGCTCTCGAACACTTAGCACACATTGAGAGTGAAGTGTAGAACCTGATCACACATCGACCTGAACAACCATCAATCACTTAGCCAATGATGGAATCTCAGTGCAGACTCAACTCACACTCGAACCTGTGAGGGGTTAGAGGATAAAGAGCAGACACACAAGTTTAAACCACAGAACACACATGCTTTTTAGGTGGTTCGATCTGCCTCGTAGATCTACATCCACCCCACACTCAGACCAGAGTGTGGCTTCCCCTTGCAACAATATGAACACAAACTCAATCTACAAACAAACGCTGGCTAACAACTTGATCCAGAGGGAGACAAATCCCTCAAACTCTAATCTAGCACCACGCTAGATCAGAACCCACTACCTTAGTAGTGACCGGAGGAACATGCCTCCCTTCCTCTGAAACCATAGAGGGGACAATCGGAGGAACACCCCCCTTCCTATGAAACCACAAAGGGGACCCGAACCCTGAACAGGGTATCAGAGTAACACAAAGGAAATGGAAAAATCAAACAAAAAAGAAAAATAGAAACACAACCAAAATGTAGCTCCGAGGAGTAGATTGACTCTGGATTTGATCCACGAGTCAAGACACTAGCAGATCTTTAAGTATAAGCTCGGTTGCACTATGATGTAGCTCTCACTTGAACTAGGCTGCAGATCTAGGCTCTTGATCTTGCTCTCTTTCTTCTTCTTTTTCTTCTCTCAGACTCTCACTCACATTCCACTTCGAACTGATCTACCCAACAGCTCTCAGATAGCCCACGAAATTCTTTCTATAGCAGCAGCTCTCTTCTTATGAAGAGGGCTCTATTATATAGGCAGAAGATTGCCCCTTTTCTGAAATAACATTATCTCCGAACCAAAAATACCATTGGACCACCTGTCCTAGAGAATATTCCTTTCTGGAAGGGTGCCAAGTGTCTTCAGATTACGTGCCAATAATTGAGTTCGAAGGCACTTGAATTCGTTAAGTCAGTCACGTGGTTCACTGGATGGACAAAGATCTTCTGATGCATCGACCTATTGAGCAGATGAGGTCGAGGCATCCTTCAGCAAGCAATATTCTCAGCATGTTCTGATTTGTCCTGATGCATCAGTGTAGTTGGAAGATGAGTCGATGCATCTTTTACGGAGGATGCTTTCTCAGATGTATAGGCTTTAATGCTTCGATGCAATATCCTTGATGTGTCGACATGGTGTTGCTGAAGAGCCTTTTGACAGAATGATTCGAGGTACCTGTTGATGTTTCTTTCTTCTTTGATGATGATGTGGTGATGTGAATATAGTGGTGAATGTGGTGGTATGAAAGAGATATGTGAGATATGTGAGTGTGTGAGCAAGTGATGTCCTAACTCAAATAATCATCAAACCAGAAGCATGGGCATGTCATCAATGTTCATAAAGAAAAATAAGAAAAATACACGCCGGGACGTGGAGCAAAGGAATTAAAGAAAAATACACACCGTAGGTGTGGAGCAAATGAAGTAAAGGAAGAGCAATCAAGAGAACAATGATGAGCAAAACCCAACTAAAGAAGTGTGATCGCCACCAAGGTAATTAAAATAGCCAAAAGTAAGCTAAATACCTTGGAAAGAGGAGGATGCAACACCTGCCCACGGGAGATGAAAACCAGAACTCTGCAACTTCAGACGGTCTAATATGAGGCCACTAACACACACGAGACGGCCTTACGATAAGCCACCACAGTTCCTGAAACGGTCCAAAGAAGAGCCGCCTGAGCGCACGGAACAACAAGTTGGGACTTGGATCTCCACCTCTCCTGACGGGCCAGAAGAGTTGGGCCTCGTGTTAGGAACCCTATAGACCTGTGAAAGAATGTAGAAGCACAGAAAAATAACCCAAATTAGCCCTAGACACATGTAGTAACTATAATGCAATTAAACTAAGTTGCATGCAAAAGGAAGGGTGAATACTTGGGATGTTGATTTTTTAACCCCTGTGGGGCATGAAGAAGATGGGAAGATGTTTGAAAATGTGATTGAGATGCAGAGAATGTAGAAGAAGAAGAGGGAATATGCTTATGAATGATATGAAGAGGGGGATGAACTTAGAAGAAGAAAACAACACAACTAAACACTTGGAACTCAATACTCCCTGGACTTTGGACATAGAAAGCTATTCTCCTTGATGGGTACTCGCTCCAGAACGAAGCAGCACCTCGACGTAAACTCCAGAAATCTCCTCCTCAACCCATGAACTCAAGGGTTCTATTTACAGACCCTCAAAGTCTAGGTTCGAGTTGGAAAGATTCCAGCGAAAAAGAAGGATGAAACTTAGCAAACTCTTGAAGATAATACTGCCAAGAGTCCATAGAATCAAACGGAAGCTTTTAAGGATCACTATCGAGAGAGAAATCACCAAACCAAAACTCTACTTCGACCACGGCGTAGCAGAGAAAAGATAGTTAATCAGGACTCTCTGTCTCTTGAAACGGTCCTACGATAAACTGCCACAATGAATTAACGGTCCAAGCATAGACCGCCAACCTTTAGAAGATAAGACCAACGGGCGAGAACTTCGTAATCAGGACTCTGAAGCCAAGAAACGGTCTAAAGTAGAACCGCCACAGAGCCTATAACGGCCATATGATAAACCGCCAGAGCTCAAAGGATAAAAAAATGGATAAGACCGAAAAGAAAGACGTTGGCTCTGGACTCTGGCGTCAGCAAACGGTCTTAGTATAGGCCACCAAACGTCATCAAACGCACATAGGATAGACTGCCAGGGACAATGTAGTGGCAAAATGAATGAAAGGCCCACTAAGCTTCAACCCACGAAAAACATATAAGGAGTGAGACCCAATCAATGAGAATGACTCATGAAATAAGCCACAAAGCTGACCAAAATGACTCAGTAAATGGCGAATAACTCGGAGCATCATAAAGATAAGTAAGGAGATGACCCAACGCATTGGTCATAAAACGGGTGTCAACAGATGCCCCTCCTTAACGTCCTCTTTGCAGGGGAACGAGCGGAGGTGAAGCGAAAGCGACATGGAACATGGAGGTGAAGTGAAAATGGAGCGGAGTGGACTGAAAAGCGGGCGTTAAGGTAAACCGTCACCCGTCCTCAACCAATGAGCGATAGGAATCTTCCGAAAATCTCGAACCAATCACAAGGAATAGCAAACCAAATGACGCATGTCTGGAGGAACTAACAACTAAAGAAAGGAAAACACGACCAACCTCCTCACTGGAACACACAGCTGATAGGCGGTCGGAGCATGCGAAAAAGAGACGAGTAACTAAACTCAAGATGGGAATCCTCAATTAAGCAAACCGAGCAAACAGATCGAAGAAAACCTTCCAACTCAGAGTGGAATGACTCTCCTTACTCAAGACCATGGACACATAGTTATCCACCATTACTGAGACACTCAGACAGATGAGGGCACGTGAATGCTCAAAAATGCGCATGATGCATGTTGGGCTAAAATAAAGAAATCATCAAAACAAATGCCAAGAAAGATAAAATATCAAGATACTCGAGAATAGTATTGCTAGACCAGAGAAATCAGGGTCAAGAAACTATCTGCAACCACAGCGTGCAAGATAGAACTATTGTCCCCTAACTCTGCCAACCTAACGGCCTATCCAACGATTAAACATGCGCACATAGATCATCATCATTTTTGTTAAAGGGGAACATCAGATCCTGGAACACATGAATGACCAGCCAGTTCTCGAGGAAATATATCATAAATAGCATATAGTAATGCATTAAGGGACTAGGGATCGAGATACTTACCTGACTTACCTGCCTGGCGAGCGTTTGAAAGCGTGATGGCGTTCATGATTTTGCAATAAGGGGGTTAGCCATCAACAAATAAATCCAAAGACAGGCATGAAGCATGACAGATATAACTTTGAAGCATGAAACATAATAGATAAAGCTTTGTAATTCATCAAGCAATTCAGCACAAAATGGTCTAAGGTTGAACCGCTAAAAGGTCTCTGATGGTCTAAACATGGACTGCCATAGTACGTCGGTTCACATCTGATGTGACACAACCTCGGACCTAATGCAAGCAAGCACAATCGCAATCTAAATGGGCCAATTTGGGCCGCCGCTCTCTCGTCGCTCACCCAAGCCCGGGGTAACTTGGCAATGCCAAGGTGAGGTTGAGGGGTTGGGCCCTTGCTGGTAGAGGGCCAGCAAGGCCAAGATTTGATTCCCAATGGATTTGGAAGCCCAATTCAACGGGGCCGACGAAGTGCCGAAGGCACCGATTGCACTCTTCCCACGGTGATCACTCAAGGCAATGGGGCTTGAGGATCGGGCTCTCACTCGCATTACCAGCGGAATTAGAACTAATATTGAAAGACAAGCACTAAGTGGAGTGAAGGTTTGAGCACTTACTCGACCGATTTGAAGAAACCGGTCCCGGTCGGAGACGAGGGCGAGCGGGGAGGCGAGTGGATCCCCACACGCCGCGGCGGTGTCGCTTGACCTGTCCAAATAAATTACACCACTACACCTCTAGCAGGAGGGGGAACTTGGGGTGGGGGTTAATGATATTACATCAATACTACCTCCACGCAGGGAGGGGCCTTCAGCCGGCCAAGCGGGGTGGGGAAAGCAAAGCAAAGAACGAGGAACAAGGGTGGACGCCGAATCTGCCTGCTGTCTGTGAACCAGGATAGAGGGTTGGTGTTGCTGTTGTAGATCTTGCTCAGGAATTTCTCTGATGGCGAGACTGGCGGCGAAATCTTCGTAACAGGAAGGGGAATGCCTCAGAATTTTTGTAAATTCTTCTGCAGTTTCTGCAGATCGGGGCAGGATCTTGAACAGGGCCTCTGTTTCTCGGACTAGCAGGGGCAGGTCACCAATAGTAGGATGCAGAGGCTGTCCTGGCCGCTCCCGAACTCCAAAATTGATACCGTCAGTGCTGTTAGAACCGTGGGTGAGTCCTCTTTGCAGAAAAAGAAACGGGGACACCGGAAGAGAATGGAGACGATCTGTGGATCCAAAAGAGTGAGGAGGTGTCGATGCAGACTGGAGAAGGCAGAGCATCGCGATCGTGGAAGAAAATTGGTAACTTCTGTTCCCGGATGCTGAATGGGCTTCCGCTTCTTGATTCTGAAAGTAGACAGGCCGATGAAGAACTTTGAAGAATAACTTGAGGACTGATTCCTTCGGGGTTCGTCGTGGCAGAGCTTCTAATCTGGCTTCGGTCCTTAGCCAAGGCAGAACCGTGCAGTTGTGGGAGAATGGACCTCCTGGAAGACTCGGAGATCGGAAGAAGACGAAACCACTTCGGTTGCGAAGGAGACTGGCAGACGCTTCCGACGATGGCTCTTGGGTCTTCAAACTCGTCCGGAGGAGGTCGTGGTGGCCGCTGCAAGTTGCTGGTCTGCTATAGATCTTCAGTTGAGAGCTGTAGGTTGATGATGATGGGGGGGAATGGGGTATATGGGAGGGGAAATGGGGGTGGATGAGTGTGGGGAAAGCCCGGGCTGTGAGGGGGTCTAGGAGGGGGTGTTCTAAGGTGAGGGAAGGGAAGAATGGGGTCTGGAAGGGGGTCTAACAGGTGGTGGGAGGAGGAGCTACGAATTTGGGAAGGTGGGTGAGAGGAGAAGGTGAGGGGGGGCACAAGTGAGTGGAGGGAAGGGTGGATTTCAAATTCAAATATGCTTTGGAAGTTGTGGGGTTGTGTGGGGAAGGGGTTGATTGTGTTGGAATGGGGAAAGTGGTGTTGGAATGTGGAGGACGGTGTTGGAATGGTGAGGGATCTCCTTGGGACTAGGGGGGTGGAGTAATGGAGGCCAAATGGGAAGTGGAGGGCTTTAATGATGGTAGGTGGGGGTTGAGGTGGTTGGGAAAGGAGGAGAGAGAAGAAAATTCGAAATTGGGTGTTGAGGAGAGAGAAAGTGGAGTGAAAAAGAGGGATTAGGAGAGGGAAGGGTGGAGAATCTCTCCCCTAGGGTTTCTCACCCAAAAAATATTGGAATCACTCCACTAAACTAAGCTTTGGATACTCAAATGGCATTTTTCATTGATTCATTCATTAAGTTGAAATGGGGGGAATGTGGTCCTATATATAGGCAACCCACATTTTACAATAAGTCCCTGACAAAAGACTCAATGACAAATAACCGAGGGGGTAGGGGGTGCACTTGGGCCAAACCCAATGAATTGGGCCCAATAACTAACTAAACAACATAATGACTCTCAAACTTAGGGAAATAAACACAAGATCTAGGAACATGACTCAAATAAAAGGGAAAATACATCAAATGACTCAAATAAAAATTACATAGGACTCGAAATTAAATAATTAGACCATGCCGGATGCAACCGGGGCGAGGAGACGAGCTGTGAACGTGGGCATGGGAGGTGATGTCCCCATCAACATCCTTCGAGGAAGGAGCTCTGATCACAAATGGTCGAATATAGGACCGTCAGAATAACTGTAACGGTCATACGATAGACCGCCAATTTTTCTGAGCGTTCAAAAAAAAAACAACCGATCATCGTTCCCCCCATTCAAACACTCATTCAATCAAACGAACACCCAAGCCGAGCAACCCCCATCCGGCGACTCCGGCAACCTTATACCTACGACCACCGTGAGGATGGCAAAACAAAAGGTGATACGCCGCCTCCAACGGTGGATTGCAAGGGAGAGAACGTTGCCAGTGGCGACGGAGGACCTACCGATAGAGGAAGAAGCACCGGCGAGAGATGAAGGGCCGTCGGCCGAAATGGAGGAAGACGAAGCCCCCACTACCGAGGAGAACCCTGAGGAGGCTCTAGAGGAGGAGGAAGAGGCTCAGACGGTCAGAGAAGCACCAACGGCGGCCACTAGATGGCAGTCGACAGAGGTAGGCCGACTACCCTAAAATTTCATTTTTTTTATTTTTCAATTTTATATGTAAGCATGTATGTGGAATGACAAGGGAATGGGTCTGGGGACCCATTAGGATGGATTGTAGGCTGTTTCAGCCATTTCCACGAACCGGGGAAATGGAGAAGATGATGCCCATTCACGGGTATCGTAGTGGTCATTCCAGTGACCGCTACAGCCTCAGACAGCCTACCCTATGGCCGCTAGAGGTCTCAGACGGCCCAAGATATGGCCGCCAGAGAACCAGAGATAGAATGTTGATATTTTTTGTGTTTTTGGCTTGTTTAAATTTTTTGTTGTTTTCATTTATTTGAAATGCAATGACAAAATGCAATGTAATGACTGACCTATGTTCTAAATGCGTGTAGGGGAAAAGATGAACCCGGATTTCTTGGCTACAAGTCCGAGCCGTATACCATGCTTTGCCAGATTTTTAGAGGGAGAGACTAGACGCCATGGGCTTTGGGGAGCTTCTGAGCATAGAGGTGACCCGAATTGACACAACATTGATTTACGCTCTACACGAAAGATGGGATCCAGTTAGTCGAGCCTTCATCTTCACCTGGGGCCACATGATCCCCACATTGGAAGACATAGAGAGGATCACCGGACTGCGAGTCCATGGAGCATCGGTGACAGGATGGACTTACGGGGATTATCGAGAGATGGAACAAGAGCTACTAGGGTTGGATTTGCTGAGGCCCGGTCATCAGTCATCCACGCTAGGACGATCGACACTCCAGGAGAGCCTAGGGCTTAGAGGTACTACTATCTTTGTAGGGGAGTTGCCAGAGGAGCATATTGGGAGAGTGATAGACCAAGTTCGAGATAGAGTGGCAGTAGAGCCGGGACCTGAGCGGGATATCACATTGCGGCGCTTCTCGATCTTGTTGTTCGGGAAGCTTCTGTTAGTGACCAGAGCCGATGAAGTAAGCGTCAGGCTCCTCCCTTTGCTGAGGGATCTAGATGGAGCAGGAGGATATGCCTGGGGAGCAGCAGCCCTGGCGTTCCTATTCGACTCATTGAGCACGACCGACCGGCATACCATGCTGGGCAGCTTCTCGCCTTTCTTATAGGTAAATGCCCTAAACTCTAAACTTACATGCTTTCCTACATGCTTGCTATTGTTATATGCTGACGCTTGACTTATGCAGGTTTGGAGCTACATATACCTGCCTGGCTTAAGGCGAGGGAAGGAGCTGCACCCCGAGCGAATCCCTATTGTGAGACGGCGGGTGGAAGCTCGGGACATGGGATCGATCCTACGCCTAGCTCGGGCGATCCGGGACGACATCGACACATTCCCATATGCATCGGTAAATTCTAGACTCAACTCTATGTTTTAAATGCTTATCTAAATGCTGACATTGACTCAATTGCCTTTTCAGGTGCGCTGGACACCTTACCGTGACGAGGGTCACGAGGGGTAGCCTTGGGTGGAGGCAGCCCGGGCGTACGCCGGACGAGAGATCTGGCTACACTGCATCAACATCGTCGAGCCACTCCATCACCGACTGATCATGAGGACGAGGGGAGTGCATCAGCCAGAGGTGGAGTTCCCCGAGTGAGACGATGAGCGCGTTGGGAGATCGGCGAAGGGACTCAGCGGCAACATCGACTGGGTCACTCGAGTGATCGACCAGGTGCGAGATTGGACGCGGAGAGGTCAGAAGGTGAGGGCCCGAGCTGACAGCGACGAGGCCTACCTGAAGGCCTACGCTCGGAGGTACGGTGACCGGGAATTTCACGACGTTCGACGACCGGTATGACTCCTAAACTTATGCTCTTTAATTAAATGATCTTATTCCTACATGCATTGACACTATGATTTGCTATATGCAGCTAGACCCCCAGGGACGCATAGCAGAGCTCCAGGGCCTCCTCCACTCCACTATGCAGTAGAGGGACGATCTCCAGCGTGCACTGGACCTTCTGGTGAGCTTCCTAAACCTTGGACTTAATTATGCTTATGCTTATGATGAAATGTGACTGACCTTGAGTTCTAAAATGTAGCGAGCCGAGGGAGCGCAGCGGCGGGGACTGGATGCATCATCCTCGTCGTCACAGCCTACGGGATGCAGGGCTGAGCGAGATGCAGACTTTGCTCGGGCAGTTGCTCGGGTTGAGGAGGCCGAGGCTTCACTCGCGGAGAGGGTAGGCAAAACAACCGAGTTCCTTAGACTTTAAATGCTTATGATGCTTATGCAAAAATGCTTAACCATGATGAATGCTAATGCAGGCGAGAGAGCTGAGCACAGCACTGGCCGAGGTAGATCGTGCTCGAGCGGAGACCGAGAGTTGAGAGCAGAGGCAGCGGAGGTGACCCGTCTCCGTGAGGAGGTGGCACGATTGAGCGCGGGGCTAGTAGACTTAGAGCGCTACCGGAGTGAGGCGCGAGAGGCTCGGCGTCAGGACTATGACATGAAGATTGAGCTGCGGACGATGGAGAGGACCTTGCAAATGATAGGCCGTGGACCAGAGCACAGCGTATCCCAGAGCGGTGCTCGGAGCGGCTTGTTCCCCGACTTCTTGACTGGCTCCTCAGGCCATCGAAGGAATGAGGAGGGGGATAGGAGACGACGACAGCGAGAGGAGGGGAGTATCTCCATGGCCCCACCGGCGAAGAAACACGAGGGTACTGGCGACAGCGGGGGTCCAGGAGAGGGACCCGCCGGAGCGTGATTTGTACTTTCCTTTTTCTTTTGATGCACACATGTACATGACTTTTGATTAGTGGAATGAAATTTTTTTTGGTGTTTTTATTTATTTTTAAGATGTGAATGTGGAGGGATGTGAATGCTAGAAATGACAGATAGAGGGTATGAGTGAGAGGGACAGAGAGAGAACAGGACTGACGACTGAGGGGGAACGAGTTTAACCAAAATCTGGAAAAACCTGACAAACGGTCTAATTTAAGACCGCCACAGTCTATAAAATGGTCAAACCGACGACCGCCAGAGGAATAGAGGAAGGCAGTGGATAAAGGGATAAAACGGTCCAATGATGAACCGCATGAGGACTATAGCGGTCTTACGATAGACTGCTAGTGCAAAAAACAGTGTAATCCGAGCGAGACTCTCCATGAGAGTCCGAACTCGGGGGAAAGAGGCCTTAATCTGCACTAGAACCTAATCTAACTTAGGATAAGGCTACCCAACCTCTATCCTAATGCATCAACATCAAAAATAAACATCTATAAGTAGGAACAAGGCCAAAAAATCGTAGCTCACATCAATTCCCTGCTATAAGTCCCAAAATTCCATCAAAACTCCCAAAAACACCATGAAGAGGACCTTTGAAGCTAGTGCCATGGGGAAGAGGGTCTACACCGGGCCTAAAGCAGCTAAGGAGTATGGGGAGCTACAACGGCTGACTTTAATCCCCAAGCACCTGAGCTCAAGTTCTTCAAGAGAGGTAAGTTGCAATTTGATTCAAAAGTTCATAAATTTCTGAATTTTCTTTTCTCATGGTCTTCCTCTCTTCTTCCTCTTATATTTCCTTTTCTTTCTAGCTTCTTCCTGGCCCACGATGCTACTCCAACCTAAAGTGGGTGGCTCCCATGATCAAGGAACTCCCTTTAGAAGTCCTCTCAATCTTAAGGGTATGGCACCTTCAAACCTTATTAGTTTTGGCCAAGAATTTTTTGAAATTATCCTTGGATTGGTCAAGCATTTCGGCCCTTGAAGAGCTATGGCATCCACAGACAGACACTTTCCTCTTCCCAAGCTTTGAAGCCACTATCCTATTAGAGGAGGTAGAAACCTACCTAGCCCTCCCTAAGACCAAGGTTGGGGATGAAGATCTAGTATGTCATACGGTTAAGCCCATAGACCCATCACTCATTCTAGAGGATTTCATACACAACCTAAAAGATCTTAGGACCATGATCAGCCCACGCCATATCCATTTGATACTCATGGCTCAATGGATAACCGCTTATTGTAAGAACAAGAGCGGGAGATTCGAAGCTATAGCCAAAGCTACCTCGGTTTGCTTGTGCGGGGTCTTCTTTTCACCACTACCGACCACCTCTTGGACATCCAAAACCTTAGCATTATTAGTGGGTTGTGGCGGGGTTTATCTATCTCTCAAGCGGTCCTTTCATACCTTTATGAAAGCCTTATCTCATCTTGCCTAGGAGGGCCACTCTTTGGATCAATGATCATCCTTGAGTGTTGGATGGGAGTGAGACTTAAGTTTCTACCCAAGGAGGACGTGCCTTCAGCTAGCCGGATATTCGGGAGACACCCTCTATTCTTCATAGGAGGTGCATTTGGGTTCTCTTCGCAGGTTGAGTGTCGGGTGGCGGACAAGAAGACACGAGATGAATGGCGCCTTTACCTCAACACTTTGCCAATGGAAAAGTTCATGATGCGACCAAGAGTTCTTCAAAGCACTACCCTTAGAGTACCTCGGGGATCGGGCCTGGACTTGCAGCTAGTGTGGGATACTACTTTAGCAATCTACAACCCGCACCGGTGCTACCTTCAAGTTGGGCTACCCCGTACTATGGTTCCTGCACTATCACACTTCCCTCCCCTTCTAGCTAGGAAGATTGGGACCGAGGAGGACAAGCGAGCAGTCCGGAATGCGTTAATCATGTGGGAAATCAGCCGGGTGCGTGCTTGGCAAGCAGAAGTGGTAGAAGATGAAGAGGGATACCATGCTTACGTGAAGGAATTACGCTAGATCCGGCCTCTCGCGGACAAGAGAATGAATGTAATTTGAGCTTTTGTTCTTCCTTTTTCTTCTTTATGATGTACTTGAGATTGTCAATAATGTTTCATTGAGCTTGATTGAATGGAATAAAAGATTTGTTTTAAAAAGATGTAGAATTGATTGCATGATTGAGCCCAAATTAGCTAAAAAAGTAGAGTTTCTGTCTGACATAACGGTCTAATCTAAGGTCGCCAACCACGTCTAACGGTCCCACGAGAGACCGCCAGAGATAGCACTCAGGAAAAACTGAGTGTTTTCAGCCCTCGGGAGAGAAAAACGGTCCCATTATGGGCCGCCAGAATGCTTTGACGGTCTATCGTAAGATCGCTAGAGGCTGTTTTATTGAGAGTTGATTTTTTTTTAGCTTTCGGGAAAGGAAACGGTCCAATCATGAACTGCCAGAGATGGTTAGTGGTCTAATTATAGACCGTCAGAGATATAAGACTCGTGAGCTTTGAATCTTGGGCACTTGAACCTGCGTCTGCACACACTTAGACAAAAAACAAGTTATGTATGTTCTTAGACTCAACCCCTTGCCTGAAGCAAGTTAGGAAATGACCAGTTCTTGATGTTTGGTCAAGGGGTGGAGCCTTATTAAATAGGCAGAAATATAATGAGAAAATGTAATGCATGCAATGCGACATGATGGTATTTTTGCAGTTTTGAAAAATATTTGCTTTTTGTGGGGTTTTGCAATATTTGATTCTTGTGGGTTTTTAGAATATATGATTTTTTGTGATTTTAAAATATCTAAATTTTTTAGATTTTGAAATATCTGATTTTTTTGATTTCGAAATATATGATTTTTTTGTATTTTGAAATATATGATGATTTTTTTTGGGGTTTTGAAAGCCAATTTTGTCCCAACAACAAGGGCCCTACATGTCCCACACGGAATCTCCTAAGGTCGGCGTGCTTTTGAGGTGACAATCCCTGGCAGGGACCAACCTGCATGACGGTGCTTCTACCGAGGCCATACTCAGGGTACTATCTAGTCCTAAAAGAAAAAATAGAATATAAGGATAAGCTTAGGCCAGGTATAGGGGTTTTAGGGTTTGAGTTCTTCTCACAACGACCCTTTTAGAGATTCGATCTGTTGAGCCGAGGCTTTGTGTCCGTCATCGAACCTTTATCCACCCTAGGCACGCATATAACCGGGCTCATAACGTCCCGCGGGGAAACTGTACTGCCACTCTTGCCATGCCTAGTCTTATATTTCTCGGAGCTATAGACTTTGAGATACGGACTTTTGAAATAGATCTTTGTTTTTCATCGTGATTGTTGCTCCTTCTTTTTCTTTTCTTTTGATGAAGTGGAATCAGGTCATAACAGACTGCCCCTATTTTAGACCTCCTCTCATCAGGATGTCTAGATTAGTCATCGTCCCCTTATTTACCTCTTGCCCCTAGATTCAGCCGAGGTGAGAAACGGACAGGGACTTTGACTTCCCCCGGGCATGGCCAAGGAGAAATGGTGTTTACATAATTGGGGAACCCGACCAGGGATGTCGTGAAGTGTGTGATTTACCGAACTCGGGGTCCTCTTTCGTGTTCGAGGAAGGGGCACCTTGCTATCGAGCATTCATTAGCCTGACTCTAAGGGTAAAAGCGCTTAAGATATAACCCATTCCAAGCGTGAGACAGCTCCTCACCTTCTGCGTTGACTAAGCGGTACGCGTTCCCTGAATAAGCCTCTCTAACAACGAACGGACCTTCATAGTTAGGTTGTAATTTGGACCTAGGACCTCCAGACCTAATGAATTTGCGTTTCAAAACCATATCTCCTACTTGAAATTTGCGTTCGATTAACTTCTTTTGAAAATAACGCGAAACTCTTTTTTGATAAACGGATACGTGATCGGCCGCATTCATCCTCTTCTCATCCAAGAGTTCCAACTGGACGAGCAACGCCTCTCGACGTTCATCGAGATTAAGTTCCTTATCGAGCTGTACCCTTTGAGAAGGGACCAAGATCTCATATGGGAGCACCGCCTCCATCCCTTAAGTAAGAGCATAGGGGGTTTGCCCCGTGGGAGTACGGACGGAGGTGTGGTAAGCCCATAGAGCCTCCACTAACCGTTCAGGCCAATCAGAAAATTTGTGAGATTCGCACGTTTTCTTTATGATTTTGAGAAGGGTTTTATTAGTGGCTTCGGCTTGACCGTTGTCTTGAGGATAATATTGTGATGAATGATGCAATGCAATATTAAACTTCTTACAAAGGTCCTTGAGCTCCCGAGAGATGAACTGGGGTCCATTGCCAGTGACGATGCTGGTTGGCACTCCGAACCGCGAGATGATATTCCTCATGATGAAGCGGCACACCGTCGTTGCTTTGATCTCTACGTATGCCTCTGCTTCGGCCCACTTGGTGAAGTACTCAGTGGCGGTGAGGATAAAGGATTTTTGCTTGGTTTCAGAGTTGGGATCACCGAGCGGACCAACAATGTCGAAAGCCCACATAGAGAATGGCCAAGGAGCAGAAAGAGGATGTAGAGATGAAGCTGGAGCATGGATTTTATCAGCGTGGAGTTGGCATTTAAGACACCTCCGGACGTAGAGGGAGCAATCTTCCTCTAGAGTGGGCCAATAATAACCCTGCCTAAGGATCTTCTTTGCTAGAGCCTGGCCATTGACATGACCCCCACACTCACTAGAATGGGCTGCTTCAGCCACCTTCCAAGCTTCATCGTCGTCTAAGCATCTCATGAGCATTCCATTGAGAGCGCGCCTGTATAATTCTCCATCAATGATAGCGTACTTCGAGGCGGCTCTCCTGATGGCCTTACGCTACTCGACATTTGCCCCTTCTGGGAATGATCCATCCATGCAGTACAGCTCTATTTCATGGTACCACGGCAACTCTTCTTCTTCCAAGATCTCTTCTAATTCTGTTAAAGATACTTCCTTCAAATCCTCCTTCTCAGCCCTAACATCTACAGTCTTCCTAAGGTTGTGATACCAATGATCCTGAAGAGTGGGAGCATCTAACCTCTGAACGACGATAGTCTCAGTGCTCCGACTGAGAGGGAAAGATAAAGAGGAAGCAGGTGATGCCAGCACATCAGCAAGAATGTTCTGAGATCGCGGAGTATGGATATAGATCAACTTGCGGAATTGTCGAGCCAAGAGAGTGACCAAGTCTTGATATGGCTTGAGCTTTGGGTCACGGGTGCAGTAAGTGGACAGAACTTGCCGTAGAACGAGCTGAGAGTCTCCTATGATGTTTAAGTAGCGCGCGTCCAAGAGGTAGGCGTGCTTCAATCTGGCTAGGAGAGCCTCATACTTGGCGATATTGTTGGTAGTAGGAAATCGGAGTTGGTAGGCAAAGGGAATCGTCACCCCTTCCGGAGTGAGCAGAACGGCACCTATCCCTCGGCCTTGGGAGTTGAGCGCACCATCAAAGTGCAGAGACCAAAAGGGATGTTGAGTAAGGACAGAGAGATGCTCATCAGGGAAATCATCATGCATAGAGTATGTGCAGGGGATAGAAAGATGGGCAAGATGCTCAGCGATGGCATATCCTTTGATTGCCTTCTGAACGAAGAATGTGATATCAAACTGAGAGAGGAAGCTCTGCCTGCGAGCTAACATACTAGAAAGGACATGCTTTTCTAAGAGATAACGGATTGGGTCCATTCTAGAGATTAACCTAACTTGGTAGGTTTGAAAGTAGTGTTTCAGTTTCTTAGCTACCCACACTAAGGCGGCACTAAGTCTTTTCCATAGCAGTGTATTTGGCCTCCGCCGGGTTAAATAACCTGGAGAGATAATAAGTCACCCGCTCTTTACCTTCATCATCTACTTGTGCTAAGACCGCCCCTAGGGAGTCCTCAATAGCAGAAATGTATAGGATTAGGGGTTTCCAAGGGATTGGAGGTTGCAAAATCGGGGGATTGGACAAATATTCCTTTAGGTCCTCATAGGCCTTTTGACAATCTCGATTCCATTCAAACTTGACCCCCGCCTTTAGCAATTCAAAAAATAGACGGCACCTCTGAGAATGTTGAGATATGAATCTTCTAATGAATTGCAATCGACCAATCAATCCTCGGAGTTCCGTGATATTCTTAGGCAGAGGCATCTCCATGACGACCTTTGCTTTATCAGGATCAATCTGAATCCCCCGTTTGCTAACTATGAAGCCTAGTAACTTCCCCGAAGAGACTCCAAAAACCCATTTCTTTGGATTCATCTTTAACTGGTACTCCCGAGCTCTCTGGAGCACCTTAGCCAGAATGGAGGGGTCTTCTTCTTTGGTTCTCGACTTCACCAAAATGTCATCCACGTAAGCTTCCAAATAGACATGCATCATGTCATGGAATATAGCCATCATTGCCCTTTGATAAGTGACGCCGGCATTCTTCAAATCAAACGGCATAACCACATAACAATACGTGCCCCAGGGCATGGTGAAGGAGGTTTTCTCTTGATCCTCGAGAGCGAGACGGATTTGGTTATACCCAGAATAACCATCCATGAATGATAAGGCTTCATACCCGGCGGTGTTGTCCACCAAGACATCTATGTGAGGCAGCGGGAAATCATCTTTGGGGCATGCGTTGTTAAGATCCCAGAAATCAATGCAAATACGCACCTTTCCATCCTTCTTGATAACATGGACTATGTTTGCCACCCACTGGGGATATAAGACAACCCTAATAAACTTGGCCTTGTATAATTTATCGACATCTTCCTTAATTCTTAAGACCATGTGGGGGTGAAATCATCTTGACCTTTGTTTTACGGGTGTTGCCCCTGGTTTAAGCACGAGTCGATGTTCTACTAAAGAGGGGTCAAGACCCGGCATGTCCTCATAAGACCAGGCAAAAGAATTGATGTACTCCCTTAGAACCTTGATTAAATCTTCTTCTACCTTTGGAGGGAGATTAGCAGCAATGATAATGGGCATGGGGTCTTCTTCAGTTCCTAGATTTATTTCCTTTGTAGGTTCATCCACTACCGATGATGGCTCATTGAATCTCTTTAATCCTTGCGCATACAGATCGGCGGTGTCATCTACGTTGCTGCCCTTATCATCGACCGGGTCTTTTTCATCCATAATTTCATAAACTCCTAGTCCGTCGTCGCTCCACACCCCTTCTTGCTCCTCATCTTCTTCTATCACAATTGCCGTAGCTACGAACTCCGAGCACTTCAGAAGAGCGTGACATCGCTGAGCTAGATCCTGTAAGAACCTATCAGGTACGGATTTAGAATGACGCACAAGCGGGCGTGGCTCAAGCGAGGAAGGGTTGGATGACCTAGAACAAGATCCTACTTCTTTAGACCTAACAGACTCTTCTTTCCTAGACTCGACGGACCCTACGTCTAACCTAGGAGAAAGGAAATCTAGTGGGAAAGAAGCAGCAGTGACCTCATGCCCCTGGGAGGAGGATGGAGACAAGACAGCGTAGTCTTCCACCGAAATCTCCATTTCAAATTTGACGTTTTTTTTGGAGAGCAGTGGAGATCATGCAGCAAGAGGAAGGAGATGGTGGAGGGGGAAGCTGGAGAGGGAAGAGAGATGGGAACAAGACATCGAAGAAAGGATCAGAGGAGGAGAACCACATATCCGAGAGTTTGGATGAGGGGGTCGACATAGTGGAGAGATCAATGGGTGGGCATTGCCCACATGCACAAGGTATAATCAACACCTCGGTTGGTAATTCCGTCAAGAATGGATCAATCATGATCAGAGGTGATCGGGGTATAGATTCCAGCTGTTGGAAGAGAGACATGAGATGGGAGGGAGACCAAGTAAAGAACACATGCAAGCTCCCCTTTTTTCGCGGACGGTGAGCTAGTTTCTTCGGCTCAAACTGCACAAGCCGTACCTCTTGACTTTCTTCTTCATATAACAGCTTTTCAAAAGCCTGGCTATAATCAACCATGTCGTCAACTGGCCCCTTTGGAAACAATGGCGGGCTGGCAAATACCTGAGCTGTATCTTCGTCTGCTTTGGGCTGACATGGCTATGCTTTCAAGATACCAGGCTGGAGGGGGCCTTTAACAAAGTGTTGGCGATAATCCCAGGTCAAGGGCCCAGAATCACCCAGAATTGATAATGCAGACTCTCGGTAGCCGAGGCCCCTTCTATTCATCTTTCTTCCTTTGGGCACCGATTTGGTTCGCCCTTGTAGTTGCGCACCGAGGCCTCTCTCTGACTGATAGCCTAGTTTCAATATTATGTCCCGGCCTTTCGAATCTCGAATCTGGGGCTTCACCTTGATATTCACTACCGCAGAGATGGGCTTGCGAGGTGCGTAAGCCCATCGAAAGTCCAGATCTAGTACTGAAATAACCGGCCGCGTGCTGGGCCATAATGTGGGTAAAATCTTCGCTGATACGGCCTTCACCGACTGGACCGTGGACATACTCTTCACCTTAACCACCCTCCCTTGAAAAGGGAATTTTAGATATTGGTGGGCAGCGGATAGTACGACATTCAGGTTATTGATCCATGGATGACCCAAGATAGCCTTGAACATAGGGTCGATGTCCAGTACGTAGAATTCAACCGACATAGTGAGAGGCCCAAGCTCGGCCTGAATAGTGACCACCCCATGACACGCCCTTCGAGAATTGTCATATGCTGCTATAGTTGTCGGGGTCGGCCTTAACAGATCTTCTGATAAGTTGCATGCTCTTAATGTGCTGAGAGGGCAGACATTGATAGATGCCCCTGTATCTACAAGCGTCGTGTCTATGCTGACTTTGTTTAGAGTTATGGAAATACATAGCGGCATTTGTCGGTCTTCTAGGGGCACCAGTTCTATCTCAGAAAATGTGATTGCCGGCCCCTTTGAGATTGTAGCCAGAGCTGTCGACAGGCTATCCACTGCCATGTCTTCATTAACAATTACCTCCTGTAAGAAGTTCCTTAGTGCATCCTGATGAAGGGTAGATCTCTTTATCAGCTCCAGCACAGAGATCTTTGCGGGTACTCTGTCCAGATGGTGCAATAAATCATACTGTGTCCCCGACAGTGGATCTGCCTCCTCCTGATCAACAGCCTGTTGAGAAGATTGGGGATTAGGTGCGGGTGCACCAGTGGAAGGATAATTTCTGTGGAACAAACGCCCGCTCCGAAGGGCAAGGTTATGGGCTGACACGGCCTGGGATGGGCTCAAAATAAGTGGCTTAACTGGTCTGGTGGGGTGAACGAGTGGCGCGGAGGAAGGTGTAATGGGGATGATAGGCAAGGGGTTTGATGGAGGTGGAGTAATGATTGGTGCGGGTGTTGGTGACGGGGTAGGGGTAGTTGGAAGGAGGATGATGGGTGAATGGTTGGCTAGTGGTGTGGTTATGGTGAAGGTAGATGGTGGTGGAGTGGGGGTAGACGGGTTTATAAGGAATGCGGATGGTAGGATGAGGGGTTTGGTGGATGCGGAGGGTAGTGGGGTTTGTTGGCTAAGCGGGACAATGACGGAGGGAGCAAGGCTACGGTGGTTGTGGTGGAGGGGCATGAGCCGTTGCACTGATGCATCATCATCATAAGGCCACCCGGCGTCGGGAGCCGGGGGTTGGACGAGATTAACTTGGGCCGGTGCTGGTGGTTGTGGCTGCGGAGCGGGAGGATGGTTTGGCATGGGGTTCTGATGGATCCCCAAGTCTTGAGCGGGCTGCTGTTGTTGCTGTGGCGGCAGTTGCTATGGCGGCGGTGCTTGTTGCTGCTACACTTGCTGCCTCTGTGGCTGCCTTCTCTTCTCTTTAATTTCAGCAATGGCCTTGTGCATCTCGGCCCAATCTATGCGCTGCCCTTCATGCAAGTCGTATACTAGATCTCTGAACTGAAAACAACTTTCAATTGTATGGCCAGGTTGCCTGTGGAACATGCAGTATTTCATCTGATCAACGGCCGGGTTCCAATTGGGCCGTTCCGGAGGAAGTTGAAGGGCATTAATAGACATGAGCGCCGAGAATATGTCCGTGAGGGACTCATGCAAAGGAGGATATTGAGCCCTCTTCGGACCCGGGCGCTTATTGTTATTATTGGGGTAGCCGTTCGGTGGAGGGACATTATGGTATTGCGGAGGTTGTTATGGAGCGGGGAATGTATTTTGTGGAACGGCGAAGGTAGGGTGAGGGTTTTATGGAGTGGAGAAAGTGGGTTGGGCGTTTTGTGGCTTGGAGAACTGGGGATTGCGGGGGTTTTGTGGAAAATAGAATGGCGCAGATTGGAGAGGGAAGGCAATGACTTGCACCTGCTCATTTGTTTGGACTCCCTCGGTAACAGGCCCTTGAGATTTCTTGTGATATTTGGGCTTTTGGGCTTCAAAGAGTGAGTGTATGGGGGAGTCTTTGAACTGAGTTTAAATAAAGCGCGCCCGACTGTATAGTTGATGCATGTTTGAAATGTCATTCATAGCCAGAATGTTGCAAAAAGTTGGGGTAGCATTTGATATGAGCAACTTAACCTTCTCTTCCTCTGGAAGGTGACCCGACACGCGGGCGGCCATCTGCCTCCATCTGTCAGCATATGCGGCAAATTCTTCATCTGGCTTCATTTTCTCGGCCACTAAATCTGTAAAAGAATATTCTAGACCGACCCGGTCTTGAAACCTTTGAATAAACTTCTCCTTCACCACTTTGAAACTCTCGGCATCCTCGAGTGGTAAAGCATAGAACCACTCCAAAGCAACTCCATCTAGGGATCAGTGAAATAAGTACGCCATAAGGCGATCGTCATATTGAAACTGCACCAATTCATACATAAAGTCCCTCACATGAATGAAGGGATTGCTATTCCCGTCATATTTGCGGTATGTAGGGAGCTCGGACTATGGAGGGAATCAGAAGTTATGAAAGCTAGGAACTGGAACATCCGCTAAAGATTGTGGGCCAACCCGCTTTTGGAGAAAGTCGAGTTGTTGTTGCATGGTGGCCCATTTATCAAGAAGCTCTTGTTCTCTAGATGGTGCGGGTAAAGCAAGAGGAGTGGGCTCAAAGCGGGGAGCCGAAGGATAGACGGATGAAAGAGGAGGAGGCCCATAAGAAGGATATTGGGCCGAAGAAGGACCCAACTTGGCATGGACTTGGGTTGCCCCTTGCTGAGGGCGCATGAAATCAGACGGGCCAACAAGAACTTGCGGCACTAAAGGAATAGCCCGATAAGAATCCACCTAGATAGAAGAAGGGAGGGTGGTCTTCCCTTTATCAAGCACTTGCTGGGCCGAACCAGAAGACTGGCCCGTTTCCAGACTAGAGAATTGGATGGTCCTAGGCTGGACCGGAGTGAGATCAATCGGAATGGGCTGAACAGCGGTACCATCAATTCTAGGCTGAGCAATGGAAGCATTGGACAGACCTTGAGCAATCATGGGAGATAGGGCATTGGACCCCTGCATGGCCTGATATACAGCTTGAAGTTGGGCCGGATCCAATTGGGCCATCATTTGAAGGACATGATTCGCAGAATTGGGCGAAGAGAGCGGAATGGTGGGCTGTGCGCCCTCCATAGGGATGGAAGATGGAGGAAGGGCGGACCCTTCTCCAGGTTGGAAAGAGATGACCCGAGAGGGGTCTTCTAGAAGCCCCTGAGGAAGAGATTCCTCCTAGGAACGGGAAAGATCAAAGGAAGACATGTTTGACTCAAACAAGGGATTGAAATAGAGGACAGAAAAGGAATTGCCCCTAGGTGATGATTCTAGAGATCGGAAGCAACTCCACATGCAACGGGAGACCTTGATGAAAAGCAAACAACACAAACAACACACAATGAGAGACTAAAACAACGACTCCAAACTTTATGAAAACTAAATAAAGGGATAAGAGACACTCAAAACCAACCAAGTTGGAATGATGCACCACTTTTGATGTTTTCTCCTTTAGAACCTTAATGATTTGAATTTTGATATTCTCTCCAACAAGGTTCCTAATAGGAAAAGGGTATTATGAGCTTGGTTAACTCTAAGTGTAAAACTCCCTCACTTATGCAACCTAGACACGGTGTGATAAAGGTACAACCGGCCCGACGTTCGTGTGGGAATCCACGGCTCGCGGGGACTTATGGAGGTCCTTGATGTGATCTCCTAGTCGACCCCAAGGAATATGGAGACGAGAGGTTCACACACCAAGGTAGAAAAATGCAACTAAAGTATGAATATGAATGATCCTATGTGCACCGGGGTGCATGCGAATTCTAGCCTAAAAACTAACAATCAAATATGCAACCAATGATGTAAATATGTATAACAACTAAGCAGGAGACCAGATAACACCCAAGCATGAAAATCACAGCAAAAACTGTAGAAATAATAACAACCTCGGGATGCGTACCTGTAACTGGAGAAACGATCTAAACTGAGATCGCCAAAGAGATAAGACGGCCTATTTCTGGGTCGCTTTTAAGCCAAAAATGGCCGAACAGTAGATCGCCAAAGTGACCAGAGAGCAGAAAATAGTAGGAAAATAAATAGAAAATCCGAAGAAAACACAAGGGCAACTAGGTGAAATGAACAACAGTAGGTCAAACAGAGGCTCAAAGATGATTGACACTAGATGTCCCACTGTGATCGCCAAAAAAATAGGGTTGTTGATGTTTTTTTCTTCTTTGATGATGATGTGGTGATGTGAATATAGTGGTGAATGTGGTGGTATGAAAGAGATATGTGAGATATGTGAGTGTGTGAGCAAGTGATGTCCTAACTCAAACAATCATCAAACTAGAAGCATGGGCATGTCATCAATGTTCATAAAGGAAAATAAGAAAAACACACGCCGGGGTGTGGAGCAAAGGAATTAAAGGAAAACACACACCGTAGGTGTGGAGCAAATGAAGTAAAGGAAGAGCAATCAAGAGAACAATGATGAGCAAAACCCAAGTAAAGAAGTGTGATCGCCACCAAGGTATTTAAAATAGCCAAAACTAAGCTAAATACCTTGGAAAGAGGAGGATGCAACACCCGCCCACGGGAGATGAAAACCAGAACTCTGCAACTTCAGAAGGTCTAATATGAGGCCGCTAACACACACGAGACGGCCTTACGATAAGCCGCCACAGTTCCTGAAATGGTCCAAAGAAGAGCCGCCTGAGCGCACGAAACAACAAGTTGGGACTTGGATCTCCACCTCTCCCGGCTGGCCAGAAGAGTTGGGCCTCATGTTAGGAACCCTATAGACCTGCGAAAGAATGTAGAAGCACAGAAAAACAACCCAAATTAGCCCTTGGACACGTGTAGTAACTATAATGCAATTAAACTAAGTTGCATGCAAAAGGAAGGGTGAATACCTGGGAGGTTGGTTTTTTAACCCCTGTGGGGCATGAAAAAGATGGGAAGATGTTTAAAAATGTGATTGAGATGCAGAGAACGTGGAAGAAGAAGAGGGAATATGCTTATGAATGATATGAAGAAGGGGAGGAACTTAGAGAAGAAAACAACACAACTAAACACTTGGAACTCAATACTCCCTGGACTTTGGACGTAGAAAGCTATTCTCCTTGATGGGTACTCGCTCCAGAACGCAGCATCACCTCGACGTAAACTCCAGAAATCTCCTCCTAAACCCATGAACTCAAGGGTTCTATTTATAGACCCTCAAAGTCTAGGTTCAAGTTGGAAAGATTCCAGCGAAAAAGTAGGATGAAACTTAGCAAACTCTTGAAGATAATACTGCCAAGAGTCCATAGAATCAAACGGAAGCTTCTAAGGATCGCTATCGAGAGAGAAATCACCAAACCAAAACTCTACTTCGACCACGGCGTAGCAGAGAAAAGACAGTTAATCAGGACTCTCTGTCTCTTGAAACGGTCCTACGATAAACCACGACAATGAATTAACGGTCCAAGCATAGACCGCCAACCTTCAGAAGATAAGACCAACAGGAGAGAACTTCGTAATCAGGACTCTGAAGCCAAGAAACGGTCTAAAGTAGAACCGCCACAGAGCCTATAACGGCCATACGATAAACCGCTAGAGCTCAACGGATAAAAAAATGGATAAGATCGAATAGAAAGACGTTGGCTCTGGACTCTGGCGTCAGCAAACGGTCTTAGTACAGGCCGCCAAATGTCATCAAACGCACATAGGATAGACCGCCAGAGACAATGTAGTGGCAAAATGAATGAAAGGCCCACTAAGCTTCAACCCACGGAAAATAAATAAGGAGCGAGACCCAATCAAGGAGAATGACTCATGAAATAAGCCTCAAAACTGACCAAAATGACTCAGTAAATGGTGAATAACTCGGAGCATCATAAAGATAAGTAAGGAGATGACCCAACTTATTGGTCATAAAATGGGTGTCAATAGTACCTTAAAGGCAGGTCGAGGAACTCTCATAGAATCCACTTGCTAAAGTATCATTTGATATGTGAAGCTGCATCGACGTGCTCCAGTGCTGCGTCGATGCAATGTAGACAAATAGCCCTTTAGGCAACGTGCTTCATATACTGACCTTCTAGCTTGATGCGTCGATGCATTTACTTGATGCCTTGACCTGTCAAGTTCATGAGCTAGTGTATGACTTGATGCGTCGGTGCAGATCTCCTGTAGCGTCGACCTATCCTTACAGCGTAAGCTTCTAGTTGGTCTGCTGCACTGATGTAGCTCACTAATGCTATGAGTTGGTTTTAGACCTGTTGCGTCAGTGCAGCTCTTGTGTTGTGTCGATGTAGATCTCCTGAAATCACTTTAAGGGTTTGACTGCGTCAAGGCAGTAGGGATCGTGCGTCGAGGTTCTGGAGGCAAAACAGAACTCTTGTTCTCCTCTGGCAATTTTGGTTGACCGAAATGAACAGTTTGGTTGACCAAACTTGTCTTAAGGCCTGATCTTGTATTGTAGAGTTCTGTTGAAGGTTTGCTGATGATTCCTTCACTATAACTTCACTGCTGGTCCGTTGCTTAAGACTGCTGGCTTGTTCTGCTGCTACTTGGCTTGTTCTTTTGAATACTCATGTATGCATCGATGCATTGGACATCATGCATCGACTCCAGTTTGTTTCTAGTGAGTTGACTTGGGCTGCCTTTTCACTTCTTCTTTCTATTCACTTAAATTCCACTGCTAGGATTGCTTTGACATACCGGCGTCGAATCCATGGACTCATGACATCGATGTAGCTTCACAACTTGATCTAGGAAGTCTACTAGCTTGGCCTTCATTGGACTGCGTGTTCTTCAAGAATTCATCACATGGTAGAGAGATAAGGCATAAAATAACTCCATCAAGCATAAGACTTAATGCACCAAGGCAACAGATGAAGCATGAAATCTATGCACAAGCAGACACATGATATGACTCAGTATTCTACATCATCAAGACCATACTCATGGTGTTCATGGTGTTCAACATCATCAAAACCATAAACCATACCATAAGCCACAAGGGTACGACACCCAGCACATCTTGTCCTCCGATTCCCATGTTGCTTCCTCGGAATGAGAATTCTTCCTTAATATCTTCACCAGCCGGATGGTTTTATTTCTCAACACATGCTCCTTCCAGTCTATGATCTCACTGGGGTGCTCCACATAAGATAAATATGTTCGAACCTCCCAGGACTCGTACTCTATAACATGTGAGGCATCCGAGACATACTTCCTGAGCATAGAGACGTGAAAGATCAGATGCACATGCGACAGAGCAGGCGGAAGTGCAAGTCGATAAGCCACCTCGCCAACCTTTTGCAAAATCTCGAAAGGCCCGATATATCTAGGACTGGGCTTGCCCTTGTTCTCGAACCACATGACTCCCTTGGTGGGAGACACCTTTAGGAGCACATGGTCTCCCTCTGCAAATGCTAACTCTCTCCGCCGCTAGTCTGCATAACTTTTCTGAGGACTTTTGGCTGTGAGGAGTCGCTGCCTAATCATAGATATCTTCTCTGAGTAGTATTGTAACAATTGTGGTCTGAAAAGCTGCTTATCACCAGCTTCATACCAACACACTGGTGATCTACATGGCCGCCCATAGAGTGCGTCATAAGGTGCCATTCTGATGGCGGAGTGGTAACTATTGTTGTATGCAAATTCTATCAGTGGAAAATGATCATCCCAATTCTCCTTCCACTCAATTCTACATGCACTCAGCATAGCTTCTAGGGTCTAGATAGTGCACTCGGTTTGCCCATCAATCTGAGGATGAAATGCCGAGCTGAACCGTAACTCTGTCCCCATAGCCTGCTGTAGACTCTTCCAAAATCTCGCTGCGAATCGAGGGTCTCGATCAGAGATGATAGATAACGGTGCTCCATGCAACTGAATGATCTCAACGATGAACAATTGGGCTAAGGATTGTTGTGACCCTGTGTTTTGATGATGTCAACACTGTGACTCATTTATTCTTAAGGATCATGTGTTGAGAAGATGTCATTGATCGTTGATTTTCATGTCTTTGAATCTTGAGTTTCATACATTTTTTACTCTTTGAGTTTTTATAAATTTTGAATCTTGAGGCTCATATGTTTTTATGTTTTTAACATTATCAATCACTTTTGATAATGTTAATCAATGAATCAATGAGTTTTGTGAAGACATGTCAATTAGTTTTATGGAGACAGCTTTGTATTTGGTCAAAGGAATGGTCAAAAAAGCCAAAATCTTAAAGCAGACTCAAATGCATGTTATCACTGATAAATGGTCAGCTAAGGGTGTATAATATCAGTTAAGGGTGACAAATAAGTCCCCTTTGGTGATAAATGGGTCTTACACGATGATGCTTGGCCAAAGAGGGGTTTTTTTTAGGAACAAGAGTCGAGTAGAGTCGACCTCCAGAGTCGACTCCGGTTGAAGTCCGCAAGGAAATTAAGCCAAAGTAAGGGTGATGGCTCAGCTGGACTAACGGTGACAAATGGGCAGGTAAGAGTGACAAATGGTCGACAAGGCTGAAAATGACTTAGTAATTGTGAAAAATGCATTATAGCAATGAAGCCTTCACATTTCTCTTCGTTACGTTGACGCCAAGGCCACTTACGTCAACGCAGTCTAGTGGAAGCAGCAATGATGGTCATCTAAAGACTAAGGGTGAAAAATAGCTGGGCATCGGTGTCAAATGGCAGATAAGGCTGAATAATAGGTGTCTATGGCTGCAAAATGGGCGATAGCGCTGGAAGCCTTGGAACGCAAAGGTGAATTGTTAAAAACCAAAGACGCTGCGTCGATGCAGCCTTCGGTGTGCGTTAACGCTGCCTAGGTGAAATGCCAAAGGAAGGAAGAAAAGCTTTAGCTACGGATTAAGGGTGACAAATGGCTTACAAGGTAGATAAATAGTCCTTCAAGGCTGTAAAATGGCCAGTAAGACTATAAAATGGACAGGGTATGCAGATAAATGGTCGAACATGTGAGTGGCACATGGGGTGAGTTCATGCCTTCGATGTCAATCATTTGGCATGAGATCCAAAGGGTTTTTGGGACCCTTTCATGGCAGAAGATTGTTCTCTACTTTCCAGGTGGACAAATGAAAAAATAGTAGAATCAAATCACTTTATCCAAAAAGCTTTTATGGAGGCCCTGTTCTATATATGGGTTCTAAACATACTCTACCCTTTTTCACTCTAGGCTATCTCTTCTTCTACTACTTAGACAATTGGAATGGTTGTAACCATGGTTTGTCTCTCGTGCTCTGATACCACTCTGTAACGCCCCGAGATCCGATACCCAATTTATGGGCAATCTTTTTTTTTTATTTTCCATCGGACCTCGAAACATTACGCCGTACATATCGCGAAAGCACAAATAGATAAATTCGCATGAGAGAGAAAGAAACCATAATCACATGAGATGTAAATAACATCTCAACCATTCATAATCCAGAAAAATACATGTCCATTGTCCTTTTACATATGAGTCCATACATGATCACCAATCCACAACTAGCCATAATATGAAAGATAGATATCCATAGCCTACCCTAACGTAGGTAAGACTAAACTACTCCTCGGCCGTAGCCTCCTCCTCGACCTCCTTCACTATGTCTCCTGAAACATGTGTCACAAGGGGGGTGAGTGTGAGGCTCAGTAGGCAGCCTAAACAAATTGGGGTTAACTCGCATTCATATATCCAATTCATATATATAATTCAATGATCACAAAACAAGAGTTCAAAAACCCATATAATCTTTCCAGAACCCTCCAAAATGACCCTAATAGGTCCATCAAGAATCCAAGGATAAATGGGTTGAAGTCCCGCGATCAATGACACCCAGGAGGGTGAATTGGGTGTTTACAAACTTTTAGCAAAATATTGCCCAATTCAAACAAGTGTGAAAAATAACCGAATGAAAATATAGATCTATATGTAAACACTTAGATCTAATAAAATCTATCACACTCAACCGATCTTAGGTACGGTGGCGGAGGTGAAAATCTAAAGATTCTACTCACGCAAGATGTTATCTTCCTGACAAGGTTTGCCTTGTCGATCCGAACCTACCTTTTAATATACCCGAGATTTAATATGAGAACGATAGATTACGCTAGATGTAACTCAAACAAAACAACCAAATAGATCTACGTGTGTGCTGCACAGAATGGAGATAGAAGAAAAGGAACAAACCACATAATGGACAGTGATTTTTAGGTGGTTCGGATGTAACAACGGTAACCTACCTCCACCCTTCAAGACATGTGAGGATTCACACACTATCTTGCAAAGGATTACAAGATAAACACACACACACTTGTGGAGAGTTCGGAAGTCCCACGATGGTGCACACTCACCAAACCACACACAGATCTGAAATATCCACGACACACACACACTGATCTAAACAGATCCACACACACTAGAATGTTTAGAGATTATACATAACAACACTTGAAGCTCAATTAGAAATGGAAGGAGAAACACTAAAAGAAAAATTTCAATCGAAAGCTCCCCCTTAGTGGATGAAGATTGATTTGGATGAAGCTTGCTCCACAGCTTGATCTTCTCTTGAGTGGCTTTAGGATGATCTTCAAAAGCTTGGAGATGGATGAAGAGTTCTTCCCCGAAACACTGTTCACGGAGCTACAATGGCACTTCTCTTTCTCCCCTTGATAGCCTCCTTGAGTGATTAGGATTTTTGACCACAAAGTGATGTTTTTATAGATCTTGGATGGTCAAGGGACAAGCCAAGAACCAGATCCACAAATCATGGCATGTCTGGTGACTTTAGGATTAAACAAACCCAATAAAAGGGGCTTCCCACATTGAAGAACATAATTCAACAATTGCTGCCTCGAGGCTGGCGGTCGACAGACAGGAGGGGGCGGTCGACTGGAAATTTACAGAGTTTGAACTTTTCAGTACTGGGAAAACCGGTCGACCGGCCCCTGTCTGGCGGTCGACCGCTAGTCTGGAAAACCTACATTTTTAGAGAGTTAGCCAATAAATCATTATCTGTGATCAGTTCATTTTATGACAACATCCTATTCCATTCAAAATGAGTTGGTTGAGCTTATCCAGGGCATTTTTAGAACCAAGGTGGATTTAGGCATTTGCTTGCTTAAGGATGGCCTTGAGAGTGGTTTAAGCCAGTTATTACTTAGGTTGTAATACCAGGGTTTTGTTATCATCAAAATCATCTGGAGAGACTCAACAATCTCCCCCTTTTTGATGCTGACAAAACTCTAGATTACAAGAGCATTGGCATGCCTTTAAGCAAATTTGGAGCTAAGTAAGGTCGATAAACCACAAGGCGAATAAAACAACCATTCAACACTTTATTTTTGCCATTGCCAAATAGATATGAAATGAGACACACGAGCCAAGCATTTGAGATCAAACACCAATTGCATTCATTTCATCATTTCATTACAGAGTTTACATTGATGCTTGGGAGAATGCAAGACTCTAGACACTAGACACATGCGACAAGGCAAATGCAGAATAATGCAAGACTCTAGACACTAGACACATGCGACAAGGCAAATGCAGAACTGACACAGTGATCCTCACCAATGATCATGCATAAAAACATACGAACATACCAACATAAAATATATATTAGACCCCTGCACTACTACTTCTCCCCCTTTGGCATCATCAAAAGGGGATAGGATAGACAAAAGGAGGACCCAAAAGGCACAAGACCAAAGGACAACAGTCTAAAGGGAGGAAGCAAAAGAAAAATCCTCATGGGGCATCTGCAGGAGGCTGATCCTCTGGAGGAAGAGGCTGATATCCAAGGCGGCGATGGATGTCTTCAAGAGAATGATCTTGAACCTAAAGACGCTCCCGAATATAGCCAATGGAGATGTCACGGGCCGCTTCACAGCGCTGCATGCCAAGAAGTGTCAGGTTCATGAAGTGGAAGGCATGGCTGGAATCAGCAACACTGTCTGTGAGGCTAGTCATATATGTGGAGAGCGTGGCCATCTGAGTGGAGAGAGTATCCAGAACAGTGGAGAAGGAATCTATGCGACTTGACATAGTGTCAATCACATTACCCATAGTGTCGACGCGATCCCCAAGGTAAAAAGTTGATCCCTAAAAGTGTCCACACGAGTCTCCAGTCCAGTAAACCGCCTGTCAAAAGTCTCATAATCTACCCAAGAGTGCTGTGCGGCCCCCTGAGTAGAAGACTCTCCATGATAGAACTGTGGTGGAGGAAGCACCTCGGGATCCATATGGTGAGGTGAAGGTGGAGGAGGCTACTCCTCAGCCTGAACTAGAGGGGGAACATCCCCTTGATCCTGCTACTGCTCTTGTGCCTGCTCTTCCTCACTATCAACTTTTTCTCCATAAACAGGCACATCCCGACGTAACTCACCCTCGGGACCATAATAATATCCAAAATCTGTAAAGATCTTATGCTTGTTGTATATGTCATCTTGTCAAACATAAATGAAATGTTTATTTACCAAATTGATCCCAGCATAGATGAATATGCCGGTCAACTGTGAAGCATAAGTCAAGGATCGCCGCAAGTTGGTTCGGCAAGTTCCAATGAGAGTCGTCATGAGGCGACCCATGTTGACATGAATCCCATACATTGTAGAACAGGAACCTGTGAACCTCTATCATTTCATGTCTGCTACCGCTCTTTGGATAAATGAGGGAAATAAACATATGGTGCAATGTACGCTACAATGGTGGAAAATGATTTGCATTCAATACAATTAAGTTGCTGACACCATGCACGTAATCACAATTGGTCATAGTAAGAAAGGTTTCCTCAATAGCACCATGACCAAAAACCATGTCGGCTCCTCTAGCCGCAACTCCTAGACCCCGCTCAGACAGATCGGGAGTAATATGAATCTCAACCCCTTGAACAACTGTAAATAATTCCTCATTCCTTTCAATCAAATTCCCATAAAATTGTTGCACTAGATTGGGATAAAATCGTGTATATCTAGTGACAAAATCAATCCAACTTGGTTGAATCTGAAAGACAGCACATAAATCGGGTAAAAGCTCGTTCACCTCATTGAAGTCAACCAGTCGAGTGTCGATAATAGGGCGAGGAGGCAACTAAGGTGCACGATGAGGTGCAGGTGCTCGCTGTGGTGGAGGAGCCGGGGCCTCTCATCTCTGGCCACTAATTTCCCCTTGGGCAGAACGTCGAGAACTTCGTCTAGGCGGCATCCCGAACTAGAAGACCTGGTGGAAACCCTTGAAGAGAAGACCCTCGTCCTAGGGGATGAAGATAGACTAAAAGACACTCCAAGGGCTTGCAATAGCCATCTCCACAATCTGGAACCTAGGAAGTAGCTCCACGAATGCACGAACGGCCGAATGGAGTTCATCCCGAAACCGTGATGAACATGCCAGATCTTGTGCGGGTAGAAGAATGATGAGGTTTAGGGGCTTGGGAGGTGGAGATATGTGGTTCTAGGGTTAGGAAATTGGGTATGAGAGAAAGTGGGGGTGATAGAATGAGAGAATGGGGTGATAGGACCCCTTATAAGGTGGCTCGGTTGAGGTTTCGACTGGGCCGGTTCGTCGCCACCGGTCGACCGGTGCGGGGCTAGCGGTCGACCGCTAGACGCAAAAATTCCCATTTTTGAAATTTTTTTTTTATATATATGTGGGGAACACCATCCGACCTTCTGATTGGAACCATCAACATGAAGTGGAGAGAAAGAGAAGAGATGGAGATTTGAGGAAAGTTCTCTAACTCCCCCTTAGAAGTTGCCTTAGGTCCGGCATCACTGGGTCCAAATTTATTTAACCCAGGAATATCTGGCCTTAGAAATATTTTTCAAGGAGGTCTATATGTATAAATACATTCAAGCATGCAGGAGTATATATGAACACACACAAGGTTTTAAAAGTAAATACATACAATATGCATGTTAATCTACCCTTGATGCATATGAGTTTCTATAAGTGCAATTCTTATCCTAAGTACAGACCTATGTATGTATGCTCTTACCCTTGCACATCCCAAGTTCTCTTCTTATCTTGCTAAATTGATCTTGGTTTAGGGGTTTTGTGAAAATATCAGCTAGTTGATTGTGTGTGTCAATAAAATTCAATTCACAGACCCCTTTTCCTACATGATCTCTCAGAAAATGATGTCGAATGTCAATGTGCTTTGTCCTAGAATGTTGAACATGGTTTTTTGACAAGCTGATTGCACTGGTATTATCACACAAGGTTGGCACACATTTCATTTCAACATCCAAATCAAGCAATTGATTTTTGATCCAAAGTACTTGGGCTTCGCAACTTCCGGCGGCTACATATTCAGCCTCGACGGTTGAGAGAGTTACTGAATGTTGTTTCTTGGAGGCCCATGAGACTAGGCACCCACCAAGAAACTGACAGTACCCACTAGTACTTTTGCAATCTACAATACATCCAGCACAATCCGCATCGGTGTATGCAATCAAATCAAATGAACTACCGATGGGAAACCACAAGCCAAAGTCGATGGTGCCAATTAAGTATCAAAAAATGCGTTTAACAGCCATTAAATGAGACTCTTTAGGACATGACTAAAAATGAGCACATATACATACACTGAATTGAATGTCAGGATGGTAAGCTGTGAGATATAGTAGTGATCCGATCATACCTCGAACCAGTGTGGGATCTACTATTTTACCATTTTCATCTTTGTCTAACTTCATGGTTGTGGGCATCGGAGTTGACAAAAGTTTTGCTTCAGCCATCCCAAATTTCTTTAACAACTCCAGTGTGTACTTAGCTTGATTGATGAAAATGCCCTCTGGTGTTTGCTTCACCTGCAATCCAAGAAAGAAGTTCAGTTCACCCATTAAGCTCATCTCAAATTCTTCTTACATGATTTCTACAAATTCTTCATAAGACATTGTTAGTGGCTCCAAAAATAATGTCATCCACATATACTTGAACTACTAATATGTCTTTACCTGATTTCCTCGTTAAGAGTGTTTGGTCAACCTTACCTTTTTTGAAACCATTTTTCATGAGGAATGAAGTGAGCCTTTCATACCATGCCCTTGGTGCTTTCTTTAACCCATACAACGCCTTCTGCAACTTGTATACATGCTTTGGATGCTTTGAATCTTAAAAACTAGAGGTTGCTCTACAAAAACATCCTCCTTGATGTAACTGTTAAGAAATGTAGATTTAACATCCATTTGAAATAGTTTGAAGTTCAAAGAGCAAGCATAGGATAGTAAAATCCAGACTGCTTCTAGTCTGGCAACCGGTGCAAATGACTCATCAAAATCAATACCCATGTACTGGCTATACCTCTTGGCTACAAGTTGGGCCTTGTTCCTAACAACCAATCCTGTATCATTTAACTTGTTTCTGAAAACCCAACGGGTTCCAATTATGGGATGATCCTTAGGACGCGGCACGAGAGTCCACACTTTATTCATTTCAAACTGGTGTAGCTCTTCATACATAGCCTGAATCCAAGATTCATTTTGAAGGGCTTCATGAATATTCTTAGGCTCTTCTTGTGAAATTAAGGCCATCAAATCCTTTTATTCTACTTGCCTTAATGAAGACCTAGTTCTTACCCCATCTTCAGGATTACCTATGATATTTATAGTTGGATGATCCTTTAAAAACGTAGAATAGCTGGGCAAGTCGAGGTGCTGCACTTGTTGCTCTTGAAGCGTTTCAATTGGATGATCTTCATCCTCTTCACTCTTGCTGGGGATCCCTTCAGCTGGTTCATCCTTGGCCTTGGCATCATTGGAACATCTGGGATCTTCATCTGCATCCATAATTTCAATAGATTGATTTGTCAATTTTAGCTCAGATTCATCAAAAATCACATGAGGACTTTCCTCAACAACAAAAGTCCTCTTATTAAACAATCGATAGGCTCCAGAGTTAAGTGTATTACCTAAAAAAATTCCTTTGTCACTTTTCTCATCAAACTTACCTAGGTTGGACTTACCATTGCTCAGGATGAAACATGGGCATCTAAAAGGTCTAAGATGGAAAATATTTGGTTTTTGTTACCCATGTAGATCTCATAAGGAGTTTTCTTCAAAATGGGCCTTACCATCGCCCCGTTGAGGATGTAACACGCTGTACTTACCGCCTCAGCCCAAAAATATTTTGGTAGAGAATTTTTACTTAACATGGTCTGCGCCATGTCTATCAATGTTCGATTTTTCCTCTCCACTACTCCATTTTGTTGGGGCGTTCTTGGTGATGAGAAGTTGTGCGTGTACCCCTGCTCTTCACAAAAATTGCTGAACTCATGATTTTCAAATTCACCACCATGATCACTTTAGATGGTATTGATAAGGTAGCCTCTCTCCTTTTGGATTTTCCTACAAACCACTTCAAACTCCGTCAAGGCATCACTTTTATTAGCTAAAAATAATACCCATGTAAATCTGGAGTAGTCATCAACAATAACAAATGCAAAAGATTTACCTCCCAGGCTGGATGTCCTAGTAGGGCCAAATAGATCAAGATGCAACAATTATAGAGGGCGGGAGGTAGAAATAATGTTCTTATTTTTGAAAGATATGCGCGTTTGCTTGCCTTTTATGCAAGCCTCACAGATTTTATCACTTTCAAATTTTAATTTTGACAAACCATTCACCAAGTCATGTTTAGACAACTTAGAGATTGTTGGGTTCGCTACGCTCCCTCTTTGTCCTTGTTGATGGTTTTGATGCTAACAATATATTGTGTGCAAGCATTGTGAAAATGCTCATTGATCATTTTGGTGTTATGGAGCTCACTGTTGATATCTTGTTTTGTAGGTATAAAATGCTTGGTGTTTTCATGACCATATCTTCTTGGTTCTTCAAAATCATAAATGGATGCAATTCTAATTTGATGTTCTCACGCATAACATTCAAGCGTGTTTAATGGAGTTTTTAGAATTTCCAAATGCATATTATTTCTGGTAAAATCATGTTTTTAATAGAGGGTCATAAGGCCTTTGATTTGGATGAATGACATTGATTGCTTTTGGGTTGACCCGGACTGCCTTTAGGCAGATTCTTTCCTTCCCACTGCAAGGGTCGACCCCTGGCTCTTTGAGCCTTGGTCCTTGTTTAGGATTGTTTAGATGGTAACAAGTCTTGGTTCCTTCATGCAGAAAACTGATTAATTTTGAATGTGAAATTGGTTTCCATGTTGGTTCATATGATGGGTTTAAGTCATGGAAATACATGTCAAATTGGCTGTGCTCCTACCTGAGGTTTTGATGGCTCAAATGTGCATTATAGGAGTGTATTGGTTTGAACTGTTGTTGGACTAAACTTGAAATTTCTGAACTAAACTTTGAACTCATGTTGTTGTTGTATGGACAGTTCGGCTTGGAGTTCAGTTTATTTTGGATTGAACTTGGAAAGCTTGGACTAAATTTTCTCATAGGAGATTGTCTTGTGGAAGAAAGGCACAGTAATTGGCTTTCTCATTTGTAATGATTGAAGATTGACATGAATGAGTATTTGTACATGTGCCCATAATTTATTGGACTGCATTGGAAATGCCCTTTCCATGCATGGATCTATATTTGAAAAGAGAGCTTGAGTTTATATGGTTGAAAGTGTTGAATCAATTTTGTATATGGTTACAATTTCATTTTACAAAGATCTAGGTTCAAGGAACTTTGCAATAGTGAGTACGTGTTTCATCTGCACTAAGTTTTCAATGGACTGAATGAATTTCAGTTATAAGTGCAAGCTCCATAGGCAATTGGCTCTCGATCAAATGACTCATGGTAAGAATTGCTGCTTAAATGATCTTCCATATTGCTAGAGTGAGCTTCTAATGTTGCAGGTTTCTTAAATGTTCTCAAATCTTGAAGTCATGGTAAGAATGTATTTTTGATGTCTTTGCAAGTGGTTTGATTGGGTCGGTGCATTGCATTAAGGTCGGTGCATGCATATAGAAGACAGAGCATGTTCTTATATAGGTCAGTGCACATGCCATTCAAGGTCGGTGCACTTGCATCATATAAGTCGGAGCATGTTCATATACAAGTCGGTGCATGCACACCGAAGTCGGTGCACATGCCTTCAAAGTTAGTGCACATGCCTTCAAGGTCGGTGCACTTACATCATATAAGTCGGAGCATGTTCATGTAGAAGTCAGAGCATATGCATTAAGGTCGGTGCACATGCATTCAAAGTCGAGGTACATGCCAACACAGGTCGGTGCACATGCATATAGGTCAGTGCACATGCGCCAACACATGTCAGTGTACATGCCAATACAGGTCAGAGCACATGCACTCTAAGTCTGAGTAGTTGTCATTATAAGTCTTAGCATATGTGGTATTAAGTCAGAGGTTTCAAAATGCCCATTTGAAGATCCGATTGACTTGATCTTTTACACCATTACCCTTAGGGTTTCTCCTATGGTTTGGGTGTAGTTTTGAGAGGTTTTTACGAGGGCTTTTGTGGTCTTTTATTCTATATTCCTGCCCTATTTATACCCTGCGATCTCCATCGAAGGAGAAAAATCCAAGGGATAAACAAGTTCTATCTTTTGCAGGGAGAAGAAGAGAGAGGGTGGCCACAAGGTGGAGAGGAGAGGGCTTTGAGAGATTCATCAACTTTTGATGTTTGCAAGTGCGTTTGAAGCTTGGATCTAAAGATACTCACCTTGTACGAGCTGCAGTCATTGCAGACAAGCCAGGATATTCAAGAAGGAGGACAGGCTGCTTCAACTTGCTATAGATCGGCCTCCCACCTTTGAGAGCTTCAAGGAAGAAACGTCTAAGGCCTTCATTCATAAGGAGATTAACTAAGATTCCATGGATATCCCTCTTTATGGTTGTTTTAATGATCAATCCTATGTTGAGCATGTATTGAGCTTTTGTTTCTTCTTTTCTGAACATCAGAATATATGTGTGTGGTGTACGGAGCTGTGACTCCGTGTGAGGTTTTTAGTGTGGGGTGAGTTCCCCGTTCGTGTGTGTGTGTGCTGTAATGGCAGCGGTTTGGGGCCAGGCCCCGTGTGTGTAACTTGCTGTGGAAGCAGCGTGTGTGGTGCTGGGGCTCGTCCCCATTTTTCTACGGTTCATAGCGTGGTAGTGAAGCCTCACCCGGTTCGGTGAGGGGTGGACGTAGGGAGCCCGTCGTGGTCCCAAACCACCTAAAAATCTCTATGTTGTTTGTGGTGTGTCTGTGCGTTTGTCCATTTCTCCTATCCCCATTCACAGGCTATCTTATAGATTTTTCTTCACTGCACCATCGCTCTTCGCTAGCTCTGCTATCTGTTATTAGTAATTGTGCATCGTTTGTTGCATAGATTATCCGTGTGAGATCGGAGAGATTGAGAGAACAAATTTATCTCACACCTGTTTAGATTAATTAACATAGTTAATCTTAATTCCATTGTGTTTAATTGAGTTTGTTTTTAAAATCCGTCATCTCGACTGGGGGACAATTCAATCCCCCTTCTTGTCCGCCATCTAATCTGGGCCAACAATTGGTATCAGAGCCCAGTCTCTGATTTTCATACGCGGACCTCACGGTCTAGGAGAAAAAGATCCATTCATGATGGCTAGTCTGAATTCTGTTCTTGTCTTTGATGGTTTTGATTATACATCATGGCTTGGTAAATTCACTATTTAGATTTCTGGTAATGATCCGAAGCTTATGAGATTAATCACTCATGGTCCTCACGTTTTACCCAAAAATGAGTTAAGGTGGACTGATGAGCATAAGAAAAAGAATTCTGACAATGTTTTTATTTTGAATGCTCTTGAGGCTGCAGTGAACACTGATGTATTTCCTTTTGCTTCTTCTTGTAGGTCAGGCAAAGAGATCTGGGATGGGCTAAATGAAGATTAAGATGAAAGCTGGAATGATGAGTGCCTCGTGGCAAACAATGGGAGTGAGCGTCAAAGCGAGGAGAATTCAATGGTAAATTTTGACTCCGATGAAGAAGATGAGCTTAGTTATGATGAGTTGATGACAGCTTATGATGAATTGTTTGGCAGATATAAAATGGTGAAATCTGAAAACAAAAAATTGAAAAAGAAGCTTGATGAGTCTTTCCATATTAAATCACCATGTGCTAAGTGTTCCAAACTTGAAATAGTGAATGAAGTCTTAATTCGACAAGATGATGCTAATGAAGAAACTATTTTAAATCAAAGAAAAGAGAATGAATCTCTCTGTCTAAGAATTGCCCAATTCGAGAAAAATGAAAGGGAAATGAGAGAAAATTTGAGTTCCATGTCAAACGATCAATGTTTACTTGATGAACTGATTTCAGATAAAAATCATGTTGAAGAAATTTTTAAGATCAAAGATGAGAAGGAAAATTTGCAAGCCAAACTATTTCTATTTGAAGAAGAAATTGCTTATTTAGAAATTGAAAAAGAAGATGCATACAACAAGCTGGGTAACATGAATGAAGAGAAAGAAAAATGGAATGAAGAAATTGAAAATCTCAAAGATCAAAATAAATTGTTGTGTGATGAGCTGAAAGTCCTTGAAAAAGGAAAAAGTGTGGTTGTTGGTGATCGTGAAAATCTTCATGTTCTTAAACAAGAAGTTGCTAGCTATAAGAATGTCAATTCTCTTTTGAATGATAAAATTGCACTATGTGAAGAAGAGATCGTTGATTCTGAATTGTACATTTCGTCATTGGAAAATAAAATCAAAAGTTTAAATGAACTTATGTCCACATCTGCAAAACAAAATCGAAAACAGAAAAATAACTTTGGTCCATCCTCTATGCATGTTAACTGTTCATATGACAAACACCTTCATGTAACCAAGAGAAGGAATGTCTCTTGCTTTTATTGTAACAAATTTGGCCATGATATGTATGATTGCTTCTTGATGAAGTTAGATGATGATGAAGCATTGAAATCTAGAATGAAAATGTCTGATGACTCTAAAAATCATGAGAAATTTATAAAGAAAAAACTCAATGATCATTGCTTCTACTGTGGATTACATGGTCATATTTTTGAAGATTGCTTTACAAAGAAAAGTGATGATGAGTGGTCTATCAAAAGAAACTTTTCTTATCATTACTGTGGTAAATTTGGACACTTGATGAACAATTGTTATGTGAAGAAAAATGATGAAAATTGGTCCATGAAAAGAAAATTTTCTTGTTATTTTTATTGTGGCAAGAACGACCATTCTATCGATAATTGTTCCATAATGAGGGCCGATGATGAATGGTTTGAAAGGAAAAATAAAATATGTCTCGTTCATGCTAGAGCTAACCCCTCGGGACCCAAGATGGCTTGGGTACCCAAATGTCCAAAATGAGAATCTGTTTTGCAGGGACGCCTTGAGGCCAAGGAATGTTGATAAATAAAGGTTTCTCAAGGCGAGAAAGAAAATGGTGTGGATTTGAACTTTATTCTATTTAGGTTTTCCTTGAAAAGTTTTCAAAGGTAAAAATTATGTTTGGAGAAAAGTGTTTACAATTAAATAGTTGCAATTCTGCTTCACTAATTTTGGCATCTTTTAAAATGTTGAGATCTTGTGAGTCTGATGAATAGTTATCTTGAATACTTCTCTCTGCATATCTTGTGAATAATTTTAGCCTTTAACTGCTTAACACTGCACATAAAGAGTCCTTCATATACACTCTTCTTCCTTTTGACAAATAACCATTCAGTTCTTCTTAATGCTTTGATCAGTACATAAAGTCTTTCACCCTTTACATATATTCTGCAAATAACAATCCAATTTTTGAATGCTTTGGTCTATCCATAAACTCTTTCATTCTTTTACTCACATCCTGCAAATAATAGTTTATTTTTTGCATACATAGAACACATACTTAGTTGCATAATACACATTGCACATATCATACACATCTTTACATACTTGTAAATAAAAGAAAGTCTTCGATCATTTCCATTTACTGCATACACTTGCATATACACTTGACATACGTGTGTGCTTGAATTCCATGATTATCTGATATATGAAATGGTGATTGTGGAAGGTTGGATTATGTCCAACTGGAAGCCTTCCCCATCCTTGATGGTGGTCTTCGGACCTACGTTCTCAGCCAAGTACCGGTAACCAACTTATGTGAAAATTTTACCATGATGGATGTATGAGTGTATATATCATATCACCCTTCCTTGAAAACATCATATGACCTTTTTCCCTTGCTAGATAAACTTGCTTTGATTTAGACATGTTTGCTTCATGGCACATATTAAGGGGGAGTTTTTGCTCATAACTGTGCATACACTTAGGGGGAGACATAACTATGATTAGACTAATTCATGCCTTACATTCAATACAACCACCCACACCAGTTGCACCTTTTGAGATAAATGATTCATCTAATAAGGATTTCAGTTATTCTTCTCAACACTTTAGAGGACTCCTGAATCTCTACATGGAAATCACATGTCTCGTGAGGAAACAGCTGTTTGCCTCACCAAAAATCCATATAAGTGGAACTCAGATCCGAGTAGTCGGGAATCTTCTCTGAAACAAAGGAGGAAACTCGTGTCGAAAAGGGAAATAAATCCACTATTAAGAATAAGTGTGATTTACCACAGAGTAGCTGGGAAGTGTCCCTGAGACAAAGGATACAACTCGCGTCGAAAAGTGACAAAATTCATAATTAAGATAAGTGATAAAACTGAGTAACCGGGAAGTGTCCCTAAGACAAAGGATACAACTCGTGTCAAAAGGTTAGTCACACCATTTATAGTATTTATAAAAAAATGGGGTCATACGCAGCTACCAATATTCGAGCATTGTGTATGAAAGTGTATGGATGATAAGTTCTTTTTAGTGTTCGTTAGAAAATCGGATGATCCATATTGATTTGGAATTCATTGCTCAATCTTTTACATATACACCTTGGGTTTGATTGTGTGAATGTTCTTTATGAATCAATCGTCTTTCATAGTTAATGCAATACCTTCTTTATGTAAGCACGACCTTCTTAGTATTGCACATGTTCATCCGGTTCAACAATCAATTGCATAATTCTTATACATGTCCCGAAGGGACTTGCTTGAGTATATATTTTATTATGCATGCCTGAGTGCTTGATTGCTTGATCCTTTTTGTTCATACAATACATCATTTCATATTGCTGCATCTTTAGATCATACATGTACAATTCAGCTTAAATAACCCCGTTGTTAGTCAGTTTTTGTTAATGACATAGGGGGAGAATAATGTGCCTTTCAGTAGAACATTTGCATAGAGTTCAGTTTAGTCATACAGTTTGTGCGTAGTTCGATCATACATCTGCATATAATTCACAAATCAAGCATTAACATATTTCAAACTGTTTGCACATTGCTCATCAAATTCCAAATTCTTGCTTGATGTTCATGGTCCACATATTTTCCTTTTATGGTAGTTTATTGTTGGGTTTATGCGCCTTTACTTCATATTTTTGTCTCTTTTCATTTCTAGTCCCCCACTTTTTGATAATGCCAAAGGGGGAGAGAGTTTTAGATTGTCACAATATTTTGTCATCATCAAAAAGGGGGAGATTGTTGGGTTCGCTGTGCTCCCTCTTTGTCCTTAGTGATGGTTTTGATAATAACAATATATTGTGTGCAAGCATTTTAAAAATGCTCATTGATCATTTTGGTGTTATGGAGCTCACTGTTGATATCTTGTTTTGTAGGTATAACATGCTTGGTGTTTTTATGAGCATATCTTCTTGGTTCTTCAAAATCATCAATGAATGCAATTCTAATTTGATGTTCTCATGCATAACATTCAAGTGTATTTAATGGAGTTTTCAGAATTTCCAAATGCATATTATTTCTGGTAAAATCATGTTTTTAATAGAGGGTCATAAGGCCTTTGATTTGGATGAATGGCATTGATTGCTTTTGGGTTGAACCGGACTGCCTTTAGGCAGATTCTTTCCTTCCCACTGTAAGGGTCAACCCCTGGCTCTTTGAGCCCTGTTCCTTGTTTTGGATTGTTTAGATGGTAACAAGTCTTGGTTCCTTCATGTAGAAAACTGATTAATTTTGAATGTGAAACTGGTTTCCATGTTGGTTCATATGATGGGTTTAAGTCATGGAAATACATGTCAAATTGATTGTGCTCCTACCTGAGGTTTTGATGGCTCAAATGTGCATTATAGGAGTGTATTGGTTTGAACTGTTGTTGAACTAAACTTGAAATTTCTGAACTAAACTTTGAACTCATGTTGTTTGTTGTATGGACAGTTCGGCTTGGAGTTCAGTTTATTTTGGATTGAACGTGGAAAGATTGGATTGAATCTTCTCATAGGAGATTGTCTTATGGAATAAAGGCACGGTAATTGGCTTTCTCATTTGTAATGATTGAAGATTAACATGAATGAGTATTTGTACAAGTGCCCATAATTTATTGGATTGCATTGGAAATGCCCTTTCCATGCATGGATCTATATTTGAAAAGAGAGCTTGAGTTTATATGGTTGAAAGTGTTGAATCAATTTTGTATATGGTTGCAATTTCATTTCACAAAGATCTAGGTTCAAGGAACTTTGCAATAGTGAGTACGTGTTTCATCTGCACTAAGTTTTCAATGGACTGAATGAATTTCAGTTATAAGTGCAGGCTCCATAGGCAATTGGCTCTCGATCAAATGACTCGTGGTAAGAATTGTTGATTAAATGATCTTCCATATTGCTAGAGTGAGCTTCTCATGTTGCAGGTTTCTTAAATGTTTTTAAATCTTGAAGTCATGGTAAGAATGTATTTTTGATGTATTTCCAAGTGGTTTGATTGGGTCGGTGCATTGCATTAAGGTCGGTGCATGCATATAGAAGACATAGCATGTTCTTATATAGGTCAGTGCACATGCCATTCAAGGTCGGTGCATTGCATTAAGGTCGGTGCATGCATATAGAAGACATAGCATGTTCTTATGTAGGTTAGTGCACATGCCATTCAAGGTCGGTGCACTTGCATCATATAAGTCGGAGCATGTTCATATACAAGTCGATGCATGCACATCGAAGTCGATGCACATGCCTTCAAAGTCAGTGCACATGCCTTCAAAGTCGGTGCACTTACATCATATAAGTCGGAGCATGTTCATGTAGAAGTCAGAGCATATGCATTAAGGTCGGTGCACATGCATTCAAAGTCGGTGTACATGCCAACACAGGTCGGTGCACATGCATATAGGTCAGTGCACATGCGCCAACACAGGTCGGTGTACATGCCAATATAGGTTAGAGCACATGCACTCTAAGTCTGAGCACTTGTTGTTATAAGTCTCAGCATATGTGGTATTAAGTCGGAGGTTTCAAAATGCCCATTTGAAGATCCGATTGACTTGATCTTTTACACCATTACCGTTAGGGTTTCTCTTATGGTTTGGGTGTTGTTTTGAGAGGATTTTACGAGGGCTTTTGTGGTCTTTTGTTTTATATTGTTGCCCTATTTATGCCCTGTGATCTCCATCGAAGGAGAAAAACCCAAGGGGCTAACAAGTTATATCTTTTGTAGGGAGAAGAAGAGAGAGGGTGGCCACAAGGTGGAGAGGAGAGGGCTTTGAGAGATTCATCAACTTTGATGTTTGTAGGTGCGTTTGAAGCTTGGATCTAAAGATACTCACCTTGTACGAGCTGCAGTCATTGCAGACAAGCCAGGATATTCAAGCAGGAGGACCAGCTGCTTCAACGTGCTATAGATCGACCTCCCACCGTTGAGAGCTTCAAGGAAGAAACGTCTAAGGCCTTCATTCATAAGGAGATAAATTGAGATTCCATTGATATCTCTCTTTACAGTTGTTTTAATGATCAATCCTATGTTGAGCATGTATTGAGCTTCTGTTTCTGCTTTTCTGAACATCAGAATATCTATGTGTGGTGTGCGGAGCTGTGACTCCGTGTGAGGTTTTTAGTGTGGGGTGAGTTCCCCGTTCGTGTGTGTGTGTGTTGCAGTGGCAGCGGTTTGGGGCCAAGCCCCATGTGTGTAACTTGCTGCGGAAGCAGCGTGTGTGGTGCTGGGGGTCATCCCCATTTTGCTACGGGTCATAGCGTGGTAGTGAAGCCTCACCGGGTTCTGTGAGAGGTGGACGTAGGGAGCCCGTCGTGGTCCCGAACCACCTACAAATCTCTGTGTTATTTGTGGTGTGTCTGTGCATTTGTCCATTTCTCATATCCCCATTCATAGGCTATCTTATAGATTTTTCTTCACTACACCATCGCTCTTCGCTAGCTCTGCTATCCGTTATTAGTAATTGTTCATCGTTTGTTGCATAGATTATCCGTGTGAGATCGGAGAGATTGAGGGAACAAATTTATCTCACACCTGTTTAGATTAATTAACGTAGTTAATCTTAATTCCGCTGTGTTTAATTGAGTTTGTTTTTAAAATTCGCCATCTCGATTGGGGGACAATTCAACCCCCCTTCTTATCCGCCATCTAATCTAGGCCAACAGAGATTACTCCAAAACTAGCATGACCTAGTCTTCGATGCCATAGCCATGCATTATCCTGATTGTTTACTACCAAGCACACATCATCACCAGAAACATCATCTAGATCAATAGTATAGACATTGTCATTTCTCTTGCCGATGAATCTGATTTCATTGGAAGTTTTATTTATGAGAAGGTAGTGGGTTTCATCAAAAATATTTTTAAAGCCCTTGTCACATAATTGGCTTATGCTTAACAGGTTATAATTTAAGCCTTTCACTAAAAGGACATTTTCGATCAAGGTTTCAAAATTCCTACCTATGTTGTTAATTCCAATTATTTTACCTTTGTCCTTTACACCAAAGGCAACTGAGCCTCCATCTTTATCTTGCAGTATAGAGAACACCTTCTTGTCCCATGTCATATGCCTTGAACAACCGCTATCTAAGTACCATTTGTTCCCCCTAGCTTCAAGACATATCTGTAAGAAATAACATTTTCATGCAATTATTTTTGGTACCCAAACGAATTTGGGTCCATTGAAGTTAGTCCAATTCTGCACATATGATTTCTTTGTCCAAGCAGCATGACTTCTATGTGAGTTTTGTCTGAACCAACAATGAGCAATAACATGACCAAAACGGCCACAATGAAAGCAATTGACATTTGAGGACCTTCTTGGGAATTGGCGTGATTTTGGTTGAACATGTTCTGGCTTAGAGTGTGAATATGAAGCACAATCATTTCCTTTTTCATGCACATAAGATCTCCCTTTAACAAATGTTGCCAGAGAATTTTTCAGATCATCAATTTCAGTTTGCAAAGAAGAAATGCTAATCTCATAACTCGTAATGTCATTTTCATAGGAAATCACTTGTTCATGCAGTACATCATTCAGACTTTTCAAGGTTTCTATTTCCTGTTTAAGTTTCAGTTCATTGTTTGCTTCTTTTTCTTTCAAAACTGATTTTCCCTTTTCAAGGACAAGCAATCTTTTTGACAAGACTATATTGAGGACCATCAGCTTTTTATTCTATTCTTTTAGATCTTCATTTTCCAATTTCAGTTTCTCACAAGAACCTTCTCTCTTTTTCATGTCTGATTTTAGGTTTTCATTTTCTGCTTTTAAACCTGTAACTTCAGAGATCATTTCTCTTCTTAGCTTTTTCTTTTCAGACTTTACTTTCTCATATATTTCAATCAAATGTTAATACAATACAAGAAGATCTTCAAAACTAAAATTATCAGTTTCAGAGTTTACCTGTGAAGATGAATCTTCCATCTGATCACTACTGTGATCTCCGACCATGAGGCACTTCACTTCATCTTCACACTGGTTGGCTACTATCATGTTGATAATTTCAGTAGCACTCCTGCACTCAGAAATGAACAGAAATTGGTCAGCATTTATCGCCCTTCTCGTTAGTTACAGGGCCTTTTGATTCTCAGAAAACTTAAGTCTATCTGATGCGTTCCATTGGAATTTATCCTTCGGAATGTCATAGGGACTAAGTGCAATAAGTATCCACAAATTAGGATCAACAGAAATAATGTAGTCTCTAAATTTCCCAAACCAGCCATAAAACTCAAAACTAGTAAACTGAGGAATTTTAGCCATTACAGACAAATACAAATCAGATCGAAGACAACAATGAAAGAGATGAAACCAACTTGCACCAAAAATGAGGCAGGATCTGATCTGCAGGTCGTTGGACCTTCTATTATAGATTCCAGCTCTGATACCAAGTGTTAGAATCTATGCACGGTGCAACTGCTCCTATGGCAAGAGCTAAGGCGATGTGAATCGGTATAACAGAGGATCCAGAGGGGGGGTGAATGTATCTCTTCAAATTTCGACCGATTTAAAAGTCTGAAGAGCTAATCTGGAAAAATGCTAACAGATCTGAAATAAGACAAATCAATTTCCTAGACTAGCGATCAAACACATATCATGCATATTAGTTTAAGAAACTGTTAAACAACTATGCTAGCGGAAGCAATTCTTATAGCAAACGAAGGATGCAGACAGTAGAAGAACCAATCACACAACACCAAGACTTTTAGGTGGTTCGGTCCTCCAGACCTACATCCACCCCACACTCAATCCAGAGTGTGGATTACTTCTGACTCACAGCTTGAAACCGCTGGGCCTCACAGCTTGCCAACTGCTGGGCATTACAGCTTTGCCGACCACTGAGCATTATACCTTAGCTATCCAGAGGAATCCACCTCTGTCATTGGGCCTTACAGCTTGGCAACATCCGCTGATACACAGCTTAGAATAAGGTTTGAATGAAAGAAAAATAATAAAATAAAAAGATAGAAAACAAATAAAGCTCTAAGCATAATGTAGCTCTTCACAGAGCATAACGACACTAGATCTGATCTAGTAATCGTGACAAAATGCTTCAATTCTTCTTTTCACTCTTCTTCGAACAATACTCTACTTATTGCAACTTCTTCTCTCCTTCCTCTTTCCTTCTTTTCACTCTCTGGATCTCTCTCTTTCAGATGCTCTCTTTCACGATGATCACTTTGAATTTCTTCTTTTTCTCTTCTGGTCTCTCTAGTTCTCACACTTTATGCTCTGCTTCATTTATCTCTTGATCTGGATGTCTCAATTTGATTTCAGGGGAAAACCCTTTATTTATAGGGTGCAGAGGATGGGCGCGTGGGAAGCACGTTCCCGCCCAAATTTCCAAGTAACTTAACTCACTAGAAGTCCACGTGTCAGAGATCAAATGATGGTGGCTGGCCAGGTGGCAGAATCTCCAGTAAATAAGGCATCCTTGGATCATGAGCTTTTGTCTTGATATCACGTGACTTTAAGTTCCTGCCAATAATTCAAGAGGCATTTCATCAAACACTGTGCTTACATAATAAAAAGTCAATATTCACTGACCTTTACATGAAGATATGTTATAAAGTGAGAGACAAGATCGACAGTCATGTATAGACCGTAGTTCATACGTCCACATCAAAGTCCAGATCAGACATAAAGGATATACAAGGAATTCTGTGAGAATGGGCATGAAATCAGTACTAGCACCGACCTTGACATCGACCTTATATTGGAGATGTAAGGACTGACACAGGCCTCAAATGTGAGATACTGCAGACTAACACTGATCTTGGATGCTCGACTCAACATACTAACACCGACCTTAGCTATGCATGAAACACAACTAACATCGACCTTAGTTTATGAAGAAAACAAGATAGCACCGACCATTACATGCGTTCAGCAAAACATGCATCGACCTTGTATATATGCTTGATGCATAACGTGCACAGACCTGATATGCTACTAGTGAAGACATGCACCGACCTTAGTCATGCGCGATGCAAAATATGCATGAGACAATGAATTGCACCGACCCTTGCATAACTCTATATGCTGACATGGTAACTTGCATCGACTTGATTATGTAGACATGGTAACTAGCACCGACCTCACTTATGTAAACATGGTGACTAGCATAGACTTGGCTACATGAGAGATACAACTAGCATTGACCTTAGACAAACATAGTATGCAGCTAGCACCGACCTTGGACAACCATAGTATGCAGCTAGCACTGACCTTAATTATGCATGAGATGCTACTAGCACCGACCTTAAGTATGCATGAGAGGCTACTAGCACCGACCTTACTTAGTGAAAGATGCAACTAGCATCGACCTGACTCAATGCAGGATGTTACTAACATCGTCCTTAGTAATGAATGTCTGAAGCATGCATCTACCTTATGGAAATTAAGACCATGCTATCACCGACCTTATGAACATGCAACATTAAGCTAGCATCAACCTTATGACCATTAAGAATGCTCATGTATGCAGACTGTTTGACAGAATTACTAAATGGCTATGTATAGACTCAGTACATGCATCGACCTTAGCTTATGCATAACATCAAGCATATGAATCATGTAAACAAGCACTTTATCACTAACATGATTCATAGTATGTCATCATGAAAACTAGAGATCCAACAAGTACAACTTTGTATCTAGAAGACACACATTGTTTAGATGCAAGTGTATCTAAGAACTCAGTATAACCGACTATCATGCCTCAAATTTAATGGGGATAGCTTTATCACCTCATGACATATCTTCACTCACTTCATTGATGAGTGGGATATATTTCTCAGTGAACTAGCCATTACTCTGCCTTGATTTTCAAAAAAAAAATTCTGCAGAATAAACATAGCACTTCATGACACAGTCTACTAGACTTCAAGGTCAATTGACATAGTTTCTCTGTGAACCATTGCCATTGCTCTGAAAATTTTAACCCAAATTTTTTTTCAGATTTTCTAATGTTTAAAAACAATACACAACCTAAGTAGCTCGACCAAAGATAGCCATGATTTCAGAATTTTTAGATTTTAGAAGATTTTGCAGGACACAAGATGTAAAGATTGGTTAAAATCTATGAAAGTTGAACATATATGTTTTCAAGACATTCATCTTTAAGCTCATTGAAATCATTAAAATTAAACTAGTAAATTATTTTGGACAATCATAAACTTGCATAATAGAATATTCCTAATTCAAGTTGTTTTCAGATTTATGATTTTGGTACTCAGATTGGAATCATTCTGAAGTTCAGACAAAATACAGACAAATGATTTCAATCGAGCAGCAAACACAAGGTGACTTCAAGGATTGACATAATGATGAGCAGATACCAAGAGAACTGAAACACATGATGCTCCAAGGTTTGAGCAGCCAGCTAAATTATGGAGAGGACTTGAATTATAAGTGGGTCTTAATCCTCAATCAAGAAAGGGTTGCCCATGTAATCGGTTGACCGAATTGGAGGGTCGATTGTTTGAAATTTTTACAGGTTCTTGGCTATCCAGCTCTGGCATTTACGGTCGACCAAAGTCCTTCGGTCGGTTGACCGAACCCTAAGATTTCAAAAACTTGCCAATTCTGGCTAGATTGGTCCCCTTAGAGTGTGCAAACATTCATCAATGATATGCAAGTAGTTCTAAATGCATGATATGCATGTGAGTAACCATATGACACATTGACTCCCCCTCACTGTATGCAAACTATGCATAATGGAAATGCTAAGCAAATGAGACATTTACTCCCCCTATATAAATGCATTGATGCATCATATCTGACATGAAGACCATGTAGAGGATATGCTAACATTAAAATGCATAACATGTGAGAGTTGCAAATACTGATCCTTCGTACTTGGCAGAGGACTTGGTCATAAGAACCACCTCAATGCATAGTGTGTGCTCCCAGACAGCATTACTGTCCTTCTTCACACAACCATTTGATATACCAAGTGGTCATGCATGAAAATGCAAAAACAAATGCAACGCAGAATTTTCAAATTATGCATAACAATGCAAGATGAAAGATCAAAATTTCAAAGACTCCCCCTTAATTATTAAAACATATGAAAACATTGAACACATGAATCTGATATGTCCAGAAATGCAGCTATCAGGAGGGAAATACCAATCAACAATTAAAGCTATAAAATAAGAAATGGGGTTTTTTACCAAACTTCATGTGCCTTGAATTTATTTAACCCCTTTATTTGCTTTTCCTTCATTCTTCAAGGCACAGCTGGAAAATAGATCTTCATTTTAAATTTTTAGGTACCCAAGTCTCCTTGGGTCCTGAAGTGTTAGTAGCACCTCTGAAGGATGCTCTCTACATTTTCTGAGCTTGTAAGTCATCAAATTTCATCAAATAACAATTAAACATTGAATGCTTAAACTGACCACAATAATGACATGACACAACAGGCTTTATGTTCTTTTTGTGCACATGAACATGAGCATGGAATTTCTGTGCATTACCATGATTGTTTCTATTTTTAACATGAGAATTTTGTCTTTTATGACCAGCCAGCCAGCAATCTGATGCTCGGTGGCCTGGCTTTCCACATTCAAAACACATAGGAGATCTACCTTTGAAAGCAAAGTTGTTTCTATCAAAAATATTTTTCTTTGCAGGGAGTTTAACAAATTTAGAATTAAATTTTCCTCCCTGGGCATGCCAACAGTGTGTAGCAATGTGGCCTAACTTGCCACAACAAAAACATTGAACTTTCCTGTTCTGAACAGTAGGAGATTTCCTAGCATGCATCCTACTGAAATTCAAATCATTATTTTTCATGACAGAGCAACTATGCATAATGTGACCATACTTTCCATGATAGAAACAATGAGCATTGATTTGTTTTGAAGCATGGTGTCTGACATTTGAATTCTTAACATGCATGTTGCTGAATTTCTTTTTGTGAGTGTGCTGCACGTTGTCTTTGGTTTTCTGTTTAGAGGGTTGTTTAACCTTTGAGGTGGTGGCTACAGAGGATGCCTTGACAAATGATGTCCTCAGTTTATTTTCAAAAGCTTTCTTATTAGCATTATTGTAGCCCAGCCCCTCTTTTCTAAAATTAATATTTGTTCCCAACAGTTTGTCCAAGTTTTCTTAGCCATCAACATATTTAGACAATGAATTTTTCAGATCCTGAATTTCATTTTCCAGAGATACAATCAACAATTCAGAATTGGCATTTTCCTCTTCACTTTTAGCCAGACTCTCATTCAATAAGGCATTGACAGTTTTATGATTTTCAATTTTAGTTTCAAGACTAGCTAATTTATCTGATTCGTCTGAATTCACACACTTACCCTTTTTAAAAGCTACCAATCTGCCAAATAGGGTAGTGTTTAGATGATTCAAATTCTCAATTTCTTTCCTCAGTGTTTCAGTTTCTTTTATCAGTTCAACATTTTGAATTAATTCATTAATCAAACTCTGATCATCGTTAGATGTTTTCTGTTTGATTTCAAATTCAGAAATTTTGGCTAGAAGATTTTTATTCTCATCCCTTAATGAGCCAATCATTTCTTTATCCATCTCAATATCAAAATCATGGGCTTCATTCAATTCTACCATTTGAGAACATTTTTCACATGAAGTGTTCAAATTGATCTGTTCAATTTTCTTTTTCCATTTATTATTTTGTTTTCTCAATGCTACATGTGACTCAAACAATACAGTATACGCTTGCTCCCATTCTTCAATGGAAAAGTTTTAGAAGATAGAAGTTACCTCTTCATCCTCGTTCTCATTTTGATCACTACTGTGAACACTATATGTCAGACTTACCTAGACATTTGTCACCCTTAGGCAAGCGAGTCGTCGCCTTCGCCATTTTCCAGTTAGCCTTCGACTGTCGCCTTACCTATTTATCACCACTAGATGCACATATGTTACCCTTGTTGGCTATTTGTTACAGATACTGGGTATTTGTCTGCCTTATGATCCTTTTGCCTCCTTTGCTCAACACGTAACTATTTTTCACCGTATTAGCCTTCTTCAGCTTGAAACATCTTCTGTCAACCTCGACTGCACTTTGACTTTGACCAGATGACCTTGACTAGAGTTTGACCTTTGAGAAGGTATTGAAATAGCATGTTGACTATTGACTTTGTTGACCAAGAAGACTTGGTTGCATTGTTGAGTTGATCGTTGACTAGTTTGACTATTCTTGATTTGTTAACTATGTTGACTATATAAAGCCTTGTTGACCTTTTTGACGTTGTTGACCATGTTGAACATTTGTTCTTCTTTAGGCTTCATCATCCCTGCGTCGACGTAAGACTTCACTATGTCAACGCAGCTTCAACATTCTTCACGTGATTTGCTCCAAGGTTCATTTTCCATACTTAGAACCCATTTTTCACCCATGGTGGCCATTTGTCACCACTAAGTATCTATTTATCACCCTTATCTTTGAGAGAGCCGTCGACACTATGACTGGCAAACTTCATGTGACTGGAGTCGACTCCAACGTCTTTTGAAGTCGACTTCGCTTCCACCTTTCTTCATACATGTAAAGCTGTTGCCCATATTTCAGCCTTACACGGCTATTTGTCACTCCAAAAGCCTATTTATCAGAACTAGGCATCTATTTGTCAGCCTTATTCATGAACAACCATCGCCACTGCTTGGGCAATTCAACCTTGCGAGCTGTCCATGCCTGCGTCGACTCCACGGACCTATTGCGTCGACACAGCTCTAACACATTTCACTGCTGAAAGCACTATCGTCCATATATCAGCCTTAGAAGATATTTTTCACCTTAGACAACCTATTTGTCACACTTAGCTGACATTTTTCACCCTTAATAATCTCTTTGTCAGCCTTAACATCTTCTCCTAGCGGGTGACCTGGGTGACCTCAAGTCGACTTCAAGGCCATCCGAAGTCGACTCTTGTTCTCAAACAGACCTTCTTCTTTCATCTTGAACCTGTTCTTCACTCACTCAATGCACACAAGGCATTAAAGCATCAAGACATTAGCATATTCAAGCGCATATCAAAATCCCAATTTCTGTGTAATGACATCAACAAAAACATATGATTCATAGTTTTGACATCATCAAAACACAGGGACACAACATTCTCCCCCCCTTTGATGATGGCAACTCTATGAGTCATTATGATTAAAATGGTTGACTAAAACTATTCTCTGAAGTCCCGCGATCAATGACACCCAAGAGGAGGGGTGAATTGGGTGATTATAACTTTTAGTAATTTTTTACCCGATTTAAATGAATATGATGAAACATCAACTAGGACATTCAAATCTGTTTATCCACAGGTTAGATTTATCAAAATCTATCTCCACGATAGTTCTTGGTACTAGGCAGAGGTGTGAATCCAAGAGTTCTTCTCACGCAAAGTGATGTTGTCCTGACAGGAATGATCCTGTCAATGCAAAGGCACCTTTTGATATACCCAAGCTCTATTTAGTGAAAAGATCAATTATGTTAAATCTAAGTGATGAATCCGGAACGTCAATATGCACTAACCGTCACATGAAATGGGGGTAGAAGAAATGAGCCAAACCACACAATTCAAACCACAATGCACGATGATTTTTAAGGTGGTTTGGATGCAACAACGGCAACCTACGTCCACCCCTCACCAAAACCCGGTGAGGCTTCACTGCTATAAACCAGCACGGGGATGAATCCCCAACATGGAGACACACTCCAACCCCACACGCAGGGTGACGCCTGCACACATACACATGGGGACGCGTCCCAACGCACACACACACACAGAGATGAAGTCTCCAACACGATCCGACAACCGGATCAACAACACACACACAAACGCTACGACAAATGCAGCACTCTACACACTAGAATAGTCGGATCTGGATAGATCCACACACACACATGCAGATTTACGAAGATCCGCACACACACAAGGATCTGAACTAGGCAACCTCACACTACCACAGATCTGAATTGATCCACACACACACAAATGTTTACAGATTACAAGGAACAAGACTTGAAGCTTAAAATACAAAGATAAATGAGACACAATTGAGAAAACCTCTGATTTAGGCTCCCCTTAAGTGTATGATGCAGATCTTGAACAAGGCCTCCTTCTTCACTTGAATGGAGATTAAATGGCTTCAGATAGAGCTTGAAGAGCTTGAGGATGGATGAAGAAATCTTCCATGAATTACTATTCACTGAGCTACAGTAGTTCTTCCTTCCCTTGGCAGCCTCTCCTTCAATCCTTCTTGTGATCCCCTTAGGGTTTCTTACCCTTAAGAAGTGTTTTTATATGTCTTGGGTTGGTCAAGGAACCTCCCTAGACATAGATCCATGAATCCTGTCGGATTAGGAGGCTAAATGACTGAAAAGTCCACAAAGGGGGCTTGAACACGTTGGTGAAAAACAAGGTCAAAGAAGGCTGCATCGGGGAGTTCGGTCCACCGGAGGTAGGCTGTCGGTCGACCAGAATTTTATAGGTTTTGAAGATTTCGTTGTTGGGAAAACCAGTTGTGGACACCAAAAATGCATGCCTTGATATCCTGCTCGGCCTCGCGTCAGCAACGGCGCCGAGTGAAGAAACCCCAGAGAAATCAAGCACAAAAGGCCCCACAGCTCGTGGGCCTCAAAGAGAGCCAAATAGGACATGACTCGTGTCCACAGCGGGCTCAGAACAGGGCTCAGAAACACGCCCAATTTGGCCTTCAGCGGCACACCCAGGGTTGCCCAGTGGCACACCCCATCTTGGGGTTCAGCGGCACACCCCATCTTGGGGTTCAGCGGCACACCCCTTTGGGTGTTCAGCGGCACACCCCATCTTGGGGTTCAGCGGCACACCCCATTTTGGGGTTCAGCGGCACACCCCTTTGGGTGTTCAGCAGCACGCCCTTTGGGTGTTCAGCGGCACGCCCTCAGGGCTCTTCAGCGGCACACCCCTTTGGGTGTTCAGCGGCACGCCCTCAGGGCTGTTCAGCGGCACGCCCTCAGGGCTGTTCAGCGGCACTGCTGTTTTGTGCTCCCAGCGGTACGCCCTTTTGGCTCCCCCACGGCACACCTGTTCAGCCCGCCAACGGCACAGCGGTGAAGCTTTTCAACGGCAAGACGACGTGCAGCCCATGCCCTACGCTTCCTTGGGGGGCAGTGAGCCGTCTGAGGTGGCAACCGTCCATTGGGCCACGTGAGCTACCCCCTGACGACCCAGGACGGGGCAGGTCAAACGCCATCATCACATACCGTTTCCCGCCTCCGACGGCCGGGCTCGAAGGCTTCCCGCTGCTGGGCGTATAAAAGACCCCGGCTTCGACAAAAAGAAAAAGGAGGGGGGAGAAGGAGAAAATTGAGAAGAGGAGACACACGGAAGAGAGGATCCCACGCAGCCGGAGGCACAGAGAGGAAGGGAAGAGAGAATAGAAGAAGAAGAGCTCCGACGAGCCTCCTCCGACGACCACCGGGAAGAGAGCAAGAGTAAGGGAGAGGGAGAAAGCTCAATGTAATGGGGGAGAGGGTTAGGGACAGTGGCCAGGGTTTTTGGGCCCCAATGCTTTCTTCCCTTTCGTATTCCATTCCTCCTCCTGTTCTTTATTTTGGGTTTCTCTTTTCCTTTGTCCATGGCCTCGTCTTGGGCATTTCCTCTGTAATGTGCATATAGGGCTTTGGCCTTTGGCTCCCCATAAATGAAAATCACCCTCTTTGGGTTTCTCTATGAGTTGTATTAGCTTGCGCTAGCTCTCACGGTCTTTTTATGGGGTTGTTCGTTCTCCCTCCGTCTCCCCATTTCTCCGGTGTTTTTGGGGTCTTCATGTCGAGGTGATTTCTCCTATGAGCTTTGGCCTCATGAATCCTTCAAGCCCCTACATGGCCTTCCGTTGTGCTCACTGGCCCAGGGGAGGGGGAGACCCTTGCCCCCCTCTTCGAATATCCAGTAACCAAGTGGCCTACCCCTGGCCTTGAATCCTCTTTCTTTTTCCTGAATGGCTTCTAAGGCCCCCAGTTTGCTTACACGCTCTGTTTGGCCCCTCCAGCGATGCACCTTTCCGGCACTTGGCCGACACACCCAATGGCCTTCAGCGGCACACCCAGTTTTGGCCCTTAGCGGCACACCCCATGTGCCCTCAGCGGCACACCCCTTTCTGCCCTCAGCGGCACACACACCCAATTAGCCATTGACCGGCACACTTGTAGCCTTTGGCTCTTGGCTGGTACACCCCCCTGTTCAGCCCTTAGCGGCACACACTTTTCAGCCCTCAACAGCACACTCTCCAGCCCCCCCCCCCCATTCAGCGGCACGCTCCTTGGCCAGCCCCAGTCCATGCCCCTTAGAGGCCTTTAGTCTGTCGTTTTCCTTCGTGTTTTCCGAGGCTCTATAAAGGTGTTGCTCCTTCGGGGGCCCACCTCCAGTTGTCGGGTTCCGCCACTCCATGTGGGCGCGTTCCCTTTATCTCCCTTACGCCCCGGGTCAAGGGGAGATGCTGCCGAATTTTTGTGAGAAACTAATAAACAATTAAAAGAGGCAAAAGGAGGCAACAAATGAGCAGGATGATTAATGAAACCTTCCAACTCATCAAATCACTGCCGGCACCACGACGAGAACTGAACCGAACTAATTAACCACCCGGCAGCCCGAACGTCCGACCCGCAAGAAAAGAGACCGAACCGAACAAAGAGAACGAACAAAGGGAGGAATTTTGTATAAAACTACACGAAAGTTAAGATAAGAAGAAAAGAAAAGCCTTAAAACAAATAATCAAAAACTGATCAAACCTCCACCATCACGCCCCGTTGGCCTTCAGCGGCATGCCCCCATTGGCCTTCAGCGGCACGCCCAGATTGGCCTTCAGCGGCAGGCTTCTATTGGCCCTCAGCGGCACGCTCCCATTGGCCTTCAGCGGCACGCTTTCCTTGACCCTTTCAGCGGCACGCTCCCTCCCTTCGCCGGTACACCCTCAGCCACCGCCTCAACGGGATCCAATGTATAGACTTTGGGCCAGCCAATGTACAGACTTCACGTTACAACGTATAGACTTTGGGCTTGGCAGCGTATAGACTTCGAGCTGTGATCAAAGGGGCAACGTACAGACTTCATGTTGCAGCGTATAGACTTGGCCGATGTATAGACTTTGGGCCAGCCAACGTACAGACTTCATGTTGCAGCGTATAGACTTGGCCGATGTATAGACTTTGGGCCAGCCAACGTATGGACTTCATGTTGCAGCGTATAGACTTGGGGTTGGCCGATGTATACACTTGGCCGATGTATAGACTTTGGGCCAGCCAACGTACAGACTTCATGTTGCAGTGTATAGACTTGGCCGATGTATAGACTTTGGGCCAGCCAACGTACAGACTTCATGTTGCAGCGTATAGACTTGGCCGATGTATAGACTTTGGGCCAGCCAACGTACAGACTTCACGTTACAACGTACAGACTTTGGGCTTGGCAGCGTATAGACTTCGAGCTGCAGTCAAAAGGGTCAATGTACAGACTTCACGTTCCAATGTATGGACTTTGGGCCAGCCAATGTATAGACTTCATGGCGGCCAGTGTACAGACTTCGGGCCAGTCGACGTATAGACTTCATATTGCAACGTGCAGGCTTTGCTCCACTCTGCTCCAACGTACAGACTTTAGGCTTGGCAACGTATAGACTTCGAGCCTGGGGAACGTACAGACTTCATACCCACCCCCACGTTCTGATTGGCCCCTTAGCCGGCACACTTCTCTCACCTCTTAGCGGTACACCCCTTTAAACCCTCAGCGGTACGCCCTTTAAACCCCCAGCGGTACACTCTTAATTGCCCCAGCGGCACGCCCCTTCAACCTTCAGCGGTACACCCCCTTGAGCCCCAGCGGTACGCTCCTTTGACCTTCAGCGGCACGCCCTCTGGGCCTCTCAGCGATACACTCTTACCTTCCCTTCGCCGGCACACTACATCTATGCACATATACAACCTGATAAGGGCATTAACAATAGTAAATAAATTAATAAAAATTACGCTAATTAAAGGACTCCGAATGCGCAATATTAATCACAACAAAAGAGGCGGGAGGGATAATAAAAAGATAAATAATAAACAAATGACAATAATAAGAATGATCATGAATAAAAAGAAGAAAAATCACCCCGGACAAAGGCACGAACAAACAGTAAACATCGAATCAGAAATCCCAGAGGATATAACTAAGAAAACCCCGGATAAAAGACGCTAAGGTCTACACCGCAGCCTCCCCATCTCTCCCCGTGACCCGGGGCCAAAGGGAATAACGACGCCGCCCTTTCAGGTCGAGCCCGAGTCTCGGGAATTACCCCGATATGGCCAGGCTTTGATCCAACCTCGGGCCGACATCCTAATCGGACCGGATTTGTTTTCTCGTTCCGGATACCTTCCGAATCTTCATTAAAATTGCCGCATGCTCGGCAGACACTTGAAGGGACCTACCTCGGTTTTCTCATCGTGACTCTGCCACGGACCTGTGTCCGAATACGAAAAGGTCTACGAGTGGCCGACACGGCCGACAGTTTATGGCCTTAATACAACTTTCAGTGTGATCTATTCCTATCTCTCTCGCATAATTAGTATTACTCTTTTCGGCCGCGGGGCCTCTAATTTCGGCAATCAATCAAGGGTATTCCCTCGTATGGGGGATGTAAATGACGTCGTGACCTTCATGGTGCGACGGGATTCGGTCCTGACACGAACCACACAATCGTCTGACTGAGTCAGATCGAGCGCACCATGGGCTCTTCGGAGCCCAAATAAATCGTCACCCCGGTGACTGGCACGCCCACGCACTCAATAAACGAACAAACAAACGAGAGAATAACAAGTGACGAAAAGTGCGTCCACAACTCTGGCACGCCCGGTGGGACAGATCCACCCTTCATCTTTTTGCCGAAATAAGGGGCCCCGCGGCCCCCTTCTTGTAATACTAATTGTGCTACTTTCTTAAATGCAGAAAAAAAAGAGAGAGAGACATCATGGAACCAACCATGGCGGTCGTCTGCGGCCCTCAGCCCGTCCAGAACCACGTTCGAGGCGGCTACCTGGCGGTGCCCCTCACCTTTGGGAGTTTCCCTCCCACCGTGGGCTTCCCCAAATTTTTGGGGGTGGCCTTCGCCGAGATCCTCGACGTGGAGACGCCCGAGGATGCCCAGATCAACGCTCCCGCCCCGGGGGCCATGGGAGCCGCTGCCGGCCGAGTTGTGGCCGAAGGCAACAACAGCGTCCTCACAACGACGCTTAGCTGCAACGTGCACCACGTGCACCACACTACCGGCCCGCTCCACCAAGGGTTGACATCCCACCGGAGAAGGCTCCGGAGAAACAACACCGGCACCGGCTCAGGGCGTCGCATGTCCAACTCCGGAAAGTCAATGACTGTTGGAGCCCTCCGAGTCCGCCTAGACGGACAGAGGTCCCAACCGACGCCGGACCGCGTCGTCTCGACCGTTCCAGTCCTCAACTCTTTCCAGGGACTGGAGAAGCTAAAAGAGAGGGCAGCACCCGCGACCCCAGCTGTGGCACCGAAGAGGGCGCCGGCCCACAGGCCGGCTAAATTAAAGTGAGTCTGGGTGCCTAAGGAGACCCAGCCCACTGCACCCGCCCAGGCAGGGCCCAGCACTTTCCGCCCCAGGAGGGCCCGACGCGATGACAGGGTCGAGGTAGTGACCCCCACTCTCCGACCGGCACCCGTCATCCCAATGCCATCCGAGAATGCTCACCGCCGTCGCCGAGGGCGCCGGCACAATGCCACCCGCCCGGCTCTCACGGCCTACTCCCCTCCTGCCGCTGTCCTCGACGCGCAACCCCGGGCCGCTCTCCCCGACCAGGAGTGGGAAGGGATTGAGCAGGCCATGAGGAACTACCTCCGAGGCCCGGGTAGCACCCCCGCCGGCCGCTAGAGACTACTAGGGGCAATGGCCTCCGCCTTCCAGGAAGAAAGGGGGGGACCTGCACCTAGCATGGAGTCGAGGACCCGCCCGGAGGAGCCGCGCCAGTCCCCTGTACGGGAGGAAGCGCCGCCCCGACGGTCGGTCTTCGACAGGCTGACATTCCCAGGAGGATCGTCCAGGAGGGCGTCAAGAAGAAATAAGAATGAGAAGTGGCAGACATTCACCTGCAATATGGCAGGAGTTCATGGTCGGTATGGGGCCTTAACCACCGACCCGGAAGAATTGGCCAGAATAGCCGTCAGGCCGGGACCCCTTACCAGAAGAAGGAGAGCGGCAGGCGGCGCGACACCCACTGGCGCGGAAGGGGCCCTACCTGAAGAGCCCCTTGCGGCCCTCACGGCCAATGTGGTCACCACTGGCGACACGAGTGGCGGACCCTCGACATTATCCGAGGACGCCCCGGTCGAAGAGACAGGGGGCATGCCCAGTCTCCCCACAGCTGACCCAGCAATGCTGCTTATGATACAACGATTCCAGCAAGAAATCGAGTCACTCAAGAAGCAGCTAAGTGAGCGGGACGCACCGCCCCCGATGTCCTGGCAGACCGAGGTTATACCCGAAGTACCCAAGGACAAGGGGCAGTCTTCAGAGGCAGCTCTCCCAGCAACCCTCAACCCTCTCGGGGGCGCGCCCCCACAGCAGACACATTATACAGTAGTGGCCCCGCCACAGGCTCCGCTCTCACAGGGGTCCCCCATGGCCCCCCAGGCGACCGTGGTGATCACCCCGAGCGCGCAGCCCGCTCATTTCTACCCGAATCCGGTCGACCCGGCGGCAGTTAGCCGTCTGATGCTTGAACAGATGATAGATATGAGGCTGGCTGAGAGGGGCGATGGGGATCAGACGCCTTTCGACGTCTACCGGGTACCCTACCCGGCTCACTATGCTGCCAGGAAGTTGCCGGCTAGCGTCACCAAGCCGCCGAAATTTGAAAAGTTCAACGGGCAAGGGTCTCCCAGAGAGCACATTGCCTACTATGTGAACGTCATGGGAGACCTAGCTGCTGATGAGGCCTACCTCCTGAAGTTCTTCGGCTCAACACTTACCGGACTGGCCTTTGAATGGTACTCCGGCTTGTCACCCGGGTCGGTGGCCGATTGGCCCGACATGCAGAAGAAGTTCAAGGAAAGGTTCTACGTTGTCGAGAGAGAAGTTACCATGGCTGAACTTTACGCCACAAGGCAGAGGGCTGACGAATCAGCCCTCGACTACATTAAAAGGTGGAGAAACCTTAGCATGAGGTGCAAGCGCCCCCTACATCAGGAGGATGCAGTGCAGATCTGCAAGCAAAACTTAAAGAAAGAACTCCTAGAAAGGATGATCGACACTGAGGTCAACACATTCGACCGCCTGAACAATGTGGTAGCGGAGATCGAGGCATTCTTGGCCCGATACTCCTCCACCCCAGGCATGTCAAGCCAGAGAGCCAGGCAAGCGGAGAAGAAGCCGGCTCCCCCGGAGGTGCATACACTAGACTTCCAGGCGTTTGAAAAGCAAAAGGAGAAAGCCAAGGGAGCGGCCAACACTCCGCCGCCCAGAACTACGGAGCGGCGAGAAGGCCCCTCGCTAAGGGAGAAGATGAGAAACAAGTTATATTCCTTCTCCCGGGATAAGTCCAAGCTCCTGTTTGAATGAGCAACCAGCTACAATAAGATCACACTGCCAGAGCCGAAAAGGCCTGGCGACTTGAAGAAGAAGGATGACCCGCGCTTCTGCATGTACCACCGGGTGCTCGGGCATACTATTGAAGACTGCTACGTCTTCAAGGACGTTATCGAGTCCTTGATCAAGGACGGGGAGCTGGACATGGGGGAGCATAAAGTAGACCCCCCGCAGCCACACGAGCTACCCAGCATAGCCTCCTCCGTCAATATGATCTCACTATATCAGGAGTTGCCAGAAGAGTGGGCGGAAGCCTGTGCCCGCGCCACCTATGAGGCTTTTGTCCTGGCCCCGGCCCAAGATCAAGAGGGTTGGCAGACGGTGCCCGGAAGAAATAGAAAGGCACGCATCCCTCGGTCTGCCCCAGGGATTCATCCAAGGGACGCGACACCCTTGCCGGCACCACCACCGGCGAGCCCGGTTCGCCATGACACGGCCCCCAGGCTGGTCATGAGGCGGCCTACCCACAACAAGAAGAGCTCCGTCCCGCTGCGAATACCCCAGAAAGCCAGCCCGGCGGTCGAGAAACTACAGGCAATTATTGACGGGCTTGAAGATTATGAACAACCCAAAATCAAGCCCGTGGAACTAAAAGAGTATGTCCCTGGGAGGAGTTCGAATCACTCGAGTTGGCTCCAGGAACAAAAGCTGAAACAGAAAAAGAGCCTCCCCTGTGGGGTGAGCTTCCTCAGGAGCAGCCATTGGCCACGGCAGGGAAGAAGAAGAAGAAGAAGAGAAGACCCAGGGGCAAGAAGAAGAAGGAGGTCATCCTCTCCTGCAACACCATCTCGGCGCTGTTCGACACCGCTCTCTCCCTGGAAGAAAAAGAAGAAGACCCACCCCATGAACCAGCAGAGGTGAGTCAAGCTGAACCATCCACCTCCCAGCACGCCACCAGGTCAGGGAGGAAGTGGGGGCGCCCTCCCCAGGGCAGCCTCAACATCATGCTTAGAGGGGAACAACCATACCAGGTTCCCGAGCCCGAGGTCCGAGGCACCGAGATCCCTCCCCCATAAGGTCTCTATCCCGGAGGCACTAAGAGTCAAGGTGCCCCGTCATTCGCCGAGTTCCTGTCAGCTCGAGCGAGAAGGCGGGCGCACCCCCAGGGGTCCTCTGCGACCAGTAAAGTAAGCATTCCCCAAGCTCTACCAGCTGCAACTCCTGCCCAGCCAAAGGAAGAATTCAGAGGCACCCCAAACCTCGCCGAATTCATGCGAGCAGCGGAGGAGGCCCAACAGGCCCCACCTGCTCAACAGGCTACAACAGATCTCGCGAAGGAGGCGTCCCCTGATCTGACACCCCAGCCTCAGGAGGGGAGCAGGCGCGGCAAGCCCGAAGAAATGAAGTTGCTCAAGGTGCGGGCTGCCGAGCGAATAGTCAGACACCTCAAGAAGATCCCGACCCGGTTCACCGTATGGGAGATGTTGTCCTTGAACGAGGAAACACGGCAAGCCATCATAGCCGCCCTCCAGACGCCAGCACAGCTTGAAGCTTGTCTGGCAGAGATGTCGCCTGAAGTGGCCGTGGCCTTCACAGAAGATGACATGCTCCTGCCGACCTGCAGTCACAACAGACCCCTCTACATGAAGGGGCAATTGAATGGCCAGCCCATCAACAGGGTCCTGATCGACCCAGGAGCAGCAGTGAATATACTCCCTTACCGGGTGTACCAGAAACACTATTTTGACGTACACCTGGTTGAGGTTAAAAATGTCAAGATTGCTGGCTTCAACCAGAAATGTGAGGTGCCTATGGGGGTTGCAGAGTTCAACTTGACCTTTGATGATTTCACCACCAAGGTCCAGTTCCACGTCATCAACTCCAGCACTTCCTACAAGGCGTTGCTTGGCCGGCCTTGGCTACACCAGAACAGAGTGGTGCCCTCCACCCTGCATCAATGCATCAAATATCCCTGTGAGGGGAAGGAAGTCAGGATCTTCGCCGACCTCCACCCGTTCGAGGTGTTCGAGTGTCACTTGTCAGACGCCAACTTATACTTAGAAAAGGCAAAGCAAGCTCCTCAAGTCATCCAAGACAAGGGAAAGAAGAAAATGGAATCAGGAGGCTGGTTTCCTCCGCCGCCCCCAGGTTATGCGGCTCTCCCACATGTACCATTCATTGCACAAGAAGAAGGGGTATTTAGGGCAGCTCCTCTCGCCATTTACCCTACACGGGGGCACCCTGCCTCAAAGACCTGCTAGAAGATGTCAGGGTCCCGTCAGGGATCGTCAAGCCGATAGCGGAAATTGAATGCCAAACGGCTGAGCAACTGAGAACCTTCGAGGTGCCTAACTCTGAGAGGCCGCCCACTATTTTCTATGTGGCCGGGGAGAAGCCAGTCAGGGAAGACGATGATTGCTGGTTCCCTGACGAACTGCATGACCCGCACGTCCCCATTACGGGACTTCCCCACATGACTGACCAGGCAGCCAGAATGGTCAGAAAGTAGAAGATTCCTCCCTACCAGCCCTCCAGCCGGAAGGAAATGTTTGAAAGAATGTGGAACCCACCAAACCTGGATCGATGGTTGCTGAAAATCACCAAGCACCCCGGTCTGGGCTTTTCACTAGAAGATTACTACGAGACTGATGTTATATCGGTCTCAACATGGCCCGGCGACGACCCCGCAGAAACTACAGGTTCGCGGGAAACCCACCAAGACACATGTCCCGGGGCCCCGGCCGAGGAGGCACAAGACGAAGAAGTATTCCTGTGGAAGCCTCCCCGTCGCCGCTGCATGGAGAAGACCCCCTCCTTCTCTGAAGTGTTGACCTCGAGAGGGCACACCAGTGAGGCACCTCCACCCCGGCCGGTCGGCGAAACAAGGAGCAGAAGCATGGGCCAGGCTCCGAAATCCCATCGATACGACCCCGTTATGTATGCCTTGTACCATAGGCAGCAACGGGAGATCGAGATGCTGAAAGCACGACTGGCCGAGTTGACCTCGCTAGTCGCCGACCTGATCCAGGGTTCTCTCCCCCCGCGGGGTGGCCGCATGCCTCGGCCCCGAGATGCCAGTCCTGACACCCCCGTCTGGTCAAGAAGGGAATTGAGAGACGCGGCAAGCCTGTTGATCGAGCGGCCAACCAGGCAAGGCCTAACACTCCAAGAGAAGCTACAGAAGCCCTACTCCTTCCCGAGAGAGAAGACCCGGGGCATCTTCGACTGGGCCCGCCATTACGGCAAGGTCTCCCTCCCACGGTCCAAGAGGTCGCAAGACATCCGAAGAAGCGAGGACCCACGATTTTGCCCTTACCACCAGATGCTGGGCCACGCCATCGAAGACTGCTACGTCTTCAAAGACATCGCCCAAGACCTCATTGAAAGGGACGAGCTCAGGATGGGGGACTATGTGGTAGCCCCGCCACGCCCCCACGTGGCGGACAGCCCCAGAGCAGGAGCCTACACCGTGTCCATCCACTACCAGGCCCCTGAAGATGCGGCTGCCCCGGCCCCCGTCCGAGCTGTCTACGATGAGTACATAGAAGACCCCGAGGTGGCCCCGTGCCTTTCTGCACCAGCGGACCTCACCGACCCGGCGGCTACGGCCCAGGAGGACTGCGGGGTGAATGCAGCCTCCATGCCCAGTCATGATGAACAAGAAGACGAGGATGCCATCCTCGAGCCCGAAGACAATGAAGACCAAGACTTCGTCGATTTGTCGCCAGCCCCGCCAAAAATTAAAAATGGCGGCCAGGCCACAATTGACGAATTGATTGAGATCAACCTCGGCACGGAAGGCGACCCCAGGCCGACCTTTCTAAGCGCTCTCGTACCCCCTTGTGAGAGAGAACAATACATAAAGCTGCTGCAAGAGTTCCAGGATTGCTTTGCCTGGAACTACAAAGAAATGCCCGGACTCAGCCCCGAGGTGACTCAGCACATCCTGTCCATCGATCCCAAGGTGGAACCAGTGAAGCAACCTCCCCGGCGCATGAGGCCGGAGCTAACCAGCCAGATCTGCAAAGAGGTCGACAAGCTCATAAATGTCGGCTTCGTGGCGGAAAATCGATACACCACATGGCTGGCCAATATTGTACCAGTGAAAAAGAAGAATGGACAGATCAGAATTTGCGTGGACTTCCGCGACCTGAATAAAGCATGCCCGAAAGATGACTTCCCGGTGCCTGTCACCGAAGTGATGATTGACGCAACCACTGGCCACGAGGCCCTGTCCTTCATGGATGGGTCGTCCGGCTATAACCAAATCTGGATAGCCGACCACGACCGGGTCCATACAGCTTTCCGGTCACCCAAAGGGATATTTCACTACAAGAGGATGCCCTTCGGCCTCAAGAATGCCGGTGCCACATATCAGCGGGCGATGACCAAGATCTTCGACGAGCTGCTGTACGGCAAGGTCGAGTGCTACATTGATGATCTGGTCGTCAAGACCAAGAAAAGAGACGAGCACCTGAGTGACCTCAGGGTCATCTTCCAAAGGCTCCGGCAGTACGGGCTGAAGATGAATCCCATGAAGTGCGCCTTTGGCGTGTCCAGTGGGAAATTCCTCGGCTTTATTGTCCGGCACAGAGGGATCGAGATCGACCCCCTGAAGATAAAAGCCATCCAGGAGCTGCCTCCTCCGAAGAGTCTGGGAGAGCTGAGGTCCCTGCAGGGGCGTTTAGCTTACATCCGCAGGTTCATCTCCAACCTGTCAGGGCGCTGCCAACCCTTCCACAGACTGATGATGAAGAATGCACCCTTCAGCTGGGGCCACGAATGCCAGCACGCTTTCGACCAGCTAAAGGAGTACCTGAAGACCCCGCCTGTCCTGGGGGCACCTGTCAAAGGCATACCGCTGATTCTGTACATAGCGGCCACCGAATATTCACTGGGGGCAATGCTCGCCCAGAACAATGATGAGGGAAAAGAGCAGGCTCTCTACTATCTCAGTCGAAGATTGGTGGGTGCAGAGGCTAAGTACACCCCGATTGAGAAAATCTGCCTTGCCTTGGTCTTCGCAGTCAAGAAAATGAGGCACTACATGCTGTCCCATGAAGTCAGCTTAATATCCAGGGCTGACCCCATTAAGCACATCCTCTTCTAGCCAGTCCCGAAGGGGCGCCTTGGCAAGTGGGCCGTGCTACTCATGGAGTTTGACATCACCTACGTGCCACAGAAGGCCGTTAAAGGACAAGCCGTCGCGGATTTCTTCGCAGCACACCCCATGCCCGAAGACTCCCCTCTGGCCACCGAACTACCTGAAGATGAAACACTAGAGGTAGACCAAGTACAACAAGCCATTTGGCAGCTATACTTCGACGGGGCCTCGAGAACAGAAGGGACCCCGTCCGGGCATGCCAAGGTGCGGGCCGGAGCTGGCATCGTCCTCAAATCCCCAGACGGAGAGGTCATGCATACTTCCTGCTGCATTAGCAAGCCCTGCACAAATAATGAGGCAGAATATGAGGCTCTGATCAACGGCCTCCAGGTGGCCCTCCAGTTGGAGATCAAAATGCTCCAAGTGTTCGGCGATTCGCTGCTGGTCGTCAAGCAAGTCCAGGGACAGTTTGACGTCCAAAAACCTGAGCTGCTCCCTTATTACACTAAGGCGAAGCGGCTCATGGAGCGGTTCTACCTCCTCGAGATAGGCCATGTCGCCAGAGGGGAGAACGCACAAGCCGACGCATTGGCAAAATTGGCGAGCTCACTGGCAGTGCCTCCAGATGGATCTCTCCATATCCAGGTAATGAGCCAGCGCCAGATGCCCAGCATGATAGAAGAAGAGTCAGAAGAAGAGGACCTAGAGGTCGCTACAGCAGAAGCCGTCAACCTACCTGACTGGAGAGATCCCCTGATGCAGTGGTTCAAGTACCAGCAACTACCCAGGCAAAGGGAAGAGAAAATCAAGCTAGTCAGAACCAAGGACTCTTATGAGCTCCGAAACGGAATATTATTCCGGACCGTGGCCGACGCCAAGCAGAAGCTACTCCTCCGATGCTTGTCTATTGAAGAAGCTTGGAGAGTTATGAAGGAGGTCCATGCCGGGACAGCTGGTGCACACCAGGCGGGGCCGAAAATGAAAATTGAAATCAAGAAACTTGGCTATTACTGGCCTGCAATATTCAACGACTGCTGCGAGTACGCTAAGTCGTGTCAGAGATGCCAGGAGCATGCCACTATACCCAGGAGGCCTCCCGTGCAACTGCACCCAACCGCGCCCAGTTGGCCGTTTGCCCAATGGGGAACAGATGTTGTGGGCCCCTTACCCGCATCTTCCACAGGTTGCAAATACATTCTGGCGGCGACCGACTACTTCTCCCGCTGGGCAGAGGCTGTTGCCTTATGGGAGGTCACCAGAGAAATTGTGGTCAGGTTTGTCCGCCGCAACATTATATTCCGGTTTGGCGTGCCAGACCGGATTGTGTCAGACAACGGCAGCCACTTCCGCAACCAGAAGGTTTACCGGCTAGCAGAAAAATACAAAATTGACTGGAGGGCATCGACTCCTTACAATCCACAAGCCAATGGGCTGGCCGAAGCTTTCAATAAGACACTTTGCACTCTCCTGGCCAAGACTGTTAGCTCTAACAAAAGGGACTGGGAAGAAAGAATGTATGAAGCGCTTTGGGCGTACCGAACAGTATACAAGACCCCAACGGGCTGCTCGCCCTTCTCTCTCGTATATGGCTCGGAAGCAATCATCCCCGTCGAACTGGAGATACCGTCCCTCAGGGTCGCCATTCAGCATGGGCTTGTCCCCGAAGGGCAGACCAACACCGAGCGAAGGCTCGACGAACTCTCCAGTCTGGAAGGAAAGCGGCTTCAAGCCCAACAGAATATCCAGGTCTACTAGGCCCGGATTGCACGCGCCTTTGACAAGCTCGTCAAGGAACGCGAATTCAAGAAGGGCGACCTTGTCATGGTCAAGAGAAGAGATCTCATGGCGGCCAACCCCAAAGGTAAGCTAAACGAGAACTGGCTCGGACCCTACGTAGTCCAAAAAGTCTACGAAGGCGGAGCCTATGTAATTGTCAACCACCGCGGGGAGGTTCAATTCCCGCCTCTTAATGGAAGGCACTTGAGGCTGTACCACGCTCTGGCGCCCCCATTCAGGTAATAATATTACTCTTCGCCCCATTTTTGGGGCGGATTTGCGTGATTAATGTCCGAATGATTTGGCCACCAGTCGGGTTTCCAAAAAAGAAGAAAGGAATAGAAAGCGAATGAAAGAAGAAGCAAAAAAGAAAAAAAAAGAAAGACAAAAAAAAGAAGAAGCAAAAAAAAAGAAGAAAAAAAAGTAGAAAGAGAAAGAGAGAAGAAGCAAAAAAAAAGAAAAAAATGGAAAGAGAAAGAAGGAAGAAGGAAGAAGCAAAAAGAGAAAAAAAAAGAGAAAAAAAAAGAGAAAAAAAAAGAAGAGAAAAGAAAGAAAAAAAGAGAAGAAGAAAAAAAGAAGAAGAAGAAGCCAGAAAAGTGGAACGCCCCCCATTTCCAGTCACCGCCCCGTATCAGCGGGGGTACCAAAAATTGATTTAAAAAGAAAGAAACACACTCTTCTCTCCGTCCTTCCCGGGCGGTGAGTACCCCTTTGGCTCGGACCTCCCGTCCGGGTCATTGACTAAACAAACTCTTCTCTCCGTCCTTCCCGGGCGGTGAGTACCCCTTTGGCTCGGACCTCACGTCCGGGTCATTAACTAAACAAACTCTTCTCTCCGTCCTCCCCGGGCGATGAGTACCCCTTTGGCTCGGACCTCACGTCCGGGTCATTGACTAGACAAACTCTTCTCTCCATCCTCCCCGGGCGGCGAGCACCCCTTTGGATCGGACCTCCCGTCTGAGTCACTGACTAAACAGACCTTTCTATCCGCCACCTCTGAACGGCGAAAGGGGTCTCTGGCCAAGTACCCCTCACTCGAGACCAGCACGCGCTTCCAATATTGCGGCAAAACCAGGGAGTTGCCCGTTCGGTATGGTGGAGTGGTCCCCTCGTCCTCCCCCTGGGAAGGCGAGCACTCTCCTGTACCCTGACATGGGTCCCTGCCTGGTCCTCCCAAAGTGAATCCCCGCAAAGACTCATACCCTGCCAATGGGTCTCTACACAAAAAGGGGGAAAAGATACAAGAGCGAGGGAAGAGGAAGGAGAAAACAATATGCAAGGAAGAGAAAGAAGGGTAAGAAAGACAAATGCATACACAAAGAACGCGTGAAATCATAAATGCTTTGCTCTATTCAAAAGAGGATCAAACTACATGTGCTGCGGGGCATACCCCTATGTTACATTAAAAAAAGAGAGAGAAATTAAGGGATGCAACGCTTAGTCGATGTCCCTGAAGATGTCCTCGAGAGGGAGGATCCCGACGCAAGGGAAGTTCGTCATATCGCGCAGTCGGCCCCTCAATCCCTCAAGACGGGCGAGCTCCGCTTCGACGGACACCATTTCAACGTCGGCGACGGCAAGAGCTTCCCTCTCCTCTGCCACCGCCCTTTCCGCCTCGGCGAGGCCAAGTTTAGCCGCAGCGAGATAGCCCTCCAGCTTCTCGATCCGGCTCTTGAAGGAACGAACGCTGCCTTCGCCTTCCTCTAAGGCCTTTCCGTGGCGTTCTCTACTATGGCGTCGGGCCTTTAGGGTCTGCAGATATTTGTCTGCCTGAGCATCAAGGGCGGCACGTTCGTCAGGAGCCTGGGTCTCCAAGAACTTGCGGCGCTTGACATACTTCAGCAGCAGCAGAACCCGCCGCGACCATTCTCCCAGTGGGCAGCTGAGCACTTGCAACGCCCCGGTCAACTGCACCACTATAGTATGCACCTCCCTATATGACAGAGAAGGGTCGGCGAGGAGCATGGTCCGTAGAGTGATCAGCATTTGGCGTACTGGCGCTTCTGATGACATATGGCTGACTGAGGGCGCTACCGGAGGAGTGAATTCCACGGTGCTGTCCACCTCTGCCCACAGGTCGGTATCTGCCGCCACTGAAGATGAAGGAAGGGCGAGGGTCAAGTCGCCCGGCCGGCGTAGCTCGACGAGAGACTCTTGGCCAACCACTGCCTGGGGAACGGAAGAGACCATTGCCGAAGCCTCCGGTGCCCCCATCGTTTGGAGTTCCCCTGCCCCCTCTGCCTCCGTCTGGCCCGACCCTGCCACTGCTCCAAGGGGCAGGGGTGCAGGGGCCGTCACCTCGGCTAGAGGAGGAGCTTCGAGTAAGGCCAGGCCCGAAGTCGCCACCCATGAACTCCTCCCTCGCGGCTGAGATCCCTCCAGATGCGCACGGAGCCCCGCAAATATCTGCTGCAAGAGCGGGTCCTCCATCTGAGCCGGGAGTTTCGGGAAGGGCGGAAGCGGAACCACCAGCTGGGGTAAACGTCCCGCTTCCACGAGCGCAGCCAGGCTCTCTCTCTCCAAGCCCAAGACTGGAGCCGGCCCCTCCACCGCTATCGGGCCAATGCTCGGTCTCCGTTTGGCCACGGCCTTCCGATACGGCCAGGCGCCTTCCCCGATATCGGCATCGCCTGACCATGGGAATGGGAATCAGCTATTCGCCATCTAAAATAAACCATGCAAAAAGGGAGACCGCGGAGCCCGCATACTCACCTCAGCCGCTGGGACGATGCTACCCTCAGGCGCGATCTCCCCCTCCTCCAGAGGCTCGCCGCCGCTCTGGTAGTACCGGAGGGCTCCACGGGCATTTCCTCTCGAAGGGCGTCGAGTAAAAGAGCCAACTTGCCCATGCCGACATCGACCCCCGTTGGGCGGTCGATCAGCGCAGCCGGGGCAGCCTCCTCTGCGACCTCAAGTTCGGCCGGTTCTTGAAAATCCTAAAAAAAAAAAACGGTGGGGGGGGGGATAAGGTCGTCAGTCAATCACAAAAAAAGGGAAGGGAGAGCCGGCCCAAACAAGCTCACACTCACAGCGGTCTTCCCCACAAGGCTCGGGGAGCCAGCAAGTAAGGGGGGCCCCGAAGACCGGCTCGGGCGGCTCCGATGCCCCGGACACGCCCTCGTCAGGAGCTGCTTCGTCGGAAGAGTAGTTGTAATCTACCTCTTCCCCAGACGGAGACTCGACCGCCGTCGGCTCGGCCTGGGCCGGCAGAGGAGCTTCCACCTCAGAGTCTCTGTCTAGCACGTCCTCCCTCGGGCTAGGCGAGGCTTGCACTCCGATCTTCTTCCTCCTCACATATATCAGCGTCGTCGGGAGGTCGAGATCAGGCCACAATGACTTGGTGGCCGCCGCGGCAACGCCTGTCATGCAAAGGAAGATAAGCCATGTTGAATCTACTGGCCCCCAGGACAAAAAAAGGGGAGCTAACCGTATAGTCGAAAATATTTACCCCCTTCAGTTCCTGCGACACGAGATGACCCACGGGCTTCCTCAACAGGCAAAGCCTTCTCGGGAGTCCCAGCCGTACCCTCGCCCGGGAGCAACACGGGCGCCGGTTCCTCCGTGCCGCCCGTGAGATAGAAGCGCATCGTCGCCATGCGCGAATCCGAGGCCAACTCGGGAGGCCGGTCGACCGCAGACGACACGGGCGGCCGATGAATCTCACCAGCTTCGTGGCTCGGTTCGGTCCGCGTGGCTTCGAATTCTTCGAAAGACAAGACAGGGGCCACCGGCGAGGCTGCCGTCGGAGCCGGGGATGCCGCGGTCCGCCGCCGTTTTACCGTCTCTTGCCCTGCCACCTTGGCAGCAGCCAGTGCCTTCTTAACGGGCGACTGTGCCCGGGGCCTTCCCGTTGCCTGCGGCAAGGGAGCCGGAGCCACCGCCGGGGTCACCTCTGCTGGGACCGCAACTTCACCCATGCCAGGCGTGGGCACGGGCTCTCCCATAGAAGCTGAGACAAAAGAAGTACCCAGGTGTCAGGGCTCCACTCCAAAATAAAAGGGGGGGGGGGAGATTCAGAAGACACACTAAAGAGCGGGGACACGGACCGGCGGGTTGGCCTGGCTCGGGACGGGCAGCTTCGAATTCCTCAAAAGACGGGACTAGTGGTGCCGGAGGAACAGCCGTCGGAGCCTTAGCCGATTCTATCTTCCTCCGCTTTGTGTCCCGCTGCTTAGCCGCCTTGGCGGCATCCACCGCCTTCTTCACAGGCGATTTAGCCCGGGGCCTCTTCGCAGCCTTGGGCAAGGGAGCCGTGGTCGGGGCCAGCGGTGCTGCTTCAAAATACGCAGGCTTCTTCACCAGCCGGAGGAGGTTCCGGTACGTGGCCATCTGCGTGCTGTCAGGATGGTCTGCAAAGAAAAGAGGGGAAAGAACGAACATGCATTTACGATTAATACCCAACTCACCGCGAAGGCCGCAGTGCTAAGAGACAAAACCGAAAAGCAAGAAGAGACTGAATACCATGAGGGCCAGTGTACAGCCGCAGCGTGATCGGCCAGTAGCTCAGGGACGTCTCCTTGTCCCGACGCGCCGCCTCCCGGACTAGCCAGCAAACGTCTTCAATCGTTTGGCACCGGTCCGTAAGGTTGGCCAGATCCGCGTGCTTCTTTGAGGAGAGGTGACAGAAAAGGTTAAAGTGGTCCATGCCCCACCCGTCAGCATAATAATAAGGGACGTGCAGGCGCTTGCCCAGGAGGGAGGCCGTCAGATCTTCGATCTTCATCCCATTCACCCGGAGAAGGACGTATAGCCACGTGGTATCCTTATAGTTCTCGGGCTGCCTCTCCTCCCGCCTCATAAACGTGCGGTACGGGCAGGCCGAATCCCTCTCTGGACGCCAGCTCCTGGCAGGAGTCCCCTCTTCCTCTATGGGGAATGGATAATTGATGAGGTCCAGGCGGTCGCTCCCCACTTGGCACAGATCCCTCAGCGTCTTCTGATAATGATCCTTGGCCACCGGGGGTAGCTCCACCTTCGGCGTCGGCCTCTTATCCCGGGCTTCCCGGCGAGCCACCAGATATGCTGCCACCTCCTTTTCCTGTCTATTCCTGAGCCGAAGAAGATGGTCTGGCTCAATGTCAAGAACCGGCACCGGCTGCCGACTAAGGAACTTCCTCTCGGCCCCATCCCAGCAATCGGTCTTGTGTAGCCGATAGAAGGCCGTCCGGCTATTCCACCACTTAATATAATCTTGGGTCACTCGGGGAACACGACCCGGGGCCGGTACTCTGAAGGAGGCGGGGTCCGCCCGGTGGAAGAAGTCCCACCAGCTCCTGGCGTGTTCAGCAACTGAGCTCCCCCGGACACTCCGCAAGGGCAGGCCGAACTGTGCGTGATAAGCAGGGATATGCTGGTCATACCCAAAATTGCGACCGAACCGGAAGGGGTAATACGGCTCCAGCAACACGTTCTCCCCTTTCCTGAACACCAGCACGCTCGGGCGAATCGACAGCGCCCAGTCCCTCAGCTCCGGCTCCAGCAGTGGGCGGATCACATTCTCCTGGCTAATAGGGTGGACGTACCTCTCCACCTGGTCGTCTTTGCACTCCCTCTTGTTGTTCACCAGAGGGCTCGAATGTGCCGCCAAAGTCCAGAAATGAATAGTCCCGACCGCATCTCGGGGAACCGTTGTCAACCGGCCCCGGATATCATACATCCGCATGGAGGTGGAGCCCGGTTCAGCACTGGCAAATTCCAACATCCTCGGCATCAGCCCCCAGTCCTGGAGAACTCGCGGGGCAAATTCGGGAACAGCGAACAGACCCACGCGTTGAAGAAGTGCAGTGGGCACACATACCGGGCCTGCCGCGGGAACTGATGCGTGCTGATGTCCCCCAGGGCCTTGTAAATCAAGCAAAGGGTCGCCGGGCACAGCGACAGCCTGACACCCCATGCCATTTGACATGCCGGGTAGATGGCATCCGGCCGAATCACTGTCTCGTCGCCGTACGGCATGGCGAATGAGCATAGCCAGTACGTGAGATAGGCGGCGCAATGGGTCTGGGGATCCAAGCCCATCGGGTTAGACCCGCCTCGACGCCCTCTAGACGGGATCTTCACATCGAGCTTGGGCTTCGCACGCTTCTTGGGGGCGACAGCGGTACCGACACAGGGGAATTCCTCGTACCGCTTCGGCCCGTCATAGAAATACTCCAGCCACAAGGGCATGCGTACCCTCTTCCTGTCCCCACGAGCGGGCTGCTTTCCCTTATGCGAGCACTGGTACAGCTCCCGGTACGCCTTCATGAGGTACCGATATGAATACCCCAGAGAATAATAGCCGTCCCCGTTGGTCTCATCCTTGATCAAGTCGGGGAGGCATACTTCTTCATAAGGCTCCCCGTCAATGGGCAAGCCACTTAGCTGACCGAGACTCCACAAATCAAGTGAAGTCTCGCCCTCTGCCGTATAAAAGGTGTTGGTCTCCGCGCTGAATACCTCTATCATGCCGCAGCAGAGACCCTTGGAGATGGGGTAGCCGTACCGGGAAGCGTACACGCTATGATAAATGCCGACCCGAACCAGCAGCGGAGCATAGTTGAACAGCACGTGCTCCGTAAACTCCACCGCCCTCTCCCGGAAGCTGTGTGCATCCTGAAGCTTCAGCTCCCCAAACCAGCCCAGTGACAACTCATACTTGAATCTGACGGCCAAGCAGTCCAAGATGAACGGCTCTTCTCTATAGCCCCACTTCAAGGGAGCCAAGAATAGGCCGAATCGAGGCGCCTCGTTGTGCACCTTCCCGGCAGACAGGTCCCATCGTGCCGGAGTAAACTGAGGCGCCCGCACCAGTTTGTCTTCGGTCGGCAGCACCCCCTCAATCCCCAGAACTGGTTTCCACTCCCGGACTTCTCCCACCAGATACATCGGAATACTCCGGGGGACGCTGTACAATAAGCTGTCCCGGGCTTGCAGAATGGCCTGCTCAGCCTTCTTCACGACCCGGAAGTCTCGCCCTTCCCGCGAGCGAAAATGCTTCAGAAATCGAACCAGGTGTCTGTCCTTCGGGAAGTCCTTCCTGTACTCCCCGGTGACCCGGTCAAATGTGAAGCCGCTGTCAACTCTGGCAAGCCTCTGGAAATCCATGGTCTCCCTGTCAGACTCAGATGACTCTGCCAAAGCGGCTATTTCTGCATGCTCCCGATCCAAGTCCTCTACATTTAGCCAGGTAACTGCTGGCACCGGACCCCGTGGGATAAGGTCAGCACCGATAGCAGCAGCAGGAGCAGAGGAACCACTTGGGGCAGCCATTTATCTGCAAAGATACATAAACAGAAGATCAGAATAAGCCACATGCAAAAGGAAGTGAAAGACTGTAAAAGAGGGCTTTGCTACAAGTCAAATGAATAAAATATTGCCAATTTCTGACGAAATTTCGGCAGAGTTTCCCCTAGGCCAGAGGTGTAAGGGAAAACACGGGTGCGCGTCCACAAGGAGTGACTGCCCCAACAAAGCATGGTGGGCCCCGAGAGGCAACACCAGAAGTCCGCCGGTTGAAGGAGTCCTCTTCCTTAGCTAAAACTCCCCCTGGAGACCCTCACCGGTACACTGCCCAGTGCCCTTCCCCGGCACACCCTGCAGTTGCCCTCACCGGTACACCCTGGGTGCCTTCACCGGGACGCCCGCAGGTGCCTTCCCCGGTACACCCCAAACAACCTTCGCCGGTACACCTCTCTGCCAGTTCCCCGGCACACTCCAGCAGGCGCTCCCCGGCACACCCTGTGGCCGCCCTCACCGGCACGCTGCTAGGTGTCCTTCCCCGACACGCTCGTGACCCCCCTTCACCGACACGCCCCCATGAGGGCTCCCCCGGCACACTCAACCCCCGTTCGCCGGCACGCCCAGAAGGCCCTTCCCCGGCACGCTTCCAACGTCGCTTCCCCGGCACGCACCCAGACAAGCCACTCCCCCGGCACACTCGTGCTCTCCATTCAACGGCACACTCGTGCCCTCCATTCCCCAGGCACACTTGTGCCCTGTGCTGCCCGGAACACCAAAAGGGCTTCGCCGACACGCCCTGAGGCGGTCCTCCCCGGCACACCCCATGTGGGGTTTCACCGGCACGCGTCTCCGCCTTCTCTCCGGCACCCTCCACAGTCGCCCCCCTCGGCATGGTCGAGGCCCCTCCCGCCGGTGCGACCGGCGGTGGCCGACAGCAGGAAAAGAAGGGGAAGAAAAGAGAAGAAGAAGAGAGGGGGGGAGGGGAAGAGAGAGAGGGAGAGGGAAGAGATGGGGAGATAGAGACGGAGGGGGGCTAGGGCCCCAGCCGTCATACACGGTGAAGAAGAAAGGGGGGGGAAGAGAAGGGAGAAGAAGGGGGAGGGAGAAGGAAGAAGAGGGGAGAGGGAAGGCCTGCGCGGAGAGGCCCTCACCACGACGACGGCAACGATGGCGATGGCGCTCACGGCGGCGTCCGGTGTCAGAGGAAGAAGAAGACGAGAAGGGGGAGAGGCTTCGCCTGTTGGGTTACAAAAGGGAGAGAAAGAGAAGGGAGAGAGAGAGAATTCGAAGGGGGGAAGGGCGGTAACCGCCCCCGCCCCTCTTATATACATATAGAGAAAAAAAAGAAAAAGAAAAAAGAGAGGAAAAAAAGAAAAAAGAAAAAAGGGGGAAATAAAAAAGGGAGAAGAAAGGGGCGGGGAAATAAAAAAGAGGAAAGGAAGAAAAATAGAGAAAAAAGGAGGGGGAGAACAAAAACAAAGGAGAGAAAAGAAGAAAAGCAAAGAAAAAAAAGGAAGGGAAGGAAGGGAAAAGGAAATAAAAAAGGCAGGAAGGGAGAAATGAGGGAAATGAAATAGAAAGAAAAAAGGAGGGGAGGAGAAGAAAGAAGAAAGGAGAATAAAAGGAAAAAATAAATAAATAAAAGAAGGGGGAGCAAAATATATGTAAGATATTAAATAAGTATATATATATATGTATTTATATATATATATACATATACATGTATATGTGCATGCACTTACATACTCATCCACTCACATACGTGGAGGGGTAAGCCGGTGACGTCCAGTAACGAATGTCCCCGGGGAAGACATTCCATCCCCACAATCATGGTCATGCGGGCGTCCACCCGAGCAAAAATGACTTTACCCCTGCAGCCCTGCCCTTGCCATGGCACCGTTACCCTGCCAATAAACAAGCCCGTCCCTGGCACGTCGCCTCGGGCCTCAGCCACCTCCATCACACAATATTGCCATTACGGACCCTACGTTCGAATCGGCACAAATTCCCTCCTTGCGCTGGCATTAGTCCCTTGCCAACGAATAAGTCCCTTTCCGGCGCAAGGCCCCGTGCCCTAGCCACCCACTCCATACAATATGGCCATTACGGACCTACGTCCGAATCGGCACGAACTCTCCCGTTGCGCTGGCATTGTCTTCTTGCAACGAATGAGCCCTACCTTCGGCGCAAGGCTCCGTGCCCTAGCCGACACTTGCATAACACCCGCTCGTCAAAAAAATAATAATAATAAAATGGGGTTAAAAATAGAGATACCCCGCCGGACTTGTCCCTACACGGGGACAAGGGTAAAATGGCAACAACCCGGCTGTGGCGAAAACCCGAAAGGGCGCTACAGGCAAAATCGGGTACCCCGCCGCGTGAAAACCCGAGAGAGCGCGTGGGCAAAAGCAAGAGGGGGACGGTACCGGCGAAAACCCGAAAGGGCGCTTGTATCGGTAATATGGTTCAAAAAAAAAGAGGAGAAAAAAAAAGAGACCAAGAGAACAACAAACCAGGTCAGTTCCCGACACCCTGTCGGCGCTGACAAAGAGACCAAGAAAGCAACAAACCAAGTCAGCTCCCGACACTCTGTCGGCACTGACAAAGAGACCAAGAGACCAAGAGATCAACAAAGCATGTCAAGTTCCCGGCACCCTGTCGGCACTGACAAAGAGACAAAGAGACCAAGAGATCAACAAAGCATGTCAGTTCCCGGCATCCTGTCGGCACTGACGAAGAGACAAGAGACCAAGAGATCAACAAAGCATGTCAGTTCCCGGCATTCTGTCGGCACTGACGAAGAAACCAAGAGACCAAGAGATCAACAAAGCATGTCAGTTCCCGGCATTCTGTCGGCACTGACGAAGAGACCAAGAGACCAAGAGATCAACAAAGCATGTCAGTTCCCGGCATCCTGTCGGCACTGACGAAGAGACCAAGAGACCAAGAGATCAATAAAGCATGTCAGTTCCCAGCATCCTATCGGCACTGACGAAGAGACCAAGAGACCAAGAGGTCAACAAAGCATGTCGGTTCCCGGCATCCTGTCGGCACTAAAAAAAAGAGGAAAAAAAAAGAAAGAAGGACAAAGAGACAACAAAGCAGGTCAGTTCCCGGCACCCCGTCGGCACTAACAAAGAGACCAACAAACAACAAACCAGGCCGGCTCTCGGCACCCCGTCGGCATCGACAAAGAGAGAATAGGCGAGTACACCCACGGGCACCGCCCGGCTCATCCTTCGCCCGCGCTACCCATGGGTGAGGGGCATTTGTGGACACCAAAAAATGCATGCCTTGATATCCTGCTCGGCCTCGCGTCAGCAACGGCGCCGAGTGAAGAAACCCCGGAGAAATCAAGCACAAAAGGCCCCACAGCTCGTGGGCCTCAAAGAGAGCCAAATAGGACATGACTCGTGTCCACAGCGGGCCCAGAACAGGGCTCAGAAACACGCCCAATTTGGCCTTCAACGGCACACCCAGGGTTGCCCAGCGGCACACCCCATTTTGGGGTTCAGCGGCACACCCCATTTTGGGGTTCAGCGGCACACCCCATCTTGGGGTTCAGCGGCACACCCCTTTGGGTGTTCAGCGGCACACCCCATCTTGGGGTTCAGCGGCACACCCCATTTTGGGGTTCAGCGGCACACCCCTTTGGGTGTTCAGCAGCACGCCCTTTGGGTGTTCAGCGGCACGCCCTCATGGCTCTTCAGCGGCACACCCCTTTGGGTGTTCAGCGGCACGCCCTCAGGGCTGTTCAGCGGCACGCCCTCAGGGCTGTTCAGCGGCACGGCTGTTTTGTGCTCCCAGCGGTACGCCCTTTTGGCTCCCCCACGGCACGCCTGTTCAGCCTGCCAACGGCACAGCGGTGAAGCTTTTCAACGGCAAGATGACGTGCAGCCCATGCCCTACGCTTCCTTGGCGCGCAGTGAGCCGTCTGAGGTGGCAACCGTCCATTGGGCCACGTGAGCTACCCCCTGACGACCCAGGACGGGGCAGGTCAAACGCCATCATCACATACCGTTTCCCGCCTCCGACGGCCGGGCTCGAAGGCTTCCCGCTGCTGGGCGTATAAAAGACCCCGGCTTCGACAAAAAGAAAAAGGAGGGGGGAGAAGGAGAAAATTGAGAAGAGGAGACACACGGAAGAGAGGATCCCACGCAGCCGGAGGCACAGAGAGGAAGGGAAGAGAGAATAGAAGAAGAAGAGCTCCAGCGAGCCTCCTCCGACGACCACCGGGAAGAGAGCAAGAGTAAGGGAGAAGGAGAGAGCTCAATGTAATGGGGGAGAGGGTTAGGGACAGTGGCTAGGGTTTTGGGGCCCCAATGCTTTCTTCCCTTTCGTATTCCATTCCTCCTCCTGTTCTTTGTTTTGGGTTTCTCTTTTCCTTTGTCCATGGCCTCGTCTTGGGCATTTCTTCTGTAATGTGCATATAGGGCTTTGGCCTTTGGCTCCCCATAAATGAAAATCACCCTCTTTGGGTTTCTCTATGAGTTTTATTGGCTTGCGCTAGCTCTCACGGTCTTTTTATGGGGTTGTTCGTTCTCCCTCCGTCTCCCCATTTCTCCGGTGTTTTTGGGGTCTTCATGTCGAGGTGATTTCTCCTATGAGCTTTGGCCTCATGAATCCTTCAAGCCCCTACATGGCCTTCCGTTGTGCTCACTGGCCCAGGGGAGGGGGAGACCCTTGCCCCCCTCTTCGAATATCCAGTAACCAAGTGGCCTACCCCTGGCCTTGAATCCTCTTTCTTTTTCCTGAATGGCTTCTAAGGCCCCCAGTTTGCTTACACACTCTGTTTGGCCCCTCCAGCGATGCACCTTTCCGGCACTTGGCCGACACACCCAATGGCCTTCAGCGGCACACCCAGTTTTGGCCCTTAGCGGCACACCCCATGTGCCCTCAGCGGCACACCCCTTTCTGCCCTCAGCGGCACACACACCCAATTAGCCATTGGCCGGCACACTTGTAGCCTTTGGCTCTTGGCCGGTACACCCCCCTGTTCAGCCCTTAGCGGCACACACTTTTCAGCCCTCAGCGGCACACTCTCCAGCCCCCCCCCCCTTTCAGCGGCACGCTCCTTGGCCAGCCCCAGTCCATGCCCCTTAGAGGCCTTCAGTCTGTCGTTTTCCTTCGTGTTTTCCGAGGCTCTATAAAGGTGTTGCTCCTTCGGGGGCCCACCTCCAGTTGTCGGGTTCCGCCACCTCGCGTGGGCGCGTTCCCTGTATCTCCCTTACGCCCCGGGTCAAGGGGAGATGCTGCCGAATTTTTGTGAGAACTAATAAACAATTAAAAGAGGCAAAAGGAGGCAACAAACGAGCAGGATAATTAATGAAACCTTCCAACTCATCAAATCACTGCCGGCACCACGACGAGAACTGAACCGAACCAATTAACCACCCGGCAGCCCGAACGTCCGACCCGTAAGAAAAGAGACCGAACCGAACAAAGAGAACGAACAAAGGGAGGAATTTTGTTAAAACTACACGAAAGTTAAGATAAGAAGAAAAGAAAAGCCTTAAAACAAATAATCGAAAACTGATCAAACCTCCACCACCACGCCCCGTTGGCCTTCAGCGGCACGCCCCCATTGGCCTTCAGCGGCACGCCCAGATTGGCCTTCAGCGGCACGCTTCTATTGGCCCTCAGCGGCACGCTCCCATTGGCCTTCAGCGGCACACTTTCCTTGACCCTTTCAGCGGCACGCTCCCTCCCTTCGCCGGTACACCCTCAGCCACCGCCTCAACGGGATCCAATATAGACAGTGTATAGACTTGGCCGATGTATAGACTTTGGGCCAGCCAACGTACAGACTTCATGTTGCAGCGTATAGACTTGGCCGATGTATAGACTTTGGGCCAGCCGACGTACAGACTTCACGTTACAACGTACAGACTTTGGGCTTGGCAGCGTATAGACTTCGAGCTGCAGTCAAAGGGTCAATGTACAGACTTCACGTTCCAATGTATGGACTTTGGGCCAGCCAATGTATAGACTTCATGGCGGCCAGTGTACAGACTTCGGGCCAGTCGACGTATAGACTTCATATTGCAACGTGCAGACTTTGCTCCACTCTGCTCCAACGTACAGACTTTAGGCTTGGCAACGTATAGACTTCGAGCCTGGGGAACGTACAGACTTCATACCCACCCCCACGTTCTGATTGGCCCCTTAGCCGGCACACTTCTCTCACCTCTTAGCGGCACACTCGCCTAACTCTTCAGCGGTACACCCCTTTAAACCCTCAGCGGTACGCCCTTCAAACCCCCAGCGGTACACTCTTAATTGCCCCAGCGGCACGCCCCTTGAACCTTCAGCGGTACACTCCCTTGAGCCCCAGCGGTACGCTCCTTTTGGCCTTCAGCGGCACGCCCTCTGGGCCTCTCAGCGGTACACTCTTACCTTCCCTTCGCCGGCACACTACATCTATGCACATATACAACCTGATAAGGGCATTAACAATAGCAAATAAATTAATAAAAATTACGCTAATTAAAGGACTCCGAATGCGCAATATTAATCACAATAAAAGAGGCGGGAGGGGTAATAAAAAGATAAATAATAAACAAATGACAATAATAAGAATGATCATGAATAAAAAGAAGAAAAATCACCCCGGACAAAGGCACGAACAAACAGTAAACATCGAATCAGAAATCCCAGAGGATATAACTAAGAAAACCCCGATAAAAGACGCTAAGGCCTACACCGCAGCCTCCCCATCTCTCCCCGTGACCCGGGGCCAAAGGGAATAACGACGCCGCCCTTTCAGGTCGAGCCCGAGTCTCGGGAATTACCCCGATATGGCCAGGCTTTGATCCAACCTCGGGCCGACATCCTAATCGGACCGGATTTGTTTTCTCGTTCCGGATACCTTCCGAATCTTCATTAAAATTGCCGCATGCTCGGCAGACATTTGAAGGGACCTACCTCGGTTTTCTCATCGTGACTCTGCCACGGACCTGTGTCTGAATACGAAAAGGTCTACGAGTGGCCGACACGGCCGACAGTTTATGGCCTTAATACAACTTTCAGTGTGATCTATTCCTATCTCTCTCGCATAATTAGTATTACTCTTTTCGACCGCGGGGCCTCTAATTTCGTCAATCAATCAAGGGTATTCCCTCGTATGGGGGATGTAAATGATGTTGTGACCTTCATGGTGCGACGGGATTCGGTCCCGACACGAACCACACAATCGTCTAACTGAGTCAGATCGAGCGCACCATGGGCTCTTCGGAGCGCAAATAAATCGTTACCCCGGTGACTGGCACGCCCACACACTCAATAAACGAACAAACAAACGAGAGAATAACAAGTGACGAAAAGTGCATCCACACCAGTCGACCGGCCTAGGGTTGGCAGTCGACCGAAATCTGTAAAACTCCAGATTTCTAGGTGCTGGTAAATCAGGTCGACCGGACTAGTCTTCTAGGTCGACCGAACGTTGGAAATCCTGCAAAATAACACAGTTCAGTTCATGAAACTTATCCAAATATTGAAGACTTGTGCTTGCAAAGGAATGTCCAAATAATATGAGGTTGTTTGGACTTGATGGGGTATTTGTTAAGGCATGATAAGTTTGAACATTGGCTTTGGTGAGAATGAACTTGAAACATGTTCAATGCTCGCTCTTGAAGATTGTGCATGGAATGCATTCAATATTATGCAAAAGACTCATGAAATCTCATTTCAAAATGACTCTTTGTGGAAATGCAAGGAACAAGTTCAACCCATTAAGAGCACGTGAAAAGATATGCATGAGAAACCTTTGAAAGCCTGAGTATCATCGCTTCCAATCTATTGATCAAGGTTAAGTCAATAGATCCACCAACAAACAAATCCATATGTTCAAGCATAGAGAACCTTTTCACCTTAGACCAAATCAACTTCCCATGGAGGCAAGTTGACTTTACTTGCTTTACCAAAATTGATAATGCCATAGCCTTACCAAGGGTTCTTGAAGAGTGTAGACCTGGTTTACCACTTGTTTTAGATTGTAGATAGCAATGTGCTTATCCACATGTTTGTTTTACCTTACAAGCGACCACCATGATGTTTTATCATACAATTCAAGATAGTCAAGGTTAATACATCATGAGATGCACAAAGACTTTGTTCACAGTTAAAAGCTATGAAACCTCTTGGAAAACCAACAATTTCAACCAAGAATCAAGACCATATAGCAATGCATTGAACCAACATGTTTGAGCCTGCCTCAAAAGCCATTTGCCATCTCAACCATATTTGAACAACAACATGAGTGCATACTGACATCAAAAACATGTGCAAGTAAGAACATGTGCAAGTAAACATAAAGTTTAGTTTTCATCAAAAACATATGCAAGGTATATACAACAATCTCCCCCCTTTTTGATGATGACAAACTTTATGACGGACACAGACAAGATCATATTCTTTTCCCCCTTTGACATTATTAAAAAGTGTGAGAAAGGTAATGAAGTTCAAATTTCAGCAAGCAAATTCATAAATCAATAAGAGCCCACTTCAGGAGTTCAAATGAGGCAATAGCAAGGCAAGGATATGGGGAACAAAAGACATGTTGATTCTTTATGATTCCAATTGTTGATTATGGAGATAAAAATGTGTGTAGTCTTAAGAGTTGCATACCATGATTCACACATCAAGATGATACCATTCAAAGCCAACACCCCATGTAGCAAGTGTAAAGAATTTGAAGTCTAAATTTTTGGACTTTTATTAATTTTTAAAATTTTACATTTTCTTTTGAAATGCATGAAGCTAGATACATACAAATGATGATATATGAAATGCACACAATGCAACTAGACAGTTACGTATATATATACATGCAACATAACTCCCCCTTACTTATTTAAGAAGGGAATGGGTATAAGAAAGATGCATGAGAGTCATGACAACCGGAATGCACATGTGTAGCACATAAGAGATTGTGCAATCATATAGGAGATTCATGCAATTGCTAAAGCAGTCAATCAATTTTTTGAGTACATAATAAATCAAATTTTCAGAAGTGTAAGTGAGTAACATGAAAAGTGATAGTTACAATATGGATATTCAGATTTTCAGATCAACACAATAAGATATTTTATAGACTGTACTTCAATTTTGAGAACAACATATTGGAGGCTACGCTCTACCTCAATAAAAAATTTTCACATCAAATTTTTCAATGATTTCACAATGACAATCAGAATTTTTCTAAGAATGATCAGGTTCAAATAATTTCTTTTTACGCGAGTAGACGCATGGAGCTCATGCCAGAATCTTCGGTTACTCAGAATATTGAACCATTTCACTTCATTTTGAACAGAGGTACTTTAGTCAACACTTTTTAGAAATGAACCACATCACGTCTCAGGTGACGTGCATCCAATTTACTCAGTAAAGCTAAGTATTGCTCTGCCTTTCCTTTTCAAATTCTTTCTTCAAAAATTAGGCAGGCAGCTTTTTCCTCAACTGCCTCTTCAACATATATGCAGCAAGTTTAATATCTCTAGAGTGATGAAAAGAAATTCCTATATCCTTATCTTTAACACCATTTTTCACATTTTGTGCATGATGTGTGCGAATTTGATTCAGCATGTACACCGAAAATATTATGAACACATAACAGTGTAGCTCCCCCTAAGTAGATGCACTTATCAAAAGTTTACTCCTCTTGAGTGTATGACAATAAACACTCCAGTGATGACTCAATGCATCATTATGTAGCAAGAAAATATAAGGTCATAAAAATTTCAAGGATGGGGGTGAATAGTATATAATAACATGCAAGCACACAATTTGGAAGATATGAAATGTGCAATGTAAAATGCAGAATGCATTATGAATGTAAAATTTTAGATTTTTATTTGAATGACCTAAATGCAATGCAAAGTGCAAGACGTAGCATGGATGCAAATTATAAGTTTTTAGTTTTTTATTTGGATGATCTAAATGCACCCAATGTATTGAAATCTAATGCATGCACCCTATAACTATATGATAATGGAATGCAAGATGCAAAAGCAAGATGGGAAGGCTTGATTTTCAGAACATTTGTCAGATTCCACAAGAGGGCATTCAGTTTTGAAAGATGAACAACAAGCGTTTTCCATCACATGGTCTTTATGAACAAGGGTGCAGAAAATATCAGAAATGAGTAATGCAACCCATTTTTTTTAAAAAACTTTTTAAAAAATAGATTTTCAATAGCATTTTAGAAGTTTAGGAAATCATCCACAGGCCAAACAGATTTTTCAATGACTCTTCAGAAGAAAACCAATCCAATCACAAGTTAGCCATTTGATTTCTCCAAGTTCTGGTACAAGGCAGAGTTTGAGGTCCGAAGACCCGACTCACACATGGTGAAAGCTTGCAAGTGGACGTGATCCACTCTTCCACTAACACGATTTGATATACCAGAAACACAGTTAAGCTCGAATGTGATATCACACATGTAGTTTCAATCAAGAATTGTTCAAATAACCATTTGGACAGGCATAGCATAGTAGAGGGACATCAGTTCAAGATTTTCAGACTTAATTCCTATTATAGGAACAATACCATCTAATGCCATAACCTAATACATGAAATTTCATTTCCATAGCAAAAGGTTGAGTTACCTTAGTTCAGCAGGTAGTACCATATGCCTTCAAGCACCAAAATCACTAACCTCATGAAGGTCAGTATTTCATATTTTTATTTTCTTGAGAATCCCTTATTTTTCTCAATTTCTACATTGCCCTCAAGTCACTCCCTTTTTATGTTTGTCTAACTTCGTGGCTGTGGCCATCGGAGTTGACATTGGCTTTGCTTCTGACATTGGCTTTGCTTCTTTCATGCCATATTCCTTCAGAAACTCAACGGCGTATTTGGCTTAGATTATGAGGATTCCTTGGAGCGTTTACTTAATCTGCAAGTCAAAGAAGGAAAGATGTCAATTCACTAATTAAGCTCATTTCAACTTTACCCTGGGTGATTTTTGCAGATCCATCACACAAGGCATTGTTAATAGTTCAAGATAGTTCAAGAGATGATATAGTCTTCATAAACCTGAACCATCTGCATGTCTTTACCTGAATTTCTTGTTAACAGGGTCTGATTAACCTTACCTTTCATTAGATGAGCCTCTCATACCATGCCCTGGATACTTGCTTCAGTCCGTACAAGACTTCCTGTAGGTTGTACACATGTTGTGGATGTTGAGTCCATCCTGGAGGTTGTTTTACAAGAACATCCTTTTGATGTTCCCATTAGGGACGACAGTTTTAACATCCATTTTAAGATGATTTTAAGATTCAGTGATCAGGTGTTGTGATAGGAGAGTCCAGACTACTTCTAATCAAGCAGTCGGTGCAATAGATTCATCAAAACCACTACCTATCTCCTGATAACAGGTGAGGGAATTCACATCATCTTTATCCTTGCAATATACTCCTTCAGTTGACTCAAGCTTGGCCATGGCTGGCCCAACATCACTTGGATTTTTGGGAGTGTGATCTGCATCTAAAGTTGAAGAGATTTGATTTGTCAATTTCGATTCAGATTTATTAACAATGACATGAAGTGTTCCCTTAACAACTAACATCCCCTTAAGAAGCTCTAGACTTAATGCATAACTCAAGTGTGAACCTAAATACTATGTTCATATGATGAATCTGGTGACTCCCCCTCAATGTGTGCATGACTGTGAGATGTTCAGTAAAATTCTAATGTCATATGCAGCCTTTAAGTACTTGACTCGTAGTATTGGACGGAGAACTTAGATCCGAAGATCACCTCACGCATGGTGATAGTTTCTAGACAAGCTTAACATGTCTTTTCACATGTCACCATTCGATATACTATGCAGTCATGGATGTGATGAAGGGAAGAGAATTTCAATACATTATGACATGGATTCTCAATGTTGAACTTTTGCAAGACAGGATGTGAAGGCATATGATAAACTCAGTGTATGCAGTGAAGGTTAATTTGAAGGTTTCCAAACTCTTCTTCAACAATATGCTATGTGACAAGTGATATGCAACTAATTGTGGATGAAATGCATGCACAGACATATGCATGATCACATAACCATTCAGCACACAGACATATGCATAATCACATAACTATTCAGCATAATATGAATCAAGATATGGCACAATTACTGGAGAGAGTAAGAGGGATATCACCTGAGTATTCAGATTTTAGTTTTTAGTTTTTATTTTAACCTGACTTATGTCACTTGGCCCGTGTGCCTTACCTTCTTACTAAAAACATATTCCACACTTCATATTCTCATGGCACACCTACAAAACAGATTTCTCAATTTACATTCTTAGGTACCCAAACCATCTTGGGTCCATGTGGGTTAGAAGGAAAATTGGCACGTGGCTTCCACTTTTTGACAGCATTCAATTCATCACTTTTCCTTAGAAAATAATCATGCTTAACATGCCCAGATTTGCCAGAGAAATGGGAGGAAGCACGTGGCATCACTTTCTTTCTTCTCATTGGCTCGACTAGTTTGTGTATGTGAGCATGATGTGTTGAATGAAAACTCTTTTTCTTCATCAGTAGCCAGCAGTGTGAAATTGTATGACCTCTTTTACCACAGTGATTATAATGCATGGAAGATTTTATGATAAACGATTGCTTTGCATTTTTGAGACCAGCTCTGTTTCTACATGCTCTCAAGATATCATTTTTTATAATGAAACAGTCATGCATCATGTGTCCAAGTTTTCCACAGTAGAGACAAGAAATATTTCTTTTCTTAGATGCATGGGGTTTCACATGAATATTTTTAGCATGCACATTTTGGACATTCACACTCTTTTTCGGATTTGGTTGAGTTCTTGACATAGTGTGTTGCTGGGAGTTGGATTTTGAGATGCTGAGTGTACATGTGCTATGAACAAATGAAGTGTGTACCTTACTTTCAATTTTTTTTTTGTTCACAGGATTAAATCCTAGCCCTTCTCTTTGAAAGTTCACTTTCATCCCCAACAATTTGTCCAGGTTTTCTTGACCATCCATGAATCTAGACAGTGAATTTTGTAAGTCCTAAATTTCACTTTCAAAAGATGTGATGTGCAGCTGAGTGTTGGCGAGTTCTTCTTCACAAGTAGTAAGACTGACATTCAACACATCATTGGTTTTCCTAAGACATTCAACTTCTTATTTTATTTCATCCACATCTTCACATTCATCCAAAACCATAGATTTTCTTTTTTCTAGAACCAACAATCTTTCAAAAATGGCCGTGTTCAATTCCTCCAGTTTCTAATTTTCTCTTGCATGCTTTTTATCATGAACAAGTTCATTTTGACCATTGTCCATTGAACTTATTTTCTCTCTCAGCTCTTTATTTTCACTTCTCAAGGAGGAAATTTGATCTTTGTGAAATTCAATGTTGAAGACATGAGCCTCAATCAATTCCTCTAAATGTGAGCATTTTTTACAGGATGAAACACAGTTATTTTGTTCAACATTCTTTTTAATTTTTTATTTTCAGATTTTAGCTTCTTATATTTATTTGCAAGCTCATCGTATGCAACCAATAGATCATCAAGAGATATATTTTAGAATCTGAATTTACCTCCAAGGGTGATCCATTCTGCTGATCACGGCCGTGATCACTCGTGCCTGCCATAAGACATTTGTCTTCATGCTCTTCTTGGAAGCCGGCCAAGCCATCCAATATGTCCTTTGCGGAGTTGCAACGGGAGACAAAGGGAAAACTATTAGCATTAACTGCAGCAGTGAATAAACTTAGAACCAAGCAATGTTGATCATGTTTGAACTTATAATCTACAGTCCAGACAGATTTGTCTTTAGACAACTCATTAGGACCATGTGAGATAAGCTTCCATAGCTTAGGGTCATATGAGTTGACAAGACTGCACATTCTTCCTAACCACAACTCGAAGTTTAAACCATCAAACACAGGTGGAGAATCCATGGAAAACACTTTGGTAGCCATTGATCTGGATCTTACTCTAGATCATTAGATCTATGAAAAATAGAGCCTTAGCTCTGATACCAATTGAAGTCACGCGATCAATGACACCCAAGAGGGGGGGTGAATTGGGTGATTATAACTTTTAGTAAATTTTTACCCGATTTAAATGAATATGATGAAACATGAACTAGGAGATTCAAATCTGTTTATCCACAGGTTCGATTTATCAAAATCTATCTCCACGATAGATCTTGGTACTAGGCGGAGATGTGAATCTAGGAGTTCTTCTCACGTAAAGTGTTGTTGTCCTGACAGGAATGATCTTCTCAATTTAAAGGCACCTTTTGATATACCCAAGATCTATTTAGTGAAAAGATCGATTATGTTAAATCTAAGTGATCAATCCAGAAAGGCAATATGCACTAACAGTCACATGAAATGGGGGTAGAAGAAATGAGCCAAACCACACAATTCAAACCAACGTGCACGATGATTTTTAAGGTGGTTCGGATGTATCGACGACAACCTACGTCCACCCCTCACCAAAACCCGGTGAGGCTTCACTGCTGTAAACTAGCACGGGGATGAATCCCCAACATCGAGACACATTCCATGTAATGCCCTAGATTCTTATCGGATCTTTCGGATCCTTATCAGAGTGCTTTCAGATCGCTTTTGTGGGTCCTGACTTGAGTTTTACGATCCGCTTGAGTTTTTCTCTCGTACAAGTTATGGAACCCTGTGGTGAGTTTATTTCTCAGTTCATCGACTCGAGGACACTACAGTTGCGATGTACTCTTTGAGAGGATCGTTTCGGCTATTTTTGCATATTTTTCTGAATTAGTGTATTTTCGGGCACAAAATCAGAATTTCAAAAATTAGGAAAATTCCAAATTTCTTTTCTATTTATTCTTCTTCACCCTCTCTCCTCCCTCATTCTCACCCTCACTTTCTCTCTCACATTCTCTCTCCTCTCTGGTCCTCTCGACGCGGGGCGTGCGGCCGTGGCGAGCTGGCTGAGGCGGGAACGCGATGGAGTGAACCTGGAGCGTGATGGAGTGGGGGATTGAGCGTGGCGCGGCGCGATCCCATGGTGGATTCATAGCCGGCGTGGTTCGTTGGTTTGGCAGTTTTTGGCGCGGTTTAGTCGCTTCGGAGCGCAGAATCTTCGGTGGAGGTAGGGAGATGGAAGCTATACTTCTCTGCTACGTTCCCTCGCAGTTTTACGCCGAACGGTGCGAGAACGAGTGGGTTTCTTTCAAGTTTGGGAAAATCATGCCGTTGGGGTGTTCGTCGGGTTCGTCGGAAAACGGCGACGATTTCAGATCAGTTGGTGTCATTCGAACCCCTGGAATGTCAACATTCCATTCCCACTGATTTCGTTGTGATTGGTGGTCATTTGGGACCGGTAGGAGCCCGGGAACCCATGTGATTCCATTTGGGTCAATTCAGTAGAATTGCATGTTTCTAGCCGTTTGTGCGTCGTTTTGACCCCTTCCAGAGTGTGGAAGGTTGGTATCGTCATTGTGATTTTATTCCCTTCGTTTCGGAGCGAACGGGACGTGGAAAGGCCAAGATCCGGCCGATCCCATGGTTTTCCCGCCGTAACGACTGAACAGTCGTTACAGTAACCGTTTAGGTCAATGCGCGGTCCAATGTGTGACCGTTTAATGTATGTCGGTTTGGGTTTGTGCGGTTGCGCGATAGACCATTTTATGTGTTTTGCGGTCCATTCAGGACCGTTCATATCCTTTGGACGGCACTTGAGTGGCCGTGCATTTCCTTCGGGCGGCCCTTGGGTGGCCGTGTGTTTCCTTTGGATGGCCCTTGGTTGGCCGTGCAGTTTCGGGTGGCAGTTGAGCGGTCTTTCGATAAACCGTTCAACTTGCTTGAGTGGCCCTTTGCTTGACCGCTTAGTGTGTTTGACTCTAGTCAACGGTTTTATGGCGGTTAGTGAAGCGGTCCTTCACTAGACCGTTCCTTGTCTTGGGCGGCCTTCTCTTAGACCATCTAGACCTTTTATCGGCCCATTGGTAGACCGTGATTTGAGGTTTGACCATAGTCGTTCGCCTCTTCGTTGTAGCGCCCTTTTCTTAGGCCGCTACGGTCCGTTTGGCTTAGGTCAATAGGTTAAGGCGGTTAGTGTGGCGGTTTACTCTTAGACCGCCTAGTCCGTGTAGCGCGTCTATATTTGATCGCTTGGTGGTTTGTCCAAATAGGTCGGTTCAGGGTTCACTGGGCTTAGTGGCCTAATCCGTGACTGCTACAGTCCCCTAGCGGCCCATTCTATGACCGCTAGCGTATGTTCCTCCGCTTAACTCCTGCGTGTCGTTTCTCGATGTGTTGGTTCCCAAGTGCCTCGGCATGACCTCGTGGTTTGCCCATTGTCTCGTGGACGTCTTTTGATGTCCTATGAGGGCTATAACCATGTTATAAGGTAGCCAGGCGTACTTTGCTATTGGATAGTGTTTTGTACTACTTCTGAGTTTTCTGAGTCATTATGTAGGTTCTGGTCAACCCGGTGACACCCAGTGGTTGACAAGTGACCTTGTGTGTGTCTCGATAAATCGAGAAATGGTTATGGATGCCTAGAGGTGCTATCTTACCTCGGTTTGTGTGTCCAGGTGCTTTGAGGGTCGTGATGCTCCCTCAGGTCTCCGTGTGTCGTTTTATACGGATTTGTGGATCCGGTGATCCAGTGTCGTTTCCTCGACTTAAGATTAGGCTGATTGGTGACTTGTCACCGCCGTTGTGCGATGATCTTGACTCCGAGTCATGAGATTCAAGGATTGTTGCGTTGGTAGTGATAGGTGCAAGGCTCGGATTCAGAAGGGGGGTTGAATGAATCCCATATTTAAAATTTTGTCCGATTAAAACCTATAACCGAACAATGATGCGGAATTAACACAAATAGGTACCTTGTATGACACAGGTGCTCTCTTCGAACGAAATGGAAAGATCAGATAGACTGAACTTCTGATCTACTCTGTATGCGCTGGTGTGCAGACCCATATTCAATCAAATATGATGTGTGCGAATAAACCACTCACTAGATGAAAGAACACATCGAGCCTAAGCATGCATCTAGCGAAACACAATAGATAAACAAACCACTGCACAAAAGATTTTTTAGGTGGTTCGGTCCTCCAGACCTACGTCCACCCCACACTCAAACCAAAGTATGGATTCCACTGAAACACAGCTTAAACCGCTGAGCCTCACAGCTTGTCTACAACTGCTGAGCATCACAGCTTGCTTCCGCTGGGCAGTACAACTTAGCCATCCGCTGCCTAACAGCTTGACCCGCTGGGCAATACAGCTTAGCCGACCAGAGGAATCCTCCTCTGCAACCGCTGAGCAACATAGCTTGCTCCGCTGACTAACAGCTTGAATAAAGTTCAAAAGAAAAACAAGAGACAAGAAAACACAGCAACTGAAAGTTGTAAATGACATCGACACAGATGTGGCTCCCATGGAGCTGACTGGATTGGATATGATCCAGATTCCAGTAGGGACATATCTTCTGATGAAGCTTCTCTTTCCAGTAGGGACAGATCTTCTGATGAAGCTTCTCTTCTTCTCCTCTAACTCTCCATCTCTCTCTCTCTATCTTTCTTCTTCTTCTTCGTTTCTTTTCTTCTCTACTAATCTCTCTCTATCTTTCTTCTTTTTCTTCGTTTCTTTTCTTCTCTGCTACTCTCTCTCTACATCGACACAGATGTGGCTCCCATGGAGCTGACTGGATTGGATATGATCTAGATTCCAGTAGGGACAGATCTTCTAATGAAGCTTCTCTTTCCAGTAGGGACAGATCTTCTGATGAAGCTTCTCTTCTTCTCCTCTAACTCTCTAACTCTCTATCTCTCTTTCTATCTTTCTTCTTCTTCTTCGTTTCTTTTCTTCTCTGCTAATCTCTGTCTATCTTTCTTCTTCTTATTCGTTTCTTTTCTTCTCTGCTACTCTCTCTCTATCTTTCTTCTTCTTCTTCGTTTCTTTTCTTCTCTGCTACTCTCTCTCTCCTCTTTCTCTTCTCTCTGGATCGTGCAGGCTCTTTCTGCTTCTGCTCTTCTAAGATATTTTTCGATCCTCACACTACAAGATCAACTTCTCCAGATGGAGAAGTCTTCTTTTTATAGTAGCAGCAGATAGGTGGGCGTGTGTGCTCCACAAATTCCCGCCCTAGAGCCTAGACCACGTAGCAGCATTTTAGCTCACTGCTTTACACGTGTCACGATTCTGGCACATCCTCCATTCTTGGATCACGTGCCCTTCTTAAACTCCTCGAGCAGATATCCTGTAAAGGTCAGACTTAATATTAGTTAAAATCAATATGAGGATAGTAGAAAGATGCACAGAGTTGGTTCGAGAGTGTATAGACTTGCTAAGTCATCAAGGCAACCGTGTGCAGACTTAGTATTTAAATGTACGAACTTTACGTATGTATGGAACAAAAGTTGCACAGACATGCCGCCAAGGAATGTACGGACTTTGAGTGCATGGTACAAAAGATGCACAGACATGCCGTCGAAGAATGTACAGACTTTGTTGTGTAAGATGCACACATGCAGGGACTTAGTCACGTGCAGCAACAAAAGTTGCATCGACTTGAGTTCATGCTGCAATAGGAGTTACACGGACGTGGTGACATTGTGCATGCATGGAATCAAAAAGATGCACTGACTTCGCTCATGCAAGAAAACATGCACCGAATATGTATGCCTTAGACACAATCAAGACGCAAAGACATGCACCGACTTGGCATGAGCGAAGGGAAAAATATGCACTGACTTGTAGACACCATGAACCAAAATTATAATATGCACAGGCCTAGACATTTAATCCTGCACTGACTCGGTTACGAGCTGCAACAGAGCTTGCATCAACTTTATGTATGCATGTACGAGCTTAACGACATGTGAGCAACCTTGTATGAACTCAAGGTTCATGCAGTAAACATATGCATGGACTTAGCTTGTTCAGGATGAAAGTATGCACCAAGAAGCCATGTAGTCTAGGCAAAACTCTGTACTGACTTAACCTGTGCATGGACATTTAATCAGAACAAAGCACTCAAAACATCATTTCATCAACAATGCACAAGGGGCCTGAACCTAACACACTCCCCATAACACTCCCCATAGCAGTTAGCATAGATCATCATCATTCTTATGTGGTGACTCATTGAGTTGCTATCATCAAAACAACAACACACTATCATCAAAACACAAGGGGCACGACAATCTCCCCCCTTTTGATGATGTCAACACAATGAGTCACGCAGACTCAGCAAACAATTCTCCCCCTTTGACATAATCAAAAAGGAAATGATTTGCAAGTGGAATGAAAGACATGTATGAAATATGATACCAATTCTCCCCCATAGAAACATGCAAAGTGAGCACTAAAGAATAAAATAAAATAACTCCCCCTATAGACATGAATGATTGACTACTCTCCCCTTAAATGCAGATGACCCAGAACTCCCCCTGAAGTGCAGGAACGAACTCTGGTTATCCAATGAAGCAATCTGAAATCTGCCACCACAAGGAATCCAGAAGAATAATGGTTATGGCACCTCACATATGTATGGACAGAATAAAGCAGGTGGAAGGTCCACAGAACTAGAACAGGTTACAGAAATAAGATGGAAGATTCCAACAGTGTGGAGAGTAAAACAGATGATGATAGGAAAGTAAAGGTAGAAAATAGTAGGGGTGAGAAACAGTCAAGGCACAGTACATCTCAAGGAACAACCAATCAACAGATAAGAGAGAATTGTCAACAAGGTTCCTGTTGATTAAGTTGTCAGGGGTGAATCAGATCATGAGGGATTGTAAGGCATGCACCACTCCAATAAGTCTTAACATGAATAGACTCTCCTATCATAGAGGGTTATGAATTGGCAACTTGACCAACCTGATTTAATTATGATGTATATCAAATTTGTCAGTTAAACTCAATACTTATATCTGAATTCAAGTTTTAATAAAAGTGAACCAAATAGTCAGATAACACTTAGGACCAATCATCTTTATCTTACACGCATGATCTCAATGACTCCTTTGAGAGTTACACAAGTAGTATTAAGATTAAACACTTTTACAAGAGCATGAGTTGACAGAGTTTGCAAGATTTTCATTTGAATCACATTATTCTTTTCCTGAGCAATTTAAGTTGATCAACACCTTTTTACGTGAGGCACAACACGTCTCAGGTGAAGTGACCCAGTTACTCAGTGTAATAACTGTCATTGCCTCTCAACAATGAGACCAGAGTTAGCAATAGAAGTGTCTTTTTATATGAGGAGACACCTTGATCAGAGGCCAGACTCCTCAGTTACTCAACACAAACATGCCATTGCTCTGTCAGGTTCTCAATGATTTTTGCTTTAAGCGACTATGACACTTCATGACTTGGGTTTACTTCATTTCTTTGATGGAGGACCCAGTTTCTCAGTGAACAAAGTCATTACATTACTAACTGATTTTCTTTTTAGACAGACTCTTCAAGGTTAATGTTTAAGAACAATACTCACTCTATGTATCTCAACCAAAGTAGCCTTGATTTCAAATTTTCAGATTTCAGATGAGTGAATTTAAGGTTTTCATGACCCATATGGTAAAAGTTTATTAAAGCTTATCATTCAGATATTTTCAAGTCATTTAAGTGCAAATCTGAGAATACATTAACCTTATATCAGTCTGATTCAGTGGTCACTCTTAAACCTATATGATAGGAATTTCTACATGATTCTCAGACTGAATTGCATGACATGCAGCTTGAGTTCCTCAGATTAGATCAAAAATACAGCTGACCAACTAATCAACAATAGATACAAATCAGTCACACCAGCAAAGAAGAATGTGAAGGAGGAGTGTAAACTGGTGAAAGAAACAACAACAGGAAAGAAGAGCATCAAAAGAGTGTATATCAACAAACAGTAGCTGAGTCTGGAATACAGACAGATCAGCTATTTCAGTGTTGACATCAGAGAATTCAAGTAAAACAAATTGAGAGCAGCAGAAGATCCAATAAACTTAACAGGAGAATTTCAGGTAAAGGTGAACAAGATGATCAAAAAAGCTCCCTCTGTCTAGATGCATCATGTAAACAACAAAGCATGAGCAGCAGTATGGTTAATCAAGAATGGTTGAACTCCCCCTGACTAAGTGCATGATATATGATGAAAGCACATCACATGATTTCAAGTTTGACATTCAATTATAATCCATGCACTTCAGACAGAAGTGAGCTACCATGAACATGATTGAGCAATTCCCATTTCAGAAAATTTCAATTTAGCACCAATAGAGTAACATGATATACAGTCATTTCAAATTCTCAATTTTTGGATGATGGAATTTAAACAGAGTGTTCAGAACTGACCTGAAGCGTAGGATCCTGGGGTTTTCATTTTGAGTGCCTTGGTTTATTTACCCCTCTTTGTTCGTTCCAAGGCACACCTGCAGCACATTAATCATTTTGATCCTGCAGGGACCCAAACAGCCTTGGGTCCTGCGTTAACCCTGACAGGTGTTCTGAACAGTCTCTTAGCAGCATTATCATCATAATCCATCAGGTAACAACTATCCATGGAGTGACCAGATTTTTCACAATATCTACATGAAACAACCGATTTTCTGGTCCTATGATGCATATCAACAGTAGTATGAGACCCATGAACATAATCATAAAATGTTCTGTTGTATGCATGGATAGTTTGATTCTTATTACCTAACAACCAACAATTTGCATACTTCTGACCTGGCTTACCACAATTGAAGCATGAAGTATTTACAGGTCTTGTTATAGAGAATTTAGTAAATTTGGAATTAACGTGATTTCCCTGAACATACCAGTAGTCCTTGACTGCATGGCCATATTTCCCACACTTAAAGCACCTTAGGTGCTTACCTCTTGAGTCATTGTTTCCCCATGAAGGCCCAAACCAGCATTAAATAGCTTTATGACCACGTTTGTTACAGTTATAACAGGTGATGTGTTGGTGTGAAGCAAACGTGTTCCTTTTGGGGTCATGATGATTTGTAAAAACTTTATCATGCATCATATCATCATTTTCCATTACATTACAGTCTTCCATACAATGACCATGCCTGTCGTAGTAATGACATGAAACCAGTGACTTTCTCGCAGTATGGTTATTAACACATTGACTAGATGCATGCGAATGAGTAGATGAGGAATGAGCAGTGTGCATCGACTCATCGAATTCAACCGAGCTAGTAGATTTTAGAGCACGAGTAGGAACAAATTTCATCTTATTCTTTTGAGCATTCTTCATTAAATTCTTCCCCTTTTTTTCACTTTTCATTTGTTTTTCATTTTTCTGAGCGTTGAACTGAAATACAGATGATGAAGGTACTTTCTGATTCTTACTTTGTTTTGGGGATTGATTTGTAGTACCAGCTACATCAGAGTTTTGCACAAAAGTGGTGTATAGCTGGTTTCTAATAGTTTCCTTAACATCAGAATTGCCACTTATCCCCTTTTTTGAATTATCATCCTCACCTTCCATGATGGCTTTCATTTTTCCTTTATTTTTAGCAGACTCGGATGCTAAGTTTTCCAGATCATGAATTCTATTCTCCAAAGAAGCAATGTGAAGTTCATAACTGGCTATCTCCTGTTCACTGCAATTAACGCATTCACTTAGAACTTTGTTTGCAGTTTTATACTTCTCAATTTCTTATTCCAGATTGCTCAAAATTTTTGATTCTTCATCACATACAGTTTTTCCTTTTTCTAAGGTGAGAAGTTTTTCAGACATACCAGTGTTTAACCATTTTAATTTTTCAATTTTAGCTTTCAGTTCAATGTTTTCGTTGGTCAGCTTCTGAATTTCTTCACCACTAGATACAGACTCTACTATTTCAATCAATTCTTCTTCTCTTTCCTCCACTTTAATTTTATCAGCAAGCAGATTTCTGTGATCTTCTTTTGATGAGGCAATCAGTTTATTCAGCCATTCATTCTCACTATAAAGATCTTCATTGCGTTCTTTTAGAGCCAAGCACTTGGTGCAGCTTGATTTTAGAGAGGAAACATGTACACCTTCCTTCTTAACTTTCTCTATTTCAGCTTTAAGATTTTTATTATTCCTCTGGATTTCACTGTTCTCAACTTTCAATTTCTCCAGATCAGAATTAATCCTTTCCAACTCTTCCAGATTTATCAGATGTTCATCAGTTTTCACCTTTAACTGACTTTCTAATTTGAAAATTTTATTGGCACATTCTTGGTTTTCTTTTTTCAGCAAGCACATTTGCTTCAGATTCAAGTGAGTCTCAGACAAACATTCATCATATAATTCATTAATCTTCAAGCACTTTTCGCATGATGAATTAGAATCATTTTTATCAATTTTCTTTTTCATCTTCTTATACTGTTTTCTTAAATGATCATGAGACTCCAGTAATTCATTATATGCAGCAATCCAATCATCCAGGGTGTAATTTTCAAAGATGTTTACCTGATCATAGTCATGTTCTTCATCTTGATTGCTACTTTGTTCACTCTCTTGAGCCATCATGCATCGATCATCATCTCTACCGCAACCAGTCCTCAATTTATCCATGATTTCCTTGGTAGACCTACAGGATGAAACACATGAAGTTAGATTTTTGTCAAGGGATCCCTTCATCAACTTTACCGCTCTATCATTGACAGAATTTTTTAATTTATCCTTCTCGGTCCATTTGGATTTATCTCTTGATAATGTGTATGGACCTTGAGTTATTACCTTCCAAAGGTCAGGATCAACTGACCTTACGTACCGATGCAGGCTCTCTAACCATAGATCGAAGTCTTTACCTTTGAACATCGGCAGATGAGCCATAAGGACAGACAAGAGGCAGCAGCAAAATCACGAAAGAATGCACCAAAACCTCTATCGGAGCAGGATAGACAACAGACAGACACGGCACCTAAACCAGCATGATCCTCTGTAGATCGTTGGATCTGAATGCACAGAGACCTGCTCTGATACCAATTGATAGGTGCAAGGCTCGGATTCAGAAGGGGGGTTGAATGAATCCCCTATTTAAAATTTTGTCCGATTAAAACCTGTAACCGAACAATGATGCGGAATTAACACAAATAGGTGCCTTGTATGACACAGGTGCTCTCTTCGAACGAAATGTAAAGATCAGATAGAGTGAACTTCTGATCTACTCTGTATGCGCTGGTGTGCAGACCCATATTCAATCAAATATGCTGTGTGCGACTAAACCACTCACTAGATGAAAGAACACATCGAGCCTAAGCATGCATCTAGAGAAACACAATAGACAAACAAACCACTGCACAGAAGATTTTTTAGGTGGTTCGGTCCTCCAGACCTACGTCGACCCCACACTCAAACCAGAGTGTGGATTCCGCTGAAACACAGCTTAAACCACTGAGCCTCACAGCTTGCCTACAACTGCTGAGCATCACAACTTGCTTCCGCTGGGCAGTACAGCTTAGCCATCTGCTGCCTAACAGCTTGACCCGCAGGGCAATACAGCTTAGCCGACCAGAGGAATCCTCCTCTGCAACTGTTAAGCAACACAGCTTGCTCCGCTGACTAACAGCTTGAATAAATGTTCCAAAGAAAAATAAGAGACAAGAAAACACAGCAACTGAAAGCTGTAAACGACATCGACACAGATGTGGCTCCCATGGAGCTGACTGGATTGGATATGATCCAGATTCCAATAGGGTCAGATCTTATGATGAAGCTTCTCTTTCCAGTAGGGATACATCTTCTGATGAAGCTTCTCTTCTTCTCCTCTAACTCTCTCTCTCTCTCTCTCTATCTTTCTTCTTCGTCTTCATTTCTTTTCTTCTCTACTACTCTCTCTCTATCTTTTTTCTTCTTCTTCGTATCTTTTCTTCTCTACTACTCTCTCTCTCTCTCCTCTTTCTCTTCTCTCTGGATCATGCAGGCTCTTTCTGCTTCTACTCTTCTAAGGTATTTTTCGATCCTCACACTACACGATCACCTTCTCCAGATGGAGAAGTCTTCTTTTTATAGCAGCAGCAGATAGGTGGGCGTGTGTCCTCCACAAATTCCCGCCCTAGAGCCTAGACCACATGGCAGCATTTTAGCTCACTGCTTTACACGTGTCACGATCCTGGCACATCCTCTATTCTTGGATCACGTGCCCTTCTTAAACTCCTCGAGTAGATACCCTGCAAAGGTCAGACTTAATATCAGTTAAAATCAATATGAGGATAGTAGAAACATGCACAGAGTTTGTTCGAGAGTGTATAGACTTGCTAAGTCATCAAGGCAACCATGTGCAGACTTAGTATTCAAATGTACAAACTTTACGTATGTATGGAACAAAAGTTGCACAGACATGCCACCAAGGAATGTACAGACTTTGAATGCATGGTACAAAAGATATACAGACATGCCGTCGAAGAATGTACAGACTTTGTTGTGTAAGATGCACACATGCACGGACTTAGTCACGTGCAGCAACAAAAGTTGCATCGACTTGAGTTCATGCTGCAACAGGAGTTGCACGGACTTGGTGACATTATGTATGCATGGAATCAAAAAGATGCACTGACTTCGCTCATGCAAGAAAACATGCACCGAATATGTATGCCTTAGACACAATCAAGATGCTGAGTGAGACTCAGAGATGCACCGACTTGGCATGAGCGAAGGGAAGAATATGCACTGACTTATAGCCACCATGAACCACAATTATGATATGCACATGCCTAGATAGTTAATCCTGCGCTGACTCGGTTACGAGCTGCAACAAAGCTTGCATCAACTTTATGTATGCATGTACGAGCTTAACGACATGTGAGCAACCTTGTATGAACTCAAGGTTCATGCAGCAAACATATGCATGGACTTAGCTTGTTCAGGATGAAAGTATGCACCAAGAAGCCATGTAGTCTAGGCAAAACTCTGTACTGATTTAACCTGTGCATGGACATTTAATCAGAACAAAGCACTTAAAACATCATTTCATCAACAATGCACAAGGGGCCTGAACCTAACACACTCCCCATAGCAGTTAGCATAGATCATCATCATTTTTATGTGACTCATTGAGTTGCTATCATCAAAACAACAACACACTATCATCAAAACACAAGGGGCACAACAGGTAGGTCTAGTTGCCCTGTCCTGAGTCTGTTGACAGTTGGTGTACTGTCTTTGTGCTTTGTAGTAAGAGTGACAGTGCGTGCTTAGCCTGTCTGTACTCCAGCACTCGTGTTTCAGAGTCTTTGTGTCTAGTGAGCCTCCACTAGTCGTAGCCTGACGACCTCGAGTGTCACCCCACCTGGGAGTAGTGGTGGGGCAGTTCCCGAAATATGGTTTGTAGGCTAGTTTATGTGGGCTCCCTTGCCTTGTAGTAGTGTCCTGCTAGGGGAGAAAAGTAGCTACAGGTCTAGCTCAAGGCATTGGGCTTGTGTGTGCACACGTGGTCAGGGGTGTTTTGGATGAATGTCGATGGGCGTGACCCTAACTAGTCACTCGTTACTGTAGTTCCTAGTTCAGTTCAGTGAGTATCTCAATCTCCGTCGTTCTCGGCATCCATAGGGAGATACTTGTGGCACAGTGTAAGACGTCAGTCGACGCATCTGGCTATTCTTCTTGTGAGGAGGTGCTTCCGTCACTTGGCACATGACCCTCGTGTTTCTCGGAGTCTGTGTTCCCCTTCCGAGTTAGTCTGTTCTTCGCTTCGTCCAAGATCAGCTCTCCCTTTTGAGTTAGTCTATTCTCGGCCTTGCCCGAGGATAGCTTTCTATTGCGTGCATGACGATCTAGTCATGTATGCGTTAGTGTCTGTCTAGGTCTTTTCTAAAGTTTTTTGCCTAGTTTTGTAAGACCTTCGCTTTGGGCCTTGTGCCTGCCGACGGATCGGTAACTCCTGACTTCGTGAGATCAGGGTTCGCCCTTCTGTCGTTGTTTGGAATAGTTAGGGAGCCGAGGTTTGTTCGACAGCCGTGTTTTGTTCGGTACAGCTTTTCCCTTTTCTTTTAGCTATTCTACTCCTGCTCTTCCAACTTTCTTTTATAGCTTTCTAGTTGTAGTTTAGCTTTTCCTGCTTTACTACGACTATTGTTTTAGCTGTTGTTCCGTATTACTGTGTTGTTTTTCAGTGGGGATCCGCGTGACCCCTACTGAGCCAGTGACACGAGGCTCACCCCTGCTTTTTAGGTGTGGTCGTCTCTGCTTTCTTGCGGTTCCTAGTGTGGAGTGTTCGTAGTTGCCAGCGGTACCTGCGTCGGCCTTCCCCCGACCTCAGTGTATGTTTTTCTTTCTGTTGGACTATACTTGTTTTTCTTTTGGACTAGACTCTGGTATAATTGTTAAGTTAAACTGTTAATTAAAAAGTAATTTTATTTCTGCTACTTTAGCAAACCTGATTAATGAAATTTAATTGCTTACTGTTATATCTGTGACTTCAATGTACTACACAACAATCCTTTTATCCCTTCGGAGCTTTACACCTCTTAGGAGGCTTCACGGGTTCCAAGTGGTATCAGATCTACTCGGTAATCCTATCGGGTATATCCGGTATCGGAGTCCGGGTCGTCACAGGTGGTATCAGAGCGTTGTTGTGTGAAGTACATGGGAATCCGAGATATAGAGTGTCCAGAGTCTTGAAAGTCCAGTACAGTCTTTCGCTGGCTTAGGTTTCGCGATTCTTTGTCGCTTTGTTTTCGTAAGTGGTCTTGTGCGTGCTGTGTTGGCACTGTACAAGATGGTTTTGCTCTCGTCAGGATGCGATGGGATGCTCCTTTTCGTTGTGGTGTTTGTCTCGATCATGCTGTACTTGGCAGAGTTTGCCGGTAGGCTTGAATCTGCAGTACATTGTTTGAGATTTTTTCATGGCTTGTTCAGGTGGCTGGTGACTTTTCTAGTTGGTGTGATGGCCATGCACATTCTTATGTTGTTTTGGTCATCCCAGCTTGAGTCTGTTCAGCTCCTGAGGTGTTTCACTTCTGTTGAAGTGGTTGCTTTATTGCCTTGATTGAGAAGATGCTCAAGCGAACCTAGGATTTTCCTTCCTGGTGAGCTACTGTTAGTGAGCTTGATGCTTATCATCCCGTTTGGTGGAGTCTTTTCAAGGTAAGCCTTGGAATTGCTGTCTTGGTGAGACCTTTGTCATGCGTCTACTTAAGTGTGGACAGTATTTATTCTGAGCCTGATCTGCTCTTTGTTCTGCGGTTGCTTGGCTTTGGACCTAATCTTTGTGTTAAGAGCTGTTGTGCACCGTGTTTGTCGTGCTGTGTCTAGTGGCCGATGTGTTGTGAAGGCTCATTTATTCTTCCAGGATGTAATGGTAAGCTGAGATTAGCCTTTCTTTGTGCTTTGTGCTGAAGCTCGTACTCTCCTTTGTTTGCACTTAGGTGACTTGTGATCGGTTGTTAGCAGGATCAGTACTCGGGGCGTGATACATTGCGATTTTCATGAATTACGATGGCACCAAGTGTGTGCTGAGATGCGGATACCGAGGCATTTCCGATGCCTGTGTGCATTATATTAGTGCATAGCAGAAGCGTGTGGGATGATAACCCACGGGTTGAGGATCGTTGGTTGTAAGATTCTGGCCAGTCAAGAGAATTATCTTTCTTGATGTGACTTCATCTTGGCTTCATGTGCCTTGATGTTGTTGTTGCTGTGCCATTGTTCTTGGAGGCATTATGGTGTTGGCACTGGCATTTGTGAGTATTGGGGAATCTGTTAGCATTTTGCTAGTTGAGTACCCTATGCTCTGTAATTCTTTCTTGGGTGTTATGCTCTCAGGACGTGATCGTGGTCCTTGAGATGCGTTTCCCAAGATTGTTGTTCTCGTTGTCGTGGGTCTTTCCTTGGTAAGCTGCTTGTTGCATGACTAGTCCATTGTAGTCGTGTGTTCAGTTGTTATTGTGCCTTGATGTGACCTAACTTGTGGTTGTGTTTCGTGGTTCTGTGTTCAGTACGGAGCAGGGATTCTACAAGTGTTGCTGCTGCTGTCGTTGTCATTTTGTCGTTGTTTCCCTGTGATTATGTCTTAGCATCGTGTGGACCATGATCTTGTCGGTTAGTTGTGATGTACTCTTCTTTCCTGGTAGAGTTAGCATGCGACTCAATCAGATGTAATATCTGAGTGAGGATTGACTTGATTGTGTTTGTGGTCCAGTGTTGTCGTTGGCGTCCTTTGTGCCAGGCTTTCGTTGTTGCCCTTGGCACTGGAGCCGATGATGTCGAGCTGTCAACTGAGAGGACTATGCTTCCTTATTTAAGCTGATGCTTTCCGTGTCTGTCATTTTATTTTCTCGGTTGCTATTGTCGTGGCATGGGTCGTGTCTTTTCTCCTATGAGACGTAAGCGACGTTGCCTTGTTTCCGAGGTGTCAGACTTGTGTTCACTGGTGTGCCATGCTCGTTCTGTGGATCGATTTGCCTTGAGGTCCAGAGCTTGTGCTTGTGATGATGGTCTGGCGGTGTCCCTCTGAACTGTGTTTTTCGTAGAGTTGTGTTGTTCTGAGTTCTGATGTTTGGGTTTGTTCTTCCCTGCTTCTCCTTGGTAGTTCCTTAAATTTTTAGGATGAAATTTCTTGAAGGAGGGGAGGCTGTAATGCCTTGGATTCTTATCGGATCTTTCGGATCCTTATCGGAGTGCTTTTGGATCGCTTTTGTCGGTCCTGAGTTGAGTTTTACAATCTGCATGAGTTTTTCTCTCATACAAGTTACAGAACCCTATGGTGAGTTTATTTCTTAGTTCATTGACTCGAGAATGCTACAATTACGATGTACTCTTTGAGAGGATCGTTTCAGCTATTTTTGCGTATTTTTCTGAATTAGTGTATTTTTGGGCACCCAATAAAAATTTCAAAAATTAGGAAAATTCCTAATTTCTTTTCTATTTATTTTTCTTTCACCATCTCTCCTCCCTCATTCTCACCCTCACTTTCTCTCTCTTATTCTCTCTCCTCTCTGGTCATCTCGACGCGGGGCACACGACCGTGGCGAGCTGGCTGAGGCGGGAAGTGATGGAGTGAACCTGGAGCGTGATGGATGTTAGGGTGCAATACCCGGATACAGAGGGGGGTGAATGTATCCTTTTACAATTAATGCTCAAATAAGAACTCAAGTGTTGGACGCAATCTCAGAATAAAACCAAATTCAATTAAACCAATGAGCAAACACAAGAGACGCGTCTATTCAAGCATCTAGCGGAAGCACTCTCACAATGCAAACCACTGCTCAAGAGATTTTTAGGTGGTTCGGTCCTCCAGACCTACATCCACCCCACACTCAAACCAAGTGTGGCTACACTAACAGCTGGGCAACACAGCTTGCCAACAGAAGCTGATACACAGCTTACCCAGGGGAACAGACTCCCCTCTTCCTCCTACCTGGAGGGAACCTCTAGCAACCCTCGGTCACTAGAAAACCAGAGACTAGCATCTCTCTTCCTCTATACCAAGAGGGAACCCCACTGGTAGCAGCCCCACTACCCGTGAATCAGCCAGTAGCACTCTGCTACCAGCAACCCACCAGAGGCAGAGCCTCTCTTCCTCCAGACCAGGAGGGACCCCTGGACTTGCAACCCACAAGCCCAGAACTGGAGATCAGATCTCCCTTCCTCCAAACCGGAGGGAACAGACAAGTGACTTCCAGCCACTTACAGACTAGAGATCGAAGACCTCTCTTCCTCCAGACCAGGAGGGACCCGACCTCAGTCCAGAGGATCGGAAGTACAGAGCTAACCAAATGAAAAAGGAAAAAATAAGAAAAGAAAAATACGTAGCGATCAGAAAGTTGTAAGGAAAGATAACACAGATGTGACTCACAAGGAGCTGACTGGCCTGGATTTGATCCACGGTCCAGTAGACAGATCTTTAGGTAAGCTTCTCTTCCTTTTCTCTTCTCTCTCACTTTCTTTTTCTCTTAACCCTCACGAGCTCTCTAACTTTCTCTCTTTCTCTTCTCCTCTTCTTCTGCTCTTTTACTCTCTCGATCTCTGCTCCTCTATTCTTTCTGGCTCATACCCTTGCTATCTGCTCAATCAGCCTTTCTTCTTTTTAGAACAGCAGCCAGCAGGATGATAGGGTACAAAGTGCGTGTGCCTCCCACGCTTGATCCAGAACCTTCCTACCACGTGCCCTTTTCGAATTTGTTCCTCTAGTATTGGATCACGTGCAGCCCAGTTATTGGGGAATATTCTTCCTCGGACCTGCAAGAAGATAAAAACTATTAATACTCAGGGTTCGCTATATATATCTACCTGAAATGAGTTGGTTGACACTCAAGCTAAAACTACACGAGGTATGTGGGAACGACAAGAGGTGCACTATACTGAGAACGACACGAGATACAGTGGTGACAAAACAAACACTACCAAGAGAACGACACGAAGTCCAAGGGTGACAAAACAGATACTACAAAGAGAACGACACGAGGTAGAGAGAGAACAACACGAGATATATAATAATAAAGCTGACACTACAAAGAGAACGACACGAAGTAGAAAGAGAACAGCATGAGGTAAAAAGGAAATAGCACGGAACTAAAAAGGTAGTAAGACACGCGGTCAGAGGAAACCTGGACGAGGATAGAAAGAAACAACACGCAGACATAAACACAAGAATAACACGAAGACACGAATACAAAAAGTAACACGACATAACAAACAGCAAAGAGAACGGCACGAGAACAACGTGGACTGAAACCAACTCGAAGATGAAAACGACACGAAAACAACATGGACTGAAACCAACTCGAAGACGAAAACAACACGAAAACAACATGGACTGAAACCAACTCGAAGACGGAAACAAAAAACTGACACGAAGTGTGGTCATAAAGCAAAAAGGACACGGGGTCTAGGAAAGACAACACGAGGACAGAAGACAGGAACGGTTACAACGACACGTGATAAAACAAAGAAAGCAGGAAAACTACTCGAGTGTCTACAGTAAATGACACGAAAACACAAGAGCAAAAATAAAAAGGATGACTCGAGATGAGCAACTAAATACTGAAGAAACGACACGATGTGGCACAGAAAGCAACACGAGGTGTTGCAATGTTCTGCACGCAATGGAATAAAACGACACGAAAATAAGCCCAGAAAATACTGTTTAGACTTCACGCGGTACAGACTTTGAGGAGTCTGAACCAATGTACAGACTTTAAAGGCTGTGAATACCAAGGCATGCTGAACAGACTTGAAACCTATGAAGATGGAGTGTATAGACTTGAAAGTCTGAATGCGATGTGCATACTTGCTGAGTTGACGCTGCAGCCCAATGAGTTAACGCTGCAACGTATACACTTTGCGTTCAACTGAAGGTGTATATACTTGAAGTTTCAAGGCCACAATGTATGGACTACAAAAGAAGCAGTCCGATGTATAGACTTCAAATGTGAAGACATTGTGACTGCAAATGCAATGATCAGACTTCATTGTATAGACTTGGAGAACCTGAAACAATATGCATACTTGGGACGCCTGAAGACCAATGTATAACATGACTGAACATAATCAATTATGCAATGCCATATTAGAACTAATGAAGAACTGCATTATGATCAGAAAGTGAATACTAGCGATTTGACTCACACAAGATGACTCACAGTGAATAGCTCACTACAAAGGCCAAACATCAAAACCACCATTAAAACCATCATCAAAACCACAGGGGCACAACAATCTCCCCCTTTTTGATGATGGCAACACTACATAGTGAGTCATTTGAGAAGTCTGATGACTCAAACTATTCTCCCCCTTTGACTTCATCAAAAAGAAAATAGTTTGAGAAATTAAAGCAACCAGCATGCTATAATTGAAAACCAATCTCCCCCTTTGATATACCCAAGATGAATCATGGGAGGATAAGAATACATATGCACGTGGAGATTTCAAAATGCAAGATCACAATTCTTCCCCTTTGGCAACATCAAAAAGAAAGAAACAAAAGGAGACAGAAATGCAAATGATATGAGATGTAATTAACAAATCCAAGAGTGTGAGGGAGAGCCTCAAAATGGGCAACAAGATACAGATCACTGCCTTTTTAAGGATTAAAATATCTGGTATGTCTGCTGGAAGGGCCACGCGGCCTGCCTTGTGGTGGTCTCCCCCTAGGAGCAACAGAGGTATATTCTTGAGGTGGAGTTCTGCTAGAGGAAGCCTGTCCAGGGGCTGAACCCAAGATAGATTGAAATTCCTTCAGGTCATTGGACAATTCAGCTAGCCAATACACCACAGCGCTTCTGACATTTGCCACTTCAGAAATGATGTCTTCTTGGCGAATATTAACAGTTTCATATCTGTAAGTCAGAGTTGTCATTTCTGATACGAAAGCGATCAATTTATCATAGATCTTCTGGACATCTGGACCTAGGGCACTGAATGACCCCTTCAAAACTTCTAAGGATGTCCTGATCTCAAAATAGTGATTTATAATGCTGGCAGAAGACTTAAAGGAGGAAATTTGAGCATCTTGTAATTCACGAAGTGCTGTTGCGATCTTTGAACATGCCTCCTACAAGCCTGACATCAAGGAACTGTTGGCATCATCTGAAGCTTTCTTGTTTAACAGAAACCTTTTCCATTCAGTTAGGAGAGAAATTTCAAGCTTCAGTAGCCTGGAATGAACTTGATTGATGTTGAGAGTGACATACGTGAGCAGATCATCCATTTTCTTATCTTGTCTTTGCATTTGCTGAGTCAAATTTATAAGAAGTTCTTCAATATTTGGCGCCCTAGCAGATAGAAGTCGAGGTTGACCTAGAGGTGTACCAAAAAATTCACAGCCAGGTGCAGTTCTCTCATCTGTTTCTTCTTGCACTGGCGTTTGGTTGTCTACTGTTGGAGCCTGATCTTCATCTTCAGCTTGGATGTCTTTGTCAGGAACTACATTTTCAGGTGCCTCTTCTTCACTAGATGATTCTGTTTCTAGGTCTATGACAGGAACTTTCTCCTAACACTCATCCACTATTTCTTCCATGAGATCATGATCTGCAGGACTTTCAACAGGTGCCTGTTCTAGAATTTCAGATGTAACTACGTTTTCAGCCTCTTCCAAACTTTTCTCCACAGCTTCTCTTAGAATGACATTAACAAAATCAGCAAGTTCTTGATCATTACTTACTTGCTCTTGATCAGGCTGTTCCACGGGCACCCTCACTTCGTCTGATGTCTTCCCAAAAGAATCAAACATACCATCAATGTTTGTATCTAGATCAGTCTGAATGCTGTTTTCAGACAACCTGACTTCTTCAGATGCAAACTCGACAAGCTTCTGAAAAGAAAAAGATACTTCAGTGGGTGCAGCAGACATAGTTGACTGTGGATGTTCAGATGGTGTTTCCTGTAGAGCAACCTCAGAAGCTGATGCTAAAACTGTTTGGGTTGAATCTTGAGGGTGTTCCAGAAGCTCCCCCTGAGCTTGTGATTCCTTAACTTTCTGGGCCTTAACCTGCCCCAAGAGAGAAGAGCCCTCCAACCCCAAAAATACTGAAACAAAATTCATGTTAAAAACGTTTCGAGCCCTAACTTCTGACATGGCCTCTCCATCCAAGGGAATCTTTGAATACTTGAAGATGTCTGTCAAATGGGCGGCGTAGGGCAGATGTCTTTTGGATCCAATACACCCCTTCATGACATTAAAAATAACTTCAGGCAAATAGATCTTTACATTCTGAATCAGACAGAACAATAGGAACCTCTGTGTGTCTGTTATTCTTCCTCTAGCTCCAGTCTGTGGGGTGACTATTGAAGCAATGATGTTCTGAAGAAGCTTGTGAAGAGGGGGAAATGACGAGGTTTGGTAAGCTTTCAGCTTCAACTGCCCCTTGTCATGAATGTTACTGGGTTTACCAGTAATGACCGAAAAGGCTTCATACAGACTATATCTATATCCTCTCTCCACTTCCCCTTTTTTTGGAATACTAAGAGCTTTGTGGAGAGAGTCACATGTTACTGTCATCTCAACCCCTTTAACAGATGAGATCAAAGCAGACTTATCTCGGCTCAAAGACAAATTATTGTAAAATTCCATTACCAGGCTAGGGTAATAGACACGGTGGTTTTCTAGGAATTTTCTCCATTCCTGAAACTCAAGAATCTCTAAAAGTTCTAGAAACTTCAAAACTAGGGTTTCATCTCCGAAATCTACTATCCTCGGAGGAATGATTTTCCCACTCTCTAAAAACACGGTAGACTGAGAGGGCCTAGTACCTTGTGCTGAAGACATTTCCGCAGCTGTTTCTGGTTCAAGACATCTTTGCTGCTTGGACGAAGGCTCCTCATCTATTTCTTTTCTCTTCCTCTTCCTTTCCACAGGAGCGACGGATTCTGGCTGATCCATTTGTCGTAACTCTCAGAGTATCAACTCTTTCTTGCTGGTTGCTGCTGGAAATGAAGCTAGAGCCAAGAACGGAGGAGAACTCTGTGGTGGAGATGAGATTTTAGTGAAGAAGAATGAGCGGGAGAGAAGGGTTTGAAGAAGCATACAAGACGTATCGACACGAGGAGACATAGGAAGCGGCAGGGGCATGCGAGGGTTTATGGATGTAACCTTGAGGAACAAGAAGGGTTTTGGGGGGTCACTTTTCACACTTATCGTACTTTTCAGGAAATGCCCAAACTACCCTTATTCAATATGTAACACAGCCGTTTCCCGTTAAAGTTCGCTCTTCAATATATGGAATTATTATATTCTTCCGAATACGTTGGTCAGTTACCTCAAGACGTTAAATCAACATGATCACAAAACTAGCTGTTAAAGGTACTTAGCCTAGAGAAGGTTACGATTAAAATACTCCTTTTGTTTGTCAGGCAAAGAAATACCAAACAGATAGTTAAGCACGGTTCATTACCTCATTTAAAGGACAAGAGAGGACATACAGAGTCAACCAATTTGTTGAGCACTAGGTAGAATTGTCCCTTTTTTCACAAGGAGACATGTTTATAAGACACCAGAATCCCTGGTTACTCAAGACAAGCTACCTTTATGCCAATGAAAACCAATGAATTTTTTTGTTGACTTTTCTTTCCCCTTCCTTTTTTTTATTTCAACTTTTCCATAATATACAGAGATAGCTAACTGTATCATGACAGAACCTTTAGACTTCTTTGATCTAGAATATCTATTTCTCCACAATTGCCATTGCTCTGCCACAAGGTATGGCGTATTCCCTGGTAGCACCTCTCAAGATCTTAGACACAAGACAGAACCCTTACTTAACACAATTTTTTATCTCACAGCCATCTTCACATAAGTTTCAGTTAAGACGAAATCCTCAGCAAGGCTTTTCCATTTAACAGAAATTTTTACAATGTGTTGACCAACAATTGAGGAATACCTTGGAAGGATTAAAGGACAAAATATAACCCCCATACATTAAAGTTCTTTATTAACATGTATAACTTGTTACAAAAGATTTTGGGTGATTTAAGGTATTCTGATCAAATCTGATAAGAGTGACAAAGCTATAAGAAGGAATTTTCCTTCAAGAGAATTCCTGAACCAAAGGGGATAAAACAAGGATAAGAAGGTGACAAACAAAATGGAGAGAGATGAGATGAGATGAGAAGCACTCCATACAGCAAAGCAGCAGGTGAGAGATAACTCTAGAGAGTAAAGACCAAGGAGCTCACATATAAAATCTTCCTAAGGAGATTCAATCTAGAAACCAGAGAGTGCTCTTGAGCAATAAGCTGCAACCTCATGAGATGACTGAACTCAGCACCAATTAATCACATTGGCAGACAAAGGTTCTTCTGATACCAGATGACCTGACAAGCTCCTTTTTCAGTCCATGCAAGGGCATCTCACACACAACTCTTGGAAATATTAATTATTTATTATTTTTTTCAAATAAGTGGAATGTAATGCAATGAGCATGAGTCAGTAAATTGACACAAAAATAGCATGCCTCCCCCTGACTATGAGCATGAAGCTTTTTCTGAGAGCATGCAGTGTTTGCCATGAACACTAAACAAATGAATTTATGATTCATGCACATTCAGGCTGCCCTGTTCAGTAGAATGACCTATGCTACTAGGCGGAGCACTTGGTCAGAAGGACCACCTCACACATAGTAAGCACCTCCAGACAGATTTTCCCTGCCCTTATGATAGCTTACTATTTGATATACCATAATGGTCAAACATGATGATCAAAGGGCATGCCAGACAAGTAAGATTGTTCTAATCATGATAATCATGTCTAGTCTAAAACAGGCAGTTTATATGTTCAACAACAATCATCAGTCTGATGGATTAAGAATTGAATTCAGATTAGGAAGGCAGCAGTAGATTTACCTGAAGCGTTCAGGCATGGGGTCGTTTTATGTGCCCTGGTTTATTACCCCTTTATTCCATCCAAGGCACACCTGCCAGGCACCTTCCTATTTTCCACTAGCAGGTACCCAAGTGGTCTTGGGTCTTGCATAGTAATTGGCCCCTTTTGGGACTACCTGCAACCTTTTCTGTGCCAAATAGTCGTCAGAGTTCATGACAAAACAGTTATGCATTGAATGCCCAGACAGCCCACAATAGTGGCATGAACTAGCAGGTTTCATGTTCCTCTTATGTACACTAGCACGAACTTGAGCATTACAAGAGTGAGCATGAGGGTTTTTGTTATAATTATGAAATTTTTTCTTTTCATGACCAGCCACCCAGCACGCAGCAACGTGGTGGCCTGGTTTTCTGCAATTTGAGCAAACAGGAATTCTTTTAGGAACATGTTTGTTCCTACCAAATTCTTTGAAATTTCTATTCCTACCTTGGACATGCCAGCAGTCCTTGACTGCATGGCCATGCTTCCCACAATGGGAGCAGAACGGAGACTCTCTTCTAAAAGAGCTTGCCCAACATTCAGTGGCCCTGTGCCCAAGCTTGTTACAATTAAAACATTTGACATGCTGGTTCAGAGAAGCAGTTTTGTTGATATTAAGAGCATGTTGGTTGGCATAAGATTTAGCATGATGTGAGAGTGGTTTTTTCTTTCCATTAGCAAACCAACCTTGAGCAAAGGTGTGGCCTAATCTACCACAATGCGAGTATTCACTTTTCTTTGAATGAGCAGCAGGATTTCTATCATGATATTTCCCAGCATTCATCATTTCTGCATTTAAATCATCCAGTTCTTTTAATTCACACTCATGCATCAAATGGCCTATCTTGTGACAGTAATGACATTTCATGATTTCCCTCTTATGTGCATGTCTCGGTATATCAGTGTGTTTTACAGCATGCACATTTTCAGTGTGATCCAATCCTTTCTTCACATGACTAACCTTATCAATAACTTTTGTTTGTTTCTGATTCTTCTGAACATTTGGTTGTTCATTTTCTGAGGTGGTGGCTACATCTGATGCTTTGATAAAAGATGTCATTAGCTTATTTTTGAAAGCCTTTTTATTTATATCGTTGTAGCCTAACCCTTCCTTTTGAGTATTGACCTTAACACCTAACAACCTGTCCAGATTTTCTTGTCCTTTCACAAATTTTGACAGGGATTTATTCAAATCGTCAATTTCATTTTGTAGAGAAACGATGTGTATTTCATAACTGGCAATTTCTTGTTCATTGCAATTTACACATTCGCTTAGCACTTTGTTTGTAATTTTGCAATCCTCAACTTCTTGTTCCAGATTTTTCATTTTTTCAGATTCTTCAAAGTAAACAAATTTTCCTTTTTCTAAAGCTAGAAGCCTCTCAGACATAGTAGAGTTCAGCACTTTTAACTTCTCATATTCTTCCTAAGCTTGTCATTCTGAATTAACTCATTTATTAAGATCTGATCTTCTGAGTTAGTTTCAAGTTTTCTTCCAGCCATAAATTTCTTCAAATCTTTTTCCTTCTCTTCAATATCTTTCTGTAATTCCACATTCACAAATTTTATGGCTTCAATTTTCTCAATCATCATAATGTTCTCTTTTTTCAGTTTCTCTAAACTTTCTTCATTTTCTTTGGAGAACTTTCTAAGAGAATTATCTTCAGATTTCAGCTTATTTAGATCAGATTTTAGACATTCACATTCCTTCATCAAGTTTTCGTTCTGATTTTTATACCTACGAATATCAGATAGACAGGTATCATGAAGATGCTTGATACTGGAGCAATTTTCACATGGGGATCTAGACCTTTCTAACCAAGTATTCTTTTTCAACTTTTTATACTGACTTCTTAAGCTCTCATGTGGTGATTCTAGCAATTCAACATATGCATTTTCCCAATCATCTACAGTATAATTTTCAAAAGGATTTACCTCATCATCTTCATCTTGAATGCTGCCTTGATTATTTCTATCAGCCATCATGCAGCTGTCCTTCTTTGTCTTCTGAATTCGCTTCAGCATGTTCAGAATATCTTTAGCAGAACTGCAATCATAAAGACAAGACCATAAGGCTCTGTCAATAGCTGCTTTCATCAGATTAAAAGCTTTCTGATTCTCTTCATGCAAAGAGGTATGCCTGTCAGTCCATTTGGACTTTTTCTTTGGTAGTTCATGAGGACCATGTGAAATTGCATTCCACAGGTCTGGATTAATATATTTAGCATAACTCTTTAGATTAGCAAGCCATGCACTGAAGTGTGTACCACTAAAAATCGGTGGATTAGCCATGGGAACAAATAGCAGGTAGATTCGAGGCAACAAGAGTATTGATGCACTAAAACGAGATAAGTATCGAAGACTACAAGATCGGATCTGCAGGTCGCTGGACATTCTAGGCAGACACCCGCTCTGATACCAATTGTTAGGGTGCAATGCCCGGATACAGAGGGGGGTGAATGTATCCTTTTACAATTAATGCCCAAATAAGAACTCAAGTGCTGGACGCAATCTCAGAATAAAACCAAATTCAATTAAACCAATGAGCAAACACAAGAGACGCGCCTATTCAAGCATCTAGCGGAAGCACACTCACAATGCAAACCACTGCTCAAGAGATTTTTAGGTGGTTCGGTCCTCCAGACCTACATCCACCCCACACTCAAACCAAGTGTGGCTACACTAATAGCTGGGCAACACAGCTTGCCAACAGAAGCTGATACACAGCTTACCCAAGGGAACAGACTCCCCTCTTCCTCCTACCTAGAGGGAACCTCTAGCAACCCTCGGTCACTAGAAAACCAGAGACTAGCGTCTCTCTTCCTCTATACCAAGAGGGAACCCCACTGGTAGCAGCCCCACTACCCGTGAACCAGCCAGTAGCACTCTACTACCAGCAACCCACCAGAGGCAGAGCCTCTCTTCCTCCAGACCAGGAGGGACCCCTGGACTTGCAACCCACAAGCCCAGAACTGGAGATTAGATCTCCCTTCCTCCAAACCGGAGGGAACAGACAAGTGACTTCCAGCCACTTGCAGACTAGAGGTCGAAGACCTCTCTTCCTCCAGACCAGGAGGGACCCGACCTCAGTCCAGAGGATCGGAAGTACAGAGCTAACCAAATGAAAAAGGAAAAAATAAGAAAAGAAAAATACACAGCGATCAGAAAGCTGTAAGGAAAAATAACACAGATGTGGCTCACAAGGAGCTGACTGGCCTGGATTTGATCCACGGTCCAGTAGACAGATCTTCGGGTAAGCTTCTCTTCCTCTTCTCTTCTCTCTCACTTTCTTTTTCTCTTAACCCTCACGAGCTCTCTAACTTTCTCTCTTTCTCTTCTCCTCTTCTTCTACTCTTTTACTCTCTAGATCTCTGCTCCTCTATTCTTTCTAGCTCATACCCTTGCTATCTGCTCAATCAGCCTTTCTTCTTTTTATAACAGCAGCCAGCAGGATGATAGGGTACAAAGTGCGTGTGCCTCCCACGCTTGATCCAGAACCTTCCTGCCACGTGCCCTTTTCGAATTTGTTCCTCTAGTATTGGATCACGTGCAGCCCAGTTATTGGGGAATATTCTTCCTCGGACCTGCAAGGAGATAAAAACTATTAATACTCAGGGTTCGCTATATATATCTACCTGAAATGAGTTGGTTGACACTCAAGCTGAAACTGCACGAGGTATGTGGGAACGACAAGAGGTGCACTATACTAAGAACGACACGAGATACAGTGGTGACAAAACAAACACTACCAAGAGAACGACACGAAGTCCAAGGGTGACAAAACAGATACTACAAAGAGAACGACACGAGGTAGAGAGAGAACAACACGAGATATACAATAATAAAGCTGACACTACAAAGAGAATGACACGAAGTAGAAAGAGAACAGCACGAGGTAAAAAGGAAATAGCACGGAACTAAAAAGGTAGTAAGACACGCGGTCAGAGGAAACCTGGACGAGGATAGAAAGAAACAACACGTAGACATAAACACAAGAATAACACGAAGACACGAATACAAAAGCAACACGACATAACAAACAGCAAAGAGAACGGCACGAGAACAACATGGACTGAAACCAACTCGAAGATGAAAACGACACGAAAACAACATGGACTAAAACCAACTCGAAGACGAAAACAACACGAAAACAACATGGACTGAAACCAACTCGAAGACGGAAACAAAAAACTGACACGAAGTGTGGTCACAAAGTAAAAAGGACACGGGGTCTAGGAAAGACAACACGAGGACAGAAGACAGGAACGGTTACAACGACACGTGATAAAACAAAGAAAGCAGGAAAATGACTCGAGTGTCTACAGTAAATGACACGAAAACACAAGAGCAAAAATAAAAAGGATGACTCGAGATGAGCAACTAAATACTGAAGAAACGACACGAGGTGGCACAGAAAGCAACACGAGGTGCTGCAATGTTCTGCACGCAATGGAACAAAACGACACGAAAACAAGCCCAGAAAATAATGTTTAGACTTCACGCGGTACAGACTTTGAGGAGTCTGAACTAATGTACAGACTTTAAAGGCTGTGAATACCAAGGCATGCTGAACAAACTTGAAACCTATGAAGATGGAGTGTATAGACTTGAAAGTCTGAATGCGATGTGCATACTTGCTGAGTTGACACTGCAGCCCAATGAGTTAACGCTGCAACGTATACACTTTGCGTTCAACTGAAGGTGTATATACTTGAAGTTTCAAGGCCACAATGTATGGACTACAAAAGAAGCAGTCCGATGTATAGACTTCAAATGTGAAGACATTGTGATTGCAAATGCAATGATCAGACTTCATTGTATAGACTTGGAGAACCTGAAACAATATGCATACTTGGGACGCCTGAAGACCAATGTATAACATGACTGAACATAATCAATTATGCAATGCCATATTAGAACTAATGAAGAACTGCATTATGATCAGAAAGTGAATACTAGTGATTTGACTCACACAAGATGACTCACAGTGAATAGCTCACTACAAAGGCCAAACATCAAAGCCACCATTAAAACCATCATCAAAACCACAGGGGCACAACAATGGAGTGGCGGATTGAGCGTGGCGAGACGCGATCCCTTGGTGGATTCAAAGCCAGCGCGGTTCATTGGTTTGGCAGTTTTCGACGCAATTTAGTCGCTTCGGCGCGCGGAATCTTCGGTGGAGGTAGAAAGATGGAAGCTCTACTTCTCTGCTACGTTTCCTCGTAGTTTCATGTCGAACGGTGCAAGATCGAGTTGGTTTCTTTCAAGTTTGGGAAAATCATGCCGTTGGGGTGTTCGTCGGGTTCGTCGGAAAATGACGACAGTTTTCATATCAATTGGTGTCATTCGAACCCCTGGATTGTCAGCATTCCATTCCCACTGATTTCGTTGTGATTGGTGGTCATTTGGGACCGGTAGGAGCCCGGGAACCCATGTGATTCCATTTGGGTCAATTCGGTAGAATTGCCCGTTGCTAGCCATTTGTGCGTCGTTTTGACCCCTTCCGGAGTGTGGAAGGTCGGTATCGTCATTGTGATTGTATCCCCTTCATTTTGGAGCGAATGGGGCATGGAAAGGCCGAGATCCGGCCGATCCCATGGTTTTCCCGCCGTAACGACTGAACGGTCGTTACAGTAACCGTTTAGGTCAATGCGCGGTCCAATGTGTGACCGTTTAATGTATGTCGGTTTGGGTTTGTGCGGTTGCGCGATAGACCATTTTATGTGTTTCGCGGCCCATTCAGGACTGTTCATATCCTTTGGACGGCACTTGAGTGGCCGTGCATTTCCTTCGGGCGGCCCTTGGGTGGCCATGTATTTCTTTTGGACGGCCCTTGGTTGGCCGTGCAGTTTCGGGTGGCAGTTGAGCGGTCTTTCGATAAACCGTTCAACTTGCTTGAGCGGCCCTTTGCTTGACCGCTTAGTGTGGTTGACTCTAGTCAACGGTTTCATGGCGGTTAGTGAAGTGGTCCTTCACTAGACCGTTCCTTGTCTTGGGCGGCCTTCTCTTAGACCGTCTAGACCCTTTAGCAGCCCATTGGTAGACCGTGATTTGAGGTTTGACCGTAGTCGTTCGCCTCTTCGTTGTAGCGCCCTTTTCTTAGGCCTCTACGGTACATTTGGCTTAGGTCAACAGGTTAAGGCGGTTAGTGTGGCGGTTTACTCTTTGACCGCCTAGTCCGTGTAGCTCGTCTATATTTGACCGCTTGGTGGTTTGTCCGAATAGGTCGGTTCAGGGTTGATTGGGTTTAATGGCCTAATCCGTGACTGCTATAGTCCCCTAGTGGCCCATTCTATGACCGCTAGCGTATGTTCCTCCGCTTAACTCCTGCGTGTCGTTTCCCGATGTGTTGGTTCCCAAGTGCCTCGGCTTGACCTCGTGGTTTGTCCATTGTCCCGTGGACGTCTTTTGATGTCCTATAAGGGCTATAACCACGTTATAAGGTAGCCATGTGTACTTTGCTATTAGATAGTGTTTTGTACTGCTTCTGAGTCTTTTGAGTCATTATTTAGGTTCTGGTCAACCCGGTGACACCCAGTGGTTGATAAGTGACCTTATGTGTGTCTCGATAGATCGAGACATGGTTCGGGATGCCTAGAGGTGTTGTCTTACCTCGATTTATGTGTCCAGGTGCTTTGAGAGTCGTGATGCTCCCTCAGGTCTCCGTGTGTCATTTTATACGGGTTTGTGGATCCGATGATCCAGTGTCATTTCCTCGACTTAGGATTAGGCTGATTGGCGACTTGTCACTGCCGTTATACGACGATCTTGACTCCGAGTCATGAGACTCAAGGATTGTTGCATTGGTAGGTCTAGTTGCTCTGTCCTAAGTCTGTTGGCAGTTGGTGTACTATCTTTGTGCTTTGTAGTACGAGTGACAGTGCGTGCTTAGCCTGTCTGTACTCCAGCACTCGTGTTTCAGAGTCTCTATGTCTAGTGAGCCTCCACTAGTCGTAGCCTGACGACCTCGAGTGTCGGCCCACCTGGGAGTGGTGGTGCGGCAATTCCTGAAATACAGTCTTAGACTAGTTTCCGTGGGCTCCCTTGCCTTACAGTAGCGTCCTGCTATGGGAGAAAACTAGCTAGAGGCCTGGCTCAAGGCATTGAGCTTGTGTGTGCGCACGTGGTCAGGGGCGTTTTGGACGAACGCCGACGGGCGTGACCCTGACTAGTCACTCGTTACTGTAGTTCCTGGTTCAGTTTAGTGAGTATCTCAGTCTCCGTCATTCTTGACGTCCGTAGGGAGATACTTGTGGCATAGTGTAAGACGTCAGTGGATGCATCTTGTTATTTTTCTAGTGAGGAGGTGCTTCCGTCACTTGGTACATGACCCTCGTGTTTCTTGGAGTTTGTGTTCTTCTTCCGAGTTGGTCTGTTCTTGGCTTCGTCCAAGATCAGCTCTCCCTTTTGAGTTAGTATATTCTCAGCCTTGCCCGAGGATAGCTTTCTGTTGCGTGCATAACGATCTAGTCATGTATGCGTTAGTGTCTGTGTCTGTCTAGGTCTTTTCTAAGGTTTTTGCCAAGTTTTGTAAGACCTTCTCTTTGGGCCTTGTGCCTGTCGACGGATCGATAACTCCTGACTTCGTGAGATCAGGGTTTGCCCTTCTGTCGTTGTTTGGAATAGTTAGGGAGCTGAGTTTGTTCGGCAGTCATGTTTTGTTCGGTACGGATTTTCCCTTTTTTTTTAGCTGTTCTACTCCTGCTCTTCCAGCTTTCTTTTACAGCTTTCTAGTTGTAGTTTAGCTTTTCCTGCTTTACTACTACTGTTGTTTTAGTTGTTGTTCCGTGTTACTGCGTTATTTTTTAGTGGGGATCCGCGTGACCCCTACTGAGCCAGTGACACGAGGCTCACCCCTGCTTTTCAGGTGTGGTCGTCTCTACTTCCTTGCGGTTCCTGGTGTGACGTGTTCATAGTTGCCAACGGTACCTGCGTCGGGCTTCCCCCGACCTCGGTGTACGTTTTTCTTTCTGTTGGACTGTACTTGTCTTTCTTTTGGACTGGACTCTGGTATAATTGTTAAGTTAAACTGTTAATTAAAAAGTACTTTTATTTCTGCTACTTTAGCAAACCTGATTAATGAAATGTAATTGCATATTGTTATATCTATGACTTCAATGTACTACACAACAATCCTTTTATCCCTTCGGAGCTTTACAGCTCTTGGGAGGCTTCACGGGTTCCAAGTGGTATCGAGTCTACTCGGTAATCCTATCGGGTCTACTCGGTAATCCTATCGGGTATATCCGGTATCCGGAGTCCGGGTCGTCACACTCCAACCACACACGCAGGGCGACGCCAACACACATACACACAGGGACGCACCCCAACGCACACACACACACACACGAAGACGAAGTCTCCAACATGATCTGACAACCGGATCAACAACACATACACACGCTGCGACAAATGCCGCACTCTACACACTAGAATAGCTAGATCTGGATAGATCCACACACACACATGCAGATCTATGAAGATCCAAACACACACAAGGATCTAAACTAGACAACCTCACACTACCACAGATCTGAATCGATCCACACACACACAAATGTTTAAAAATTACAAGGAACAAGACTTGAAGCTCAAAACACAAAGACAAATGAAACACAGTTGAGAAAACTCCTGATTTAGGCTCCCCTTGAGTGTATGATGCAGATCTTGAACAAGGCTTCCTTCTTCACTTGAATGGAGATTAAATGGCTTTAGATAGAGCTTGAAGAGCTTGAGGATGGATGAAGAAATCTTCCACGAATTACTGTTCACGGAGCTACAATAGTTCTTCCTTCCCTTGGTAGCCTCTCCTTCAATCCTTCTTGTGATCCCCTTAGGGTTTCTTACCCTTAAGAAGTGTTTTTATATGTCTTGGGTTGGTCAAGGAACCTCCCTAGACATAGATCCACAAATCCTACCTGATTAGGAGGCTAAAGGACTGAAAAGTCCACAAAGGGGGCTTGAACACGTTGGTGAAAAATAAGGTCAAAGAAGGTTGCATCGGGGAGTTCGGTCAACCGGAGGTAGGCGGTTGGTCGACCAAAATTTTACAGGTTTCGAAGATTTCATTGCTGGGAAAACCGATCGACCGGCCTTGGGTTGGTGGTCGACCGAAATCTGTAAAACTCCAGATTTCTAGGTGCTGGTAAATCCGGTCGACCGGACTAGTCTTCCAGGTCGACCGAACTCTGGAAATCCTACAAAATAACATAGTTCAGTTCATGAAACATGTCCAAATATTGAAGACTTGTGCTTAAAGAAAAATGTCCAAATAATATGAGGTTGTTTGAACTTGATGGGGTATTTGTTAAGACATGATAAGTTTGAACATTGGCTTTGTTTAGAATGACCTTGAAACATGTTCAATGCTCACTCTTGAAGATTATGCATGGAATACATTCAATATTATGCAAAAGACTCATGAAATCTCATTTCAAAATGACTCTTTATGAAAATGCAAGGAACAAGTTCAACCCATTAAGAGCACATGAAAAGATATGCATGAGAAACCTTTGAAAGCCTGAGTATCATAGCTTCCAATCTATTGATCAAGGTTAATTCAATAGATCCACCAACAAACAAATCCATATGTTCAAGCATAGAGAACCTTTTCACATCAGACCAAATCAACTTCCCATGGAGGCAAGTCAACTTTACTTGCTTTACCAAAATTGAGAATGCCATAGCCTTACCAAGGGTTCTTGAAGAGTGCAGACATGGTTTACCACTTGTTTTATATTGTAGATAGCAATGTGCTTATCCACACGTTTGTTTTACCTTCCAAGCGACCACCATGATGTTTTATCCTACAATTCAAGATAGTCAAGGTTAATACATCATGAGATGCACAAAGACTTTATTCACAATTAAAAGCTATGAAACCTCTTGGAAAACCAACAATTTCAACCAAGAATCAAGGCCATATAGCAATGCATTGAACCAACATGTTTGAGCCTGCCTCAAATGCCATTTGTCATCTCAACCATATTTGAACAACAACATGAGTGCACACTGACATCAAGAACATGTGCAAGCAAGAACATGTGTAAGCAAACATAAAGTTTAGTTATCATTAAAAACATATGCAAGGCATATACAACATTCTCCCCTTTTGATAAAAAAATGCATCTTTTAAACTTAAGAACGTGCATGCTTCTCCCCATAACCAAGTTATGACTCGTCAAACTATTCTCCCCCTTTGACATCATCAAATGAAATAGTTTGAGATAAGAATTATGGAGTTGAGTTTAGACATGAAGGTTCTGAAGAGAATGAGCTTGGACAGTCTCCCTCTTTGACACATGAGTTGAACAATGTAGGAGGACACAAGGAGATCACAAAGACATACATGATTGACTTTGATATAAAAAGGCAGTTTCAGTAACAGGTCAGACATGTGCAAGACAATTCTCAATCTGATACAAATCTCATAAGTCAGAATTGACTAATTTTCAGATTCTTCCATTATAACAACTTATGATGTGTGCCTTCTTTAATCAACATGGTTCAAAAAACTAATAAATTCAGAGTTTATCAATGAAGTTTCTGTAGACATAACAACATTCAAGTTTTGTAGAGATGAACCAAAATTTCATATTAGAAACCCTGTTTAACCTTCCTCTACCTTACTCATTGAAGTTTCAGTGACTTCTTTAAGAGTTACAAAAATTAGTCTTGAGGTTAAACAAACAAGATTTTCTGATTTGTTCCAGGGTTTTAGCATGTTTCTCTTTCTTTCAATTGCCTTTTTTCAGATTTTTCAAATGTTCAATAACAATTTTCTTTTAAGAGCAATTAAGTCCAGTGCATACTTTGTATCTAGAGGATAAACATTGTTTAGATGCCATTATCCCTAAGAACTCAGTATGGCTGACTGTCATTCTTCAATAGAATAGAGATAACATTGACACCTCATGACATATCTCAGCTCACTTTATTGATGAGTGAGATATATTTCTCAGTGAACAAGTCATTGCTCTACCTAGATTTTTAAAAATTTTCCAGCAGAGTTAACATGGCACTTCATGACACAGTCCGCTAGACTTCAAGGTCAAGGGACATGGTTTATCAGTGAACCATTGTCATTGCTCTGACAAAATTAGCCCTTAGGACTATCAGATTCTCTGATGTTTAAAAGCAATACTTAACCTAAGTAACTCAACCAAGGTTAGTCATGATATCAGAATTTTCAGATTTCAGAACAATTATTTAGGGCACAACATGTAAAGGTTGGTTAAAGTCTATAAAAGTTGAACACAGATGTTTTCAAGACATTCATCTTTAAGCTCATTGAAATCATTAATATCAAACCAGCAAATTATTTTGGACAATCATAAACTTGCATAATAGAGGATTCCTAATTCAAGTTGTTTTCAGATTTATGATTTTGGTACACCGATTGGAATTATACTGAATTTTTAGGATAGCTCAAGAAATTTCACAAGAGACAGCTAAGGACAATGCAACAAGCATGAGGGTGACTTTCCAATCAAAATAGTTTCAAGGAAGTTCAAGGATTATCAACAGACAGAATGATTTCTAAGCATGATAAGATGGCAGTAGGAAAATAGCTTAGCAGTAGTGCAAACGGTGACTCCAACTAGAAATGGGCACAACAATTAGCAGACAACAGATGAAGTCAACTTGGGATGCTATTTAAGTCGGCTTGAGAATTTTCAGGTAAGACTCCCCCTTAGCAGATGCATGAGTTTAACAATGGTATGAAACTTAATCTAAATGCTTGTGAGTAACCGGATGTGAGCATTGACTCCCCCTCACTAAATGCAAACTATGCATGAGGGTAAATGCTAATCAAATGAGACACTTACTCCCCCTATGTAGATGCACTGATGCATCATATCTAACATGAAGACCATGCAAGAAGTATACTAACATGAAGACCATGCAAGAAGTATGCTAACTACATATACCGACCCTTGGTACTTGGTAGAGGACTTGATTATAAGAACCACCTCAATGCATAGTGTGTGCTTCCAGACAACATTACTGTCCTTCTTCACATCACCATTTGATATACCAAGTGGTCATGTATGAAAATACAACAACCAATGCAGTTTATAGCATAACAATGCAAGACACTATGCAGCAGATTTTCAATCTAAATCAAGATAATGCAATGTGTGCAAACTAGAAGGTGCATGCATTTCAAAATTTTGGCTCCCCCTTAATTGATCAATCAATTTAAACATTGAGCACATGAATCTAATCTAACTAGAACTGCAACTGACCAGAGGGAAATGAAAATTATAAGATGTAAAAATAAAACTAGAAACTGGGGTTTTACCACACGACAGGTGCCTTGGCCTTATTGACCCCTTTATTTTTTTTTATTTCTCCAAGGCACACTTGCAAAACATATTCTCATTTTGAGTTTTTAGGTACCCAAGATTCCTTGGGTCCTGAAGGGTTAGTAGCACCTTTGGTGGGTGCTCTCCATAGTTTTTGAGCATGAATTTCATCAATTTTCAATAAACGGCAATCAAACATATGATGCCCAACTCTACCACAGTAGTGACAACAACCTAAGACTTTCACTTTTTGCTATGATTGAACATGGAATTTTTTAGGATAACTATGGGTATTATCAACCTTAGCATGGAAATTTTGTTTCCTTTTCAAGTGCCAACAATCCTTGACTGTATGGCCATGCTTTCCATAATTGAAGTACACAATGTTCTTATAGTTTGAAACAAATTTATTTCTTTCAAAAGCATTTATTTTAACAGGGAATTTAACAGATTCATAATTAAATTTTCTTCCCTGGGCATGTCAAAAGTGAGCAGCAATGTGGCCTATCTTACCACAGCAAAAACAATGAATCTTCTTGTTCTAAACAGTAGGAGATTCCCTAGTATGCATCCTATTTAAATTCAAATCATCATTTTTTATGAGAAAACAATCATGCATGAAGTGACCATGATTTCCATAATTATAGCATGAAGTTTTCTTTAGTATTCTATTTGTTGAATTTTTGTTTCCCAGATTTACTTTTCTGTTTCTGAATTGTGGGCTATTTAAGTTGAGATGTGGTGGCTACACTGGATGATTTTGCAAAGGATGTCATCAACTTGTTTTCATATGCTTTCTTATTAGCATTGTTGTAGCCCAGCCCTTCCTTTTAGACATTTATCTTAACTCCCAGCAACTTATCCAAATTTTCTTGCCCATCAACAAATTTTGACAATGAATTCTTCAAATCTTGAACTTCACTTTCTACAATGGCAATGAGCAATTCAGAGTTAGCATTTTCTTCTTCACTTTTAGTCAGTCTTTCATTCAATGATGCATTTATAGTTTTATGATTTTCAATTTCAACTTCAAGACTGGCTAATTTATCTGATCCGTCCGAAATCACACACTTACCCTTTTCAAAGGCAACTAATCTGTCAGATAGGGTAGTGTTTAGATGTTTCAAATTTTCATTTTCTTTTATCAGATCAGCATTTTGAATTAATTCATCAATCAAGGTCTGATCACTGTTAGATGTTTTCTGTTTGTTTTCAACTTCAGAATTTTGGATAACATATCTTTGTTTTCTTCTCTTAAAGAGCCAATCATTTCTTTGTGCATTTGAACATCAAAATCATAACCCCTATTTAGTTCTTCCAACTATGAACATTTTTCACATGAGGAGTTAAAATTATTCTGCTCAATTTTCTTTTTCAATTTTTTATTTTCAGACTTGACTTTCTTGTAACTATCTAGCAATTTATCATAAATCTCCATTAGATCATACAAAGGCAGTTCCGCAGACTCAGAGCTTACTTGGGAAGATGAGTCACCTTTCTGATCACTGTTGTGATCGCTTCCATTGGCCATCAAACATCTGTTCTCCTCTTCTTTGTGGATGCAGGCCAATTTATCCAATATACCTTTGGCAGTACTACAGTTTAAAACAAATGGAAAAGCATTAAAGTCAACTGCAGCTTTCATCAAGTTTAAAGCTTTAAGATTATCACTATTCTTGGATCTGTGAGCATCGGTCCATCTGGACACATCCTTAGGTAATTTGTGTGGACCATTGTAGATGAGGTCCCAGAGGTGCGGACTTCTCGAGTCTACAAATGTACCCAACTTGCCTAACCAGGATTCAAAATTAGAACCATTGAACATTGGCGGATGAACCATTGAAACCGATCGAGGGCAATAATTCGTAATAACAAAAGCACCAAAATAGCATGATCCTCTCTATAGATCGTTGGATCTGATGAATCAGAGACCCACTCCGATACCAATTGTTGGGTGCAAGGACGTGATCTAGAGGGGGGGTGAATAGATCCCCTTATAAAAATTATGCCCAATTTTAAAACTCGCGCCCACTATGCTCAAGTTAAAAAACCACCCACTCAAATTATCTGAAAGATGCGGAATATGAACTAACCCAAAGGAAAGACTAGAAGCAAATGAAAGGTTCACACCAAACAAGTCTTGAACACTTAACGGGTTGAATGCACAAATAGATGATGGCTCACACAAAAGCTGCTAGTTAAACTGATGATATCACACTAACAAGATGTATGTCAAATATCAAGCATACATATCAAGCACACAGCCCATCCTATGAAGGAGATAGATGAAAAGGATGTTGTGTCCCTGTGTTTTGATGATGTCATTATGCAGAAATTGGGATTTTGATATGCGCTTGAATATGCTAATGTCTTGATGTTTAATGCCTTGTGTGCATTGAGTTAGTGAAGAACGGGTTCAAGATGAAAGAAAAAGGTTTGTTTGAGAACAAGAGTCAACTTCGGATGGCCTTGAAGTCGACTTGAGGTCACCCAGGTCACCCGCTAGGAGAAGAAGTTAAGGCTGACAAACAGATTGTTAAGGGTGTAAAATGTCAACTAAGGGTGGCAAATATGTTGTCTATGGTGAAAAATATCTTCTAAGGCTGATATATGCATGACAGTGCTTCCAATAGTGAAATGTGTTAGAGCTGCGTCAACGCAATAGGTCTGTGGATTCGACGCAGGCACGGGCAACTCGCAAGGTTGAATTGCCCAAGCAGCGGCGATAATTGTTCGTGAATAAGGCTGATAAATAGATGCCTAGTTTTGATAAATAGGCTTTTGGAGTGACAAATAGCCATGTAAGGCTGAAATATGGGCAACAACTTTGCAAGTATGAAGAAAGGTGGAAGCGAAGTCGACTTCAAAAGACTTTGGAGTCGACTGTAGTTACATGAAGTTTTCCAGTCACAGTGTCGACGGCTCTCTCAAGGATAAGGGTGATAAATAGATACTTAGTGGTGACAAATGGCCACCATGGGTGAAAAATGGGTTCTATGTATGGAAAATGAACCTTGGAGCAAATCACGTGAAGAATGTTGAAGCTACGTCGACACAGTGAAGTCTTATGTCGATGCAGGGATGATGAAGCCTGAAGAAGAACAAATGTTCAACATGGTCAACAGTGTCAAAATGGTCAACAAGGCTTTATACAGTCAACATAGTCAACAAATCAAGAATAGTCAAATTGGTCAATGGTCAACTCAACAATGCAACCAAGTCTTCTTGGTCAACAAAGTCAATAGTCAACATGCTGTTTAAATACCTTCTCAAAGGTCAAACTCTAGTCAAGGTCATCTGGTCAAAGTCAAAGTGCAGCCAAGGTTGACAGAAGATGTTTCAAGCTGAAGAAGGCCAATACGGTGAAAAATAGCTAAGTGTTGAGCAAAGGAGGCAAAAGGATCATAAGGTAGAAAAATACCCAATATCTGTAACAAATAGCCAACAAGGGTAACATATGTGCAGCTAGTGGTGATAAATAGGTAAGGCGACGGTCGAAGGCTGATTGGAAAATGGCTAAGGCGACGGCTCGCTTGCCTAAGGGTGACAAATGGCTAGGTAAGTGTGACATATAGGCGATAAGGGTATAAAATGGCTGGTAATGGTGATAAATAGCCTAAAAGGCTGAATTTTAGTTCTCGTGTCTGCCACATACCCGAGCTCAAAGCCCCTTGAGTTGGCACGTGACCCGAGGTTACCCTAACAGAAGAACATTCTCTACCCTGCCACGTGGATAGAATGTCAGAAAAGTTTTCTCTCTCCTAACATGTGGACCAATGGGAAATAGAAGGAATCAAATATTTTATCCAATACCTTTCCGGAGTCTCTGTTTCATATATATTGATCATTCCTCTCAAAAGAGGAGTATGCTGCAAGAAGGAGAGGCGACCATTGAAGAGCTGAGAGGCTACGAAGAGCTGAAGAAGAAGAAGGGAAAAGATAGAGAGTTTATGAGAGAAGAAGTAGAAAAGAAAGAGGGAAAGCTCATGAGAAGAAAAAGAAGAGAGAGGCAGCCAGTTTCAAAAGAGTGTGTGCAGCCCAGTTTATGTTGAAGATATGTCTGCTTGTTTGGCCTCTAGATCAAATCCAAGCCATTGTGCTTTCTTCATAGCTACCGTTGCTATGTTTCTTATCTTGCTTTTGTTTTCATTTTCCTTTGGTTCTACAAGCAAGTTGTGATGCTCAACTGTAAGAGGATTTGTTCCTCTGTATAGAAAGCTGTGAGGCTCAGCGGATAGCAAGCTATGAGGCTCAGCTGTGTAGCAAGTTGTGAGGCTCAACAGTTCAAGCTGTTAGTCAGCGGAAGCCTCACATACTCTGGATGAATGGGGGGTAGATGTACGTCTGTTTGGTGTAGACTGAACCACCTAAAAATCTTGGGTGTTCGTGGTTTGCTTTGTGTGTGATCCTTTGTTGTGTCCCCCTTTTTGATGATGGCAACACTGTGAGTCATTCTTGTGTTTCATTCACTCTATAGTCATAACAAATGGGTAGACATAATTGATGTAGATTCAATGCATGGGATTTTCTTTTTTTTGATGTTGTTAACATTTTTGTTGATGATAAATGCATGTGAATCAATGAGCTTTGTGAAGACAGGTAAATGAGTTTTGTGAAGACAGGTTGATTCTGAACAAAAGAATGGCCAGAAGCCTACCGCTAACAAATGACCAGCTATGGGTGTCAAATAGAAGATAAGGCTGACAAATAGCCTCACAAGGGTGAAAAATATCTTCTAAGGCTAATATATATAGACGACAGTGCAAGAGCAGTGAAAAGTGTTAAGGCTGCATTGAAGCAATAGGCCCGTGGAGTCGACGCAGGCACGAACAACTCGCAAGACTGAATTATCCAAGCAGTGGCGACAGTTTTTTATGAATAAGGCTGACAAATAGATGCCTAGTTCTGATAAATAGGCTTTTCAAGTGACAAATAGGCCGTCATGACTGAAAAATGAGTTATAGCGATGAAGCCTTCACAACTTCTCTTCGCTGCGTTGACGCAACCATGTCCTACGTCGACGCAGTCAAAGACAAAGCTAGTTGCAATGAGCCCCTGTGCAGAGAAGCAACGTCCAAGGCAGCAGCGACGGCTCTCTAAAGACTAAGGGTGAAAAATAGATGCCTAACAGTGATAAATAGGCTACAAGGGTGTAAAATAACCTACTAAGGATGAAAACTGTGTTGTAGCGCTGAAAGGCTTGGACGCGTTGAAGACAACGTCGATGCAATGCTATATGGCGTCAACGTAGTCCAATAGGCAAGACCAATATGGCTGTCAAAGGAATGGCAAAGGCTAAAGGACATGAAGTTGAAGACTCTATTTGCAAGCCAAGGCTGGTAGTGTTGAAAGAGAGAAGCTGCATTGACGGAGCACTCCAGCATCGTCCACGCAGCCAAAGGGAAACACTTTGAAGTAGCATCCACGTAGCACTATGACAGCGTCGACGTAGCCAATGGAATCAAACTTCAAAAGGAGCCAACTGGTCAACACGGTCAACATAGCAAATCACCCAATCTTCTTGGTCAACAAAGTCAATAGTCAACATGCTGTTTCAATACCTTCTCACCTGTAGTCAAGCTGACACCAGTCAAGGTCAAACTCTAGTCAAGGTCATCCAATCAAAGTCAAAGTGCGACCAAGGTTGACAGAAGATGTTGCCAGCTGAATAAGGCTAATATAGTGAAAAAATGGCTAAGTGTTGAGCAAAGGTGACAAAAGGATCATAAGGCAGACAAATACCCAGTATCCATCACAAATAGCCAACAAGGGTAACATATGTGCAGCTAGTGGTGACAAATGGCTAAGGCGATGCTCAAAGCAAAGCAAAAAAAAGGCTAAGGTGACAACTCACTAGCCTAAGGGTGACAAATGGCTAGGTAAGTCTGACATATAGGTGTTAAGGGTATAAAATGGCTGATAAGGTTGATAAATAGCCTTGAAGGTAGAATTTCTATTTTCTTGTGTCTGCCACACGCCCGAGTTCGAAGGCCCTTCAGTTGGCACGTGACCCGAGGCTACCTTAACAGAAGAACATTCTCTCCTCTAGCACATGGACAGAATGTCAGAAAAATTTTCTCTCTCTTGACACGTGGACCAATTGGAAAAAGAAGGAATCAAATATTTTATCCAATACCTTTCCGGAGTCTCCATTTCATATATATTGATCATTCCTCTCAAAAGAGGAGTATGCTGTAAGAAAGAGAGGCGGCCACTGATCGAAGAGTTGAGAGGCTATGAAGAGCTGAAGAAGAAGAAGAGAAAAGAGAGAGTCTGTGACAGAAGAAGTAGAAAAGAAAGAGGGAAAGCTCGTGAGAAGAAAAAGAAGAGAGAGGCAGCCAGTTTCAAAAGAGTGTGTGCAGCCCAGTTTATGTTGAAGATCTGTCTGCTTGTTTGGCCTCTGGATCAAATCCAAGCCATTGTGCTTTCATCATAGCTACCGTTGCTACGTTTCTTTCCTTGCTTTTAGTTTTTCATTTTTCCTTTGGTTCTTCTAGCAAGCTGTGAGCCTCAGCTGTAAGAGGATTTATTCCTCTGTGTAGCAAGCTGTAAGGCTCAGCGGATAGCAAGCTATGTTACTCAGTGGATAGCAAGCTATGTTGCTCAGCGGTTGCAGGGATTTGTTCCCCAAAGTAGTGGATCAGCTGTTCAAGCTGTTAGTCAGCGGAAGCCTCACTCTGGTAGAGTGGGGGGTGGACGTAGGTCTTCTTGGTGCGAACAGAACCACCTAAAAACCCCTTGTGTTTTATGGTGTGTTTGTGCGATTGCCTCTAGTCGATTTGATATCTATATTCTGCCCAGTTCTGTGAAAGTCTTTAAAAGCTGGTATATTAAAAGGTGTACTCATACATCTTGTGTGAGGAGAGTTTTTGAACTCTACCCTTTGCCTTGTACCAGAGTCTCTATAGACCCATGTGTGAACAGCTAAGTGCTCGATTCAAGTCCTGATTGAAGTACTTGTTTGGACTTGGTCTTGTTGTGGGTCGTCAATTTCGTTAAGTGTTCGAGACTTGTTTGGTGTGAACCTTTCATTTGCATTTAACGTTCTTTCAGTGGGTAGTTTTTAACTTGAGCATAGTGGGCGCAAGTTTTCAATTTGGGCATAATTTTTAAAAGGGGATCTATTCACCCCCCCTCTAGATCCAGTCCGTGCACCTGACAATTAGTATCAGATATTTAAGAGCAATCAAGTACAATGCAGACTTTGTATCTAGAGTGATGGGGGCATCCTTTGCCCCTCCACCTTTTTAGGCTCGGAAGGCCCATCAGCATGCGCCATTGTGTTCGTCATAATTTTATGAGTCTAGTCATGTAATTTTTATATTTTATTTGAGTCATCATCATGTAATTTTCCCTTTATTTGAGTCACGTACCTAGGTTGGTAGGTTAACTACCAAAGTCTTGTGTCATTATGTTGGTTTGTTAGGCTATTGGGCCCAACTAATGGGCTAGGCCCAGGGGCGCCCCCCCCTTGGAGTGCTTGGTCAATAATTGTTTAGTCTGGGTCATTTTTATCCTAGGAAAAGTCCAATGCCTATAAATAGGCCCCCACTCCTCTCATATGTAACAACTTATGCATGAATATTGAAATCCAGAATTCCAAATCCTACAAGACCTCTCTCTCATTATCTCACTCTCTATTGGGGTGGATTCCCCTTCCCTCTCTCCTCTCCCCTCTCTCTCTCCCCCCAAGAGGAGGTCACCCCCTTCTCTCTCTCCTCCCCTCCCTCTCTCTCCTCCACATCATCAACTCTCTCTCTCCCCCTCATTACTCATCCTCACACTTCCCATAACCCCTCATTACTACCCCCTAGTTCCAAGACAACTCCACCCAATCCACACCCCACCCTCCAACCCCCAACTACCCACTACCCTTCCCCAAGCATCTTTCCACCTTCCCAAGGCTGACACAACTTCTCCCAAGATCCCAAATTTGAATCTCCCTCTCATCTCACAACCCCCCTACCATGTTGGGTTGCCCAAACCAGCCCCCCACTCAGCCCAAGGTCGCCCTCCTCCTCCCTCTCCCATTGCTTGTCCCATTGCATCCACCTCCACCTTCCTGCCCTCTCTAGCCAGCTTCAAACCAGTTGGCCCTCACCACTGCCCCCATAGCCCTCCATCAGGCCTCCAGCAACTCCCCTCCACATCCCACAGCCATCAGCCATCCTCCCTTTGCTAAGTTGCCCCACCCCAACACCATTTGACACTATTAGGTTGCAGCTACATCAACAGTTCGTTGGCAGCAAGCTTGGGCCCTGGAAGCAGCATCGTCCCCGCCACTTCCCCTCATCTTCTGGTGTCAAGGCATATACCTCTGGAAAGGTCGTCCAGTGACCTTTCTAGGCGAGGTGGTTTCATCTTCGTCCAAGCACCGAGCTGCCCGTAGGAGGGATTCTCCCTCAACTGCGCAGGATCACTCAGGCAGGGAACCAGAACGTGATTGGAAGCTCAACCACAGTGATCCCACTAGGAACCTGGACAAAAGTTCTTCTGCAAAGATCTTCTTCACTTGTCTACTTTCAGAATCAAGAAGCGGAACTCCGATTGGCGCCCGGTAGCAAGAGTTATCAATTTCTTCCTCCAGGTGCTCGGTTCTGCTTCCACTCTATCTGCACCGACCCTTCTTCAGTGTTCAGAATCTACCGGATGACTCCGACATCATTTGGTATCTCCGTCAGTTCAGATTTGAAGTAGACTCGTCAACGGTTCTAACGGCTCTGACGGCACCTGATTCTGAGTTTGGGAGCGTTCGTGCCACCCTCTGCTTCCTGCTGTTAGGAACCTGCAGCTGTCCGAACAGAGGATCTGCTACCCTGTTCAAGCCCCTACCCCAACCAGCAGCGGTACCAGAAGAAATCAAGAAAATTCTGGTGTCTTCCCGGTCCAGCTACAAAGCGTTTCCCACTAGTTTCGTCTTCAGAAAAAATCCGGAGTGACCGCAGTGTCAAGAGAACCGACTGTCTATCCAGAAGCACAGAGAATGGTCAGAATCGGCTTCGGTAACCTTTTCTTATTTCTAGCTTGATTTTCCCCCTTTCGCTTGGCCGGCTGAAGGCCCCTCCCTGCGTGGAGGTAGCTTTGGCTATATCAACTTAACCCCCACCCTGAGATCCGCCCCTTGCAAGGGGTGTAGTTCATGTATTAATTCAGGTCGCAGGTTTGAAGCTCCGTCGACGCGGCGTGCGGGTGCATACCCACGCCTCCCCGCTCGCCCCCGTCTCCGGCCGGAGTCGGCGTCTTCACGCCGGCTAGGTGAGCCTCGGTCCCTCTCTTGGCTGGTTTCAATTCATTGCTAGCATAGTATTATCGCCACTGTTTCGTCGGACAGTGAATGAGAGCTCGGTCCTAAATTGCTAGTGCCGTGAGTGACCACCGCGGGCGAGTTGTGAGTGAACCATTACATCCCACACCCTTGGTGTGCTGGCTGCCCATGATTTGGGCATCCCAGGCCCATTTGGGGTTCTCCCCAAGCTAGCCAACCTTTGGAGCCTCAAGGTCCCGCCTCGGACCCTCTCCATCATCGCCGAGTTGCCTTCGGGCACTAGTGTGCGCCAAGCGAGTGAGCTCGCTAGTGTGAGTCCGCTGCCCAACTTGAATGCTTGCAAAATAGGTCCAAGGGTGGTGTCACATCAAGTGGTATCAGAGTAAGTTTATAACTTGTCTCTATCAAGTTGGTCCTAGGACGTGTTTATGCATTTAGAGTCCCCGGTTGCATCTCTCTTGTCCACTAGTATGGCCACCTCATACCGACCTTACCAATCGGCCCTCTCCATAAGTCCAAACCACCAAGGGATGCCTACCACTAACACACATAACCTCCCTGGCCATGTCAACTACCTCATGAAGGCCTTGACCTATGCCAATGAGCGGCTTGATAACATATCGGGTCGACTCAACCAACTTGGAGAAAATGGGCCCGCCCCAAGGACGGACGATGGAAGGACATGTCCCCCACCTCCCACTTTTGATGGGACTCATCTTAATGACTATTTAGATTGGGAGGCATCAATGGACCATTACTTTGAGAGGAATCCCATGTCCGAGGATAGGATGGTTCAATGTGCCAAAATGCAACTAACCAAAAGGGCTCAAACTCATTGGGTTAAAATTGAAGGCTTAAGGATAATTAGAAGGGAAGCTCCCCTCACCACATGGGAGGACATGAAGGATCAACTTAGGGCTAGATATGTTTTCCCCTCCTACTCGGATCACCAAAGCCCAAGGAGCATTTCAACTCCACCATCCCCGCCCGACCAACCCAAGACTCCAACTCCCCAATTCCCCACAATGCAACCAAAACCCCATTCCACAACCCACATTACCCAAACCCCTTTGACCACCCCTCACCTCTCCCCTTCTCAAAAGGGAAAGAGCAAAATGGAAATAGAAGTGAGTGAAATAAACCCGGGTAAGTGTGAGCCAGAATGTTATAGGTGCCACTAATTGGGGCACATCGCCGGGCAATGCCCCACAAGGAAGCATTTTCCCATGTCCCTAGTGGTTGAAACATCTCCCACCCCGGCCACCATTACCCCTCCATCATTCCCCAACAAGGACACCCCACCCAAGAACAATCTTTCCAAAACCCCTCAACCCACCCATCTTCCTCTTCCTACCCCAACCCAACCACAACCTAGACCTCCACTACTTCCCTTACCAATCCCAACCCAAGCCCATGCTTGTTCACCACCTCGGGTGCACCATGCACCGTCTATCACCAATTCCCCCGCATTAGACCTACCCAACCCATTATCATTAGTAGTCGAAACCCACACACCCATCCACATGGAAATGGATGCTAGTCCTGATCAACAACCTACCATAAGGAAAATCCAAGAACCTCCACTTCCACCCACCTCTCCTAGACCGGATCCTCAAGAGCCACACACCTTCACCGTGAATGAGTCCATACTCCAATGGCTCAAACAAAGGCCCCACCATCCTTAGTTCACCCCCACACCTCTCACCCATGAGACATCAATCCCAACTTGTGGCCCTCCCCTCCTTTCACACCACGATCCAATCCTACTACGAGGTAGAGGGTTGGGATGATCTCCTCAAGGGTTTAGAATGTCAACTAAAGTTGACTTGCTTATTGACCTTAGGAACGGCCCACCCAAGAAGCCTTAGTCTCATCCACCCATGTGATGGTTCTATCACCTCGGTCTTCACCATTGGTTGCTACACTAGTGACCTCCTTCTCATTCTCCCTATGGATGAAGAGCCCATCCCGGTCCACTCCCCTACCATTGTGATTCCTAGAACCTTGGCCAACCAACCCACCCCATACACTGGCCCAACCATTTCACTAGAAGAGGATGATTCATCACCTTGTGAGGACCTTGAGGACATGGAGTATCTCTCTCTAGGTAATCCTTATCATGATCCCTTTGATCCCTTCCTATGGGAGTCTAGTTCCCCATGTGACCCACCCACCTTACTCACCACTCACCTTACCCCACCCCCACCCACCATGACGGGCCAAATCCCTCCCTTCCTAGAATCGGGTTACACCATGGGAGCCTTGACCTTAGGCAACATACACCTTGGGATTGATGAATTGCCCCACTCCATGATTTTCCCCTTCTTAGATCCCTTTGATCCATACGAGTGGAAGCTCAAGGGCCACCCCACACCCATGCACATGGAAGTCATCTCTAGGATAGGAATGCATGTGCCTAGGCATACCGCACCACTTGACATGATTCATAAGTTAGGTCTATTCATTCATATCACCCACATGTCAAGTAGGAAGCATGAGTGGTCCTTATTCAGATGTAATGGCCCACCTTCATTCATCATGAGTCTTAAGCATAATAGGAGTATTCATGGATGTCCGGGTCCTCCGACACTTATCATACCTACGCATGAGAAGGACATTTATGGATGCCCCGGTCCCCCCAAATCATTCAAAGTCTTCATAACATCAATGCACGATAGGTCTATATGTGGTTGTCCTAGACCACCTTTGCATACCACACATTGTCCACTCACACCGCATCCTAGTGCATGGCATATGCATCCAAGCAAGTATCAAGCAACAAGCGGTGAGATTCACAAGAAACGGGCAAAAACTCATGAGCGCCACTTGGAATTCCAAGTTGACAACTTGGTGATGACGACTTTGGAGTGGCTCTACCCTAGGGTCACCTCTAACTTGAGGGCACGAGGACTTGGACCTTGCCAAGTTCCGAGGGGCTTTGGCAACCCGGCTTGCGGGTTGGACTTACCGATGGGTTTTGGGATTCACCCCATTTCTCATGTGACGGATCCGGCACCCTCTAAGGGCACCGCGGTGGTTCCTAGTGAGTGCCTTGAGCTTACACCTATCCTTGCGAGAGACACCCTCGGAGTGCCACCACAAATTAGCCTGAGAGCCCGACGTGAGCACACAGCGGCAATACTAGGCAAGCAAGATCCCATCACCAGCATGAGAGTGTGTCCGAGCCACTTTGACGAGCTGAAGCGCCCATCTCCGGCTATGAGCGAAGGTTGAGTTTGGAGATCGTGGTTCGCCCGGAGCTGCATTTTGGTGTACTACTTCCCCGGTGGACCCATACTCTACGGGGTCGAGTTCTCCCCATCCCGGGGGTATGATGGGGGCATCCCTTGCCCCTCCACCTTTTTAGGCTCGGAAGGCCCATCAGCATGTGCCATTGTGTTCGTCATAATTTTATGAGTCTAGTCATGTAATTTTTATATTTTATTTGAGTCATCATCATGTAATTTTCCCTTTATTTGAGTCATGTACCTAGGTTGGTAGGTTAACTACCAAAGTCTTGTGTCATTACGTCGGTTTGTTAGGCTATTGGGCCCAACTAATGGGCTAGTCCCAGGGGCGCCCCTCCCTTGGAGTGCTTGGTCAATAATTGTTTAGTCAGGGTCATTTTCATCCTAGGAAAAGTCCAATGCCTATAAATAGCCCCCACTCCTCTCATATGTAACAACTTATGCATGAATATTGAAATCCAGAATTCCAAATCCTACAAGACCTCTCTCTCATTATCTCACTCTCTATTGGGGTGGATTCCCCTTCTCTCTCTCCTCCCCTCCCTCTCTCTCCTCCACATCATCAACTCTCTCTCCCCCCCTCATTACTCATCCTCACACTTCCCATAACCCCTCATTACTACCCCCTAGTTCCAAGACAACTCCACCCAATCCACACCCCACCCTCCAACCCCCAACTACCCACTACCCTTCCCCAAGCATCTCCCCACCTTCCCAAGGCTGACACAACTTCTCCCAAGATCCCAAATTTGAATCTCCCTCTCATCTCACAACCCCCCTACCATGTTGGGTCGCCCAAACCAGCCCCCCACTCAGCCCAAGGTCACCCTCCTCCTCCCTCTCCCATTGCTTGTCCCATTGCATCCACCTCCACCTTCCTGCCCTCTCCAGCCAGCTTCAGACAAGTTCGCCCTCACCACTGCCCCCACAGCCCTCCATCAGGCCTCCAGCAACTCCCCTCCACATCCCACAGCCATCAGCCATCCTCCCTTTGCTAAGTTGCCCCACCCCAACACCATTTGACACTATTAGGTTGCGGATACATCAACAATTCATTGGCAGCAAGCTTGGGCCTTGGAACCAGCATCGTCCCCGCCACTTCCCCTCATCTTCTGGTGTCAAGGCATATACCTCTGGAAAAATAGTCCAGTGAGCTCTCTAGGCGAGGTGGTTTCATCTTCGTCCAAGCACCGAGCTGCCCGTAGGAGCGATTCTCCCTCAACTGCGCAGGATCACTCAGGCAGGGAACCAGAACGTGATTGGAAGCTCAACCACGGTAATCCTTGTGGGAACCTGGACGAAAGTGCTTCTGCAAATATCTTCTTCGATCTGTCTACTTTCAGAATCAAGAAGCGGAACTCTGATTGGCACCCGGTAGCAAGAGTTATCAATTTCTTCCTCCAGGTGCTCGGTTCTCCTTCCACTCTGTCTGCACCGACCCTTCTTCAGTGTTCAGAATCTACCGGACGACTCCGACATCATTTGGTATCTCCGTCAGTTCAGATTTGAAGTAGACTCGTCAACGGTTCTAATGGCTCTGACGGCACCTGATTCTGAGTTTGGGAGCATTCGTGCCACCCTCTGCTTCCTGCTGTTAGGAACCTGCAGCTGTCCGAACAGAGGATCTGCTACCCTGTTCAAGCCCCTACCCCAACCAGCAGCGGTACCAGAAGAAATCAAGAAAATTCTGGTGTCTTCCCGGTCCAGCTACAAAGCGTTTCCCACTAGTTTCGTCTTCAGTAAAAATCCGGAGTGGCCACAGTGTCAAGGGAACCGACTGTCTGTCCAGAAGCGCAGAGAATGGTCAGAATCGGCTTTCGCAACCTTTTCTTGTTTCTAGCTTGATTTTCCCCCTTTCGCTTGGCCGATTGAAGGCCCCTCCCTGCGTGGAGGTAGTTTTGGCTGTATCAACTTAACCCCCACCCCGAGATCCCCCCCTTGCAAGGGGTGTAGTTCATGTATTAATTCAGGTCGCAGGTTTGAAGCTCCGTCGACGTGGCGTGCGGGTGCATACCCACGCCTCCCCGCTCACCCCCGTCTCCTGTCGGAGTCGGCGTCTTCACGCCGGCTAGGTGAGCCTCGGTCCCTCTCTTGGCTGGTTTCAATTCATTGCTAGCATAGTATTATCGCCATTGTTTCGTCGGACGGTGAATGAGGGCTCGGTCCTAAATTGCTAGTGCCGTGAGTGACCTCTGCGGGCGAGTTGCGAGTGAACCATTACATCCCACAACCTTGGTGTGCTGGCCGCCCATGATTTGGGCATCCCAGGCCCATTTGGGGTTCTCCCCAAGCTAGCCAACCTTTGGAGCCTCAAGGTCCCGCCTCGGACCCTCTCTATCATCGCCGAGTTGCCTTCGGGCACTAATGTGCGCCAAGCGAGTGAGCTCGCTAGTGTGAGTCCGCTGCCCAACTCGAATGCTTGCAAAATAGGTCCAAGGGTGGTGTCACATCATAGAGGATACATATTATTTAGACGCCAGTATCCATAAGAACTCAGTATGACTGACTATCATGTCTCTTTAAGAACAAAGATAGCTTTATCACCTCATGACATATCCCAACTTATGTCATTGATAAGTAATATATATTTCTCAATGATCCTGCCATTGCTCTGCCAAGATTTTGCAAAAAAATTTCTATAGAGTTAACAGTGGCACTTCATGACATAGTCCACAAAACTTCAAGGTCAAGGGACATGGTTTCTCAGTGAACCATTGTCATTGCTCTATCAATATTGACCCTTTAGGAGTTTTCAGATTTTCTGATATTTAAAGACAATACATAACCTAAGTACCTCAACCTCAGTTGCCATTACTATATGAGTTATCAGATTTCAAAAAATTCACCAAGACACAACATACAAAAGGTGGTTAAGGCCTATTAAAGTTGAACACAAAATGTTATGACCACCAATTTTGGCATTGGCCTAATTGAGAATAATTCGAGCCCATGAACTCAATGAGCTAGAAATCTGGACAGATTATTAAAGGATCCTTAGGAAATTCGTAACTTAATATAGGGAGGTTAGAATTAGGTGAAACCAAAGCCCATGCAATGACCATTGGGTAAGGAACAACTTTTATGAAGAGTAAAACTTCTGAAAAATAGGCCTAATAGGAGATAAGGAGGAGTTATGATAATGGGTCGAAACAGTTACAGAAAAATGCTTACCCGTTGAAATAGGGATAATTGGGCCCACGGTTAACCAAATGAGATGAAACTTGGCCCATTTGAAATATTGGGCCATTAACCCAAACTCTTATGTTGAGGTGGAACCCAATTTGCACCATAACCCAAGGTTCTAAGCCCTTTGCTGCCAGCTGTCACGAAGAGGTATGACTCTTGGGTGAATTCACATGTAATTAATGGGAAATTCATAACTTCGTCTGTGGTTGATGAAAAGACCTGAAACCAAGGCCATAATTTTGAATGGGATGTTAGCCACATTTCTGTGTTGAGGTTGAGGCCAACTCTACATGAGTACTAGAGTTAAACCTGAATTATCTCGGGTTACAGAAAGGCCGCGATTGGAATGGAGGAGAAATAATGTTAATTTTGTAAAAATCATAACCCATGATAGGATTGATGAAATTAGATGAAAGCACATTCCAAGTTTAGATATGGAAGTCCTCTTGACTTCATCTGAAGACATCCCAACCCATAAATGCCTGGACACTAGATTTATACTGGAACTATCTCGGGCTACCGAAAGGTCACGATTGGAACGAGGGAGAAGAAATGTTAATTTTGCAAAAATCGTAACTCATGCTAGGATTTATGAAATTCAATGAAATTGCATCCCATTGTTAGATGTAGAAGTCCTATTGATTTCATATGAAGATGTCCCAACCAATAAATGCCTGGACACTAGAGTTATACTCGAACTATCTCGGGCTACCGAAGGGTCGAGATTGGAACGAGGGAGAATAAATGTTAATCATGCGAAAATCATAACTCATGCTAGGGTTGATGAAATTTGATCAAACCACATCCCAACGTTAGATCTAGAAGTCCTCTTCATTTAATATGAAGACATCCCAACTCAAAGCCTAACAAAAAAGCGTGCCCACTCACATCTATGATCGGGTAGACGAAGGGTCACCTCTGTTCAAACCGAGGAGGTGCATGGCATTAACTCCTCTTCAACCGGCGACCTTAGAGGCTGGACTGAGCATTGTAGGACATGGGAAAAGCCTTTGGAAGGCTAGAAATCTATATAAGGAGGTAGGTTTCAAGGGTAGTAAGCCTTTAGCAACCCCCATTCTCAATTATCTACCATCTACGGTTCCTCTTATGTAAGAAAGAGAGGTGAGGGACCTTGGCCATGCGTAGGACGATGATCCTACAGTTCCTAGGATGACGGGTGAAGTCTCAGGAGGATCTAGGGTGTGGATCTCATCCCCGGATCGAAAAGGAGAAGCTTAGGAGGATCTGGGGTGTGGATCTCATCCCCGGGTCATCGGTTTAGCACATCAAGGTAGGCACCTAACCTCAAATCTTAGGGGTCAACAATGTATTAGAATGATTTCAAAATAGTTTCTATATTTTAAAAAGGGACTAAGGGTGTGTGGGATCAACTACTAGTTTTCTGGATTTTCCATCGAGTTATGTGTTTTCGTGTGGTTCCTCTAAGTTTCTATCGAAGTTTAGGGTCTCTCCATGGATTGCGTCGGTGCAATCCCTGGATAGGTCATGCACATGGGGTGTAGTCACTAGACAGGTCAGTGCAGGTCTCTGGATAGGTCAGCGCAGGTCCCTAGATAGGTCGATGGACCTGGGGACAGGTCAGTGTAGGTCTCTGGATAGGTCAGTGTAGGTCCCTAGATAGGTCGATGCACCTGGGGGACAGGTCAGTGCAGGTCCCTGGATAGGTCGATGCACCCGGGGTGTAGTCACTGGACAGGTCAGTGCAGGTCCCTGGATAGGTCGATGCACCTGGGGATAGGTCAGTGCAGGTCCCTGGATAGGTCGATGCACCTGGGGGACAGGTCAATGCAGGTCCTAGGATAGGTCAATTCACCTGGGGATTGGTCAGTGCAGGTCCCTGGATAGGTCGATGCATCTAAGGTGCAGTCTCTGGACAGGTCAGTGCAGGTCCTTGGATAGGTCGATGCACCTGGGGGACAGGTTAGTGTAGGACCCTGGATAGCTCGATGCACCTAGGGAACAGGTCTATGCAGGTCCCTGGATAGTTCGAGGCACCTGGGGATAGGTCAGTGCAGGACTCTGGATAGGTCAGTGTAGTCCCTGGACAGGTCGATGCACCTGGGGCTCTGTCCCAATTTCCAAAAACTTAGATAAAGAGAGTTTTGAAAGGGCATTTTAATTCATAAAAATATGAAAAGGTAGAAAATGATAGAAGCCTAAGTTAGTACCTCACTGTAAAGATTTCATGCTCACAGAAATTCTATACTCGTAATTATAAGTCATTTTCTATGCATGTGTAGCCTAGAAATAAACCTGTCCTCTTTTATATGGTAACCTGATCATGCTCTATTCCACATCAAGTAAACTTATGATTGTGATTTGTCCACTTAAACCATTTGGAAGCATGCTTGTTATGATAAAGTATCATACTAATATTTATAAAATGAGTATGAATGTGAATGCGAATACGATGTGAATGTTATGAATGAAAAACAGCAGCATTCTGTGAGGTAGGACTACGGTCCCTTCTGCGGGATGGCGATACGTAACGCCGCGGAAGTACAAGATCCCAGGGGACGGTGATACGTAACGCCCTGGTCAAAACCCTATTGATTCGGCTAGTTCGTTCTGAGAGACGGCGATATGTGACGCCACAGAACCCGGGGGATGGCGATACGTAACGCCCCGTGTAGCAGGAGTCTAGGTGGGAGTTCGTTCTCGGGGCTGCGCAGTACTCTTTCGTTCGTTTGTGTGTGGGTCTCCTATGTTTGCGATAGATGTTCAGTTCCATGAATAATGTAAATTATGTAACTCATGATAATGTGAAAATGTACAACTAATCACTCATTGTAGACTTAGTGCGTGCATGGATATTTTACATGTTAGATGATAAATGTGTATTTTCACGTATGATTACTTTTAAGCAAATGAAGAATGAATGGATTATGATATTGTTAACACTTGAATTATGTATGTTGATTGGATATATGAATGCGAGTTAACCTCCGATTTGACTAGGCTGCCTACTGAGCGTCACACTCACCCCTTGTGGCACACTTTTTCAGGGGACATTGTAGAAGAGGTCGAGGAGGAGGATGCGACTGAGGTGTAGTTCTGGTCCTCCCTAGATCAGGGTAGGCTATGGATATTTATCTTTCATATTATGGATAGTTGTGGATTGGTGATCATGTATGGACTTAAATGTATTCGGATAGTGGACATGTATTTTTGGGGATTATGAATGGTCAAATGTCATATGCAATTCTTGTAATTGTGGTTTCTCTCTCTCGATCATGCGAATGTATACATGTTATATATTTGTGTGCTTCCGCGATACGTACGACATAATGTTTCGAGGTCCGATGAAAAAAAATAATATGCCCATAATTTGGGAATCAGATCGCGGGACGTTACAGAGTGGTATGAGAGCACGAGAGACAAACCCTGGTTACAACCATTCCAATTGCCCAAGTAGTAGAAGAAGAGGTAGGCTAGAGTGAAAAAGAGTAGAGTATATTTAGAAGTCATTTAAACAAACCCTCATAGGTAATAATTGAAATCATAAGGATTTAAGGGACATATTAAGTTAGGTTCTAATGAATATCCATGTATAGGTCACCTAGGAGCAGAAGACGATGGGCAAAAGGCCTAGGCAGGTAGAAGGGAGGCAAGACCGGGAAAAGGTCGTACGCAGAAGTCGGTACCAAGGAACAGGCTGGGGGTTCCATTCTGTGTCCATGTTAAACGCACCCATCGGGGGCAGGAGTGCTGGAGGGCAGAGGGCAAGTGCTATGGATGAGGCGAGGCCGGACATTTTGCGAGGGACTGTCCTAAGAAGGCTCAGCAAAAGCTAGTACCACAGCAAGAGAAGATTCAGTACAGAGGGCGTGTTTATGCACTGATGCAAGAAGAGGTAGACGATACCCCTGCCATGGCTGAAGGTACACTTCTTGTGGATAATGTTATGCAAAGGTTTTATTCGACCCCGGGGGCTGCACACATTTATATCCACTAGCTTTGCTAAGCAACTGAAGAACAGACCACAAGCCACATTCTTCGGGGAAATGGTAGTTAGTACATCAACCAAGAAACAAGTCCACACCAAGCTTGTGATCCCTACCTTAGAGGTCAAAATCAATGATATCGGGCCTTTCAAGATTTTGCAAAAGGTTGGCGATATGGCTTATCGACTTGCACTTCCGCCCGCTCTGTCGCATGAACATCCGGTCTTTCACGTATCCATGCTCAGGAAATATGTCCGAGATGCCTTACATATTATAGAGTACGAGCCCCTAGAGGTGCGGCCAGATCTGTCGTATGTGGAGCAGTCCAGCGAGATCAAAGACTGGAAGGAACAGGTATTGAGGAATAAAACCATCCGGCTGGTGATGGTTTTATGTAGGAATTCTCATTCCGAGGAAGTAACTTGGGAGCCGGAGGACAAGATGCGCCAGGAATACCCTCAACTGTTCGGTGAAAAAAAAGTCCTTTTAAAGAAATTTCTCAAGTCAATTTTGAGGATGAAATTTATTTTAAGGGGGAGAGGATGTTATGACCACCAATTTGGGCACTGGCCCAATTGAGAATAATTCGGGCCCATGAACTCAATGAGCTAGAAATCTGGATAGATTATTGAAGGATCCATAAGAAATTCGTAACTTAATATATGGAGGTCAGAATTAGGTGAAACTAAAGCCCATGCAACGACCATTGGGTAAGGAACAACTTTGATGAAGAGTATAACTTCTGAAAAATAGGCCTAATAGGAGATAAGAAGGAGTTATGATAATGGGTCGAAATAGTTACGGAAAAATGCTTACCCGTTGAAATAGGGATAACTTGGCCCACAGTTAACCAAATGAGATGAAAATTAGCCCATTAGAAATATTGGGCCCTTAACCCAAACTCTTATGTTGATGTAGAAATCCAATTCGCACCAGAACCCAAGGTTCTGAGCCCTTTGCTGCCAACTGTCACGAAGAGGTATGACTGTTGGGCGAATTCACATGTAATTAATGGGGAATTCATAACTTCGTCTGTGGTTGATGAAAAGACCTGAAAATAAGGCCATAATTTCGAATGGGATGTTAGCCACATCTTCTATGTTGAGGTCAAGGCCAATTCCACCTGGGTACAAGAGTTAAACCTGAATTATCTTATGTTACAGAAAGGCCACGACTGGAACGGAGGAGAAATAACGTTAATCTTGCGAAAATCATAACCCATGATAGGATTGATTAAATAAGATGAAACCACATCCCAAGGTTAGATCTGTAAGTCCTCTTGACTTCATCTGAATACTACCCAACCCATAAATTCTTGGACACTAGAGTTATACTCGAACTATCTTGGGCTACCGAAAGGTCACGATTAGAACGATAGAGAATAAATGTTAATATTGAGAAAATCATAACTCATGCTAGGATTGATGAATTCGATGAAACCACATCCCAACGTTAGATATGGAAATCTTATTGATTTCATAAGAATACGTCCCAACCTATAAATGCCTCGACACTAGAGTTATACTCGAACTATCTCGGGCTACCGAAGGGTCGCGATTGGAACGAGGGAGAATAAATGTTAATCTTGAGAAAATCATAACTCATGCTAGGGTTGATGAAATATGATCAAACCACATCCCACAGTTAGATCTAAAAGTGCTCTTGATTTCATCTGAAGACATCCCAACTCAAATTCTAATAGAAAAGCGCGCCCACTAGCATCTATGACCAGGTAGAGGAAGGGTCACCTCTATTCAAACCGAGGAGGTGCATGGCATTAACTCCTCTTCAACCAGCGACCTTTGGGGCTGGACTGAGCCTTGTAGGACGTGGGAAAAGCCTTTGGGAGGCTAGAAATCTATATAAGGAGGTAGGTTTCAAGGGTAGTAAGCCTTTAGCAACCCCCATTCTCAATTATCTACCATCTACGGTTCCTCTTGCATAAGAAAGAGAGGTGAGGGACCTGGGCCCTGCGTAGGAGGATGATCCTGCAGTTCCTAGGATGACGGGTGAAGTTTTGGGAGGATTTGGGGTGTGCATCTCATCCCCAGATCAAAAATGAGAAGCTTAGGAGGATATGGGGTGTTGATCTCATCCTCGGGTCATCGGTTTTGCACTTCAAGGTAGGCACCTAACCTCAAATCCTAGGGGTCAACGATACATCAAAATGATTTCAAAATAGTTTCTATATTTTAAAGAGGGACTAAGGGTATGTGGGATCGACTACTATGTTTTCTAGATTTTTCACCGAGTTACGTGTTTTTGTGAGGTTCCTCTGAGTTTCTATCAAAGTTTAGGGTCTCTGCATTGACTGTGTCGGTGCAGTCCCTGGATAGGTCATGCACCTGGGGTGTACTCACTGGACAGGTCAGTGCAAGTCTCTGGACAGGTTAGTGCAGGTCCCTGGATAGGTCGATGCACCTGGGGGATAGGACAATGCAAGTCCCTGGATAGGTCGATGCACCTGGGGGACAGGTCAATGCAGGTCCCTGGATAGGTCGATGCACCTGGGGTGTAGTCACAGGACAAGTCAGTGCAGGTCTCTGGACAGGTCAGTGCAGGTCCCTGGATAGGTCGATGCACCTGGGGGACATGTTAGTGTAGATCCCTGGATAGGTCGATGCACCCAGGTGTAGTCACTGGATAGGTCAGTGTAGGTCCCTCGATAGGTCAATGCACTTGGGGATTGGTCAGTGCATGTCCCTAGATAGGTCGATGCACCTGAGGTGTAGTCTCTGCATAGGTCAGTGCAGGTCCCTGGATAGGTCGATGCACCTGGGGGACAGGTCAGTGCAGGTCCCTGGATTGGTCGATCCACCTGGGGACAGGTCAGTGCAGGTCCCTGTATAGGTCGATGCACTTGGGGGACAAGTCAGTGCAGGTCCCTGGATAGGTCGATGCACCTGGGGAACAAGTCAATGCAAGTCCCTAGATAGGTCGATGCACCTCAGGTGTAGTCACTGGATAGGTCAGTGCAGGTCCCTGGATAGGTCGATGCACCTGGGGACAGGTCAGTGCAGGACTTTGGAAAGGTCAATGTAGTCCCTGGATAGGTCAATGCACTTGGGGCTCTGTCCCAATTTCTAGAAACTTAGAAAAAGAGGGTTTTGAAAGGGCATTTTAATTCATAAAAATCTGAAAAATTGGAAAATGATAGAAGACTAAGTTAGTACCTCACTGTAAAGATTTCATGCTCAAAATATTTTTGTACTTCTTGTTATAAGTCATTTTCTATGCATGTGTAGCCTAGAAATAAACCTGTCCTCTTTTATACAATAACCTGATCATGCTCTATTCCACATCAAGTAAACTTATGATTGTGATTTGTCCACTTAAACCATTTGGAAGGATGCTTGTTATGATAGAGTATCATACTAATATTTATAAAATGAGTATGAATGTGAATGCGAATACGATTTAAATGTCATGAATGGAAAATAATAGCATTCTGTGAGGTAGGACTTCGGTTTCTTCTGCGAGACGACGATACGTATCACCGCGGAAGTAAAAGATCCCAGGGGACGTCGATACGTAATGCCCTGGTCAAAAACCTATTGATTCGACTGGTTCGTTCTGAGGGACGGTGATATGTGACGCCACAGAACCTGGGGGACAGCGATATGTAACGCCCCGTGCAGCAGGAGTCTAGGTGGGAGTTCACTCTCGAGGCTGCGTAGTACTCTTTCGTTCATTTGTGTGTGGGTCTCCTGTGTTTATGGTAGCTGTTCGGTTCCATGAATAATGTAAATTATTTAACTCATGAAAATGTTAAAATGTACAACTAATCACTCATTGTAGACTTAGTGCGTGCATGGGTATTTTACATGCTAAGTTATAAATGTGTATTTTCACGTATGATTGCTTTTAAGCAAATGAAGAATGAACGGATTATGATATTGTTAACACTTGAATTATGTATGTAGATTAGATATATGAATACGAGTTAACTCCCAATTTGACTAGGCTGCCTACTGAGCGTCACACTCACCCCTTGTGACACACTTTTTTAGGGGACAATGTAGAAGAGGTCGAAGAGGAGGCTGCGGCTGAAATGTAGTTCTGGTCCTCCCTAGATCAGGGTAGGCTATGGATATTTATCTTTCATATTATGGATAGTTGTGGATTGGTGATCATGTATGGACTTAAATGTATTCGGACAGTGGACATGTATTTTTTGGGGATTATGAATGGTCGAATGCCATATGCAATTCTTGTAATTGTGGTTTCTCTCTCTCGCTCATGCAAATGTATGCATGTTATATATTTGTGTGCTTCCGCGATACGTACAACGTAATGTTTTGAGGTCCGATAAAAAAATAATAATAATATGCCCATAATTTAGGAATCGGATCTCAGGGCGTTACAGAAATTTTTTTCAAGACATTTATCTTTAAACTCAAAGAAGTCATTAGACTTAAACCAGTTGATTATTCTGATCAATCATAAACTGTATCTTAGAAGATTCCTTAGATAAGTTGTTTTCCGATTTATGGTCATGGTACGCAGATTGGAATCTTCCTATATTTCAGATAGCTCAAGAAGGTTCATAATTCAGCCAACAATTCAGGAAGCAGACAAAGAATTCATGGATGACAAGTATGTTCAAATCTGCAGCAAGCAGAAGATTCTTATGAACATACACACTATGTGGGTAGACTTCAAATAAGCTAGAGCACTTAAGATTCCAAGAATGTGTGAGCATTGTGTAGACAAGGAAATCAAGTCTCATGGAAATATGAGATAAGAAGGAACCAAACTCTTCCCCTTAGACAATTCAGAAAAAAATATCTCAGATGAAGCTCCCCCTAAATGTGTGCATGCAGCTTAAAAAAAAATTTATTGGAAATTTTGATTCAAATGATATGCAACTAATTCCAGAAACTATTGTATGCATGAGCAGAGCAAAAAAAATACTTTGACTCCCCCTATCTAAATGCACTTTTATGTTATATGCAAGTTGACTAATGGTACTTGGTGGAGAATTTAGATCAGTAGATCACCATCACGCATAGTACTAGTTTCCAGATAGGCTGACCTGCCATTCCACATGTAACCATTTGATATACCAATTAGTCATTTATGTGAGATGCAATGCAATGCAATGCAATGCAATGCAATGTAATGCAATGCAAGTATGCAACCTCCCCCTCAGTAAGACATACATAAAAGAGATATGTAATTTATTTCAGCCAAGACCAATTTTCATTTCAAGCAAAGATACCACATCAAGTCAGAAACAATTCAATTTTCAGTATATGACAGAATCATGAGGTCTACAAAGACCAAGTTCTCTTCTCAAGGTGGTGAACCTATCCATGTAGAGAGACTTGGTAAAGATATCAGCAAGTTAATTTTCTTATTCAACAAATATTAATTCAAAACTCTTTTTATAGACCTCATCATGCAAGAAGTGGTCTCTGATATCTATGTGTTTGGTCCTAGAGTGCTGAATTGGATTTTTAGCTAAATTTATAGCACTAGTGTTATCACACAAAATTGGGACACACCCAAGATCAATAAGGTAATCCTGGAGCTGGTGTTTTATCCAAAGTACATGTGTACCACAACTCTCAGCAGCGACATACTCTGTCTCTATTGTAGAGAGGGCCACCGAGTATTACTTCTTGGAAGCCCAAGAAATCAAACACCCTCCCAAAAATTGGCAATAACCACTGGTACTCTTCCTATCCAATTTACAGTCGGCATAATCAGCATCTGTATAAGAAACAAGTGTAAAAGCACAAGATGTTGGATACCACATTCCCCAGTCTTGAGTTCCAGCAAGGTATCTAAAGATACGCTTGACGGCACTTAAGTGGGACTCTCTAGGATCAGATTGAAACCTTGCACACAGATACACACTAAACTGGATTTCAGGTCTAGATGTAGTAAGGTAGAGGAGTGAGCCAATCATACCTCGATAATTCTTTGCATCCACAGATTTACCTATTTGATCAGCATCTAGTGTTGTACCCATGCTCATTGGTGTGGATAATGTCTTGCAGTTCTCCATACTGTATCTCTTCAGCAGTTCTGAGAGATATTTGGCCTGACTAATGAAGCATCCCTCCTTGCCTTGGGTGACTTGAAGACCTAAAAAGAATTGCAACTCACCCATTAGGCTCATTTCAAATTCAGTAGTCATTAAAATTGTAAATTCCTCACACATCACAGATTTTGTAGAACCAAACACTATATCATCAACGTAAATTTGAACCACAAGAATGTCATTTTTATATACCTTTGTGAAGAGTGTTTGGTCCACCTTACCTCGTGAGTAGCCTTTATCCATGAGGAAAGATCTCAGTCTTTCACACCAGGCTCGAGGGGCCTGCTTCAAACCATATAAGGCCTTGTCTGATCTAAATACTTGATTTGGAAATTCAGCATGCTCAAAACCAGGGGGTTGTTTCACATACACTTCTTCTTTTATTACCCCATTCATAAATGCACTTTTTACATCCATTTGATATAGTTTTATGCCATGACTACATGCAAATGCATGCAATAACCGAATGGCATCTAACCTAGCTACAGGAACAAAAGATTCTTCGAAATCAATTTCTAACTCCTGATTGTAGCCTTGAGCCACAAGTCTGGCTTTATTTCTGACTATCTTACCTTCTTCATTTAACTTATTTCTAAAGACACATTTTGTACCAATAACAGGATGTGATTTGGGTCTAGGAACTAAATGCCATACTTTATTTCTTTCAAATGGATTTAATTCCTCTTGCATGGCATTTATCCAAAATTCATCTTGTAGAGTTGCCCGTGCCTGCGTCGACTCCACGGGCCTATTGTGTCTACGCAGCCTTAACACTTTTCAATGCTCTTGCACTATCATCTATATATATCAGCCTTAGAAGATATTTTTCACCCTTGTGAGGCTATTTGTTAGCCTTTCTTCTATTTCACACACGTAGCTGGTCATTAACCGTTTCGCTAAAAGCTCGAGTTGGTAGCAAAGGTTGACCGTATTTCCTTATGGCAGCGCAGAACCCCACATCTATCCGTGATGTGGGCTGGCATGAGGGGCTTCGCACATGGACCCCATAATCCATGCGACGGGATGGGCTGCCAATGCACCGATGCCCCAATTGGGCCCATAACCCACAGGTCCCAGGATCGAAACCTGGCTCTGATATCAATTTACAGAATCATGCCCCAACCGTTGCACTAAAAGCTCTTGCTGGTAGTGAAGGCGGACCGTATTTCCTTCGCATAACCCCACATCTATCCATGTTGTGGGCTGGCATGAGGTGTTAGCACGATGTAGTGGTGCAAACCAAGATTCAGAGGGGGGGTGAATGAATCTCCCTCTAAAAAACTTGATCAAATCAAAACTTAACCTGAAGACTTTAGACTAATACGGAATTAAAAACTGCCAGGATTATAGATAAGAATGAGCCTAGCATACATCTAACGGTTGACACATTGGAAATCAAACCATAGTACGCAAGATCTTTTTAGGTGGTTCAGTCCTCAGGACCTACATCCACCCCACACTCCAACCAGAGTATGGATTCCGCTGCCAAATAGCCTGAACGGCAGGGCCTCACAGCTTGCCAACAATCCGCTGATTCACAGCTTCAATTGCTGGGCATTACAGCTTAAGCCACCACTGATTCACAGCTTCAAACCTCTGGGCCTTATAGCTTATGACACCGCTGATACACAGCTTAGGAAGAGTGTAAAAAATGAAAATAGAAAATCAAAATGTTCAGCATCAGTGTTGGCCCGGTTAGGAGGCAATTGAGAGGGGGGTGAATTGATTGCCCACCCTTTCTGACAAATTATAAAGCAACCCAAACAAACCGCATATATGTAGAATAAAAGTAATGCAGAGACTTGATAAAGATGAATGAACTTAAATCAAGCAAGCTCTCACAACTTCCCAGCACACATATATGCTCACTCAGACAACTATATTTGGACGGACAGTTGAGTACACTCGCTTCTCACCGTCTCACACTCGTATAGTGAACAGAAGATTAGATAACGACCAACACCAATCAAGCAAACCACAACACAGTATTTTTAGGTGGTTCGGACACACCAAATGCATCCTACGTCCACCCCTCTCACCTCGAGAGGATTTCACTATAACCGCTGCTCGACGGCAGCAACCACACACACACGGGCTCGGCGGCCCACACACGTGGGTTCTCGTACGACGACGAGACAACCCACACACACTCGGAGCAAGCTCCAAAAATATCCAGATAGAGAAATAGTATTAAACAAAATACAAGCCCAAATATGAGATGAACGTTCTAAGCACAAGATGTCTAAGAAGATTATGAAACAATTTAAATCTTCCTTTATATCCTTTAACCAAAGTCGGAAATGTATGAGGTGTGGCTTAGAATGATGAAACAGAGAGAAGAGGGAGCCGATATTTGAAGCTTCATGCGCCCGAAGCAAGGATGGAGAGGATGTAGCCGATGCCTCTAGATCTCTCAGCTCGGGCTCTTGAGGGGACGTCTCTGGCGTTCCTTCCCTTCTTCTCCAGTAGACCACACAACGTTCCTCTCCTTCTTCCTGCAAGATGAACACGTTAGAGCTCAAAAGGATTGGGTCGATCGGAAGAGAGGGGCGGCTATATATGCCAAGGGGATTGAAGCCCCAAGGGACATAAAAGCCCTTCCCAAACCCCTTTCATAACATATACAAGATGCAAAGGTCGCTCTAAGGCCATTAGGGTCAAAAGCCATGTCATATGGATCTTTCTTATTAGGGTTCGAAACAGATCTGGAAAACCGTGTTCGAACGTTCAGAAAAAGTGTTGACCCATGAGGTCGACCCTTTTTCGTGAATGTTCTGCCAGAACATATATAAGAACAAAATCGTGATACGAGTGTCGACCCATGGGGTCGACACTTCTTACGAAGTGTTCTGGCCAATTAAAAGAACAAAATATTCGTGATAAAAAGTGTCGACACACGAGGTCGACACTTTTTCATGAACATTCTATTTTCACAGAATTGAACATACTTACCTAAAAGTGTTGACCTTTAGGGTCGACACTTTTTCACGAGAGTTCTGCCTTAGCAAAACAGTAGACACCTGGTGAAAGTGTCGACCCCTGGGGTCGACACAATCTGCCAGCGTCCAATATATCAACAAAGGCAGAGACTCCACAAATAAGTGTCGACCCCTGGGGTTGACACTTTTACTGACAATAGTAAAACTTCAGTAAATGAAATTGAAACCTTCATGAATCAAATACATATATCAATGTTGATCAAGGGAGTTCATACAACACAGATGAACATGATTAAGCATGAGTTTTTTTTACCCGGATCATTCCATTCAAACTCAGATCTAATTTTTACAAACATTCTCACCATTGGCCTTCGGATTGTGAGTGTTGTCTCACAATAAACCAAATAAACCTGGATATTCCAGATCTAAACATTGCTCTTTCATCTACCTTGTGACCAACCTTCAGAAATGTTCTTACCATTATTTGCAAGACGAATCCATATCGAACCTGCACAACACAGATTGCCATTAAACTCAATCTCAACCCAAGCAATGAAATTCTCATATCAATCCAGATGATATAGATTTATCAAACCATCCATTCAATCTTTAACCAAAGCAACTCATTCAAATAAATTAGTCCTCGTCAGACTTTAGCGATAATGAGCATTTTGCTTGGTATAGCCAATTCAATCAAACACAAATTGAAATCCATCAACCTCACCTTTCATCAAGTATGTATATCAATGAAGATCAATCATGCAAGTTTTCATTCAAGGTAGTCATTCATCAAACCTGTATACATGCAAATTCATTGAACCCGAAATCATGATATTTCATTCAGCATCTTCGTCAAAATAGTCCGGGGCACAACAATCTCCCCCTTTTTGACGAAGATAAAATCATTTATAGATCTATGATATTTGCATGATGGAAGACAAAACAACCAGATCAACTTACCCTTTTTGTCAAAAGCATAATCAATCAAAGACTAATCAAGTCATAAATCTTCATTCAATCATTCAATCAATGCAAAGTTATTTCTCCCCCTTTTTGTCAGAGTCAAACATGGGATTATTAAGATGGTAAAGGATGAAAGTTAAGCCTCAATATGCACAATTAACTCAATGAGATGCATATGAAACGTAAGTAATTACCAGTCAAGCACATATGCACTCATCATACCATAGAATAGCAAACATGTTCTTTATGAATGGGTTAGGAAATATGCTATAGACCAAGAACATGAATTTCATGTGTAATAGTAAAAGGGTAGTGCTTACAAGAAGTGGTACTGCAAGACTCATAAAATATAGCTGATTCAAGGTGTACATCCATACAATCACTCCCTAGATGAATATGTGAAATATGAGCAATGAAATCTAGATAGCATGGATTTTCAAATTTTTTAAAGAACACAAATAAGAATTTTTCTTCCCTACACTTTCATACAACGTGCTCGACTTTTGGTAGCTTCGCACAACCCCAAGATTATTTTGATTTTTCAAAGACAAGATGACTAACCTTTTGACACGAGTCATGCCCTTTGTTTCAGGGGCACTTCTCGGTTACTCGGCATCGTCACTTATGATTATGTGGATAGGACACTTTTCAATGCGAGTTTCCTCCTTTATCTCAGGGGGATTCCCGATTTACTTCATGTCAAATCACACTTATTGACCATTTTTGACGGGGATGACAGCTTTTTCCTCACAAGTCACATGATTTCTATGTAGGGGTTCCAGAGTCCTTAAGTGTGTTAAGTGGAACAAGTGAAATCCTTATCAGTTAGATTCATTAAGTCACATGTGCAAATTGTGTGAGAGATTGCATAGAATGTAAGAGATGAATTAGCCTATTCATGGTGATGTCTCCCCCTAAGTGTATGCACCGTTATAGCAAAAACCTCCCCCTTAATATGTGCCATGTTAAAACATGTCCTAGTCAAAGCATTTTATTTAGCAAGGGCGTAAGGTCTTAGAAGATTTCAACTGAAAGGTGTGTAGAATATATACACTTAAGCATTTCAAAATGATGTTTTCAAGCAGTTTGATTACCGGTACATGGCGGAGTACTCAAGTCCGAAGACCACACTCACACATGATGAAAGCTTCCAGGTGGACTTGATCCACCTTTCCGCTAACACTATTTGATATACCGGTAAATCATAGCATTCATGCACACATTGATGAAGTATATGCAGTTATGTACATGCGGATGCAAAATTATGAAAGCATGTATAATAACCAAAGTTGTTATTCACTGTGATATGGACAAAAGATAAAGTTTGAAGAGTAAAGACAATGAAAACTTTTATGAGCAAATCAATAGGCAATATGAACAGTTTCTTTATGAAAAAAAATGAAAAGAGTGTTTGTACAATTCAACTCAAAATATCTAAGTGTCTAATCTGCACACTCCTAATTCTCTTCTTAGAAAGTAAAATTGTTCAGAATTCAAAGGTTTTGTAAATATATCAGCAAGTTGGTGTTTTGTATCAACAAAAATAAGTTCAAAATCACCTTTATTGATATGATCTCTTATAAAGTGGTGTCTAACTTCTATGTGCTTAGTGCGGGAATGTTGGACATGATTTTTGGATAAGTTTATTGCAGAAGTGTTATCACACATTATGGGAGTTTTCTTTAAAGAAAAACCAAAATCCAACAACTGATATTGGAGCCAAAGCACTTGAGCCGCACAACTGCCGGTAGCCACATACTCGACTTCAGCAGTTGATAGAGCCACACAATGCTATTTCCTTGAGGCCCATGAAACCATGCAGCCCCCAAGAAACTGACAGTGACCGCTTGTGCTTTTTCGATCCATTTTGCAATCAGCATAATCAGAATCAGTGAAAGCATGTAAATCAAATGAGTTATTCCTTGGATACCACAAACCAAGGTCAAGAGTTCCATTCAAATACCTGAAGATCCTTTTCACGGCCGCTAAATGAGAGTCCCTTGGACAAGATTGGTATCTTGCACAGAGACAAACACTGAAGTGTATATCAAGCCTACTAGCAGTCAAATAAAGCAAGGATCCTATCATACCCCTAAAAAGTTTTTGATCAATTTTGTTATCTTTTTCTTCCTCCATTTTCTGTGAGGTGGACATTGGTGTTGCAAAGGGCTTGGCAGTCTCAAGTTAAAATTTCTTCAAGATTTCTTATGTATACTTCTTCTGGTTAATGAATATGCCATCATCCATTTGCTTTATTTGTAATCCCAAGAAGAAGTTGAGCTCTCCCATTAAGCTCATCTCGAACTCCCCCTGCATAAGTTGGGCAAATTCATCATTCATTTTTGAATTGGAGGCTCCAAATATAATATCATCTACATAAACTTGAACAATTAGTGAATGATCATCACAAGTTTTTGTAAACAAAGTTTGGTCTATGTTACCTCGTTTGAAGCCATTTTCAATAAGAAATGAACTTAATCTATCATACCATGCCCGGGGAGCCTGTTTCAAACCGTATAGTGCCTTGTCCAATTTGAATACGTGGTCGGGAAATCTTTCATCTTCAATGCCCGGTGGTTGCTCCACGTACACTTCTTCCTTGATCACTCCATTGAGGAAGGCACTCTTCACGTCCATCTGAAACAGTTTCATGTTCCTGTGACAAGCATAAGCAAGTAAAATTCTAACTGCTTCCAATCTAGCCACAGGTGCAAATGATTCATCAAAATCAATGCCAAATTCTTGAGAGTAGCCCTTGGCTACTAATCTTGCCTTATTCCTCACAACCACCCCACATGCACTTTGACCCTTAGTGGAGGGAGAGAGGAGGAAAATATATGTCTACATCCCTTTTGTGGCGATCACGGTGGGACGCCTAATGCCCATTGTGCTTTTGAGTTGCTGACCCCTCCTTAGTTGTTGCCCAGGTTTTTTTTCTTGGAGTGATTTACAGGTTGGATGCGGTTTCTATCCTCTGGCGTAAACACGGTTCGTCCAGAGCCGCCTACCCACGCGCACGGTCGATACTCCACCGTCCGTCCTCTACCATCAAAGCCAGCTACCCCGACCTTTCCTGTCACAGACGGCGACCTGGACGCCGTCCATCTGTTTGAGCGGCTTTTACATAGCCGTCCCGCTCCCAGGCACAGGTACGCTGTACTTTTCTGGGTGGCAGATACGTGGCTGTGATGCGGCGGTTCAAGTACGTGAGTGGTCGACTATCGGCCATCGGTCTGGTATTTCTCTTGCTTTCTTCCCGTCAAATACGATTGGATATTAACCGTCTGTGTACTTAGAGCGGTCAGAGGAGGACCGCACATCTCCTGTCATAGTGCATTTATTTCATCTTGGTTAGTTTTCGCATGATATATATTGCTCCTGGTGCTGTTCATTGACTCCCCCTGCTCTCTTATTATCACTACTGCATCACCATGCTCTTTATTACTCATGTGTATACTTGCTCATTGATCGATAGCTGCTAGGCTAGTTTGTGCATGCACTCCGGTGCGCATAGGAGCATCGACATCTTCCCATATTAGTTGCATTCCTACCGAGGTAGGGTTTCCTCTCGTCTCCATATTCCTTGGAGCCGACTAGGGACCTTGCTGAGGACCTCCGTAAGCCCCCGTGAGCCGTGGATTCCCACACGGACGCCGGGCAGGTTGTACCATATCCCCCCCAAGCTAGGGTTGCATCCGCAAGTGAGAAGTCCCGATAGTGTCACATAGTTCCTCATTTCTCATCCCAATCAGGCACCTAGTGGTCGAGAGAATTTATATTTTCATTAATCCACTAAAACTCAAACCTAAAGATATAAGGAACTGAAGAGCATCATTTTAAGAACTTGATTGTATTACTGAGTGATTCTGCTCTCATCTCGCTCCATTGTATGCTTATTACTTGCCTGGTAGATCTGATTGATTAGTATTGCTTGTTGTAGTCGTAGGTGTCTTGGTGTATGTGGGGTTGCCTTCTGCCCCCACGATCACCTCCTAGGGTCGACTCTTATTTCCGTTCCTACTCCAACCCCTTGTTCGATTCGTCTTCTTCCATGTCGTCATACGACTTCTCTTCGGCCCACGAGGACTCCCTTCCTCGTGGTCTCCTTGAGGACCCACCTAGGGTCACCCATTTGCAGGGAGGAGAGGGGACGGCCCCTTCACTCCCGACCACTCTTGGCGAGGGTCCCCGACCTTCTTTTTCAAACCCGCCCAATCAAAATTCAGCCAGTACGATCCTCGATATGATGGCCCAGTTGGACCCCACCCAACTCCATCTCATCAGACAAGCTTTGCAAGGGGGCGATGCCCCGGCCTCAATTCCGGCTCATGCCAATGCCAGTGTTACCACTTCATCTCCTGTGGTCGGGACCACCTCTGTGGCTCCCATTGACCTTACTCCTGTCCGTCCTCAGACCCTTCGCTATCCCAATATAGAAATAGGCCAGGCTTCCACATCGGTCCATCAACAACTTGATAAAGGAAAATCCCCGATCCCCTCTGTTCCTTATCTCGAGCCGTACCCTACGATTTCTCCATCACCTCAGGCCATCACAGCCCCGGCGGACTTCGCTAGGTTACAGTCAGGGGCGGCCCAGTTGGCTCATACGGATATGGGCCCTTCCTCAGCCCATTATCCCTCTTACGGGCCGCCTCCTTCGTCAGCTTATCCTTTGGCCGCCTATCCAGGTACTGCTCCTCTTGCTCCTTCTCCTCCTTCCCGGGAACGGGAAATCCTTGACAAATGGGCTGCTATGCAGCAACAAATTGATCTTCTCCACAAGCGGGTCGGCCCGCAATCTCTTGCCGATGTCCCTATCCCTAACTTCAGGGACATTCGCTTTCCCTCCCAGTCGGAGCTCCCCGTGTACCGTAAGTACGATGGGAATGGCAACCCGTTCATCCATGTCCGGAAATTCTTATACGAATCGGCACAGTTCCAGCAAGACGATCGTTTGATGGCCTATTTGTTCCGTCGGTCTCTGGAAGGGATCGCTCTGGAATGGTTCTACACCTTACCTATGGAGGAGGCCGAGAATTTCAAGACAGTCAAGGAGAGGTTTATACAGAGGTTTCAGGATCGGGTCGGACCCGAGTACTCTTTCACTGACCTAGTGGCGGAGAAGATGAAGCTGGAGGAAGACTTCGCAACCTATGCAGACCGCTGGAGGCAGATGGCCTCACGTGTGCCCGGGCAGATTCCGGAAGAGGAAAAAGTGAAGTTGTTAATTTCCAATGCTACGCCAACTTTCAGAAACATTCTGGCAATGAATGACATCTCGAACATGCACCAGTTATACAGCAGAGCTAGGTTCATTCAAACCCAATTCAAAGACTCCCCCATACATTCTTTATTCAAGGCCCAGAAACCCAAAGCCACCAAGAAAACCCAAGGCCCCGTCACTGAGGGAGTACAAATTAACGAGCAAGTCCAGGCCGTTCAGTTCCCCCAACAAGCCGCGCCACCCCGTTTCCCACCGCCTCAGCGTAACCCCCAGTTCGCTGCTCCACAAGTTCCTTAGCCTACCTTCCAAGTCCCGCAATACCCTCAACAGGCACCTCCGCCACCCCAACAGCCTTAGCGGCCCCCGCAGTACAATAATGTTCCTCCACCCCCACCTATGGCTCTGCTCGACCAGCTCCAAAAAGGGCTCATTACCCCCCTCTTCCGGAGACCTTGCCAGATATTTTCTCTGCTCTAATGTATACTGGTGACCTTCAGTTGCCTCCTGAACGCCCGAACTGGAATCCGACTGCCGACCAATCCCGGTATTGTATATTCCATCGGCAACCTGGACACACGATAGAGCGATGCTACCAGTTCAGAGACCTGGTGTATGATTTGCATGAGGGCCAGAGGATTGATTGGGCCCAGATGCACCAGTTAATTGAGGATATCAAGCAGAGGCAGAGACAGGCCAGGCCGCAGCAGGCGGCGCCCCAGCAGCAGCAGCAACAACCCCAGCAGCAACAGCAACTTCAACCGCAGCAGCAAGACCTTGGGATCCATCAAAATCCCATGCCAATACATCAGCCCGCTCCTCAGCAACAACAGCCGCCGCCGGCACCGGCCCCAGCACAAGTGAATATGGTCCAGCGCCCAGCCCCCAACGCTGGGTGGACATTTGATGATGAGACCCCCGCCCATCTCTTGGCCTTACACCACCACTACTCTCCCACACCTGCCATCCCCTCCATTCTTAGACCCGCCGTTCCGGCCGCCACACCACTCGTCACTTCCTCCGCGTCGCCTCTTAGGCCCACCACATTGCCCTCCGCTCCTTCACCACCGCCCGCCATACCTCCCGTCATTTTCCCTACGCTTAACCCTTCACCCATTTCCCCGCCACCAGGGCCTATTAAACCCACTTCAGTCATCCTCACCTCCATCTCCACGCCATTCACCTACCCCACCAGGCCAAGCGGGGGTCCAGTCCAGGCCGTGCCAGCATCACAATGCGCCCTTCGGAGCGGGTGTCCCTTCCAAAGAATTTTTCCTTCTTCAGGTGCGTCTGCACCGAATCCTACAGTTTCCTCCCCTATAGTTGAGCCAGAAGAGATGGACCCTGTGCCAGGCACAATATATGACTTATTACAGCACTTAGACCGGATGCCGGCCAAAATCTCAGTGTTAGAGCTGATCAAGAGGTCGCCGCTCCATCAAGATGCCCTGAAGACCTTCTTGCAGAAAGTTATGGTGAGTGAAGATGTGGCAGTGGATAGCCTGCCCTCCATCTTGGCCACAATCACAAAGGGGCCCTCTATTGCATTTGCTGAGTCAGAGATAGCACCTCCTGAGGCACGGCAGATGCCGTTATGTATCACCATCTCTCTAAACAAAACAGCGGTAGAATCTGCCCTTGTGGACACAGGGGCGTTAACAAACGTCTGCCCATTGAGTACCCTTCGTGCTTGTAATATATCAGAGGACATGCTCAAGCCGACACCAACTACGATAGCCGCATATGATAACTCCAGACGTGCTTGTCACGGAGTGGTAACTGTGCAGGCCGAGCTAGGGCCCTTAGTGATGGATGTAGAATTTTATGTGTTGGACATAGACCCAATGTTCAAAGCCATTCTGGGTCATCCATGGTTGAATAGTTTGAACGCCGTCCCCTCGACAGCCCACCAGTGTCTGAAGTTCCCATTCCAAGGGCGAGTGGTCAAGGTGAAAAGTGTTTCCACAGTTCAAAACGTTGACGCCATAGCGGCCAAGATTCTGCCCACACTGTGGCCGAGTAACAGGCCTGTTCTATCTATCATGGACTTAAACTATTCGTGGGCATATGCGTCACGCAAGCCCACCGCTGCACCAATCAATGTGAAGGTCAAGCCCAAAATGAGAGACTCCAAAGGATGGCACCTAATTCTAAAATTGGGCTATCAGCCAGGCCGAGGACTCGGCGCACAATTGCAGGGCCGAACCAACCCCGTTCCCAAGGGAAGGAAGATGGGCCGCCGGGGCCTCGGCTACCATGAATCCTCCATGTCGATGCTTGGGGACTCTGGGCCATTGACCTGGGATTACTGGCAACATTTTGTAAAGGGTCCGTTGCAGCCCGGCACCTTGAAGACTTCGCCATCCAGCCTTGAAGAAAAGATAGACGAAGCTTGTGCTGTTGACGATTCGCCCCCATCACCGCAAGGGCTAGCCGGTGACTTGGAGGACCTTTCTGATTGCTTTACAAGGATGTTTTATGAAAAAGAGGATGACCCAAAGAAGAAAGAGACGCAGCTGGTAAAGCGCCCTCCAATGCCATTGGCCCGCCAGGGGCCACGAAAGATGGGAAGCTCCGACACTACTTATTCTATGTCCCCGTCCCATCTCGCTTCCTGGTTTCAACGGTGGGAATCTGTTCCCCGTTCCCCTCCACTCCTGGTCGACCCGTGTTTTGCGGAGAGGCCCGAAATTCTATTCGATCCATGTGCTTGCGGGCGCTGCCCGCCTATTGATCTGTCAACCCTATTCACTCCTCCTCCCCCAGGAGCCCAACTCCATGAAATGTGGTTTAAGTCTTCTGATCCTTTCTTTGACTGCATCTTCCCAGAATTGTTCCCCATGTAGCTTCCTCCTCCTCCGCCTTCTTCCTCCTGCTGCGTGATCACCTCCGGCCTCCAAAAAAAAAAAACGTCAATTCAAAAACGGAGGTCTCCGTGGAAGATTACGCTATGTTCTACCCAGATCTCCAGGGGCACGAGACCCCTGTTCCTTTTCCGGTAGATTTCTTCTCCCCTAGGTTAGATGTACAGTGTACAGGGTCTTCTAGGATGGTCGAGTCAGTCAGGATAGAGTCTAGTTCGAGTTCTGTCAGCCCATCCACGTCTGCGGCACCCGCCATAGCACGCTCCCCCAAAACCGTTCCCAATAGGTTTCTACAAGATTTGGTTGGAAGATGTCATGCTCTATTAAGGTGTCCGGAATTTGTAGAGACCGCGATTGTCTTGGAAGATGATGAGGGAATTGATGAGGTATGGAGCAATGATGGATTAGGAGTCTATGAAATTGTGAGTGAGAAAGACCCAGCAGATGATGAGGAAGATGAAATGGATGACACTGCCGACCTGTATGCCCAAGGCTTGAAGAAGTTCGACGAGCCTTCTGTAGCAGTGGATGAATCCACTAAGGAAATTAACCTCGGAACAGAAGAGGACCCCAGGCCCATACTTATTTCCGCCAATCTCCCTCCTCAAGTCGAAGAGGAACTTGTCAAAGTCTTGAGGGAGTACCGCAATTCTTTCGCCTGGTCCTACGAAGACATGCCGGGCCTTGACCCCGCCTTGGTCGAACACAGGCTGATTCTCAAACCAGGGGCAACGCCCGTTAAACAGAAAGTAAGAAGATTCCACCCACAAATGGCCCAGGGGATTAAGGAAGAAGTCGATAAATTGCATAAGGCCAGGTTCATTAGAGTTGTGCTGTACCCACAATGGGTGGCAAACATAGTCCCGGTAATGAAGAAGGATGGTAAAATTCAAATTTGTATTGACTTCAGGGACTTAAACAAGGCATGTCCGAAAGATGATTTTCTACTTCCTCACATCGATGTCTTGGTCGATAATACAGCTGGGTACGAAGCCCTCTCCTTCATGGATGGTTACTCAGGGTATAACCAAATCCTTCTGGCTCCGGAGGATCAAGAAAAGACCTCGTTCACCACACCTTGGGGCACATACTGCTATGTCATTATGCCATTTGGGTTGAAAAATGCAGGTGCCACCTACCAAAGAGCGATGATGGCTATCTTCCACGATATGATGCACGTTTATTTAGAAGCTTATGTGGATGATATTTTAGTCAAATCGAGGTCACAAGAAGAGCACCTCGCCATTCTAGCCAAGGTGTTGCAAAGGGCTAGGGAATACAAGTTAAAGATGAATCCAAAGAAATGTGTGTTCGGCGTTGCATCAGGGAAATTGCTCAGGTTTATAGTTAGTAAAAGGGGGATTCAGATCGATCCAAACAAGGCAAAGGCCGTCATGAAAATGCCACCGCCGAAGAACATCACTGAGCTTCGAGGTTTGATCGGGCGTTTAAAATTTATCAGGAGATTCATATCTCAGCATTCGCAAAGATGCCGCCCGTTTTATGAACTACTAAAGGCAGGCGCGAAATTTTAATGGAATGAACAATGTCAGAAGGCCTATGAGGAACTCAAGGTTTACCTCTCTAATCCCCCGGTTCTACAACCACCCGTCCCCGGGAAACCCCTGATCTTGTACATTTCTGTAATTGAGGACTCCCTAGGAGCTGTTTTGGCACAGGTAGACGATGAAGGAAGGGAAAGGGCGGCGTATTATCTCTCAAGGTTATTCAATCCCACTGAATCCAAGTACACTGCTATGGAGAAGACCTGTGCAGCACTAGTGTGGGTAGCGCAGAAGCTTAAACATTATTTTCTTGCCCACGAGGTTAGGCTCATCTCTAGAATGGACCCCATTCGTTATCTGTTGGAAAAGTCGGTCCTTTCTCCAGAAGGGGTAACCATCCCCGTGGCATATCAACTCTCATTTCCCGCCACCAACAATATAGCTGAGTATGAGGCTCTCCTTGCCGGTCTGAAGCACGCCTACATCTTGGGCGCGCGATACCTTAATATCATAGGAGACTCTCAGCTGGTGCTGCGGCAAGTTTTGTCGACTTACCGCACCCGCGACCCTAAGCTCAAACCCTACCAGGATCTGGTCACGCTCTTGGCCAGGTAATTCAGGAAACTCATCTATATTCACACTCCTCGTTCTCAGAATATCTTGGCCGATGCCCTTGCGTCGCTCGCCTCTTCCCTATCACTTCTCCTGAGTCGCGCCACTGAGACCATTGTGATCCAAAGGCTAGATGTTCCTTCTCTTCAGGATCCTTGGTTCAACAATCTTAGAATGTCCGTAGAGAAGAAAATAGAAAGGGAGGAGACAAAAGAAGTTTCATTGACTGAGCTCGAGGAGATCATTGAAGAAGAAGAGCTGCCGTGGTTTTATGAGATAGAGCAATACTGCAAGGATGGTACATTTCCGGAAATGGCCAATGCTGAGCAGCGAAGAGCCATTAGAAGAGTCGCCGCAAGATACACGATCATCGCAGGTGAATTGTAAGGCGGGCTTTGAATGGAGTTCTAATGAGGTGCCTAGATGACGAAGAAGCTTGGAAAGTCATGGAAGCAGCCCACTCCAGCGAGTGTGGAGGGCATGTGAACGGACAGGCCTTGGCAAAGAAGATTCTTAGGCAGGGCTATTACTGGCCAACCCTAGAAGAAGATTGCTCCACCTATGTCTGTAGGTGTCTTCAGTGCCAAATCCATGCCGACAAAATCCACGCTCCGGCCTCTTCTCTCCATCCTATTGCGGCCCCCTGGCCATTTTCTATGTGGGCATTTGATATCATCGGACCCCTCGGTGATCCGAACTCTGCTGTTAAACAGAAATCCTTCATTCTGACGGCTACGGAGTACTTTACCAAATGGGCTGAAGCTGAAGCTTATGCAGAAATCAAAGCCACCACAGTATGCCGCTTCATCATGAAGAACATTATCTCGCGGTTCGGGGTGCCAAGCGACATCGTCACCGACAACGGGCCTCAGTTCATCTCACAAGAACTCCAGGACCTCTGTAAGAAATTCAATATAGTTTTGCATCATTCATCACCATACTACCCCCAAGGTAATGGCCAGGCTGAGGCCACGAATAAAACCGTTCTTAAAATTATCAAGAAAACATGTGAATCACATAAATTTACTAATTGGGCCGACAAATTGGTAGAAGCTTTATGGGCTTACCACACCTCCGTCTGCACTCCCACAGGGCAGACTCCCTTTGCCCTCACCTATGGAATGGAAGCGTTGCTTCCGTATGAAATTTTGATCCCTTCCCTAAGGGTGCAGCTGGATAAGCAACTTAATCTTGACGAACGTCGAGAGGCGTTGCTAGTCCAACTGGAACTCTTAGACGAGAAGAGGTTGAATGCGGCCAATCATGTTTCAGTATATCAAAAGCGTGTCTCGCGATATTTTCAAAAGAAGGTCATTGAAAGGAAATTTCAAGTGGGTAATATGGTTTTGAAACACAAAATTCATCAGGTCAGCAAGCCCCAGGTCTAAGCTGCAACCCAACTAGGAAGGGCCCTTCGTAATCAAAGAAGCTTATCCGGGCAATACGTATCGTCTAATTAACGCGGAAGGGGAGGAAATGCCAAACCCGTGGAATGGGCTGTATTTAAAGCGTTTTTATCCATAAAAATAAAACCAGTGAACGGCTCGATGGCAGGGCATACCCCACCAAATTACGAAAGGAGGACCTAGGTCCAGCATCTCACACACTACACGACCCCGTGATTCGGTATTCTATCATGCTACCCGACACCGTTTCTCCTTTGGCCATGCTCGGGGAAGGTGGAGATCCTTGTATTTCCTCTCTCTCGGTTGAAGATAGGGGCAAGTGGTGAATAAGGGGGCGAGAACCGACCCAGATCCCCCATTAAAAGAGGTCTCAAATAGGGGCAATCCGTTAAGACCTCACTCCGCAAAAAGAAGGAAAATTAAAGCAAGAAGAAAAAAAAAGGAAAGAAAAGGGGCGAAATCAAAAGATAAGGCCGAAAGCACATAAGGCTCGAAGCTCTCAAAACCCCCGAAAGAATACAACTAGGCATGGCAAGAGTGGCAGTATAGTTTCCCCGCGGGACGTTATGAGCCCGGTCGCATGCGTGCCTAGAGCGGATGAAGGTTCGATGACGGATGGAAAGCCCCGGTGCAACAGACCAGATTCTTTGAAAAGGGGGGGGGGTCCTGGGAAAGAACTCAAGCCCTAAAAACCTCTACACCTATCGTCAGCTTTACTACTCAATCTTTTTTACTTTCCCAAGGAATGAATCCCACCCCGGGTATGGCCTCAGCAGAAGCACCGTCGAGCAAAGTTGACTCCAATCACGGGCGGTCCCCCTTCCTGCACGCGCTGAGCCTTGAAAGTCCATAGCAGGACGAGAAGGTCCCTGCTATTGAGACCCGAGCTGGTTTCAAAACCCCAAAAAAATCAAATATTTCAAAACCCAAAAAATCAAATATTTCAAAACCCAAAAAAAATCAAATATTTCAAAACCCAAAAAATCAAATATTTTAAAACCTAAAAAAATCAAATATTTCAAAACCCAAAAAATCAAATATTTCAAAACCCAAAAAAAAATCGATTATTTCAAAACCCAAAAAGATCGAATATTTTCAAAATCTAACAAAAAATCAAATATTCCAAAAAGAAAAAAAACACACATTCATATGCATTTCTCGCATTTTGATATTTGCCTATGTAATAAGGCTCAACCCCTTGACCAAAAATCAAGAAAGGGTCATCCCCTAACTTGCTATAGGCAAGGGGCTAAGCCTAAAATAGATTTAATCTGTTTCATGTTTGCATGTGTACAGGGGCAGGTTGGAAGGGCAGTTGGCTCGAGACCACATGAATATTCAATCCTCGTGTTGGCCTATGCAATCACATCACATCGTAATCGAATCACAAAGCTCAAACTCAATCTCATCAAATCTTATTCATTTCATATGTCAAGCTGCCCGGATATAAAATCCCATCCCGTATCATCATAAAAACATAAGAAAATCACTCGGTCCGCCGCTGGGCATCCCCGCGAGGATGTATCTCTCTCAACTCCCTAAGGTAAGCCTGTCAAGTCTCTGGAGCCTCCTCAACCTCTGCTGGTAGGGTACGCACCCTACTCACCTCCCACATAATCAGCGCACTCCTGACCGCCTGCTCGTCCTCCTCTGTCCCGATCCTCCGTGCCTGTAGCATGGGAAGGTGGGGTAGCGTAGGCAGCACCGTCCGGGGTAGTCCAATCTGCAGGTAGCATCTGTGTGGGCTATACATCGCTAAGGCGGTGTCGCTCACGAGCCTCAAGTCCAAGCCGGCTCTCCTCGGTAGCATGATGGTGGTGTCGCGGAGGAAGTCCGGGCGCATCACAAACCTATCCAAAGGCAGCCTGTTGATGCACGGGCGCCACTCGTCCCTGGTCTTCAACTCAGCCGTCCCGCACTCAACCTGTGGAGAAAACCTGAAAGCACCTCCTATGAAGTAAAGGGGATGGCTCCCAAAGATCCGGCTGACTGAAGTGATATCCTCCCTCGGGGTGAACTTCATCCTAACTCCCATCCAGCACTCCAATAGGATCATTGAACCAAAGAGAGGACCTCCTAAGGCTGCTGAGGTAAGACCCTCGTACAAATAAGCTAAGACGGCCTGAGAAATGGAAAGTCCCCGCCAAAGGCCACTGATGGTGCTGAGTAAGGGGATCTCCAGGACGTGGTCGGCTGAAGGGAAAAGGATGGCCCCGTAGAGACAGATGGATGCAGCTTTGGCTATGGCTTCAACCCACCCGCACTTATTCCGGCAATGTTCCACTACCCACTGACTCAGAGGAAGGAGGTGAATGTGGCGGGGGCCTACAAAGGTACGAACATCCCCACTATCAGGTATAAATTCCCCTAGGATGAGTTTTGGATCTATAGGGGCAACAGTATGGCATATCAAGTCTTCCTCCCCCACCTTGGACCTAGGGAGCCCGAAGTATGTCTCTACCTCCTCTAGTAGGATAGTGGCCTCAAAAGATGGGAAGAAGAAAGTATGGGTCTGAGGGTGCCAAGTCTCCATCAGAGCAGAGATACTATGCCAGTCTAAGGAAAGTTTAGGGTAATTCTGACCTAGAACTAAGAGGGAGTGTAGGTGCCAGGATTTGAGAAGGTGAGTCACCCCGAGGGGCAATGCACGGACCATGGGAGCCACCCACTTTAAACTAGAAAAGCGTCTCGGGCCGGGGAGAAGCTAGAAGAGGAAAAGGCTAAGGATGTAAGGAAATATAAGGGAAATTGAGAGAAATTGAGAGAAATTACATATATTCTGATCTAACTTACCTCTCTCGTAGGGGAGGCGCTGAGATGACGAGGAATCAAGTTTAGCCGTTGGATCACCTCCCGCTCCTTTCCAGTTGGTCTCGGCCCTTCAAAGGGCACTCCCTCCGCGGAACTTCCATCAAAGGCCCTCTTCATGATGATCGGGTGATAGGAATCAAAGGGTTTTAAGCCTGGGGATATGAAGGATGTGTGGGTTGAGGGTCCAGGCCCCCCTACTATTTATAGGGTCCATTAGGAAGCCTAAACCTCTTGGGATTAGACTCGGATAAGTTTAGGGCGGGCTAAGATAGGGTTGTGATAAGCACAAATCGTCCTACGCACGGGTTGGGGACTCTCCAGGGAGTCCCCGTTCGAGCAAATAGGAGGTCCACTTGGACGGTCTTACGATAGACCGTCCATATGAACATACGGCCCATCATCAACCGTTCATATGTCTAAGAAAGTCCGAGCCCAGTCTCTTATGCGACCTACAACATGCCGCTCAAATATTATTACGGTTTATATTGAACCGTTCTAACTCAATTGACGCGGTCTTTTGAGAACCGCTCTTATCCACAGACGGCTTTGGGAGAACCGCCCATATACTCTGCCCCCAATTAGCCTACTGCCTCAGTCGGCGTGTGCGTCACTCATCTCACTCAAGTCGGCGGGTGCGTCACTCATCTCACTCAAGTCGGCGTGAGCGTCACTCATCTCACTCAAGTTGGCGTGTGCGTCACTCATCTCACTCAAGTCGGCGTGAGCGTCACTCATCTCACTCAAGTTGGCGTGTGCGTCACTAATCTCACTCAAGTCGGCGGGTGCGTCACTCATCTCACTCAAGTCGGCGTGTGCGTCACTCATCTCACTCAAGTCGGCATGAGCGTCACTCATCTCACTCAAGTCGGCGTGTGCGTCACTCATCTCTCTCGGGCTAAGCACACTCCTCAAACTCATTCATCTATTCATACATACATACATTCAGCCACAAAGCAAGCGAAAAATAAAAGATAGGCATGTCACTATCATGTTACACCATGTACAAAAGACGGGCCCAGTACAACAAGTCAAGCAGCTCCCTCTCCCTGGCCCCCGTCGCTGTCCCCCTCACCCTCATGCCTCTTTGGAGGAGGCATCGCTGAGGTCGCCTCGTCACGCTGACGTCGTCGGCGCCGCTCATCCTCCTCATTCCTCCGCTGGCCGGAGGAACCTGTGAAAAAACTCCTCACAGAGCCGTGAGTGCCGTGACTGCCACTCGGAGTCCCGCTGTGCGATCGCCGGCTCATCTCTCTAAAAACCCGCAACTCTCCGTTCAGTCCGGACATCTCAATCAGAGCACGATCCCGCTCTGCTCGAACTCGCACCAACTCTGCCGCATCCGCCCGGAGTCGCTCTAGCTCATGCCGAAGGAGTGCCATCTCCACCGTGCCCGCTAGCTGGCTCAGCGCAACCTCCTCCCGCACATGGGCTGCCTCCTCCCTAGCCGCTACTCGGCTCAGCGCAACCTCCTCCCGCACATGGGCTGCCTCCTCCCTAGCCGCTACTCGGCTCTGCTCCAACTCCGCCCGCAGACGGGATAGCTCGGACGTCTGCATTCACATGTCATTGTCAGTGGGTCACATTTCATTCATTTCATAAGCATAAATAAGCAAAGGGGAAGTGTAGAGTTGCGTACTCTCTCCACGAGTGCCACCTCGGCCGCCTTGGCCCGCTCTACCATCCGAGTGAAGTCCGCGTCTCGCTCGGCTCGGTCTGCTGGAGTCTGGACGGAAGAGGAAGAAGGAGCGTCTGGTCCCGCCCTCTGAGCACCCTCGGCGCGCTGCATCCAAATACTCCAGGTCAGTCATAGGCATAATCATAATCATATAGAACTGCATAATTTAAAGAGTCTAAGGTTTAGAAAAACTCACCAGTAGGGCCAGGGCCTGCCGGGCCTCGTCTCTCTCTCGGATGGTGGAATGCAGGAGTCCCTGCAACTCTGCCACTCGTCCTGCAGGGTCGACCTACATTTAAAAGATTCACATGTCAGTGCATCATTCATAAGAATAATAGACAAGGTTTAAGTTCAGAAGTCGTACCGGTCGGTGGGCGCCTCGGAACACCTGGTCCCGGTAGTGCCGTGCATACGCAGTGTAGTACGCGATGTCGCTCTCTGCCCGAGCGGTCACCACTCGCCCTCGCGCAGCCCAGTCGGTGACCTGCTCGGCGTTCCTCGCTGTCCAGTCGTACGCCTCGCGGAGTCCCCGGGTCGTCCTCGTCACCCGTTCCCCTGCCTTCTCAGGCGCAGGGAACTCTACGGCCGGCTGATGGACCCCGATGGTCCTCATCACCAACCTGAAGTATAGTGGCTCCACCACATTCATGCAGTGAAGCCACACGTCCCGGCCAGAGAAGGCCAAGGCCTCGGTCACCCACGGCTGGCCCTCCAGGCTCTCCTCCGTGTAAGGAGTCCACCGTACCTGCAAGGAATAGGAAACTGCATCAGCATCATAATCATGAAAGAATAGCATGTAATTAAAGAGTCTGAGTCTAGAAGCATACCGAGGTGTACGGTAGAGTGTCCAGGTCATCCTGCAGCTCCCGGACCTGCCTCCTCAAGGCCATCATTTCCCGGGGTGCTGTCCACGTCTGTGCGATCGGCAGGAGCCCAGGGCGGGTCTCCTCCCCTCTGCCTAGCCCACGTAGGCGTACGTAGGCCCATACCTGCATCACAAGTCGTGTCAGCATTATAGCAAGCATATAGGGTTGCATGATTAAATTATAATTAAGTCTAGAGTAGAGAGTAGTACCTGGAGTAAGGGGAAGAAGCCCCCAAGCATCGTCCGACGCGCCGTCGAACTAAGAGTGTCAAAGAGGAAGGCGAGGACCGCCGCTCCCCAAGCATAGTCACCTACGTGCTCGAGCTCCTGGAGGAAAGGGAGAAAGCGACAGCTCATCACGTCTGCCCGAGTGGAGAAGAGAAGCCGCCCGAACATCAGCATCAGAAACCATCTCAGCACTCTGTCCGCCTCAGGTCCCGGTCCCGCAGCAACCCTCGGTCTCGCCAGCCCCACGAGCCGCTCCAAGTGCTCCTCTGGTCGCTCCCCGACCGCAACTCCCGCTCGTCGTAGACCTAGGCTGTCCTGGAGAGCGGCCCGGGGAAGGAGGGTCGACTGCCTCTCGGGGCGCCGCAGCTGTAGGCCGAGCAACTCCCGAGCCATCCCCCGGTAGTCAGGAAAAGTAGTCCCGCTGACCGGTGACCCCTGCACACGTAGGCCAGTAAGTCTGGCCACGTCCTCCAATGTAGGGACCATGTGCCCCCACGGGAAAAGGAACGTCCGACTCACTGGATCCCAGCGGTCGTGCAGGGCATAGAGCAGAGCTGCGTCAAAGCGACACACCTCAATACTCAGGAAGGGGGCGAACCCCATGGCAGTCAACCGCTCCCTCTGGAAGTCCGGCAGTGCCAGGTACACTGCACGAACCTGCAGCCAGGAGGTACGAGTCCTACGCTTCCCCTGCATTCATCCATCTCATTTATGTTAGTCATTTAGTTTCATATTTTGTTTCAGTTAAATAAATTCTCAAGGCCCAATTCTTGATTCTAAGAACGGCTGATCACGGACCGCTCAAAAGTTGAGCGGCCTCTCTCGAACCGTTCTGTGTCTCAGATTCCCGTTTTGAACGGCCTATCCCTAACCGTTCCCATCTTGGACGGATTACCCTGCACCGTCTGTTTGCCCGCCTTCCTAAGAAATGACGGCCCACCTTTGACCGTATGAATTGATGACGGTCCTGTGAGGACCGTATTGTTTTTGCTTGGTTGCATGTTTGAACGGACCTATATGGTCCGTCTACCTTTTGAACGGTGATAGCCTCACCGTATTGATGTTTTGGTGGCCCGCTGGTTGTGTGAGGTTGAACGGCGCTCCCTACGCCGTGTTGGTTTGGGGCGGTCCTATGGGGACCGCAATGTTTTGCCGTGCGGTTTCTGTTGAACCGTTTCACCGTCGCCGCCCCCGACGACGGTGAACGCCCCCCGGCCGGCTAGGAGACCTCCATGGCCCCCTAAACCGGCCTCTAGGCATCTCTCCCCCTATAAGCCCCTAAGCTAGCATGCATTAAACGAAATTAAAGGAAATGAGGGCCGGGGAGGCCTACCTCGGCATCACGAGGTTTCTTCTCCCTCCCCGCCGGCGTGCCTCCTTCCTCGGCTCCGGTGACGGCGTCATCTCCGGCCGCAGCGTCCTCCTCGGCGACGACGATGGCTAAGTCCTCCATTGTCACCCCGGGCGTGCCCTCCTCCTTGGACGGTCGCGGTGGTGGCGGTGGCGACGACGGAGGTGAATCCTCGCCGGTGATGGGTGACCGGGCGGTGTGAGACGAGCTCCTCGTCATGGGGGGGTGCTGTGAGATCGAGAGAGGGAGGGAGTTTGAGAAAGAGAGAGCGAGGGAGTGGGTGTTTGAGGCCTTGTGCCCCCCCTCGTCCCTTCCACCGTTGGTTACAGTGGAGGGAGACGAGGGGGTTTCTTTTTTTTCAAGGTTGCAGAGAAGAACGGTCTATCGTTAGACCGTTCATAATGTAAACGGTCCATCCATAACCGTATGACTCTCTTGACCGTTAATTTTGAGTCGGTTGAAATTCTAGGATCGAGCGGTTCCCATAGAGCCCTTCCTATTAAAACGGTGTGTTCCCGACCGTTCATCACAGGCAACCGGCCCTGTAAGATTTGTTCGAAGGTCAGGTAAGCGCGGTTAACATGGAGCCGTTTGGAGTATGGAACGGTTTAAATACGACCGTTTATCTGGATGGTATATTTAGATCATGAATATTGATATTTTCTTTGGAAATACATCTCTTAACCATCTTATGCAGCATCACTTCAGCCTGTCTCGCCATTTCGCCTGCACAGGTAAGTCAGGTATGGCCTTCTATCCCTAAATCCCTTATTGCATTAACTATATGGTATTATATTATACTATTTCGAGAGCTGGCAGGTTACCTACGTGTCCCAGGATCTGATGTTCCCCTTCAACAAAAATGATGATGATCCAGGCTCATGTACCTAACCTTCGGATAGGCCGTTAAGTTGGGATGTCACGAGGAGGACGGTTCTATCCGCACGCTGTGGTTGCGGACGGTATCTTGACTCTGATGTTCCCAGCTTAGCAATACTACTCTCGAATATCTTATATTTTAATCTTTCTTGGCATTTGTTTTGATGATTTCGTTTTGTTTTAGCCTAGCATAAATCATACGCATCCTTTTGAGCTTTCATGCCCCATGGTTTGCTTAAGAAATGTCCCGTCGGTAATGGTCAGCTATGTGTTTAAGATGCTCGAGTAAGATGAACTAATTCCACTCCGAGTTCGAAGGTTTTCTTTGGTCGATTCGTTTGGTCCGGTTGATTAAAAGGTCTCTGTCTGGAGCTTTAACGTTTTTTTCTTTTGTGGCCCCCTCATTGGACCGCAGGATTGTGTCCCCCATGAGGTTGGTCTTGTCAGTTGATTTCCTTTAGTTTAGTCCCTCCAGATTGGCATCGCCTTTTGGTCAATTACTCCTGACGCTCGGTTCAAGGTTTTTCGAAAGATTCTCATCGCTTGTTGGTAGAAACGGGTGTCGTTTTACCTTAACGCCCGCTTTTCCGGTCCACCCCGCTACATTCCCGCTTCGTCTCCACGTTCCGTGTCACCTTCGCTTCACCTCCGCTCGCTCCCCTGCAAAGAGGACGTTAAGGAGGGGCATCTGTTGACACCCGTTTTATACCGATAAGTTGAGTCGTTTCTCTTACTCCCATTAATTGATGCCCTAAGTTGTCCATTATCCATTGAGCCATTTTTTGTGGCACGTCCTGGGCCCATTTTATGGGTAGCCTCCCTCCTTAGTAAAGGTCGTATCAATTCAGGGCTTGGCGGACCTTGGCTTTGACTAATCGAATTGTTTTATAAAAGTCAAGTACCCAAGATCATGAATGGTTCCACATCAGCCGTTCAAGACTGGGGCGGTTGATCACAGACCGTTCACACATTTTGGTTATTTTCGGAGGATTTTCTTAATATTCACCGACAGGTTTTTTGTGCGGCCCTAGCCTGCCCGTTCAAACTAATGGACGGGCGAATGTCAACCGCCCATATCTCAGAGTCCTACGCGTATTAATCTCCCCAGACAATTATCCAGATGTTTGAATTATCACCGACACGCTTAATACGGCTTAGATTGGACCGTTCTACGTTTAAGCGGTCGCCAAGGCGCCGTTCATCTGTCAGGGTCTGACGCCGGCCGTTTCGGTCTGTTCGAGCGATAATTGGGTTAATTATCTGATTCAATTCCATTTCCACCGACAGGTTGAACGGTTTGAATATAACCGTTCAAGTTGTGCGCGGTCTATCGTTAGACCGTTCATCCCTTCGATGGAGGGTTTTTAACAGATTTTTATCCTTTTATGCATGGTTTTATCCCTGATTTGTTTTAACGATTTCTCCGTGGATAATCATCCATTTTTGATGCCGTTTAGACTGGATAAGAGATCTTGATAATATCTATGATTTATCTTTTAGAATCTCGACCTAAAAATATCTAAAAACCCCAATTTCGAGGCTGGCCTTCCAGGCTCTATAAATAGACCCTATGGCCGGACGTCGAAAGACGGGGGGGGGGGGGGGAGTTTTTGGTCGACGGCGAAGCCCTGCCGCATTTTTGAGCGACCTAGCACCAAGGAGGGAGGCTCTCTACGTCCACATGAGCCTCCGGTTCAGGGAGTAACCCAGTTTTTGTAGTTCTTTCGTCCCGTAGCTCTCGCCGCTCTCTTTCATTGCATGCATCGTTTCTTCCCCACGTGCACTCTCCTTCTCATTATCACGCACACAACCACCCAGTTTTTATCGCCCTAGGGGTTTAAAATCCCCCGGGTATTCCCTTTTTTTTATTTGTGTGTATGCTTAATTCTTCTCGTTTGAACGCATACTACGTTATTTAGTTATAATCTGGGTGTTTCTTCTGTGTCTTCACATTGTTTTGCAGGTCAGCACTTCATCAGCACGAGGCCCATCCCCTCTGGCCGGCCGGAGAGGGTGGAGGTCGAACCCTTTTCAATTTGCTGCGTGAAGGTATTGAGCGGTTAATCTCTGGCCGTTCAACGGTACGTGCGGTGCATAAACGGCCGTTCTTCCTCGAAGCGCGGTCCACATAGTGCCGTCCATCCCACTGCAGCAGTTCCTCCCGCGTCCTTCGCAGCGTCCCATGGCGGTCTATCGTAAGACCGCTCAACTCCCGGTGGTCCTAAGGGAACCGTTCATCCCTCAACGCTGCACTAAGGCGAGTGTCTCCCCACTTTCCAAGGTACGGCGTGTCTATCACGTACGGCATCTTGGTGGCGATCACGGTACTCTTCGTTGTTCCCTGTCCTCCTTTCTTTCTCTCACTCTCGTGGTTTGCCCGTCTCACGTTGTTCCCCGCACCTGATGCACTTTGACCCTTAGTGGAGGAGAGAGGAGGAAAATATATGTCTACAATTATGAAACAATATAAATCTTCCCCATATCCTTTAACCAAAGTCAGAAATGCATGAGGTGTGGCTTAGAATGATGAAACCGAGAGAAGAGGGAGCCGATATTTGAAGTTTCAGGCACCCGAAGCAAGGATGGAAAGAATGCAGCCGCTGCCTCTAGATCTCTCAGCTCGGGCTCGTGAGGGGACGTCTCTAGCGTTCCTTCCCTTCTTCTCCAGTAGACTACACAACGTTCCTATCCTTCTTCCTGCAAGATGAACACGTTAGAGCTCAAAAGGATTGGGTCGATCGGAAGAGAGGGGCGGCTATATATGCCAAGGGGATTGAAGCCCCAAGGGACATAAAAGCCCTTCCCAAACCCCTTTCATAACATATACAAGATGCAAAGGTCGCTCTAAGGCCATTAGGGTCAAAATCCATGCCATATGGATCCTTCATATTAGGGTTCGAAACAGATCTGGAAAATCGTGTTCGAACGTTCAGAAAAAGTGTCGACCCATGAGGTCGACCCTTTTTCGTGAATGTTCTGCCAGAATATATATAAGAACAAAATCGCGATACGAGTGTCGACCCATGGGGTCGACACTTCTTACGAAGTGTTCTGGCCGGTTAAAAGAACAAAACATTCGTGATAAAAAGTGTCAACACACGAGGTCGACACTTTTTCACGAACATTCTGTTTTCACAGAATTGAACATACTTACCTGAAAGTGTCGACCTTCAGGGTCGACACTTTTTCACGAGAGTTCTGCCTTATCAAAACAGTAGACACCTGGTGAAAGTGTCGACCCCTGGGGTCGACACTTTTACTGACAACAGCAAAACTTTAGTAAATGAAATTGAAACCTTCATGAATCAAATACATATATCAATGTTGATGAAGGGAGTTCATACAACACACATGAACATGATTAAGCATGAGTTTTTTTACCCGGATCATTCCATTCAAACTCAGATCCAATTTGTACAAACATTCTCACCATTGGCCTTCAGATTGTGAGTGTTGTCTCACAATAAACCAAATAAACCTGTATACTCCAGATCTAACCATTGCTCTTTCATCTACCTTGTGACCAACCTTCAGAAATGTTCTTACCATTATTCGCAAGACGAATCCATATCGAACCTGCACAGCACAGATTGCCATTAAACTCAATCTCAACCCAAGCAATGAAATTCTCATATCAATCCAGATGATATAGATTTATCAAACCATCCATTCAATCTTTAACCAAAGCAACTCATTCAAATAAATTAGTCCTCGTCAGACTTTAGCGATAATGAGCATTTTGCTTGGTATAGCTAATTCAATCAAACACAAACTGAAATCCATCAATCTCACCTTTCATCAAGTATGTATATCAATGAAGATCAATCATGCAAGTTTTCATTCAAGGCAGTCATTCATCAAACCTACATACATGCAAATTCATTGAACCCAAAATCATGATATTTCATTCAGCATCTTCGTCAAAACAGTCCGGGGCACAACAATCAGAAGGCTGACAGTAAAGACAAACCGAAATGCTCATGCAGGAGCAATGTGCCTTGGATCTGATCTAGAGGTCACAGTGGAGAACAGATCTTCAAGACTTGCTTCAATTGCTTCATAATATCTTCTCTCGAGATCCCTATTCTTCACTATCTCACGATCGCCTTTCACTCTCAGACTCACCCTCTTCTCTCTCAGATTTCTGCTGAAATACGGCACTCTATTTTTCTTCTCAGATCCCTTCTTCTATTTTTCTCTCTCGGACTTTTTCTTCAAAATTCCATCTTCTTCTAAAGGTGCGACTGGGTCTTCTATATATAAGGCTCGCGAAATAGAGGCACGTGGAAATCACGTTTCTCACCCAAAAATTCCACCAAGAGCGTGCTTATCAGAGCCCACGTGTCAGATCTGGAGGATGAGAGAAGGACACGTGGCTGAGAGTTCTTGGAGAGCAAGTCTCCTCGAATCACGTGCTTCAGTCACATAGTCTTGGAACATGTGCCTCACTCATGAGAATTTCATTTATTTTGCCAATTAAAACAGAGGCATTTAATCAAACACTTGGTGAGCTGGAGTTCATAAGGACATTCATACGCACAGACTCGTTATATGAATGATGCGAAACGTGCACCGACTAGAGACATACACAGACTTGAGTGCACAGACATTTTACATGCATTAAACAGACGTGCACTGAGTTTTGAATGCATAAGGCAGAGACGTGAACCGACCCTTACATGCGTAAGATAAACCATGCACCGACCCTAATATGAAAGATGCAGATAATGCATTGACTCTTGTATGCGTGTAGCTACAAAAATTGCACCGACCTATATGAGCTTGATGCAGAAGTTGCACTGACCATTATACGCTTAATGTGAACCATGCACAGACCTATATTGCACAAGGCATAGTATGCACCGACTTGTTCTACCGTATGCAGAGAATGCACTGACTTCTACATGCTCGAGGCAAAAACTGCACCGACCTTATAAACACACATCAGAACATGCACTGACCTGGTGTGCATTCATGCAGGATGTGCACTGACTATGAGCAAAGAAGTGAAGATTGAACTGACCTTATTAGAAGAACACAACGATGTGCATCGACCTTATTCTTCCATAAGCGTAAGGCAAAACCGTGCACCGACTACATGTGCATTCTGCAGACAGAAATGCACCGACCTTGTGTGCATTACTTCAGAGGCGTGCACAGACCTTAATAGACTTAAGGTAAAATATGCACCGACTGCATATGCATTCCATAAAGACTGCACCGATCTGCATGCTGATGAGAATATGCACAGACCTGATATGCATAAGAAGATAAAAATGCACTGACTTATTTGCTGTCCTTAGACACGCAAAATATGCATTGACCTATATGCCGTCCTTGCATGAAGACTCACAATGTATGCACAGACTTATATGAATGCATAAACATAAACTGCATCGACTTTGATGAACTCTATGAATGATCATGCAACAACCTGTGTTCTGATACTAAGACATACAACAGATTAGATTGAAGAGTTTATTCATTTTAGTCTTAAATGATTCATAGAATGTCATTCTTAAAACCAGTGTTCCAACACTCTCCCCCTTTTTGATGATGACAACTATGAGTCATGTATGATCAAAAACAGTCAATGAATTAAACAATCATTCTTCACACACTCATTCAATTCTAAACACTCAAGTAGGTGAGATCACATGTTGTTAATCATCATTCACAGAATTTATTCGCTGACATGCACAGCAAGAGTAACATTCAACACAAATATGCGATATGCAGTAATGACATTTCTGTGTACAGTAAGAAAAACAAACTGATTTTTGATTGAGTATCTTATAGACATATCTCATAGACAAAAGAATCTCATTCAGAGTATTTTTACAACAAAAACATCAGAAACATATCAGTATCAGTCAACATCTGCTCAGCATCAGCATCTGTCCAAACATCAAAAGCATATCAGCATCAGCATCAGTCAGTATCTGCTCAGCATCAGCATCTGTCCCTCCACACTATCAACTATGAATTGTCATACATGACCAAAAATTCTCCCCCTTTGTCATTATCAAAAACAATTGGAGGACCCTTAGACATCAGCAGGACTTGTTCGGCCAGAACTAGCACCTCTGGAGCTTCCCCTTCCTCTGGGTGGAGTACTGCTAGAACTTCCCCTTAGAGGTATTGCCCTTGGATATGGAATTCATTCAACTTTAGTTCCGAGGGCTGCAAACTTGGCCATCACTTTCTGGTCATTCTGTTTGACTAAGGCATGAAGCTCTTTGACAGTAGTTGTCATATCCACAAACCAGTTTTGCATCATGCTGCCCAGATTGTCTATTTGGGAAGTTTGCTGGTTGTGAACATCAGCCAAAAATGTAGAGGAATTGGTGGCCTGTTCAGTGACAACATTTTTGAAGCTGCTGGCTATCATCTGAACTTGTGCATGGATTATTTCCAGTTTCTCATAGATATTCCCAATCTGTATCATGCTACCGTGTACTTCACCAGATATGGCATTAATTCTCTTATCCAGAGCCTTATGTTCTCCTTTAAGCAAGGTCATTTGAAGTTTTACATGCTCTAACTCTATCTTAAAGTCATATGAGTGGACAAGAGTCTGAGTGAGCTTTATGAAGGATGTAGTCTGAGTCTCTTGCATTTTGCCCAAAATATCTCCAGCTTTCTGACACACTGTCAGTAAAGAATTCAAGACCCAATCTTAAATCAGACTTGTGCTTGTCATATATAAACTTTATCCATTGACTGTTCATAGTCTGTTCTAAGTGTAGCATCCTGGCATCAAGTCTCTGAATGACTAAATGCATGTGCATGAATTATGCATTCATCATTATTCCTTAACTCATAATGAGGTTTACCAATGTGGTAAACATCTCTGTAATTTGTGGTGCTGAGTCATTACTACCTGAACTTGAGGGTTGAAATTCTAGGGGAATGAATGTCTCTTCAGGAGACAAGGGTGGCTGAATTCCAAAAGTAGTAAGTGACCCATGATGAGGTCCATAGACAGGAGCAAGGCCTAGATATTGTTCCTGTGGGAATACTACCTCAGCTTCTTGGGCTTCTTGAGGTTACGAGTCTTGAACCTCTTCTACTCTTTGCTCTTCCTGAACTTCTACCTCTTTTGCTCTTCTTGAAGATGTCCCTCTCTTTGCTGCACAAATATTTGTTCAGGCTGATCATCTGCTTGTGGCTGAGACTGCTGTCCAAAGTGATCAAATAGCTCATCAATATGCTGATCCAATTGCTGCATAATTTTTTCATCATTCAAGTTCAGCTCATGAACTTCTTGTTCCAACTGCAGATCTCTAATATGTTGTACTGCAGGAACTACATCTATGACTACTTCCATTTGTTGCACTGCAGGAACTTCAATTCTGACTTCCTCTATTTGATGGGAATCAACTCCGAGCACGTATATTTTATTTTTATATTTATGTCCTTTTGTTTGTATTTATACCCTTGGCTAATTCGGTATGTAAATTGTAAGGCATTATAAGTCAAAGGGCTAGTCTTTAAAGTCTTTGGGTTTCTATGTAATATGCCAGTGGGTCCAGCAGGGTCCCCCACCCTCTTTCCCATTGGTCCACCTAGGTCCTAGGGCCCATGTGGGGCTGGTTCAAAGTCCAAGATTAGACTTGGACCATGGGGGGACAAAAAAATGAAAATTCAAATTTGGGTACCGCATAGTCAAGGGGGCACCCCCCATTTAGTATACTATATTACATGTTGTATTTTTATTTAATGTGGTCATTTGACCACATGGGGGATTAATGTGTTATACCCCATTTACCCCTCCCAAATCCTAGATCTAGGGATAGGTCTAGTCTTTTTTACATTTCTATAAATCCCATGTAATTTCCATTTTGAAAGAATTAATGAAGAAAATTACATGAAATTTGCCATGGGCGCTCCTCTCTCTCTCTAGCTCTCTCTCTTGTTCTTGCTTGTTCTTCCTCTTTACCCTCTAGATCTAGGGTGTGAAGCCCTCAAAATTCGAGTGAATCCAATCTCTATCTCCTCTCTGGAGTGTGAAGCTCCCACACCGTCATTCGTGCCGCCATTAAGCCGCCACAAGCCGTCATCCCCCCTGCTGTCCTGAACTCTGAGTTTCAGAATAGCAAGCTAACGAAGAGGTCGTTTCTCCCAGCTCCCAGCTCTGATCGAGCTGAGATTTTGAGAGCTTGTTCCTCTTTCCGTTAGCTTTCCAGTAATATAGATTTTGCTCCATTCAGATCCCGTTTGGTATTTTTCCAGCTATTTTCATTCCACCCCTAACAGTCTGCCAATCAGCAGATCTGCAGGATAGATCCATGATCCAGTATTTTTCCCGCCCCCTTAGCCTTCTCCAAAAAAAATCCAAAAATTTCTTGCATGACCCCCACATACCCCCATTCCACCCATAATTTTTCTAGGGTCTAGATCTATCGTCTTCTTGTCGGTCAAAATTCATTTTCTGGGAAAACTCAGTCTGTCATGTGTGTCTGTCAGTCCGAGCTAGCAAAAACCTTTGAGGAACAGTCATTTTTATTTTCAATCGATTCACTTGATGGATCTTAAAAAATTATATGTTGTAGCCCTCTGAGTCCTCTATCCATCGGCATCAAGTTTACGTCGATCCGACATCGGATCTGGCCGCAAGAAATCTTTTTGTGAAGGTGCGCAAAGCAGATCCGAGCCTAGCCAGCACAATCAGTCCGGGAATTAATTCCTCAAAAAATACGCCGGCACACCATCAGTCACCGCCGCACCCGAGGATCGATCAACAACCTTACAACAGTGCCCCAGCAAACCACAGCAGCAAGGAGACGCCCGGGCACCGCCGTCCCAGCAGCTGGACCCACCTGCTGTCCCGCGGGCCCCGTAGAACCGTTTCGAGCAGCAGCCCGTCTTCGGCCTGAGAACCATCCAAATTACTGCCTGTCAACCCGAGTTCGCTACTCCCGGGTCCCACATTGTTGCCCTTTACCTCCCTATGTGGAGTGGGCCTTAAAACCATTTCTGTAATTATTGTTAATATTTGTACAACGGGAGTACGAGCTTCGGCCGGAGTCGTCTTCCCCACGCCCGGAGCGTAGAGGTAAACTCGCCTCCCTCTTTATCGCATTTACTTATCTCGTACATTTTTGAATGCCGCTGCTAGAGTGATAGGATTACTAGCTCAATATTTATTTTTATCACCACTGCGAGAGTGAGTGAGTGAACCCGTCCCGTGACTCAATCCGAGTAGACGCGAAAAAGCCGATACCCGAGGCTCATTGCCGGTTTCTCAACCGTGCACGATCCCGCGTTTCCCTCGCTTAGGGACGCCCACAAGCTAGAGTCCCCGGTTCGCTGTCCGTCCCGCATCAAATTGGTATCAGAGCGTAAGATTGAGTCTAGGGTAGTCTTTGCTTGAAAATAAAACAAAAAAAAGAGTCTAAGTCGGTCCAAGGTTGCATTTGCATTCTTTTATTCGGTATATCAAAAGGTGTTGCCCGAACGTTAGGTTATGCCTATCGGGAAGGTTGCACATTTGCAAGAGAGGATCTTCAGATCCCGTAACTCCGCCAAGTACCGTCTATTGGTTAAGTCTAGGTTTGTATTCGAGTCCGCATTTTACCCTTTTCACCATTTAGAGTCGTGTCTTGGTGCTTGCATTAGTCTTGCATAAAAGTTTTGCATAAAAAAATAAAAAAATAAAAAAAGGTGTTCCAATGCATGCCCACTCCTAGGGAAACCAATTCCCATCTTATGTGCAACTATGGCCAACCCATGCACCCTGAGTAGACCCATCCAAGGCAACAAGTCCATCTTTGAGTACATTCGGGAGTATGATAAGTACCGATTGGAATATGGAGTTGGAGAGGAGAGCACCACGATCGCATTTCAGTTTTGGAGAGGTTTGCGGCTTCACTTCCAGTTTGAATGTCTCTGTTATGACGTGTTCACTCTGGCACAGTCTTATCTGGTCGTTCTAGAGGTTGAGCCTTTCGAGGCAAGCTTTGATGCTGCCCTTCGATGAGCATCTACCTCTCAGCCTAGTCCCGAGCCGATCGGACAGCCTACTCCACGGCCTCCCCCACCCCAGTCTGGGAACCCCTCCCCTAGAGCTCCATTGCCATCTACGTCCGATCTTTATTCAGAGTCACCTCATTTGGAGCCACCTCAGCCCGAGCCACCCGTGTTTCTAACGGGAAAGGTATTCATTGCCGAGCCACTACTTAGTTGGCTCAAGATCGGCTTGGTCCCTAGTCCGCCTTACTACCCACCCATGGACCCCACACTACCATTAGTGCCGGTCAACTCATTCCATACCACATTCTGGTCTAGTCACCATGTTGATACATTGGATTACCTTATTATGGGATTAGACTCGCAAATGAAGTTGACTTATATGTTGGCTCGAGGCTTCGACCAACCCACAAGTCGTAGCTTCACCCACCCAGCCTTAGGGTCCATTACCTCCGTGTACACTGTGGGTCGTGTCACCACAGAGATTCTCTTATTCCTCCCCATGCTAGCAGAGCCAAACTTCATTCCATTTATCACGAGGGAGGAACCATACCTCCTATATGAGATCACCGTCCTTTATACCCTAGTGCATGAAGGTGACCACCTACACCTTCAAGAATTCCAAACTGGGGACCGTGACCTATGGGAGCCCAATTCGAGGGGTCATACTTTCTTTGATCCCTTCGACCCATTCCCTAGTGAACCCCTTGACCCATCACATTTACTCCACTTTTTCGAGGGAGTCCACTACCACACCCCTTCCCCACGGGCCAGTCCACCTACACTCAGCCAGGGGACCGTTCCACAGTCATCATATAGGGGTGACGAAGAAGGAGTATTCGACTCTCCTAGCCCTCCCAAGTCTCCCAAATCCAACAGGCAGCCGCATGCTAGGGACATACTAGGATGTCTAGGAGTTCCCTATTCCGTCAACTATCGATTGCATCTAGTGTATGCATGGCACACATTCGGATGTCCTAGTCCACCATTGCATGTGTATGGGTCGGACTAACAGTAGGTCTGTTTAGGGTCATGTGTGCATCTTTGTTTCGTACAGTTTGTCTGTCGAGTGCATATGCATACATCGAGTCGAGTCAGTCTTTTGTATGCTCGCGTTGTCAGTCCCTTTCGAGTGCGAGGCAAGTCAGATCCAATGCGTACGTTGTAGACTTGCCGGAATTTGGGATCGGCTCTACCTCAATATATCGGATCTAGTCACATAAAGGGACCCAGCGGTGATTCCTAGTGAGTCTTCGAGCCGCCTCCTCCCCTTGAAGGTGACCCCACCCCGGAGTGTCCACCATTAGCCTCATTCCCACAGTAGCATGCGCATATCGAATATATACGGGATGAGCATGTGACGATTACTTGGAGTGGAGCGTACTCCGCGCTACCAGGTCGGTGACGGATCCGCCGGAGTCACATGAGCAGCCGCACCCCTTACTCAACGGGGTCGAGTTCTTCCCACCCTGGGAGAATTGATGGGAATCAACTCCGAGCACATACATTTTATTTTTGTATTTATGTCCTTTTGTTTGTATTTATACCCTTGGCTAATTGGGTTTGCAAATTGTAAGGTATTATAAGCCAAAGGGTTAGTCTTCAAAGTCTTTGGGTTTCTATGTAATATGCCAGTGGGTCCAACAGGGTCCCCCACCCTCTTTCCCATTGGTCCACCTAGGTCCTAGGGCCCATGTGGGGCTGGTTCAAAGTCCAAGATTGGACTTGGACCATGGGGGGACAAAAATGAAAATTCAAATTTAGGTACAACATAGTCAAGGGGGCGGCCCCCATTTAGTGTATTATATTACATGTTGTATTTTTATTTAATGTGGTCATTTGACCACATGGGGGATTAATGTGTTATACCCCATTTACCCCTCACATGATTCATGTAGCCGACCCCAATTAATTGGGATAAGGCTCTGATGATGATGATGATGATGATGATGACCCCATTTACCCCTCCCAAATCCTAGATCTAGGGATAGGTTTAGTCTTTTTTACATTTCTATAAATCCCATGTAATTTCCATTTTGAAAGAATTAATGAAGAAAATTACATGAAATTTGCCATGGGCGCTCCTATCTCTCTCTAGCTCTCTCTCTTGTTCTTGCTTGTTCTTCCTCTTTACCCTCTAGATCTAGGGTGTGAAGCCCTCAAAATTCGAGTGAATCCAATCTCTATCTCCTCTCTGGAGTGTGAAGCTCCCACACCGTCATTCGTGCCGCCATCAAGCCGCCACAAGCCGTCATCCCCCCTGCTATCCTGAACTCTGAGTTTCAGAATAGCAAGCTAAAGAAGAGGTCGGTTCTCCCAGCTCCCAGCTCTGATCGAGCTGAGATTTTGAGAGCTTGTTCCTCTTTCCGTTAGCTTTCCAGTAATATAGATTTTGTTCCATTCAGATCCCGTTTGGTATTTTTCCAGCTATTTTCATTCCACCCCTAACAGTCTGCCAATCAGCAGATCTGCAGGATAGATCCATGATCCAGTATTTTTCCCGCCCCCTTAGCCTTCTCTAAAAAAATCCAAAAATTTCTTGGATGACCCCCACATACCCCCATTCCACCCATAATTTTTCTAGGGTCTAGATCTATCGTCTTCTTGTCGGTCAAAATTCATTTTCTGGGAAAACTCAGTCTGTTCTGTGTGTCTATCATCCGAGCTAGCAAAAACCTTTGAGGAACAGTCATTTTCATTTTCAATCCATTCACTTGATGGATCTTAAAACATTATATGTTGTATCCCTCTGAGTCCTCTATCCATCGGTACAAAGTTTGCGTCGATCCAAGATCAGATCTGGCCGCAAGAAATCTTTTCGTGAAGGCGCGCAGAGCAGATCCGAGCTCAGCCAGCACAATCAGTCAGGGAATTAATTCCTCAAAAAATACGCCGGCACACCTTCAGTCGTCGTCGCTCCCGGGGATCGATCAGCAACCTTCCAGCAGTGCCCCAGCAAATCGCTGCAGTAAGGAGATGCCCGGGCACCATAGTCCCAGTAGCCGGACCCACTTGCTATCCCGCGGGCCCCGCAGAACCATTCCGAGCAGTAGCCCGTCGTCGGCCCGAGAACCGTCCAAATTGTTGCCCGTCAACCCGAGTTCGCTACTCCCAGGTCCCACATTGTTGCCCTTTACCTCCCTGCATGGAGTGGGCCTTAAAACCATTTTTGTAATTATTGTTAATATTTGTACACCAAAAACGAGCTTCGGCCGGGGTCGTCTTCCCCACGTCCGGAGCGTGGAGGTAAACCCCCCTCCCTCTTTATCGCATTTGCTTATCTCATATATTTTTGAATGTCGCTGCTAGAGTGATAGGATTACTAGCTCAATATTTATTTTTATCACCGTTGCGAGAGTGAGTGAGTGAACCCGTCCCGTGACTCAATCCGAGTACACGCGGAAAAGCCGATACCCGAGGCTCATTGTCAGTTTCTCAACTGCGCACGATCCCACGTTTCCCTCGCTTAGGGACACCCGCGAGCTAGAGTCATAGGTTCGATGTCCGTCCCGCATCACTATTTCTTCAACAATATCTTCTTGTTGTTCAATCATTATCTGTTCCCTTTTAGCTGCCACAGGATGAATTTCTTCTTGAGGCACTTGAGCAGGATGTTGTGAAGTAACATCTTGTGTACTAGTTGGCTACTGTTCTGATAGTGATTCAACTTGAATCTGACTCTTGTTTCCCTAAAGGACTATCCTTTTCTGATTGATCCTTTACTTGGCTGGCAGAGGAAATATCCTTTACTTGAGTCTGTTTCAACTTTATGAATTTATTAATGAAATCCATATTGTAGACATTTACTTTCGGGATCTCCTTTGAACTCTCATTCTCTAGAGAAATGTCTACTTTCTTGAACACAGCAGTTAGGTGGGCTGCATAGGGTAAATTTCTTCTAGACTCCTTACAAGTTCCCATGATCTGGATAATTATCTCTGGCAGACAAATCCTGATTCTCTTTAGCAAACAAAAGAGAATAAATCTCTGGGACTCAGTCAGTCTCCCTCTCCCTCCAACTTGTGGAGTTATCATTGTGGTAAGAATGTGGTGTAATAATCTCTTAAGAGGAGAGAACTTGTTTGCATTAAACTGACCTACTTTCGTTTGCTTCTTGTCTTTATACACATCTGTGATAAGATAGTATGCATCATGAAGATTATACACAGACCCTCCTTCGATTTCCCCATCTTCTGGTATTCTAAAGACTTTATGAAGAAAATTCCTAGATATTTCAATCTTAATCCTCTTAACAATAGTCAAAAGTTTTGACTTTTCAGGATCATATTTCAGATTGTTATAGAACTCTACAACAAGTCTGGGATAATAAACTCTATACTTACCCAAGAATTTCTTCCATTTTTAAAATTTAAACAGCTTAACCAATTCAGGATATCTTGAAGTCATTTCATGATCGTGAAAATTCACATACCGTGGGAACATAATCTTCCCAGCTTCCAAAATTACTACAGCTTGCTTTGACGCTCTAGCAGGATCATCTTCTTCTTCAAAGGTTGTATCTGCTGTAGGAGAAGTGGTTCCCGCTTATTTTTCTTTCCCTTTTTCTGACTCTCCTTTAGGCACTTCAGAGCTTATATCTTGATCATGTGTCGTCTTTAATCTTTTCTCCTTTGGTGACGACTCTACAGCCTCCGCGGGAGAGGAATCTTCTGGTAGTTGTTCCTCCATTGCCTTCCTCTTCCCCTTGCTCTCGGCGATCGAAGATGACATGGTAAGATGCAATGGTTGAAGCGATGAAGGGTGGAGGATGGATCGTAGAAGAACGAATAGAGGAAATGTGGAGAAAGGAAGCCTGAAAGACAGGCTTACGGTCTCGGCACGAGAGAAGGAATCGTAAGTGCGGGAGGAGGTTTCGGCTTGAATGAAGAGGGTATGATAGACAATGCAAGTAGGGTAGGGTATTTTATATGAAATACTGCCAAATTTACCAATTTCAACAGTTAATACCCAGACTACCCTTTACTTAAAAGAAAATGCCTTTCCACACCTCTTTGTGATTCCCGGCATATACGATTATATCTTATAATATGAATCTTTACAAATTATTCCTATGAAGTAAACTCAATGGAGATAAATCAGTTTTATCAAGGACACTACCCAATCAGAGAAATCATTTATCTTACTAGTCATTTTTATTAGCCAAAACTGATTGAAAAATCTATTTTATATAGAACTTAAAATAGTTTTAGTTTACAGAAAAGACCCAGAGTCAACCATAGTTTTCATTGATCGTTTATAATTTTTGATTGAGCATTTCAGTATTACTGCACCTTTTTACTCAAGGAGACATGTTGATTAAACACCCGAATCCCTAGTTACTCAGTGCAGTTTACTTTTATGCTTCAAATTTTGAACAGAGATAGCATTTATTATCATGACTTGACCTCTGAATTTCTTTGAAACAGATGGTCAGTTTCTCAAATGATATGCCATTGCTCTGCCTATTTCATTATTTTCCTCTTCATTTAATGGCGTATTCCCTTGTCTTTGAACAAAATTTTCTTAAAACTTGACTTAAGGACCATATAAACACCAGATTTCCTATCAGATTGACTTATTACCAATGACTTTCAGATTTTTTGACAACCTTCTGTGCAGTTCCAATTTGGACTATTTTAAGACCATTGATGAATTATTCAAGGTTAATTGTGAGTATTTTAAGATAAGATTTAATCTGCATACACAGAAAATCACACTTCAGTTAAGATCAACAATTTTGTTCTCAGTTCATAGTTATCTTAGTAGTTGACTGTTGTAGATAAGTAAAGGTGACAGATTTCAGACTTTACTCCCCCTGAATAACACAGTCTATGAATTTATTATGAAGAATAGATGAGAACTTGGAAGTGGATAAGTCAAAGAGAAGATGAGCAATGAGATATGAGTGAAGGCCACTCAAGAGCAAGAGTAAGACTAAGGGCCAAATAACACACATCCAAAGACTCATCCTTAAAGTCTAGCCATAGACTACCAACCTTGTATATATAATCCAGCAACATTCAGCCTTCAGCTTGTGAAAAATCAGTGTTTCCAAAAACCAATTCTCAAACAACTGACCTTTTATCCTAGACCAGACTCAAACTGATTCCAAAATCAATATCTCAGCAGCAGCACTTCACTACTCATCAGACATATTTAACCCACTGACCAAACAGAAATGCAGCAATACCCAACAGACAGAACAGCTCCAAAGTATTATACACACAATCTCTGATCAGCTCAGCTCCCCCTCAAAGTGTGCGGATATTTCAACCAAACATCACTTATTTTTCCTAAAGTACACAGAGATGCAGTAACTAAATGCACATTTCAGATTTAAACTACATGACGTGTTTTGGACTCTTGGTACTTGGCGGAGGTTTGGCCTCTACACATGGCGTGGGTTTCCAGACAAAAGACATCTGCCCTTCTCCCAACTTCCATTTGATATACCAAGAAGTCATGCAAACCTATACATCTACTCATGAACATGAATAAAAAAACTCTCACATGGAATTTGCATGAATCAGATTGTCAGCATGTATTACTCATAACAAGATGGCATCAATCATAGATTTATTTCAATCAAGCATGCAGCATTCCACAGAGAGCATTATTAAGGCAATTTCAATTAAGAGAGTTGAGAAGTGGGGTTTAACTAACCTTTGTGCCCTGATTTTATTGAACCCCATTTTATTTTATCCACAGGAGCACACCTGCATCCAAAAGGTTATTTGAAATATCTTGGAGCCCAAGAGTTCTTGGGTCCAGCAGGATTAGTAGCACCCCACATTGGTGCTCTCCAATTATTCCAACCACTCATCCAAGAGCATTCAGAAGTAATGTGGCCTAGTTTTTCACAATTATTGCATATGAGAAGTTTATGCATGAAGACATGATCATGAACTCTCCTAAATGCATAATGTTTCTTGTGAGCAGGATAAATCGCATTGTCTTCACAAACCAACAGTTAGATTTAACATGCCCAAACTTTCCATTAAAACATGTAACCTCATGAGTTTCAGATCTTCTAGCATGCTTTAACTGTTTTGAGCATGAATTTTTCTAAAAGTTTGATTTTCTTGTTTCATTAAATTACAGTTATGTATGTAATGACCTTTTTTTCCACAATAAAAGCATCCATCAGAAGAATTTCTAACAAATCTTTTCACAGGTTTGTTTTTAACTGTATTTACATGTTTGCATGCATCTAACTCATCATTTCTCAAAACAATGCAATCATCCATAACATGTCATTTCCTACCACAGTAGTGACATCCATGCAATTTGGTGACAGGTTTGTTCATTATGTGACCAGATGTATTAAGGACATTCACAGAAGGAGCATTGTTCTTCTTTTTCTATTCTTCAACCTTTTTCAGATTTTTAATTGAATTTACTGATTTCTAAGCAGTAAAATAAAAAATAGATGATCTAGAGAATTTTTCTTGTTCTAAGCTTTTTACAAACACAGTTGAATTCTTCTTGCCATTAACTTTCTTATTAACTGGACTATAGCCCAGACCCTCTTTCTAAAAGTTTACATTCGAGCTAAGAAGTTTATTTAAATTATCTTTCCCTTTAACAAATTTTGCCAATGAGTTTTTCAGATCTTCAATCTCAGTTTGCAAAGAAGCATTGCTGATCTCATAACTAGCAATGCCATTTTCATAGGAAATTACTTGATGATGCAAAGCATCATTCAAACTTTGGAGTTTATTTATATCCTATTTTAGCTTTGTTTCATAGTTAGCTTCATTTTCTTTCTAGACAGATTTTCCCTTTTCTATAGCTAACCATTTTTCTGACATAACAACGTTCAGGACCATTAGCTTTTTATTCTGTTCTTTCAAATGACTATTTTCTTCCAACACTTTATCTTCATATTCATCAGTTTCCTTTTTCTTTTCAAGTAATAACTCATTTTCTTCTTTTAATGACCTGATTAGACTCTTCTGCATGGTATCATCAGAGTCAAAATCTTCAATCAATTCCTTTAAGAAAGCACATTCATTACACGTGTCTTCAGTTTTGTCAGATTGAATGCTGGCATTTAATTTGTTCACAGATAAACATTTCTCACAAGAACCTTCTCTCTTTTTCATGTCTGATTTTAGATTTTCATTCTCTGCTTTTAAACGTGTAACTTCAGAGATCATTTCTCTTCTTAGCCTTTTCTTTTCAGACTTTACTTTCTCGTATTTTTCAATCAAATGTTCATGCAATGCAACAATATCTTCAAAACTGAAATTATCGATTTTAGAATTTACCTGTGAAGATGAATCTTCCATCTGATCACTGTTGTGATTTCTGGCCATGAGGCACTTCACTTCATCTTCACCTTTGCTGGCTACTATCATGTTGATGATTTCAGTAGCACTCATGCACTTAGAAATGAATGGAAATTGGTTAGCATTTATCGTCCTTCTCGTTAGTTCCAGAGCCTTTTGATTCTCAAAAAAATTCAGTCTATCTGAAGCGTTCCATTGGGATTTATCCTCTAGAATGTCATATGGACTGAGTGTAATAAGTATCCACAAATTAGGATCAACAAAAATAACGTAGTCTCTAAATTTCGTAAACCAACCATAAAACTCAAAACCAGTGAACTGAGGAATTTCAACCATTGCAGACAAATACAAATCAGATCGAAGACAGTAATGAACGAGATGAAAGCAGCTTGCACCAAAAATGAGACAGATCTAATCTGCAGGTCGTTGGACCTTCTGTTGCAGATTCCCGCTCTGATACCAAGTGTTAGCACGATGTAGTGGTGCAAACCAAGATTCAGAGGGGGGGAGGGGGTGAATGAATCTCCCTCTAAAAAACTTGATCAAATTAAAACTTAACCTGAAGACTTTAGACTAAGGCAGAATTAAAAACCGTCAGGATTATAGATATGAACGAGCCTAGCATACATCTAACGGTTGACACATTAGAAATCAGACCACAGTACGCAGGATCTTTTTAGGTGGTTCAGTCCTCAGGACCTACATCCACCCCACACTCCAACCAGAGTGTGGATTCCGCTACCAAACAGCTTGAACGGCTGGGCCTCACAGCTTGCCAACAATCCACTGATTCACAGCTTCAACCGCTGGGCATTACAGCTTAAGCCACTGCGGATTCACAGCTTCAAACCGCTGGGCCTTACAGCTTTTGCCACCACTGATACACAGCTTAGGAAGGGTGTGAAAAATGAAAATAGAAAATCAAAATGATCTGCATCAGAAAGCTAAAAGTAAAGACAAACCGAAATGCTCACGCAGGAGCAATGTGCCTTGGATCTGATCCAGAGGTCACAGTGGAGAAAAGATCTCCAAGACTTGCTTCAATTGCTTCACAATATCTTCTCTCGAGATCCCTATTCTTCACTATCTCACGATCACCTTTCACTCTCAGACTCACCCTCTTCTTTCTCTCAGATTTCTACTGAAATACGGCACTTTATTTTTCTTCTCAGATCTCTTCTTCCCTTTTTCTCGCTCAGACTTTTTCTTCAAAATTCCATCTTCTTCTGAAGGCACGACCGGGTCTTCTATATATAAAGCTCGCGAAATAGAGGCGCGTGGAAATCACGTTTCTCACCCAAAAATTCCACCAAGAGCGTGCTTATCAGAGCCCACGTGTCAGATCTGGAGGATGAGAGAAGGACACGTGGCTGAGAGTTCTTGGAGAGCAAGTCTCCTCGAATCACGTGCTTCAGTCACATAGTCTTGGAACATGTGCCTCGCTCATGAGAATTTCATTTATTTTTCCAATTAAAACAGAGGCATTTAATCAAACACTTGGTGAGCTGGACTTCATAAGGACATTCATACGCACAGACTCGTTATATGAATGATGCGAAACGTGCACCGACTAGAGACATACACAGACTTGAGTGCACAGACATTTTACATGCATTAAACAGACGTGCACTGAGTTTTGAATGCATAAGGCAGAGACGTGAACCGACCCTTACATGCGTAAGATAAACCATGCACCGACCCTAATATGAAAGATGTAGATAATGCACTGACTCTTGTATGCGCGCAGCAACAAAAATTGCACCGACCTATATGAGCTTGATGCAGAAGTTGCACTGACCATTATATGCTTAATGTGAACCATGCACGGACCTATATTGCACAAGGCATAGTATGCACCGACTTGTTCTACCCTATGCAGAGAATGCACTGACTTCTACATGCTCGAGGCAAAAACTACATCGACCTTATGAACACACATCAGAACATGCACTAACTTGGTGTGCATTCACGCAGGATGTGCACTGACTATGAGTAGAGAAGCGAAGATTGCACTGACCTTTTTAGGAGAACACAACGACATGCACCGACCTTATTCTTCCATAAGTGTAAGGCAAAACCGTGCACCGACTACATGTGCATTTTGCAGATAGAAATGCACCGACCTTGTGTGCATTACTTCAGAGGCGTGCACAGACCTTAATAGACTTAAGGTAAAATATGCACCGACTGCATATGCATTCCATAAAGACTACACCGACCTGCATGTTGATGAGAATATGCACGGACCTGATATGCATAAGAAGATAAAAATGCACTGACTTATTTGCTGTCCTTAGACACGCAAAATATGCATTGACCTATATGCCGTCCTTGCATGAAGACTCACAATGTATGCACAGACCTATATGAATGCATAAACATAAACTGCATCGACTTTGATGAACTCTATGAATGATCATGCAACAACCTGTGTTCTGATACTAAGACATACAACATATTAGATTGAAGAGTTTATTCATTTTAGTCTTAACATGATTCATAGAATGTCATTCTCAAAACCAGGGTTCCAACATGAGGGGCTTCGCACATGTACCCCATAATCCATACGGCGGGATGGGCTGCCAATGCACCGATGCCCCACGTGGACCCCATAATCCACGTGGAATAGCAAATCCGTAAGGGAGACACTGGAAATCCAATAGTAGGATGCGTCTACCCCATGCTCTCAGGGTGTCGACGCAAGGAGCTTCACAGAAAGCGTTGTAAACACCTAGTCCGAAGGATGTGTCGACCCCATAGTTTCAGGGCGTCGACGCTAGGGTCTCACAGAAGCCGGCTCAAGCACAGCCCTCGCAGATGTGTCGACCCACAACTGTCAGGGCATCAACGCAGTGGGCTTCCAGAAGCCGTTATAAACGGCCCTCTCAAAGGATGCGTCGACGCCATGTCCACGATGCGTCGACGCACTAGAAGGCTTTTCAAGCTTATTTTTGTCTGAACCTGCACAGTCTCCGAAGTCCATCCAGAGGATAAAAAACTCCGACTTAAACCTCCAAAAATATAGTTTTTGAGGTCAGAAAAAGGCTCCTTGGACAGTGGATTATCCTCTTCATCATGAGGCATCAAGAAAACCTTCTTGGACAGAGTTCTGCTAGTCTACAGATTTGGGAAAGGTCAGCTATCACTGTACTCCACTTCTTGGTCACAACCAATGAGGTTGCAGTCAATCCTTTCTGCTGCCATGGACCAATCAAATGAAGATCTGCTCGAGGGAAATCTTCTACCTGGTCTTGGAAGAAAACTACAGGTCTGGAAACAGTGGCGGAGCCAGAAATATTTGAAGGGGGGGCAAAATATAATTAATATAATAAAAATTATTTATTTTCATTCAAGTAGAAGATATTTTACAAGTGAGTTGTCCACGACGGGTCTTCATATTCTGAAAGCGTTACATTATTGTCTCATTGTTAATACTCTCAAATGTCTCCTTCTCAATATATGACACAAAATTATCATTCATTGATTGATCATCACAAAAATTACTTCAGCTTCAAAATCAGGTGCAGTGTTTCCGACGAGTGGGAGCTGACTTTGTATTATATACTCGAGATAATGAATCACAAACATGAACAACTGAGAGGGAGAACCAGGTTAAGCTACTGAGACATGCAAAATCCCTGTGATTGAAAATACACGAAACAAGAATTAAAAAGAAAGTCAAAATCAAAGTCCTGAATGAAATGTCTTCCCCAGGTAAAATCCCATCTATAAGTCTACAAATCAACCCTGTGCACAGCCCGATAGTCTTTTTTTATTTGTGCTGAACCATAAAAAAATAACCCTACAAAGCTACAGATAAAGTTTCTCGACAGTCAGTCGCAATACCTTTTTACAGTTCTACTGTGCTGCTTTTTTCCTCTTTGCCTCTTTTAGGTTTCTATCTTACAAAAGAAAATCTCCATTGTCGATTTACGGTTAAACAACCGACCAATGAATGTGGGTGATAAATACCCACCATCAGTAGATATTTTAACTTAATCGTAAAACTTAGATATCCACTATCGATAGACATCTAATAGGCCCAAAAAATCTAACAGGGGGTGGGGGGCAAATGCAAAGAGAGAGAGGGATTTACTAAGTAAGGGGGGCAATTGCCCCCCCTTGACCCCCTTGGCTCCGCCACTGTCTGGAAATACACATGCTGGACTAATCAGAGAAGAAGCTTATTTCAAGAAGCATTCTATATTCCAGCCAATCAAGCTGTAGTACCTTGGAGGGAAAAATTGCTACTATTCTGACCAATCAAAATAATGAAGGACCCAAGCCAATAGGAAGCGTCCACAGTTGTATCAAGATGTCCATATTTGCTCCAAGAATCTGAATGGCTCAGATTGCATTCCTCAAAGATCAAAGGTGGAGATCCAATCTTCATCCTATAAATATGGAGCTCTTGCCATTTGAGAAAGGTTGGCCGAGCATGCATCAAAGATAGATCTTGTTAGCTCGTCCCCAAGAGAAAAAGAGAAGAAAAGAGAAAGAAGAAGAGAGGAAGAAAAGAGTGAGTAGCCCTAAGCCTTCCACCGTGAGATTCTGAGAAAAAGAAAAGGAAGAGAGCTTGAGAGAAAAGAAGAGAGCCTCTTCAATAGAAAATCTGAGAGGAAGGAAAAGAGGAAAAGAAGAAGAAAGGAGTGCAGCCCTCCTTCAGCCGTGCCAAGCTTGATAGTGCTTCATGACATTGATCTGAAGCCACAATTGCCTTCTTCCTGCCTTACTTCGTGCTTTCATTTTCATTTTGCTATCGGTTTAATAGTGTGTGTCCGGTGCTCTGGTTAGAGACTAGAAGTATTTTTGTTGCACTTGCAGCTTGTTCCTTCTTTTTATTTGTTTGTGTGTTTGTATGTGGGGTTCGTCCCCGTGTGTGTGTGTGTGTATGAGGACTTCGTCCTCGTGTGGTAAAGCCTCACCAAGTTTGGTGAGGGGTGGATGTAGGTCTATGGGTTGCAGACTGAACCACCTTAAAAATCTGTGTGTTATGGGTTGTGACTTGTGTGATTGCTCCATGTTCTCTATCCCCATTCACAGGTTCGTGTGCTAGCTTCAACGTATACAATTCTAATTATTTTCCATCGCACACTCTAACATTCGGTTGTGCACACCGCGTGTCCCTCACACTGCACTTGTATTTCCTCAATTGCTTGCTGCACCATTACACACAGGTACTAGGAAGTCCACCCAGGTCTGGGGAAGTTTTTTTGTGTCGCATACACTGAGGTTTTGAGTAGCAGCTCTTCCTAACTACTGAACTCACAGTTGTCTATGTCGACCCCATAATGTTGGTGCGTCGACCTCAGCCACCTCCTTAATTGCATTCGTTTAACACTCTTGTATGGTGTCTTGCTCCACTGGCTTGTTGGCAAAACATATACACACACACACACTAAGTGTTTGGTTAACTAGGAGCCTTAATTGACCCAGATCTACTAGTAATCCGTGGTGCTCAAACCAACGCTTCATCTAGGTTTCAATTTTTAATTGGGCCAAAGTTTTGATTGGATGTACTTTGTTTAAGGATCTATTCAACCACTCCTTCTAGATCTAGTTGCACCCCAAGGGACCTAACAACAAGATCTATCAAGTGATTGGCCATATCAAGCATGCATATTCATTCATGTATTCAAGTCATGCAAAGTCATGTAATTCAAGAGAGATTTGAATGTCATAGACTTAACACGCAAGCAAGTACTTGATAGGATAGTAGATGGGTACGGGGAGAGATCTAGAGGGGGGGTGAATAGATCCTTCTACAGAATTTAGTCCAATTTGAAAACTATAAAGGTCTGAAATAAAATGCAGCTAACTTGAGCTGAAATAATCACGTTTAGCAGTGGCCAGAACAGCTCTGATATTCATAGAGTGGTGTCCAACCGATCACACAGATCAACATTCAAGCACTTAGCAGATAGTATTAAAAAGCTCACAATTCATATACTCTTAAATGACTCTCAATTCTCATAGAACCAAACTCGAACGCTTAGCATACACAGGAGAATACTCCGAGCAGAAGCAACTGACAAGCCAACTATTCAGTCCGAACCACAATCAAGTGTAAGACAGTGTGTAGGAATTAAATGAACACTGACATTAGACACTCGCTCATGCAGATAAACATACTAGCTCATATCAGATAAATCACTATGTCAGACTATAAGAGAGAATCACCTTAAGCAACAACCTACGAATTGGAGGAAGAAGATATGAAATGAAAGATCAAGCCAAACCACAGGACACTGAGTTTTTAAGGTGGTTCGATCTGCTTCGCAGATCGACGTCCACCCCACACTCAAACTAGAGTGTGGCTTTCTCTTGCAAGCCGCAAGAAGCAGACTCAATCTACAACAAAGTGCTGACGAACAGCTTGAACCAGAGGGAGACAAATCCCTCACTCCTGATCTAGCACCTAGTTAGATCAGAACCCACTGCACTATAGTGAACGGAGGAACACACCTCCCTTCCTCTATGAACGCAGAGGGAACCCGTGAGCAACACCCTATTGTTCATAACCTAGAGGACAATTCTCTCTTCCTCTGAACCTTCAGAGGGAACCTGGAGAGAACCTCTCCCTTCTTCTGATTTCTCAGAAGGAACACCTGGAGACCAAGTCTCCCTTCTTCTTATCTCTCAGAAGGAACACCCGATCCCCAAACAGGGTATCAGAAAAGCACAAGGAAAATTAAAAGCAAACAATGATAAAAACAAGATAAGACGGAAAGAGTGTAGTTCCTAAGGAGCACAATAGCTCTGGATTTGATCCACGAGCTAGAAAACACTTCGAATCTTCACGATGTTCTGGCTGCACACTATATCTCACGAACTGGCTACTTTTCTCTCTTATCTTTTTCTCTTAATCTTCTCTCTCTGATTTTCTTCAGAGTGGACTGCTCACTCTTCTTTCTTTTTCTTCTTCACTCATGAGCTCTCTCCCTTTTCTTAGATAGACTTGTTCTCCCTTCCCGGTAGCTCCTCTCTTTCCTGATTTCGACTAGCTTGAATATATAGCAGAGACCATCTTCCACGAAAAGGAATTGATCCATAACCGAAATAAACCATTCGTCTAGGTGGCCAATGGAATATTCTGATATCTGAATCTTCTAGTGACTTATCCACGTGGCCTGAAGATTTTCGCGCCAAGGCCTGAGAAGCGCTAGCACGAGATCCCCTAGGTTCATCACGAGCTCAAGATAATTTTCAGCTTGGCGGTGTTGATCTTCCTTAAGTACCCTCCATTAACACTCAAGTGATCATAATTGATCCTTAAGAGACCCTTAATCACACTTGAACTATCAGACAATGATGCTCCCTTAAGTGTGTTGAAGATTGAATGAGAAGTGTTGATGCATAGCTCTTTAAATCGAGGCATGGTGTAATAATACATCAGCTGACAACTGATACATAAACCTGTCTCTTGATGATGAACTTGTTGTACCGACCTTACTCCTTTTGACAGTAGCCGCTGCACCGACCTGACTCCTTTTGACAGTAGCCACTGCACCGACCTTATTTTACAGGAACCACTCTGCTGCATCGAGGCAGTGCTTCATTGCATTGACGCACTCTCTTGGGCTTGACTCTTTGGCGAGTGCTGCGACCTTAGTTATATAAGCTGACATTGATGCATCGGATCAGTGGCTTGCTGCTTCGACTTTGTTGTCTTCAACTTGCTGGTTCCGAGCTCAGTGCATCGATGCACTCTTCAGATGCATCGAGATAGTGTAAAGATAGAGCAGACTTTAGCCTCTAGCTTTTGACTTGGTGCGTTGACGCATCAACCTTGATGCGTCGATGTAGTGCTTTGAGCACTACCCTTGTTACTTGATGCGTCGGTGCATCAACCTTGATGCGTCGATGCAGAAATGTGGTCAGCAGATTTAGCATCACTACGTCGATGCAGTGTCAATTCTGTGTCGATGTCTTGATAACAAACAGAGTGATTGTTCTCCTCTGATAATTTTGGTTGACCGAAACGGACAGTTCGGTCAACCAAAACTTGTCTTAAGACCTAATCTTGTAATGCTGACTTCTGCTGAAGTGAGTTTCCTTTGACTGACATGGTTGCTGACTTTGACCATCTGCCTTTGACTATGTTGACTTGCTGTAGTGCCTGGGTTGACTCTTCTTCACACAGTTCTCTTCATAGCAACACATAGTCTTCCTTGTAGCAGTCCTTCTAGCTAATTGTCACTACTTCTTCTTCTGAGTTGCTTCGACCTGTTAGCCTTATGAGGTTGAAGCCACTTCACAAATTTAAGAGTACTCACACATGTTTAAGACATCATGTGGCATTAAAGCAATGCTTAATTAAAACCATTCATGGATTGGAATGCTCAGAACACTGCACCTGAACAATGCACTTAACATCAACCATATGACATGTGCACTGAACTTCAAACATATGACATCCATATGACATCAAGCATGAATTCTATGCACTGACTCATGATGACTGACTCATGATGAGTCATAGTGTTTGACATCATCAAAATCACATGGAGACCACATTCTCCCCCTTTTTGATGATGGTAACACTATGAGTCATAACACTTTATGCAACACTGTGAGTCATAAAACATCATGCTCATAAAACACATGAAACACATGCAGACTATTTTCCCCCTTTGACTTCATCAAAAAGTAAACGAGAGTTTGATAAAATAGTAGAGATAGTCTCAGTGAGAACACATCTTCCCCCTAAAAAATCTCCCCGTTAATATATAAACATATCTCCCAGATCAGATTATCTCCCCTTTGATGAAACAAATGGAATTGAATGTAGGTGTAAAAACTGGAGATGATTACGGCAAGAGGAGAGTTGGAACAATAGAGAACTTCAGACTCACAGTTGATGAATAATCAGAATTAACATGAATATGCAGTGAAACATTGGATATGTGATGAGTAAACAAAAGTTTTTCAGCAGAGGTAAGAATGGAATGCAGGGCTTCCAACAGAATTTCTGAAAGAATGGATTAAACAAGAGGGTTTTCAATAAGATATCAATTTCATAAATCTGATGGTAAAGAATTTTTAGACTCTTCTATTATAAGGACTTATGGAATGACCTTTATTGGACAGCAAGGTTTAAGTCTGATGTGATCAAAGTTTGTCCATAGAATATTCTATATTCATATCTGATACGATCAAATTTAAATAAAAATGAACCAATCCTTCACATGTACATCTTGTTTAACCTCCCTTCATCTTACTCATTCAAATTTCAATGACTCCTGTAGAAGTTACAAAAATAAGTATTGAGGTTAAACAATCATTATTACATCTGATTTTATTTAGGGTTTCCGCAATTTCTTTTGCAATCAATCTCAGATATATCATTTGTTCACCAACAATTTTCATATAAAATTTTTCAGGAGCAATTGAGTTTAGTACACACCTTGTAACTAGGGGATACACGTTGATTAGACGCCAGTATCTCTAAGCACTTGATATGACTAATTGTCATGCTTCAAAAAGAACAGAGTTAGCATTGACACCTCATTACATACCTCTACTCATTTCTTGACGGGTGAGATATATTTTTCTCAGTGTGCAAGCCATTGTTCTGTCAACTTTTTTAATCATTTTTCAGAAGAGATAACTATGGCACTTCATGACACATCCCTCTAGACTTTATGGTCAAGGACATGGTTTCTCGGTGACCAAAGTCATTGCTCAGACAAAGTTTACCGTTAGGAACTTAACATAGCATTCAGATGTTTAAAAACAGTACTTACTTCTTGTATCTCAACCAAGGAAAAACATGATCTTGAACTTTTGGAATTCAGTAGATATTTTCAAGAGGCAACATGAAGATGCTGGTTAAGGTCTATTAAAAAAAATGACTCAGATATTTTCAAGAGATTCATGGCTAACCTTTAAGGAACACATTAAACTTATACCAACTAATTATTTCTGACCATTCATAATTATGTATAAAGGAAGATTCCTTATTTAAATGTTTCTCAAATTTATGAGCAAGGTACACATATTGAAGTCTTCCTTAATGTAGAGCAGCAGACTGAATAACATGGTTATTTTCAGAGTAATTAGATCAAGGATGTGGCAGAATCAGTCAACTTTAGCAGCAAACATGAAGGTGATTTTCAAGTGAAATCATTCAGATTGGCAGTCAACAAGGGAAATTTTTAAGGTGCAGCCCGGATAAGTAGCAGAAGTAACAGAGATTTTAAATAGAAATTGCAACAATGAGCAAACCAATGGGTAGACTTCAACTGACCTAGAAATGTAGGAATGGCAAGAATGTTCAAGGTTGAGTGAGCTGAAATGATTTTAAGGATAATTTCAATGATGCCAATGGATATGAATGACTTTCGGGATGACTTAATCAATTAGTGATTTCATGGGAATGACAAACAAGAAATACAAGGCTCCCCCTTAATGAATGCAAGAGCTAGTGATCAAGAGGTTCCAGAAGTATGACAATGATAAACCTAACTTGTCTCAAAATGCCAATTCATGATGAGAATGAAAAAACTGATTCAAAATTGAGTAGTTTTTGGCTCAAGGATAAGGCAAAATTACCCAACAATACAGCAGGCAAGCAGCTACTTGAAGTATGAATTTTCTGAAGCTGCCAAGACTGTTGTTGAAGGCAAAGTTGACTGCATCGACGAAAGCCTTCATAGCGTCGAGGCAGTGTTCCTGAGAAAGCTTAGTCAGAGTGCTTAAAAATAGGGGTCGACCTTGAGAGTCGACACTTTCTTGGAATATCATTTTAAGTTCTTAAAATCAGTACCTGTCATTAAAATCACATCAACAAGTGCCATAAGCTACGGTAGGGTTTTAAGAGATTTACAACCAAGTTGATGAGCATAATGGTTGATCCTCATATTCGAACAACATCAATGTCCAGAACTATGAGAATAAATTCGCAATTTCGAGTTATTTACTCAAGAACTCCCCTTACTAGTTGCTTGAAATTCACAATAGGTAGGGATGCAATCACCATGAATGTGCAATCTAACAGATGTGTGCATGATCATCAAATATGACATGAAGACTGTGTAGGAATTTTTGAACTAAGCTCATGAGAATTCACACTGTCATGTGCAAATTTCGATCCATGGTACTAGGTGGAGGACTTGGTTCTAAAGACCATCTCACACATAGTTAGAGCTTCCAGGCATATCTTTTCTGCCCTTTGGCAATACACCATTTGATATACCATTTAGATCAAACATGAATGTGCGTACTAAATGCAATGCAATTTTTCAAATTTAATCATGATAAGACAAGTTATGTATGCAGATGTAAGAATGTGTGCATGATCAGACTGGCATGCTTCGAGAAGCTTATGAATACAATGCACATGACATATGCAGTCAACTCTCAACCTAATGTATGTGTAAATGTACCAACATGGTGCAAATGACACATTGCGAACATGTGAATTTGTGCAGTTCAAATTTATTTCAAATGCCCCTTAGGCATACTACAAAGAAAAGGTAAAACTAAAGTGGAACATGAAATTCTTAACAGATTCTAAATATGATATGAAACTCATCAAGGAAGAGAATTTTTCAATGCATGAGTTTAAAGTGATAGACAGAGAAAGGGGGTTTTACCAAACTATGGATGCCTTGGTTTATTGAACCCCTTTTTATTTCCTTCCTCCAAGGCACACCTGCAAGAGAATCTTATTTGGAGTGCAAAGGTATCCAAGACTTCTTGGGTCCTCCAAGCTTAGCAGCACCTTTGATGGATGCTCTCCATGACTTCAAAGCATTAAGATCATCAATGTGCATCAAATAACAATTATTCATGGAATGCCCTACCTGGCCACAGTAATGACATGAACTAAAACACTTTGTGTTTTTATTTTGCACATGAGTATGAGCATGAAATTTTTGTGCATAATCAGGATTTTTGTTATAGAACTTTTGTTTTCTTATTGAGTGCCAATAGTTTTTCATAACATGTCCAGATTTGCCACAATGATGGAAATTCATAGCTGCCTTCACATTCTTGTTATAAAAATGTGCATGGAATTTCTTATTTTCAATTTTTGAATTTCTTCTGCCAATAGCCAGCCAACACTCAAAAGCTTTGTGGCCTGGCTTTCCACAATTGAAACGCACTATGTGCCTTCCTTTAAAAATAAGTTTAGTTCTTTCAAAAGCATATTGGTTTATAGGGACTTTGGCATGTTCAACATGAAAAATTTTCTTTCCCTTGGTCCACCAGCAAAGTGCAGCTATGTGTCCAGATTTACCACAGTTGAAACATTCATAACTCTTTTTCTGAACATTAGGAAGTTTTTTAGCATGAAAATCCCTAGGCTACTTTCTACCAACATTTTGATCATCTTCTCTCATCACTCTATAGTCATGCATCAAATTACCAATTTTACCACAGTATCGACATGTATTTTTCTTTCCATGTGCATGTGAATGTACATGATATTTATGTTCAACATGCATTTTGGTAGCCACATGATGATGCAATCTATTTTCCTTTTTCTAGTTGGAGGTTTTATTATTAACAGTTTGTTCTTGGCTTCTTTGGGCAGTGAATTGAAAGAATGGAGAGTTTGAGGTGCTAGGTGTTTCTGAGCTATTCATAAAACGAGTGTGAAATTTACTTTCAAAAGATTTCTTATTAGCATTGTTGTAGCCCAGTCCTTCCTTTTGGAGATTCACTTTAGCCCCTAGCAATCTATCCAAATTTTGTTTCCCATGAACAAATTTTGATAGTGAGGTTTTCAGATCTTGGATTTCGTTTTCCAGGGAGGCAATTAACAATTCTGAGTTAGCATTTTCTTCCTCACATTTAGCTAGACTTTCATTCAACATTGCATTTATAGATTTGTAACTTCCAATTTCATTTTCAAGATTAGCCAGCTTGTCTGAATTATCCAAGCTCACACACTTACCCTTTTCAGATGAAATCAGTTTTTCAGATATGGCAGTGTTCAGTTGTTTCAGATTTTCTATTTCTTCCTTGAGTTTGTCATTTTGAACTAACTCATTTATTGACAGCTGATCATCAGAATTGGCTTCATGTTTCCTCTTCATTTAAGAATTTTCCAAACTTTTTTGAAGACTTCTATTCACTATTTTAACAGCATCATGTTTTTCAGAAATTAGATTACTTTCATCCTCAAGATTTTTGAATTTCCGTTCAGTTTCTTCAACTTGAATTCTTAGTTTCTCATTTTCAATTTTCAATTTTCAATTTTCAATTGTTCTAGATCTGAACTTACACTATCAAGATTCATCAATTGTCTTCTAAAAATTTCATTTTCAGTTTTCAAAACTTCAATGTTTTCATGTTTAGAGCCAGAACTCATAACATCATTTAGTTTCTTTTTCAAGACTTTATTTCATTTTCTCAACTTCTCGTGAGACTAAATAAGTTTAGCATAAGCATCCTCCCAGTCTTCTATAGAGAAATTTTGAAATGGATTGCTTACCTCTTCTTCATACTCTTTTTGATCACTGCTGTGATCACTTCCTTCAGCCATCATGCAATTGTTCACCTTCTCGTTTCCATTGAAATCCATCAGATTGTCCAATATGACTTTAGCTGTGCTGCATGCAGAGACACAAGGAAGTATGTTATCATTTATGGCAGCATTCATTAAATTTAAAGCTTTAACATTATCCTTGTTTCTTAATATGTGAAGGTCAATCCACTTCGACTTATCCTTAGGTAGTTTGTGTGAACCAGGCGTTATTAAGTTCCATAATTCAGGATCAATGTACTTAACAAATCTATGCATGTTGCGAAACAAGGAATTCAAATTGGAACCATTAAACACAGGTGGTTAAGCCATGAGAATCAAAGAAATGAGTTGGCAACGAGAATGCACCAAGAACACAACAGACTCTAATAGCAAATACACCAAATAAGCAAGATCTACTCTACAGATCGTGGGATCTGGTCAATCAAAAACCCGCTCTTATACCAATTGATAGGTTAGTAGATGGGTGCGAGGAGAGATCCAGAGGGGGGGTGAATGGATCCTTCTACAGAATTTAGTCCAATTTGAAAACTATAAAGGTCTGAAATAAAATGCAGCTAACTAGAGCTGAAATAACCATGTTTAATAGTGGCCAGAACAGTTCTGATATTCATAGAGCGGTGTCCAACCCATCATACAGATCAACATTCAAGCACTTAGCACACAGTATCAAAAAGCTCACAATTCATATGCTCTTAAATGACTCTCAGTTCTCATAGAACAAAACTCGAACGCTTAGCATACACATGAGAATACTCTGAGCAGAAGCAATTGACAAGCCAACGGTTCAGGCCGAACCACAATCAAGTGTAAGACAGTGTGCAGGAATTAAATGAACGCTGACATTGGACACTCGCTCATGCAGATAAACATACTAGCTCATATCAGATAAATCACTATGTCAGACTGTAAGAGAGAATCACCTTAAGCAACAACCTGCAAAGTGGAGGAAGAAGATATGAAATGAACGATCAAGGCAAACCACAGAACACTGAGTTTTTAAGGTGGTTTGATCTGCTTCGCAGATCTATGTCCACGCCACACTCAAACTAGAGTGTGGCTTACCCTTTCAAGCCGCAAGAAGCAGACTCAGTCTGCAATAAAGTGTTGACGAATAGCTTGAACCAGAGGGAGACAAATCCTTCACCCCAGATCTAGCATGTGACGACCCAGGAGATCTGGATACTGATAACCCGATATCATCGATTTATCGATACCAAGAGCTCGGGGAAGCCACCCAAGAGGCTGATGAGGCCTCATAAGGGTTAGTGAGTGTTTGTCAAGGGGATGCATAACAAATAGAAATTACACGCGTAATATTAATTAAAGCATTCATTTAAACTTTAAACGGAAGTAATTACATATATTCGAGTGGTAAATTTATACAAGTAGTCCAAATCCATATATCACAAGTCTCACACTGTACAATGGTCAAAATAAATAACTACACGGGGTAAACCCCAGTCAAAAGAAGAAAAAGAACATACTGACTACTAACCGACCACAGAGCACTGCTGGCTCTAAGACTTTTCGCCAAAAGCACGAGAGAATCCTGCAGCCGGTTGCTCCGACTCAGTAGGGTTCACAAGGATCCCTAACTCGCAACTAACTAAATGAAAGTAGTAAAGCATGCATTGGCATAAATAAATGACAGTCTAGTAAAGCTGTAAAACTAACTAAACAATTTATAATCAGCTAACGAATATGCCAATTGTAATCTAAATAATTTAAACAAATGTGAGTACTTGAAATCTACCAATAGACAATAACTCAATCATTCCCAAGTGACAAGAGAGAGAAGGAAAGGAGATCCACCATATGAAGAAACCAGATGCGTCCACTGACGGCTTACACTGCATCTCAATCATCTACGCAAGCCTGATCATAGCAAGCAAGATGCGTAACAGTATCAGAAACAAGTAACTAGTCAGAGTAACACTCGTCAGTGTCAGTCCAAGTCTCTGACCACGTGTGCACACACGGGCTCATGCCTAGAGCTAGGCCTCTAGCTAGTATTCTTCTCCGTAGGACGCTATGGCTGGACTGGGGCCCACGGAACTAGCTTAAAAATCGTATCATGGGACTACCCCGCCACCTCTCCTGGGTGGGATCAACACTAAAAGTCGTCGGGCTACGACTGGTGGTTCCATCACTAGGAAAGAGAATATAATTCTATTGAGATCTAAAAACATGCCATAATTTATGATAACAATTAAACATGGCAAATATGCAAGATTAAATGCATAACTGATCAAATTATGTTAAAATGGCAATTATTCACTAATTACATGCATAAATTACTGATTATGCTAAAATGGCAAGTATGCAACTATTAAATGCATAGTTAATTGATTATACTAAGATGGCCATTATTCAATAATTCAATGCATAAATAATTGGATATGCTAAAATAATTATTCCATAACTAAATGCATAAATTATTGAATATGCTGAAATGGTAATTATTCCATAATTAAATGCATGAATAATTGACTATGTTAAGGATTGAAATCTGTCGGGATTAAGCGATTGAAAGAAAATTGCCCCAGTCGATAAAACGACTTAAACATGGCGGAAATGCTATATTACATGCATGGTTTAACGAACACGCATAGTTGCAAAACAAGCGGTCGAACAACGAACCGCCGTGTGTTGTTATACGGACTGGCCGTGAAATTTCTACCGCCATTCAAATTTAATTCATTTACGTGGTCTAATCGTCAGCCGCTCGGGTCAATAAACGATTTATGGCGGACCGTTATAAAATCTAAAATAAATTAAACATAGTCTTCACCGAAGAAACGGATCCACCGGAATCACAATCGGATCCCTTCCCGGTCGACTCAAATGGACGGGAATTATAATATTTGACATGTTCCCTGCCAATCCATCATCTCAATACAACAATTTATTATCTATGAACTCAACGACGATGGGCATGCGATAGTTAATCTATGAACTCAACGACGATGGGCATGCGATAATTAATCTATGAACTCAGCGACGATGGGCATGCGATAGTTAATCTATGAACTCAGGGACGATGGGCATGCGATAATTTATCTATGAGCTCAGCGATGATGGGCATGCATTTGGAACAATTTAACGGGCTAGGGCATCGATCCCCCTACCTCAAACGCGATGAAAAACGCTCGATTCGGCCGCGAGCAAGCTGAGGGTCGCGCCACGGTCCTCCTTTCCCGACCGTCTCTCCACTCCGCGGTTGGTTCTGGGTTGATGCCACGGCATTCCTCGTCGCTCCAAACGAGGCAAGAAAGCCATCCCCCCACCGGATCTAGGCCGAGGACGACGATTCCACCGTGAGAAGGGGAGGGAGAAAGCTGCCATCTTCGCCGCGGGTTCGTCCCTCCACGTCGGGGTTCGGCTCCGACGGTGGCGTCGTCGGGTTCTACTCCTTGAAGGTTCGTCGACGGAGCTCCGGCTCCTCCGCCCAGGCCATCGGGTCGTCGGCGTGCCAAGAAGAGAGAAAGAGGGAGAGAGGGCCGCCGACTTCCGCGGGGTGAGGGCGCCGTCGCGTCTCCACCTCCTTGCCCGGTCACCGGCGAGGCCGCCGGTCGCCGCCGCCGTGCCGTTGGGTCACTGCCGCCGTCCTCTGCCATGGCCAACCGGTCGCCGCGTCAAGAAGACGAGCAGGGGGGAGGTCGCGGGCGTCCGCGGCTTCCACGTGCCTGTGGGTTCACCCGATCGGGAGAAAGAAAGGGGGGAATTGGTAAAGTGAGAGAGAGAGAGAACAGTTCTCTCTTTCTCACAAAAAAAACCCCCTTTCGATATTTTTTTTCAAAAAAAAACCTTAAATTGCTAAAAACCCCTAAGTTAAGCAAAATTGGCTATATGCCCCATTTAATTTCAAAAAAGCTTATATAAATACTCAAAGCCCAATTAAACTAGGCCCAATAAGCCCCAAAAAACTCATAAATTGACGGAATTAATTCTAATTCTAATATTGGCAAAAATCCATTAAAGAACGGGTCTCACAGTCCCTCCCTCCTAATAGAAATTTCATCCTCGAAATTTAAAAGGAAGAACAAGGAGTGAACTGAAAGAAATCATAGTCTTCAGAAAGAAATGAATGAGAAACACATGAATCAAATAAAACACAAGCTGCTTGGCCATAAATCATAATCATAGCTTCCATGAGATGAGATGCCACAGCTTCAGCACGAGTAATATGAGAGACATTCTCTTTTGCTTCGTGCCCGCTGCGGTAGATTGCTGGGAAGAAGACACTGAAGCTTGAGGATAATACTGCTTAGCTTGAGGTGGTGGAGGAGGTCTGAACTGAAACGGCTGTGGTTAAGAAAACTAAGAAAACTGCATCGGTTGCGGCCTCAGAGGACAATCTCGAACCACATGCCCCAGTTGATCACAATAGAAACAAATCACTGGCATCGAACACGGCTTGCCCGGATGATAACCACCACACCTCGGACACGGTCTCGACTGACTAGCCACTGATCCCTGACGTTGGAAAGAAGGTGCTGATTACTGTTGCTCGGGATCAGAGGATGCTTGCTGGTCATACCGCTTCTTAGACTTCTTGAACTTGGGTTCGGAAGAAGAAATGCCACTGGCAGTAGGTACAGCAGATGGGACGCCTACCACAGATGGCTGACTGAACTGTTGATGCCGCACACTCGGCTGGACTGAGTCAACTGGAAGACGCCCTCAGGATCTTACCATGTCAAGCTCTAAAGCCGCAGCTGCCTGATATGCTACGTCCATTTCTGCTACCCTGGTCACAATCAAAGGATGCCTTAACTCTGGTTTCAATCCACGTAGAAATTGCTCGGTCTTTAGACTTTCATCAGCAAGAATTTGGGGCGCATATCGACCTAATTCCATGAACTTACTCCGATATTCCAACACAGTCATATTGCCTTGAGCCAAGTCCATAAATTGATGCATCTTATCCATTCTAAGGTAAGCTGGACTGTAAGTGCGCTCAAAGGCTATGACAAACTCCATCCACGTGATCTAACGAAGAGGACGGGATCTAAAAGCAACCTCCCACTCCGTGGTCCACCACGTGAGTGCTGCTCCTCGGAGTTGAAAAGTAGCCAGCATGACTTTTTCATCCTCCGTGCACTCCATGGAACGGAATACACATTCGGTTGCATCATGCCACACTCTGGCTGCATCATGATCTCCCTGTCCTTCATAAGTCGGTGGGTGGAATAGAAAAAATTCTTTCAATGCCCTGCCACGACCACCTGGAGGCAAATCGACTTGAGGAGCAGGATCAGCTTGAATTGGAGCTGGCACATTAGCCGGAGGAGAAGTACCACTTCCTTCTGTCGGGACGCTTGCCCTTTTACGAGGTAGCATTTTGATCTAGAAGAAAACACGTTATAACAAAAAATTCATTAGTAATCGCGAAAAACATCCTAAGCCAGCAGTAGACTCACAAGGACTTGTTCTGGACTAATGTAATTTCAATTCCTTATACAAATCCTCAACACTGCTCTGATACCAACTATGATGACCCAAGAGATCCGGATACCGATAACCCGATATCATCAATTTACAGATACCAAGAGCTCGGGGAAGCCACCCAAGAGGCTGATGAGGCCTCGTAAGGGTTAGTGAGTGTTTGTCGAGGGGATGCATAACGAATAGAAATTACACGCGCAATATTAATTAAAGCATTCATTTGAGCTTTAAACGGAAGCAATTACATATATCAGAGTGGTAAATTTATACAAGTAGTCCAGATCCATATATCACAAGTCCCACGCTGTACAATGGTCAAAATAAATAACTACACGGGGCATACCCCAGTCAAAAGAAGAAAAAGAACAGACTGACTACTAACCGGCCACAGACAGACCACTGCTGGCTCTAAGACTTTTTGCCAAAACCACTAGAGAATCCTGCAGCCGGTTGCTCTGCCTCACCTGTAGAAGGAAGGGGTGAGTCTCACAACAGAGACTCAGTAGGGTTCACAAGGATCCATAACTCGTAACTAACTAAAGGAAAGTAGTAAAGCATGCATTGGCATAAATAAATGACAGTCTAGTAAAGCTTCAAAACTAACTAAACAGTTTATAATCAGCTAACTAATATGCCAACTATAATCTAAATAATTTAAACAAATGCGAGTACTCGAAATCTACCAATAGATAATAACTCAATCATTCCCAAGTGACAAGAGAGAGAAGGAGAGGAGATCCACCAGAAGAAGAAACCAGATGAGTCCATTGACGGCATACACTGCGTCTCAAGCATCTACGCAAGCCTGATCATAGCAAGCGAGACACATAACAGTACCAGAAATAAGTAACTAGTCAGAGTAACACTCGTTAGTGTCAGTCCAAGCCTCTGACCACGTGTGCACACACTGGCCCGTGCCTAGAGCCAGGCCTCTAGCTAGTATTCCCCTCCGTAGGACGCTACGGCTGGACTGGGGCCCACGGAACTAGCTTAAAAACCGTATCATGGGACTACCCCGCCACCTCTCCTGGGTGGGATCAACACTAAAAGTCGTCGGGCTGTGACTGGTGGTTCCATCACTAGGAAAGAGAATATAATTCTATTAGGATCTAAAAACATGCCATAATTTATGATAACAATTAAACATGGCAAATATGCAAGATTCAATGCATAACTGATCAAATCATGTTAAAATGGCAATTATTCATTAATTACATGCATAAATAATTGATTATGCTAAAATGGCAAGTATGCAACTATTAAATGCATTGTTAATTGATTATACTAAGATGGCCATTATTCAATAATTCAATACATAAATAATTAGATATGCTAAAATAATTATTCCATAACTAAATGCATAAATTATTGAATATGCTGAAATGGCAATTTTTCCATAATTAAAGGCATGAATAATTGACTATGTTAAGGATTGAAATCTGTCGGGATTACACGGTTGAAAGAAAATCGCCCCAGTCGATAAAACGACTTAAACATGGCGGAAATGCTATATTACATGCATGGTTTAATGAACACGCATAGTTTCAAAACAAGTGGTCGAACAACGAACCGTCGCGTGTTGTTATACGGACTGGCCGTGAAATTTCTACCGCCATTCAAATTTAATTCATTTACGCGGTCTAATCGTCAGCCGCTCGGGTCAATAAACGATTTATAGCGGACCGTTATAAAATCTAACATAAATTAAACATAGTCCTTACCGAAGAACCGGATCCCTTCCCGGTCGACTCAAATCGACGGGAATTATAATATTTGACATGTTCCTTGCCAATCCATCATCTCAATACAACAATTTATTATTTATGAACTCAGCGACGATGGGCATGCGATAGTTAATCTATGAACTCAGCGATGATGGACATGTGATAGTTAATCTATGAACTCAGCAATGATGGGCATGCGATAATTAATCTACGAATTAAGCGACGATGGGCATGCGATAGTTAATCTATTAACTCGGCGACGATGGGCATGCGATAATTTATCTATGAACTTAGCGACGATGGGCATGCATTTGGAACAATTTAACGGGCTAGGGCATTGATCCCCCTACCTCAAACGCGATGAAAGATGCCCGATTCGGCCGCGAGCAAGCCGGGGGTCGCGCCGCGGTCCGCCTTTCCCGACCGTCTCTCCACTTCGTGGTTGGTCCCGAGTTGAGGCCACGGCATTCCTCGTCACTCTAAACGAGGCTATAAAGCCATCCCCCCATCGGATCTAGGCCGAGGATGACGATTCCACCGTGAGAAGGGGAGGGAGAAAGCCGTCGTCTTCGCCGCGGGTTCGTCCCTCCACTTGGGGTTCGGCTTCGACGGTGGCGTCTCCGGGTTCTACTCCTTGCAGGTTCGTTGACGGAGCTCTGGCTCCTCTGCCAAGGCCGTCGGGTCGTCGGCGTGCCAAGAAGAGAGTAAGAGGGAGAGAGGGCCGTCGACTTCCGCGGGGTGAGGGCACCGCTGCGTCTCCACATCCTTGCCCGGTCGCCAACGAGGCCGCCGGTCGCCGCCGCCGTGCCGTCGGGTCGCCGCCGCCGTCCTCCGCCATGGTGGGTCGTCGCGCCGAGAAGACGAGCAGGGGGGAGGTCGCGGGCGTCCGCGGCTTCCCCGCGCCTGTGGGTTCGCCCGATCGGGAGAAAGAAAGGGGGGGAATTGCTAAAGTGAGAGAGGGAGAGAATGGTTCTCTCTTTCTCACGAAAAAAACCCCATTCGATATTTTTTTTAAAAAAAACCTTAAATTGCTAAAAACCCCTAAGTTAAGCAAAATTGGATATATGCCCCATTTAATTTTGAAAAAGCTTATATAAATACTCAAAGCCCAATTAACTAGGCCCAAAAAACCCCAAAAAACTCCTAAATTCATGAAATTAATTATAATTCTAATACTGGCATAAATCCATTAAAGAACGGGTCTCACATAGCACCCAGCTAGATCAGAACCCACTACACTGTAGTGAACGGAGGAACACACCTCCCTTCCTCTGCGAACGCAGAGGGAACCCGTGAGCAACACCCTGTTGTTCACAACCTAGAGGACAATCATCTCTTCCTCTGAACCTTCGGAGGGAACCCAGAGAGAACCTCTCCCTTCTTCTGATTTCTTAGAAGGAACACCCGGAGACCAAGTCTCCCTTCTTCTGATCTCTCAGAAGGAACACACGATCCCCAAACAGGGTATCGAAAAAGCACAAGGAAAATTAAAAACAAACAATGATAAAAACAAGACAAGATGAAAAGAATGTAGTTCCTAAGGAGCATAATAGCTCTGGATTTGATCCATGAGCTAGAAAACACTTCAAAACTTCAGGATGTTCTGGCTGCACACTATATCTCACGAACTGGCTGCTTTTCTCTCTTATCTTTTTCTCTTAATCTTCTCTCTCTGATTTTCTTAAGAGTGGGCTGCTCACTCTTCTTTCTTTTTCTTCTTCACTCATGAGCTCTCTCCCTTTTCTTAGATAGACTAGCTTGAATATATAGCAGAGAACCATCTTCCACGAAAAGGAATTGATCCATAACTGAAATAAACCATTCGTCCAGGTGGCCAATGGAATATTCTGATATCTGAATCTTCTAGTGGCTTATCCACGTGGCCTGAAGATTTTCGCGCCAAGGCTTGAGAAGCGCTAGCACGTGATCCCCTGGGTTCATCACAAGCTTAGGACAATTTTCATCTTGGCAGTGTTGATCTTCCTTAAGTACCCTCCATTAACACTCAAGTGATCATAATTGATCCTTAAGAGACCCTTAATCACACTTGAACTATCAGACAATGATGCTCCCTTAAGTGTGTTGAAGATTGAATGAGAAGTGTTGATGCATAGGTCTTTAGGTCGAGGCATGGTGTAATAATACATCAGCTGACAATTGATGCATAGACCTGTCTCTTGATGAAGACCTTGTTGCACCGACCTTACTCCTTTTGACAGTAGCCGCTACACCGACCTGACTCCTTTTGATAGTATCCACTGCACCGACCTTATTTTGTAGGAACCACTTTGCTGCGTCGAGGCAGTGCTTCATTCCATTGACGCACTCTCTTAGGCTTGACTCTTTGGCGAGTGCTGTGACCTTAGTTATATAAGCTGACACTGATGCATCAGATCAGTGGCTTGCTACTTCGACTTTGCTATCTTCAACTTGCTGGTTCCGAGCTTAGTGCATCAGTGCACTCTTCAGATGCATCGAGACAGTGTAAAGATAGAGCAGACTTCAGCCTCTAGCTTTTTACTTGGTGCATTGACGCATCAACCTTGATGTGTCGATGTAGTGCTTTGAGCACTGCCCTTGTTACTTGATGCGTCGGTGCATCAACCTTGATGCATCGATGCAGAAATGTGGTCAGCTGATTTAGCGTCACAGCGTCGATGTAGTGTCAATCCGCAGTGTCAATCCTGTGTCGATGTCCTGATAACAAACAGAGTGCTTGTTCTCCTCTGATAATTTTAGTTGACCGAAATGGACAGTTTGGTCAACAAAAAATTATCTTAAGACCCAATCTTGTAATATTGACTTCTGCTGAAGTGAGTTGCCTTTGACTGACATGGTTGCTGACGTTGACCATCTACCTTTGACTGTGTTGACTTGCTGTAGTGCCTGGGTTGACTCTTCTTCACATAGTTCTCTTCATACCAACACATAGTCTTCCTTGTAGCAGTCCTTCTAGCTAATTGTCACTACTTCTTCTTTGAGTTGCTTCGACCTGTTAGCCTTATGAGGTTGAAGCCACTTCATAAATTTAAGAGTACTCACACATGTTTAAGACGTCATGTCGCATTAAAGCAATGCTTAATTAAAACCATTCATGGATTGGAAAGCTCAGAACACTACACCTGAACAATGCACTTAACATCGACCATATGACATGTGCGCTGAACATCAAACATATGACATCCATATGACATCAAGCATGAATTCTATGCACTGACTCATGATGACTGACTCATGATGAGTCATAGTGTTTGACACCATCAAAACCACAGGGACACAACAGTACTTTGGTGCAAGGCCACACTTGGTCATTACAACTCCCATGGGCACAAGAACTTTTAGGTGCTCCTCCCAAGACCAGACCGGGCCCTTTAATGGTGCACTGGCATTGAGAGGTGGATCTAAGATCCCATGTAAAATCTGGACATTCACTGTTTAATTGCCAAGAATTCCAAGGACTAGCTTATGTAATCAAGGATATCAAGAGTTAGGATAAAAATTCCTTAGAAGGATTTCAATAATTCAAGCTCATTATGTCAAGGGATAAGTCATTAGGGTAATGACTTAGGAAGTTTATTTCAATAATGAGGTTCTAGAATGTGACCTCAAAAAGGTCGAGAATGGTAGGGAAAATAGCCTGGAAAAATTGGAATCTGGACTAAATTAGGATATCCACATTACAAACGCAAGAAATATGAGTCTGAGAAAAATTGGCCTGAACGTGGTCTAACCCATCACCGTGATTTGAACGCATCCATCATGGGTGCCGCGATCAGGGTCAACTGGGAAAAGTCAAAGGATAATGCGGTTTAGTCACCCACCACCTTCTTAAACAGAAAGGTGAACGTGGTCCATGTTTAGGCCACGTTCAGGACAGTCATATCAGAGCGCAGATAGAACCACATTCCATCATTCCAAAGGTCGGTTGAACCCTATCCTACATAGTAGGACGTGGATTCCAAGGGTTTTTAGAATTTTTGTTGTACAACCTGCTTGACATGCTTGTGGGAGTCCAATGCTCGCAGAGACTTACAGAGGCCTCGATGAAGAAAGTTCCCATTCGACGGAAGGAATATCTAACGGAGGGTTCTAACTTCACCAAAAATAAGGGTGTACAGAAACTCAGAAAACATTAGTAGTAGCAAGTCCTTGCCACTGGGATGGCACGACCCTCAAACAGAAATTTTATCTAATCTACTCAATGAAACTGTCGAAGAATAATAAGGCCATCAAAGTATAAAAGTATAGAAGATTCAAGTAATAACTGGTATCATATTAATAGGATAATTCACTACTCATTTTTTTATTGGACAGGATAGCATGAACATCAAAAATAATTCATGAGGTCAAGTAATAGCAAGGAACTCAAGCATATCATTATGAATTAACTCTTATTTCATGATCCCTAGTTATAAAATATGTTTAGACGCCATTTACAACCAAATGACATGTTGTTTAACCCTAATAATCTGAGACAAAGCACTGGGAAAACTTAGGGTTTCTTTTGGAACTTGGGGCCAGAACGCGATCTTGCCTAGGGTCACGATCCAGACAGACACGGTCTATCTGGAGGCTGTGTTCATTGAAAAACTTTTTTTTTCAAATAACAAGGGCCTCAAGAACACGGTCTATCGGGGTGCCACGTTCAGGGACGCGGTCCTAGCTAGCACTGCGATATGAAATAGTAGCTGGACCTTTGGCAAAACCCAACACACCTCAATTCAAACACCCAATATGATCGATATTGTAAACAACAATTAGGGAAAATAGTACCAAATGAAAGAGGACTTAAAAATGAACAATTTCATGTATAAAATTAAGATTTGGCCTGAGAGAACACCTACCTTTCGATGATCTAAGAAGAAGAAGAAGACAAACTCACGAACCTTAGATGACCTCGCCTTCCACCGCCGATTCCTTCCGCGATCCCGAACGCTGCCATCCTCCAGAGCAAATAGGGTTTGCTAGGAGGCGTGGCCCTCTATTTATAGAGCTAGGATGTCTCATGGAATCCTAATTCGACTAGGATAATCTACAGAGAAGATTTCACCCAATTCTCAGAATTATCCTTATCTAGCGCCGCCAAGCCTAAATTGGGGATCCTATGTTGGGGTGCAATGGATGGATCTAGAGGGGGGTGAATAGATCCCCGTTAAAAATATTACGAAATTAAAAAATATTGTTATAAAGTCGTGTGGAAATAAGACTAGATTGCTAAAGAAAAACTGATGTACTCAGCGTACGGTGCCTAAGACTCAGCTAAGCACACATACAACACTTCACTATAGTGTTAGATTCACACAGATAAACTCAAGAAAGTAATAACTATGCTCAGACATCCTATGAAGGGGGAAAGAGGAAATGGGATAGACAAACGCACAAATCACATTGCACAGAGATTTTAAATGGTTCAGTCTACTACCACAGACCTACGTCCATCCCCCACTCAAACCTGAGTGAGGCTTACCGCTGACAAACAGCTTGAACAGCAGAGCATCACAGCTTGCTTACACCGTTGAGCAACACAGTTTGCTATCCGTTGACTAATAGCTTGAACAGCTGAGCATCATAGCTTGCTATCCACTGAGCCTTACAACCTAGCTATCCGAGGATCACACCTCGCCCGCTGAGCAACATAGCTTGCTTGAAATGGTAAGGAAAAATAAGAAACGAAACAACAAGAAATGCATGAAAAGATATAGCCCACACAAGAGCAAAGCAATTCTGGATCTGATCCAAGAACTGATGAAGATGACATAGATTCTCGAGCTCAATCTTTCTCTCTATTCTCACTTGCTCACTCTCGTTCCCTTTCTCTGCTCTCTCTCTTTTCACTCAGACTCACTCTGAAATTCTGATACTCTATTTTTCTTCTTCTCCTTCTTCTTCCTTCAATGAACTCTATCTCCCTCAGCACTGTAACTCTTACTCTTCTCTTGAGCTCTCTCTCTCTTTTCTTCTGATCTATTTGCTTCACTTTCTGTTACTCTCTTGATTGGCTCTTCTGTGTGATAAGCAATTTGATGACTGCTCGATTCCCTTCTTATATAAGAGGGCGTGAGTTCTGTGGACCCACACGCTTTTCAGATTGGTGTGTAGAAGACACTTTCCCGCCCAAAAGCTCCATCCAGAAGGTGCGCTTGAAGGACATGTGTCAGGTGCTAATGAATAGATGATCCACGTGTCAGATTGTGAGGACCCAGTGTAACCACGTGGCTGATCATTCTTCAGTTTGGGATCACGTGATTACTTTAGTTCTGCCCTTCAAGTGTTTGATAGAGTTCCTGTCAAAGAGTTAAGGCATTTCATCAAACACTTTATGCAGACATAGTCAACATCATATTAGTGAAACATTCATAGCAGAGATGTATAATATGGTGTACAAGCTTAGATGATGAAGACGCACAGACCTTAATGATGAATGCTGTAGTGTGAGAATAGACAATGACTTCAGCTGCACAGACTTGGCTTCAGGCAGATGCAAGTGGTGCACTGACCTGATAGTGCAAGTCTTATACTCATGCACTGACCTTCTAGACTAGGGTGGAGATGTGCACAGACCTTGTAATACAAGTGCAGGAATACTAGCATCGTCCTTCATATGAATATGCACAAACTTGGTTATGTTAAATGCAAATGTGCACAGACCTTTCTTATGTTGAAGGCAAACATGCACAGACCTAGATGCGTTGAAGGCAAACATGCACAGACCTAGATGCGTTGAAGGCAAACATGCACAGACCTTTAGAGCATGACTTCTACATGTGCACAGACTTCATGCAACATGTTGGAACATGTGCACAGACCTAACACAATGTGTACCGACCTTGGCTTTGACATGTGCACCGACCTTATGCCTATTGCTAACACATGTGCACCGACCTTATGCTTCTAATGCTAACGCAAGTGGACAAACCTTATGTCTATCTCTAACAGATGTGCACCGACCTTTACATGCTATCGCTAACACATGTGCACCGACCTGACCTTGCTAAATGCAAATGTGCACAGACCTTTGTGGAGTTGAAAGCAAACGTGCACCGACCTTGCTTTGTGCTAGCGAAAGGTGCACCGACCTTTCTCTGTGCTATAATGCAAATGTGCACAGACCCTTGTATGCAACATTATGAATAAGCACCGACCTTACTGATGACTTAGACATGAACGTGCACCGACCTATATGAATAAAACATGAATGTGCACTGACCTTCTATGACTTAGACATGAATGTGCACTGACCTATATGAATAAAGCATTAATGTGCACCGACCTATATGCATAAGACATGAGTGTGCACCGACCTTCTATGAAGGAACATGAATGTGCAACGACCTGCATGTGCACCGACCTTCTAATGTAAATGTGCACCGACCTTCTATGAGGAAACATGAATGTGCACCGACCTTCTATGAAGAAACATGAATGTGCACCGACCTTACCTGTTCACAGAGAAGGTATATGCACCAACCTTTATGCTTCAGACTTGGATGTACATTGACCTTACCTGTCAAAGAGCTGACTCACAGTTTGATCAGTTGACCTATTGTCAGTTCTTGAACAATGGCATTGACCTGCGTTGACTTTCTTTTCATGACTTTTTGAGTCATCTTTAGAACATGTTCTGACATATTTCATACTTCTATATATGTGATGAGATCATTAATTCATGAATCAAGATTTTATCATCAAGGTTAAATATAATGACATAATAGTTGACATCATCAAAACCACAGAGACACAACATCCTAGGGTTAAGGTTTTATGGTGAGATCAAACTTCAAAGATGGGCCAGGGTTTAGGCTTCGATTTGAGTCCATTAGGTCAAGGATTAAGGTCCAATTAGCTAAGTTATTGGTGAGCTTTCTTATAACTCTGAGTTGGCCCAATAGAACCCTAATTATTTAGCCCAATAGTTCTATTAAAATTCCTTTGGGTTCCCACGTTAGTGAATAATTTTTCAATTTTCAATTTTTTGGGATATTATGTTTTTATATATTTATATATTTTATTTTTTTCTTGCTTTGAAATTGAGGAGGTAATTAATTAATAGTATTTTACTCATTATTTTATTCTAGGTTACCACATCCTCCTCCACTTTAAAGAATTTGGTCCTCCAAATTCACCTTACTTACAGAAACCAAAAAGGGGGGTACCGATATTGACCTAAAAATAACTCTGGATATTTCTTCTTGAGAGTATCTTCTGATTCCCACGTGGCTTCCTCGACTCCACGTCTGCTCCATTGGACTTTAACCATCGGTATAGATCGATTCCTTTGTTGATGTAGCTTTCGATCTAGAATCTTGATAGACTTCTCTTCATAGGATAAGTCCTTTTGCAGCTCCAAATCCACATACTGGATCACATGTGAAGGATCATACACATACTTTCTTGACATCGACACATGGAAGATGTCGTGAATGCCAATCAATTGAGGTGGCAACGTAGTCTATACGTTACCTCTCCAACTCTTTCCAAAATATTGAAAGGACCAACAAACCTTGGATTCAATTTAACTTTGATCCTAAATCTTTGAATCCATCGCATAGGTGAAACTTTCAAGAACACATGCTCTCCCACTTGGAACTCTAAATCCCTTCTTCTATTATCAGTGTAACTCTTCTGTTGGGACTGCGCTATCTGTCGACGATCCTTGATGATCTGAATATTCTTGGATGTCTCAGAAATAAGATCTGGTCCTAACCATGACTTTTCTCCTACTTCATTCTAGCACAAAGGTGATCTGCACCTTCTTTCATACAACGCCTTAAAAGGGGCTATCTAAATACTCGACTGATAACTATTGTTGTAGGCAAAATCGATCAGGGACAAATGTTCATGTCAACTACCTCCAAAGTCAATCATACATGCTCTTAACATGTCTTCAATAACCTAATTTGTTCTTTCAGTCTGCCCATCAGTTTGAGGATGAAAACATGTACTAAAATTTAACTGAGTTCCTAAAGATGCCTGCAATCCTTTCCAAAAAAATGAGATGTGAACCTCGGGTGTAGCAACCCGATGAAACATAACCCATAATGAGAATAATAATAGGCCTTAACTATTAAACCATCAAATTTAGCTCAATTAGTTAATAGGATAAGGCTCGTTAATGGGCTCTAATGTTAATTCCCATCTAAGATCCTTTTAGTGGGCTTGTTCGAATGGGCTAGGTTGACCGTAGGGTTTTCATTGCGTTAGGACTCTTTAGGATGAGTTGATCGAAGATAGGAAGCGGCTTCAACTAAGGGAAGTTGAGGATCAATATTGGCAAGCGGCTGTTTTAATAGAAATAGGATTCTTTTAGGACTCGTCAAAGTTAAAACCTTATATATATGACCCTTACGTGACGGAAGAAGCTATTTCTACTACTGGGATCAAAAGGCTTAGGAGAGGAGGCGAGCGTGGTCATGCTGCGGTTGCTGGGGAGCCTTAGAGCGTCGTCTGTTAGGCCTCTTCTGTCGCACCCCAGTAAAAATGTAGATATAAAATTCAAAGTTTCTACATAGCTAAAAGGCCCAATCCATTAATTAGCTAAAACCACCTAGAAACTTATAAGGCCTTCTACATGTTTTAAATGCTTTCACGTTAAGCCTAGGCCCAACTAAATTTGAACTCCGTGAAAGAAATCCTCTAGAAAGAGTAAATGGGCTTTGGCAAATAACGTAGAAAAGGACCATTAGTATTGGGGCTCTGTTCGAACGTAGGATGACATGTGCATGAGAGAGCTTTAGGACTCTCGATCAAACAGGGATAGCGGCGGGGGTTTTGGAAGGGATAGAGTCAAACTTGGAAATTTGAAAGGGATTGGGATCCTTATTCGATGTGAGATTCTAGGAGGCCAAAAACCTTATAAACAAGACCCTGCATACACAGCAGAAGGCTACTATTGTTGCTATGTTTGAAGTCTTCCTCCTGTGCATCAATGCCTCGTCCGTGGGGATCGTGGATTATTTTTCTTCCTTCCTCACTGCGTGGGCGATCGTCCTCCTCTCCCCTCTTGTGTGTTGGCTGCTACTACTGCAGTTGCTGAGAACCGTAAGAAGAAGCACATGGCTTCTTCCTCTACTTCTTCTTCCCTTCGTCGTTGCCCTTCATCCTTTTTGATCTTCATACATGTAGGTGTTCTCAATATATCAAGCAAAACCCTATTAGTCAATGAAGCATGCATGTAATCACGTTCGTCTTCGAGAAATATACATATTCCATGATCGTTCCTTGCCGTTTTATTGAAGTTATGAAGCCTTATGTTTTACAAGAAATTCACAACCAGAGGAGTGGACGCTATTTAATTGGCATCTGTCTAGAAGGGCGCTAATTCTTGAATTAGCATCAATCGGTTAGACGCTAATTAATGCGCGCCCATCACCCCTGATGCGAATTCTTCCAGCGTATTAAATAATTAACGCATGTTTAAAAATTAAATAAGTATGGAACCTGATCTGTAAAAATTTGCATGAGCATATTTTTAGGATCTTCATATTTTTCTCTTAATTATCATATGTTCCGATCCATGACATTTTAGATAAACATCATAGTGCTACTGTTCATGCATTCCTAAAGAAATGAACAATACTTTGTATTAAAGAACGTACCTGCTTGATGCATGATAGTTTGTACATTGAAAAGAATTAGTGTTTACTACAGCGAACGCGAATTAAGTAAATAGTGCCTCTTCACAAAGACGCTAAATCCTGTTTAATTGATAAAACATGAAATAAATGGAATTGATGTCTGTTTGCATGGACGTGGATAAAAGGAATGGCGCCTCCTTACATGGACACAAATTAATATAATTTTTATTTAATTATAATTAATTATAGAATTGGTGCCTCTCTAAAGAGATGTGAATTTTTAAATTAACGCCTACTTACTTGGACGTGAATTCTTGTCTCACAGTTTTACTGCTGTTTTGACCCATACCGCGGGTCTTCTGGCACTACTATCTTATGGCTGAGATGGAGTCCCTGTTTCCACGAGTTTTCACATTGACACCTCAATTCTTGGAGATTGAATGACCCCCCGTCAGATATTCCTTCCGCCGGATTGGAAACTCTTTCTCTAAGGCCTCCATAAGACTCCGCTAGCCTTGGAATCTCTCAAGGAAGCTGAGTAGGTTGTACCCTAAAAACTCTGGAAACCATATTAGTCATGTCACTCTGAAGAAACATGACACCCTAGCCATCATAGAGCGCTGTTCAAGTGCTCTGTGAGAGTCTAGTCACTGTCTGGAATTAGCGTCCAGTACAGTTGGCACCATATTGGAATTAGCATCTGGTCCAGGTGATGCGATTTTCCTTCGTCCCTTACTATTCACAAGATTAGCACCACTACAGTGGACGCGAATTCTGTAATTGACGGCGGTCTGAGTGGACGCCAATTTGTCCCAGATTCATCTTGGTTTGTATGAGAGATTTATCACAATGTCATCTCTACATAAGTTCTGTCCTTGAATTCCTCAAATCCGTTAATCTACCTTATTGCTTCTACATGATAGGGTGCAAGGCCCGGATACAGAGGGGGGGGGTGAATGTATTCTGCTCCAAATATCGCCCAATTAAAACTCTAATGCTCAAGTATGCGGAATTAAGAGCAGTTGATGAAAAGTGCTGAAAATACTTAGAAGGAACTCAGCAAGACAACACAAATCTATTAGCCCTCACACGCACCTAAGCAAGCATCTAAAGATCGCAGCAGAGAAAATAACATATAAGGAAAAACAAACCACAAGTGAACACCAAGATTTTTTAGGTGGTTCAGTCCAAAGACCTACGTCTACCCCTCACTCCAAACCGGAGTGAGGCTTCCACTAGCTAGGCTAGAAACTGAAGACTCAGTCTGCAACAAATTGTTGTCACACAGCTTGACCAGGGGAACAACCTCCCCTCTTCCTCCCAACCGGAGGGACACCCCAAGTGACTCCCAGTCACTTGGAAACCAGAGACGCAAGTCTCTCTTCCTCCAGACCAGGAGGGAACACCTAGTCTTACAACCCACAAGACCAGAACCGGAGGACCAATCTCCCTTCCTCCAAACCGGAGGGGAACCTAGAGACCTAAGTCTCTCTTCCTCTGAAACCCAGAGGGAAGCACAGGTGACACCAAGTCACCTGCAAACTAGAGGTCTCGGACCTCTCTTCCGCCCAACCGGAGGGAACCCGACCTCACAATGGAGAATCGGAAGAACAACTGGTGAATGGTTAAAAGGAAAAACAAAAAACGCAGCAACAGAAAGCTGGAAGAATAAAATGCACAAAAGCTCTCGCAGGAGCTGGTTGGCCTGGATTTGATCCACGGTCCAGCAGGAACTGATTTTTTGTTGAGGCTTCCTTTGCTCTAGCTCTCTCTTCTTCTCACTCTTCTTTTTCTTCTCTTTCGCAGGCTCTCTCTCTGTCTCTTCTTTCTTCTTCTTCTTTCTTCTTCTTCTTTCTTCTTCTTCTGCTCACGGCCTTTCTGTAGCTCTATCTTCTATCTCGATCACTCTCTTCCTCTTTCTTATCTGATCTTCTATCGGTCTTCTCCAGATGGAGGCAGTTGTGTATTTATAGCTGCAGTAATTAGGGCATTATCCTCGGATCACGTGCCAGGTGCCAACCTCGGATCACGTGCACTTCATAGGCTTTACGAACAGTACCTATCACACAGACATAAGAAGATATCAGTTGGATAAATATACTTGGTTCAGGCTGTTAACAAAGTGTGTACAGGCAAGATGCAGCTTGAGTGTATAGACTTGAAGGTTAACTGAGTGTTCAGACTTCGTGTGAAGGATAGAGTGTATAGACTTGAACATTTAACAATCGAGTGTATAGACTTGAGGTTAACAATCGAGTGTATAGGGTTGAAGGCCTAACAATCAAGTGAATAGACTTGAAGGTTAACTGAGTGTACAGACTTCGTGTGAAGGATATTCACATGTGCTGAAGTGTGTACAGTCTTCACAGAAGGATGTTTAGACTTTAACTTCTGAAGAGTATAAACTCTGCTGAAGAACGTTCAGTTGATGTACAAGCCGCAGGCTGTATAGACTTCAATACATGACATATGATGTATAGACTTCGATGCAAAGGCTTAACAACGGGTGTGTAGACTTGAATGCTTGGAAGGATGTATACACTTCATCTTTGAAGGAAATGCACATATGCTGAAGTGTGTATAGACTTGCTGATCAAAGGAACAGAATGTATAGACTTGGTTGAAGACAATGCAATGTATGGACTTTGATGAACATATGCATTGTATGGACTTAACGACCCAACCGATGTATAGACTTAGAAACAGCAATGAAGCAAGTGTGTACAATGTGAGAGAGTGTATAGACTTAGCCAACTTGAGACACTGTACAGACTATGATGCACAAGCAATGCATAGACTTCGTGATGCCAACAGGCAATGACTGTGCAGACTTGTTTTGAACAATGCACGCTGTATAGACTTGCAATGCAAAGGCAGATGTATAGACTTGGTAGTCTGGGGGGTCGACCCATCAAAGAAAGGGGTTGACCCATGATGCATGGATGTATGGACTTGAAGATTCGAAGCCCCACAATGTTTAGACTTTAAGATGCATACGCCAAGGCTGTACATACTTGAAGAGACGATGCACTGTAGGCTGCCAGACTCTGTACAGACTTACAGCTTGAGACGCTGACAGAGACGGACCACTGTATAGACTTCAAGTCCAAGTGAGAGAGTGGTTGTACAGACTTGGGAGGATTGACACAGTGATGTACAGACATTGTGATGTATAGACTTAAGAGCATTTGCCAAGGCTGTACAGACATCAGGCTGAACGTGTGTGCTGTGAGCAATGTATAGACTTGGTGAGCTACAAAGCACAATGTGTAGACTTGAAATGGGAAAGGGCTGTACAGACTTGAGCAATGCAAAGGCAATCGGATGTATAGACTTCATGATGAGTAGACATGCCAAAACAACTGAACCGTGTACAGACTTAAACAAGCAAAGTCTATACAGACTTGAAGATTCACGATGTATAGACTTTGGCAGGAGACTGGCTGTACAGACTTCAACACAACTGCGATGTACAGGCTTTGACAAAGCAGCGTTGTACAGACTTGATGAAGCTTCAGATGAATGAATGTATAGACTTCCCAAACGAATGTACAGACTTCAGAAGATGAAGACTCTATATAGACTTGAGTGCCTGAAACAGTGCTCTGTACAGACTCGCCACCGACCAATGTATAGACTTGAAGAAGCTGAGTGAACAATGTATAGGCTTTGAACTTTGTACAGATTTGAAGACCCTGAGCCAATGTATAGACTTGAAGTGCCGAAGCCATTGTATAGACTTGGAGTGCCGAAGCCATTGTATAGACTTGGCGAATGGCTTGAGACACAGAAACGATGCTCGCTGTATACACTTGTATAGTGCTGTCAATGTATAGACTTGCTATCGATGTATGGACTTTGAAGATGCAAGCAATGTACAGACTTGGGGTACAACTGTGGATGTATAGACTCTGAAGAAATGAGGCAATGTGTAGACTTTGAGGTTCAACTGTGGATGTATAGACTTGAAGAAATGAGAACAATGCACTCTGTACATATCAAGAGATCTGGGGGGTCGACCCATCTGGAAGGGGGGTCGACCCACTCCTGTCCAGACAATGCTAAAAGGGTATAGCAGCATCTAACATCAAACAATCCAGATTAAATACAATTATGAAATGCATCAACAACTATGAAATGCACCAATGCACACACCACACAGCCTCAGCCTGTTCGTTGGTTATGTAAATCAGATAAGATGTTCAATGAAACAAACAAATGCAACTCAAACAGATTTATAGCAGATTCAAACAGATGACGACTTATAGTGTTTGCTATCATCAAAATCACAGGGACATAGCAATCTCCCCCTTTTTGATGATGGCAACACTATGAGTCATATTGACTTGATCAAATATTGCTCCCCCTTTGACTTCAGCAAAAAGACATGCATTGAAGAAGGAAGAATAAGACTAAATAATATGAGTGAATTAAGAACTCCCCCTTTGACTAAGCTCCCCCTTATCAGAAACGATTTGATGGATGAAACCAAATGAGATGTCGGGAGAATATCAATAAAAGCATAGGGACACTCAAAACTGCTAACTAGATCTCCCTCTTTATGAAAAACACTCAGCATGACATGGAAACTCCCCCTGATTAGATGGAGTGAAAGAGGTGAAGAACATCTATCAGCAAAACACATGGGTATCCAAGAATTACCACAGACTGTAATCACAGTGAATGAGTGAGGAGGACAGATTTTCATTAGCACACTGCAAGGATGAACTCTGGTTATCCAAAGACTGCAAGTACACAGGTTAAACTGAGAGAAGTGCCCCTCATATATGACAACCAGTCTGAATCAAAACACAGTGATAAAGAGCAATAGGATGAGCATATTCAACAATTAGTTAGAATTGAGATATTGAACACTTCAGCAAGATACCAACTTCATAGAGCAGAATGATGTAAAAAAAGCTTATGAAACCTTGATTGTCAGATATGGTTTAAGAATGATGTAAACCGAAATTTTTCAAAGAGAAATTGTTCTCATATCTGAACCAACTCTTAATATAAAAAAACTACAAGCTCATATAAGATTCTAGTTCAACCAACTTCCATCTTACTTAGTTTACTTTCCATGACAGCTTTAAGAGAAACATAAGTGAATGCACCTGAATTTTAATTATTCTTTCAGAAATTGATTTAAATTTTAATGAACAATTTTGGTTTATCAGCACCTTTTGACGTGGGGAGACACCTTGATCAGAGGCCAGAATCCCCAGTTACTCAGTGTGACAACCGTATTGCTTCTTCCATTTTAGAGAACAGAGGTAGCATTAAAAGTATCTTTGGCATGAGGATACACCTTGATCGGAGGCCAGAATCCTCAGTTACTCAATACAACTATGCCATTGCTCTGCCATATTTTCACAATTATTTCCAAACATCTCTTTAAGCAGAGTTAACCATGGTACTTCATGACACAATCCTTTGGACCGGTTTCTCAGTAACCACAGTCATTGCTCTGTCCATACGTTTACTCAAAATGGATTCAGAACAAATTAGATGTTTAGGAACAACCACATACACTATATATCTCAGTCAACGTAGACATGGATATCAACTTTTCAGATTTCAGAAAGTCTTACATGAATTTACATGAAGCAGACAGTTAAAGTTTATTAAGAGGTTGAAATAGATATTTTCAAGTTCCTTGTGACCAAACAAGAGTACATAAGACTTACACCAATTCCAGTTAACAAATGTTCTTAAGCATGTATAATGGAAGGTTCCTCATTAAAGATGTTTTAACTTTTATGAAGTACTATACAGGCTGAAAGTTTACTTCATATCTCAGCTCAGTAAATCAAGTGAGAATATTCAACAGACAGCATGGATTTTGAAAAAAATGTAGCAAAGGAGCTGCTCTTGAGCATTGAAGTTCAAAGTTGACTGAATAGAGGTGAAGCTCTCCTTCAGCAGATTTAAGAGAGGCAGACAGATACCAATAAGGTATAAATTAAGACTATGTTCAACTTCAGAAGCAGTCAAGAAATATCATTTGATACCACTTTGATGATGGAAACACTGACATTACAAATATGACTAGATGAGTCAAATAGATGGACAGGAAGAGTTCAGACAAAGACACTACTGAACGGATTAAGCATGCTATGCAATGACTCCCCCTACCTAAAAATACTGAAACATCCTATATGTCATGAAGACAATGCAGATGATGAATGACTATGCAAGAACAGATTTAACATGCTCTGCAGTAAATCTAAAAATAGTTGTGTGATTTCAAGAGTATGAATAATGCTCCCCCTAAATGTATGCATTCAATCTATCTTTTTGGCATTTTCAATGTAATGAAATGTAATTCAATTAACCACATTTATGCACGGACATGAAGCAAGATATTCACATGAAGATGCAGACATTCTCTGATATGCAAATTTGACCCTTGGTACTTGGCGGAGAACTTGGTCTAAAAGACCATCTCACACAAAGTAAGAACCTCCAGACAGATTTCCTCTGCCCTTTAGTAGCTTATCATTTGATATACCAAAGTGGTCATGCATGACAATGCAATACCAACAGTCTTATATGCATCAGATTTTTAATGATTGTATGTCAAGTGCATGATTATGCAATACTCATATATGCACTCAGCTCAAAGTACAAACAAGAAAGCCCACAAAGCTCAATGCAAGAGTCAAACCAAATAAAAAGTATGTATGCATGAAACTATGACTTATCAACTCAACCATAAATTTCATTTGAACATATGTGAGGAATTTACCTGAATGGGGTTTTATCAAATTGGGTGCCTTGGTTTATTTCCCCCCTTTTTTTTATTCTTCAGCTTCCAAGGCACACCTGCAAGTTAGCACACTATTTTGCATGGGCAGGTACCCAAACAGTCTTGGGCCCTGCATGGTTAATAGTGACACCTTTGGCAAGTGTTTTAAACAACCTCTTAGCATGTAGGTCATCAGATCTCATCAAATAGTAATTATTCATTGAATGCCCTAATGTACCACAATAATGGCAAGATGGAGCAGATTTCAGATTAGATTTATGCACATTCTTATTAGCATGAATTCTATGTGCATATGCATGAAAATTTCTGTTAACAGAATTAAAATTCTGTTTACCAAAATAAGCCAGCCAACAGTCAGCAGCTCTATGGCCCGGCTTCCCACATTCATAACATGTAAGTGTTTTCCTTTCAAACACAAATCCATTTCTACCAGAAATATTTCTATTGACTAGGAATTTACCAGATTTATTATCAAACTTCCTTCCCTGAGCATGCCAACATTGGGCTGCAGTGTGGCCCATCTTGCCACAGTGAAGACATGAGTTAGAATTTCTTCCACCAGCCCTCAGCCAGCATTCGAATCTCTTATGACCCAATTTTTCACAATTGAAGCATGTCATATGCTGGTTTATTGAATCAAATTTGTTCTTGTTAACAGCATGACTGTTTGCATGAAATTTAGCATGATATGAATGTGTTTTTTCTTTATCACTTGCAAACCAGCACTGTGCAATTGTGTGTCCTAATTTACCACAGTGGAAACATTCAATTTTCTTTTTCTGAATTGAAGGATTTCTATCATGAAGTTTCCTAGTAGTCATATCATCCTTCTCCATCAATTTACATTCATGCATCAGATGACCAAATTTATGACAATAATGGCATGACATTATCTTTTTATATGCATGTGAATGTGTGTGAGAACTGTGATCAACATGTCCGAGTGATCCCTTTTTATTTATTTTCTGTTTTCCAATCTTTTTCTGATTTTTGTTCTGTTTTTCGGTTTTCTGAACAATGGGCTGTTTATCTTTTGAAGTGGTAGCTACATTTGAAGCTTTTACAAAAGATGTCATCAACTTGCTCTGAAATTCTTTCTTGTTAGCATTATTGTAGCCCAGCCCTTCCTTCCTAGTGTTGATTTTTTACACCTAGTAGCTTGTCTAGGTTTTTCTGCCCACTTACGAATTTTGACAAAGAATTGTTCAGATCATTTATTTCAGATTGAAGAGAAGAGACCTGATGTTCATAGTTGACTATATCTTCTTCACAGACCAGAATTTGTTGATGCATCACATCATTCAAAGTTTTAAGGGTATCAATTTCTGATTTCAGTTTGAGCTCATTTTGATTTTCATCAACAGATTTTCCTTTTTCAAATGTCAGCAATCTCTCTAACATGGTGGAGTTCAACTGTTTTAGTTTCTCAATTTCCTCATTTAGACTAGTGTTCTCCTGCTCAAGTTTATCATCATCAAACAAAACATCAGTTAGGAAGCTTGGATATTCTGATTTACAGTTTTCAAAGTTTTCCTGAAACTTTAAGTTCGCAACACTAATAGCCTTGAACTCTTCATTGATCAATCTGTTTTCATTCTCAAGACTGATTAGTTTTTGTTCAGATTCCTGACATTGTTTTCAGAGTTTAGTGTTTTCAGATTTAACATGATCAAGTTCTGATTGGATTCCATCTAGTTTCGACACTTGTCTTCTGAGTATTTCATTTTCAGTTTTCAGAATTTTAGGATTTTCAAGATTTTCAGTTCCAGAAATAGGATCCCCTAGACTTGTTAACTTCTTTATCAGACTTTTATTCTTCTTCCTCAATTTTTCATGGGAGTGTAACAGATTAGCATAGGCATCTTCCCAGTCATCTAAAGTGTAACTATCGAAAGGATTGGTTACCTCTTCAGCATCTTCAAATTCATCTTGATCAGTGCTATGGTCGCTCTTATCAGCCATCAGGCAGCTGTCCTCATTCATCCTCTGAGCTAGCTTCAAATGATCCAGAATGTCCTTAGCGGACCTGCAGTCATAAAAACAAGAATGTAGAGCCTTGTCAGTAGCTTCTTTCATTAATTTCAAAACTTTCTGATTCTCTCTATTTCTTGATCTGTCACTTTTAGTCCATTTGGACTCTTCCTGTGGCAGTCTATGAGGACCATGTGAAATTAACTTCCACAGATCCGGATCCATTAAATTCACATAGTTATGTAGACTGCTAACCCATGAGTTAAAGTTAGAGCCATTGAAAATCGGTGGAGAACCCATTGATTAAATCGGCAAGCAGATTAATGCAACAGAGAGAAAATTCAGAAATGCACCAAAGACAACAGGATCCTCTGTAGATCGTTGGATCTGTTCAGTCAGAGACCTACGCTCTGATACCAATTGATAAGGTGCAAGGCCCGGATATAGAAGGGGGGGGTGAATGTATCCTGCTCCAAATATCGCCCAATTAAAACTCTAATGCTCAAGTATGCGGAATTAAGAGCAGTTGATGAAAAGTGCTGAAAATACTTAGAAGGAACTCAGCAAGACAACACAAATCTATTAGCCCTCACACGCACCTAAGCAAGCATCTAAAGATCGCAGCAGAGAAAATAACATATAATGAAAAATAAACCACAAGTGAACACCAAGATTTTTTAGGTGGTTCGGTCTAAAGACCTACGTCCACCCCTCACTCCAAACCGGAGTGAGGCTTCCACTAGCTAGGCTAGAAACTGAAGACTCAGTCTGCAACAAATTGCTGCCGCACAGCTTGACCAGGGGAACAACCTCCCCTCTTCCTCCCAACCGGAGGGACACCCCAAGTGACTCCCAGCCACTTGGAAACCAGAGACGCAAGTCTCTCTTCCTCCAGACCAGGAGGGAACACCTAATCTTGCAACCCACAAGACCAGAATCGGAGGACCAATCCTCCCTTCCTCCAAACCGGAGGGGAACCTAGAGACCTAAGTCTCTCTTCCTCTGAAACCCAGAGGGAAGCACAGGTGACACCAAGTCACCTGCAAACTAGAGGTCTCGGACCTCTCTTCCTCCCAACCGGAGGGAACCCGACCTCACATTGGAGAATCGGAAGAACAACTGGTGAATGGTTAAAAGGAAAAACAAAAAATGCAGCAACAGAAAGCTGGAAGAATAAAATGCACAAAAGCTCTCGCAGGAGCTGGCTGGCCTGGATTTGATCCACGGTCGAGCAGAACTGATTTTCCGTTGAGGCTTCCTTTGCTCTAGCTCTCTCTTCTTCTCACTCTTCTTTTTCTTCTCTTTTGCAGGCTCTCTCTCTGTCTCTTCTTTCTTCTTCTTCTGCTCACTGCCTTTCTGCAGCTCTATCTTCTATCTCGATCACTCTCTTCCTCTTTCTTATCTGATCTTCTATCGGTCTTCTACAGATGGAGGCGACTGTGTATTTATAGCTACAGCAATTAGGGCGTTATCCTCGGATCACATGCCAGGTGCCAACCTCGGATCACGTGCACTTCATAGGCTTTACGAACAGTACCTGTCACATAGACAAAAGAAGATATTAGTTGGATGTATATACTTGGTTCAGGCTGTTAGCAAAGTGTGTATAGGCAAGATGCAGCTTGAGTGTATAGACTTGAAGGTTAACTGAGTATTCAGACTTCGTGTGAAGGATAGAGTGTATAGACTTGAACATTTAACAATCGAGTGTATAGACTTGAGGTTAACAATCGAGTGTATAGGGTTGAAGGCCTAACAATCGAGTGTATAGACTTGAAGGTTAACTGAGTGTACAGACTTCGTGTGAAGAATATTCACATGTGCTGAAGTGTGTACAGTCTTCACAGAAGGATGTTCAGACTTTAACTTCTGAAGAGTATAAACTCTGCTGAAGAACGTTCAGTTGATGTACAAGCCACAGGCTGTATAGACTTCAATATAGGACACATGCTGTATAGACTTCGATGCAAAGGCTTAACAACGAGTGTGTAGACTTGAATGCTTGGAAAGATGTATACACTTCGTCTTTGAAGGGGATGCACATATGCTGAAGTGTGTATAGACTTGCTGATCAAAGGAACAGAATGTATAGACTTGGTTGAAGACAATGTAATGTATGGACTTTGATGAACATATGCATTGTATGGACTTAACGACCCAACCGATGTATAGACTTAGAAACAGCAATGAAGCAAGTGTGTACAATGTGAGAGAGTGTATAGACTTAGCCAACTTGAGACACTGTACAGACTTTGATGCACAAGCAATGCATAGACTTCGTGATGCCAACAGGCAATGACTGTGCAGACTTGTTTTGAACAATGCACACTGTATAGACTTGCAATGCAAAGGCAGATGTATAGACTTGGTAGTCTGGGGGGTCGACCCATCAAAGAAAGGGGTCGACCCATGATGCATGGATGTATGGACTTGAAGATTCGAAGCCCCACAATGTTTAGACTTTAGATGCATACGCCAAGGCTGTACATACTTGAAGAGACGATGCACTGTAGGCTGCCAGACTCTGTACAAACTTGCAGCTTGAGACGCTGACAGAGACGGACCACCGTATAGACTTCAAGTCCAAGTGAGACAGTGGTTGTACAGACTAGGGAGGCTTGACACAGTGATGTACAGACATTGTGATGTATAGACTTAGGAGCATTTGCCAAGTCTGTACAGACATCAGGCTGAACGTGTGTGCTGTGAGCAATGTATAGACTTGGTGAACTACAAAGCACAATGTGTAGACTTGAAAAGGGAAAGGGCTGTACAGACTTGAGAAATGCAAAGGCAATCGGATGTATAGACTTCATGATGAGTAGACATGCCAAAACAACTGAACTGTGTACAGACTTGAACAAGCAAAGTCTGTACAGACTTGAAGATTCACGATGTATGGACTTTGGCAAGAGACTGGCTGTACAGACTTCAACACAGCTGCGATGTATAGGCTTTGAACTCTGTACAGACTTGAAGACCCTGAGCCAATGTATAGACTTGAAGTGCCGAAGCCATTGTATAGACTTGGAGTGCCGAAGCCATTGTATAGACTTGGCGAATGGCTTGAGACACAGAAACGCTGCTCGCTGTATACACTTGTACAGTGCTGTCAATGTATAGACTTGCTATCGATGTATGGACTTTGAAGATGCAAGCAATGTATAGACTTGGGGTACAACTATGGATGTATAGACTCTTAAGAAATGAGGCGATGTGTAGACTTTGAGGTTCAACTGTGGATGTATAGACTTGAAGAAATGAGAACAATGCACTCTATACAGATCAAGAGATCTGGGGGGTCGACCCATCTGGAAGGGGGGTCGACCCACTCCTGTCCAGACAATGCTAAAAGGGTATAGCATCATCTAACATCAAACAATCCAGATTAAATGCAATTATGAAATGCATCAACAACTATGAAATGCACCAATGCACACACCACATAGCCTCAGCATGTTCGTTGGTTATGTAAATCAGATAAGATGTTCAATGAAACAAACAAATGCAACTCAAACATATTTATAGCAGATTCAAACAGATGATGACTTATAGTGTTTGCTATCATCAAAATCACAGGGACACAACAGTACAATGGCTTATTCCTTTGGAACTCTATTGGCTATAAACTATAGTGGATGTCTAGATATTTACATGACTCAATGTCTGATGTTAATGGGGTCCGGTCTAGTCCTGGGAGAGGCACCCAAAAGTACTTGTGCCCATGGGAGCTATACTGACCACATTGTGGCATTACACCGAAGTGCATGACTTGCTTGATTGATTGACGACGATCCACTCTCTCTCTAATGCTTGATACTTGACATGATATTTGACGTGAACTTGACATGACATGCTTGGCCCAGAATGGGTATTACTCATTGAATTAAATAGAAAGTTTTATTGACATGACATGATACTTACATGCGTGATATCCTTGTTAACTTTACATGCTTCCTCTTGAAATCTTGCTAGTGCAACTATATTGTTCCTATTGATCTTTTGATCCACATTATCTTGTGTTCATTCATGCATAGCTTTACTTGCATTTCATGTAACATGTAATTACTTAAAGCAAGCTTGTTATTGAGAAGTAATTCCTACTGAGCATTCGGTCATCTAGCATTTTCTCTTAATTTTTTAGGTAATTCCAATGAGGAGACTCAATCAGACGGGGATGGTCAAGAGTGATGAGCACAGAGCCGTCCCGGATGTTGCACGTTGTCATCGAGTCATGTCATTTTATTTCTTGGTCGTTATTGCAATTTTCCTTTCTTGAGTCTAGTGAGAATTAGAAATTGAATTTGAATGTTGGAGTCATGTAATTGGGAATATTGGAAGGACTTTGGTTAATTTCTCTTATGTGTACTCTGTTTTATGTGTTGAATATCTCGTGCTCTGATTGACATGAATGATATAAACTCGTCACGCGTTCCCAGGTTCCTTCCGCGCTCGATACGTGACATCTTCCCTCTCTTCTACCCAGAAGGTAGGATTTCTCTCGGGTAAAAGTAATTAAACAACTCATGTTAGTAGAAAAGAATGCACCCCTTCATCCTATCATGTTATTTTTCCATGATCCATATGTATTTTGGGTTTTATAGCATTCTATTACTTGTTTTGATTCAAAAAGAATTCACGACCATAGCAGTGGACGCATATTAATTTGCGCCCTTTTGCGCGGACACGGATTCCTGAATTCACGTCGTGCATATGGACGCGCATTAATGCACATCGACTACTAAGATGCAAATTTCCTAGATAAAATTCTATTATTTCAATGTTTAAAAAATCAATATCTATTGAATCATATTAAATGAAATTATGATGAGCATGTTTTTAGGATCCCTAACTTTTCCCCCTAATTATCATGTCCTCCGTTTTGCTAAAATCCTCGTAGAATAAAAGTGCTACTGTTCATCCCAACTTAGAAAGAAATGAACAGTGTTAATGAGTCCGTGATTGTATCTACCTGATGTGCCTTGCTATGTATTGGGGAATCTGCGTCCCCTGGTAAGACGTGGATTTCTCATTAAATTAGGGTCCATTGTAGTAGATGCATATTCTTGATTACACGCCTTTCCAGAGAGCTGCATATTAAGTTATGTTTGCTACCTCGATGCCAATTCATGATTAAATAACTAATTAAAAATTGAACTCTGATGAAATCAACGCCTCTTTATGTGGGCGCAGATTAAAGAATTAACGCCTTTTTGATCAGACGCGAATTCTTGTAGTAGCGTTTTCACTGCCGTTTTGATCCAGTACCGTGGATCCTTGGCACTGTTGTCTCACTGCCGAGACATGGTCCCTGTTTTCTATGCTTTCATATTACACCCTATTTCTTGGGGAAGGAAGGACCCTCCATCGGGAATCCCTCTCGCCGGATTGGAATTTTTTCTCTAAGGCCTCTGTAAGTCCCCGACATCAAAGGATTCCCTCTTCGATCACTGGGCTAGTTATACCCTAAAAACCCTAAAACTTGTTTGGTCATGTACCTCTGAAGAAACATGACACCTAGCCTTCATGGAGCACCAAGACTTGGGTGTTCTTTGAGAGTCCTGAACCAGACGCTATGAAATTGGCGACTGGGGCAGTCATCGCAAATTCCAGAATTAGCGTCCAGGATAGTGACGCGAATTCTTCGTGCCGGTACTATTCACGGGAATTGGCGACTGGTGCAGAAGTTGCGAATTCTTGAATTCACGGCGACCTAAGTGGATGCCAAGTTTTCCTAGGTTCTCACATTTCGTAGTTTTAAATGGTAGATTTCTCGGTATTTTTCCCTATTTCATGGCTCTATCCTTGAACTCTAATGTCTTCTTGGATCTTCCCAAGTATTCCTACAAAAGGTTAATGCTTGGAATTCTATTCGCTATTAAATAAAGTGGATGTCTAGATATTTACACGGGATCTTTGATCCATGACCTCAATGCCTGGCATTAATGGGACCCGATCTGGTCCTGGGAGGAGCACCCGAAAGTACTTGTGCCTATGGGAGTTATTATTGACTATGGTGTGGCATTGCACCGAAGTGCTTGACTTGCTAGATTGATCCAAGGCATTCCACTCTTGAAGTGATATTATGTAATGACTTAAGGTGCTCAACCCAGAAGGGTTATTGCTTGAACTTGAATAGCCAATTTCCTATTGCAAATGTGAACTTGCTAGACATTCTCCATATTCTTGCTACTTATTTCCATCACGTTCCTTATTAGTATATTTCATCTTGAGCATTGTTCATGCATAGATATTGATATTGCTGCATTCATATAACATGCTAATTATTTTAAGCAAGCCTGATTTATAGAGATGTAATTCATATTGGGCTTTCACTCATCCAGTGCTTCTACCTTCTTTTCAGGTAATGTTGATGAGGACAATCAAACCGATGGGGAAGGCCAAGAGTGAAGAGCATAGAGCCATCCCGGATAGCTTGTTCCTCCAGGAGTCTTGTCAAGTCATGGATAATTTGTACTTTTCTTTTGAGTTTAGTGGAATTGGAGTTGTTGGAATCAAGATCTGTCTATTGTATGCTTGAGTTAGATGGAATGAAATAAGCATGTTGTTTATTCTTTTCTTTGGTGAACTCTGTTCTTGTCATTATGTGTGAATGTCTTGGGCTCTGATTGACATGATTGATATAACCATCGCGTTCCAGGTTCCTTCCGCGCTCGGGGCGTGACAGTTTTATGGTATCAGAGCCTAAGCTTTTCTAAATTACCTAGGTTGTTAGGTTCAAAGGTTAGGATGTTTAGGTCCCATACCTTTTACCCGGTGAGATTGGGTAGTGCCTGTAAATTATAAGAAAATCCACTTAAGAAAATGAATTAACAATAGTAACTGATAAGGGGAAAAGAGGAGGAAAGAGAGAGAAAGAGGGGAGCATGCGAGGATGCTAATGGAGTGTGATCGCCAGAGGGGATACCTCAAAATAATATAATAATAAACAACAAGGAGGGATCGTTAATACATACCTTGAAGTGCGGGGGATTGTGAGTGTCACCTTCTCTTCCTATCGGCCGGCCGATGAAGAGAGTTATTCTTTAGATTGATTACCCTTGTTGGGTGTTGGCCCTTAAACCCCAATGCAAAGGGTGGGTAAAATCATGATGTATGATGAAGGGTGAAAGTGTTGCACAAAAGGAGGTGTACTAGAGTGCACAATATGGATATCTCAATATTGAGTAAAAGAAAGAGGAGGAAGCATGATGCATGCAATGCTTATGATAATAAAATAAAGAAAGGGATGGCTTATTGGTTTTCTCCAATTGGGGCTTCAAATCTTCAAGGGAGGAAGAAGATCTCCATGGGATGAAGCTTTAATCATGTGGGAGACACCCTCCTTGAGCCTCCAATCCAGCAGCACCTCCCCTTAGATTAATATTGATGCCTTCCACACAAGGGAGAGAGGGGTCCTATTTATAGGGCCAAAATTCAGAGTTTAATCCAAGGGAAATTAAGAAATCAAGTTTTAATTGGATATGGAAGGAGATATACATTGCCCAAGTGTCCCTTCAACCTTAGGAAGCCTTAGAACCCCTTTCCCAAGTGGAAAGGAAGCTCAAAACGGAGAAAGAAGAAGGTTCTGCGGAGTTTGGAACTCTAGATGAATGGGCAACCACTCAGAGGTCACTAATTAAAATAGCGCCAACGTGAAGTGTCGCCAATCATGAGGCATTTTAAGACGGATTAAGACTTTCTAAATTTTAAAAAGAATTGGCGGCCATGAGACGGTCGCTAATTAGGAATTAATACGAATTTTGGATGGAATTAAATGATCCAAATAAGGCAAGCATGAACGCGTTTTGGATCATGGACGCTTTAAAGAATAGGCGTCAGCTTGAACGAACGCCCTTTCTTGGATATTTTGGAATATAGGAAATTACCAAAAATTGGAAAAATAAGCCGCATCCTGATGGGCAGACGCGTTCATTAATTTCATGAATTTTTGGTAATTATTAAAGATAAAAATTGGAATTAACGTCAATAAGATAGTTGTCTATTAAAGAATAAGCGGTTGTGTGAAAGGGCGTTAATTCATCAAGGAGGCGAAGGAAAGGAATTGGCGGCTAAGGGCCGGCCGTAGTTTCAAAGACGTGTCTGGGTAGTCAGACGCGTTCAATAAAAATAGTGCCCTTAGACAATGTGTTTATATAATTATCAGGGATAATAGAAGACACGTTTAGGGATCATGACGCGTCAATAAAAATGCGCCCTTCCAGATTGACGCGTTCATGATTTATTTTCAGGCCAAAAAATAGGGAAAATAAAAACGTGTCCGGCGTCCTGGACGCAACTTTGAAAAAGGTCAACACCCCTACTAAATGCGTCGTCTTAGAAGAAATGGCGACAATTAAAAGAGGCGCTTATTCTTTCAGAAATGAATTGGCGACCAACGGACTGTCGCTAATTCAGAAGAGTTTCGAAAAATTGGAGAAAAGCTCGAGAAAAATCCATAAAAATAGGGAAAAATAGGGAAAGGCTTAGGAGAGCTGAATTTTCAAGAAAATGGGGAAAATCACTCAAATAAGTTGATTTGAGGGTCAAATCGGGGCATCGCAATATGATAGGAGATATGCTCAAAATGATGTCAATTTTGGCGTGTCTACAGTGCCGTGGGTTAAGTCAATATAGGACGATGAACCCTATAGTTTTAGTCAAGCATGTTAATTATTTTTATTTCCTATAGGATCATGGCCGCCGAATGTGCTCAGTGGAGGAAAATGCAGAGGACCGTGCAAGGTCTTGCGTAAGCCTTACAACAAGTAACCCAAGGAGGGGTGAATCGTGGAGCTGGAGATCTTCATAGGAGTTTTCAGAATATGATTATTGGAATGGACATTCTTCCAAACCAGCAGTCCATATGATTTCATGGAGATAGATATGTAAACCCAAATCTGAAGGGGGGTTAGGAATTAAAAATCTGAAAGAGTGGAATCAGGCATGCATGTGTATGTTGCTATGGGAAATACTTCAGAAAAAGCATTCCTTATGGTATACTTGGGTTAAGAATCAATACTTAGCAAATAGAAATATCTAGGATTACAAAATCAAATCATATTACTCTTCAGCTTGGAAGGGAGTGCTGCATGCCCAGAATTAGATCCGTAGTCACATTATTTATTTAGTCTCAAATGGCTAGGACACAAATCTGTGGTCTGACCCGTGGCTGAATGGAACAAGCATTAACCAAATGTATGGAGATCAGATCAGACTGGATTAGGAACTTGGAAAAAATGCAACAGTTGGACTGTTTATCTCTGAAGGGCAGTGGGTTCTTCCCACTGCACTCTCCATGGAAATGGCTGACCTGTGGCATCTTGTTAGACAAGTCCAAATCCATAATGAAGGTACAGATGTCATCAAGTGGAAAAATAGTCAACAAATCAAGAAAATTAATTCCATCTGGCAAGAAGTTAGACAAAAAGGTCAAGCATTTGCCCATCATGAGTGGGTCTGGAATAATCCTACTACCCCAATAGCATCCCTCTACACTTGGCAAGCTGTTCTTAACAAGCTACCTACTGCTGAAAATTTACAAAAGAAGGGATTCTACCTCCCTAGCATGTGTTCTTTATGCAAGCAAGGTAGAGATACCCAAGACCATCTCTTCTTTGAATGCACATTTTCAAAGTGGGTTTGGAAGCAGATTCTAGCCAGATTTGACCTCCATTGTCACGCCCCGAGCGCGGAAGATACCCGGAGACGCGTGACGAGTTTATATCAATCATGTCAATCAGAGTGGTCGTGTATTCGACACAAAGACAGAGATGCGCAAAATAACAAGATAACCCAATCCTTTATTTCATAATGGATAGACTATTACAAATCCAATACTCTGTTTAATAAAAAGGAAAAGAATACATATTTGACTCAAGAAACTATAGAAAAGACTAGATGACACTTGAGCAGCTCTATCACTTTCACTCTTGACCATTCCCATCCGATTGACTTCCATCGTCGTCGGACTTACCTGAAAAGTAAAAAGGGACAAACGGAATGAGCGAACGCTCAGTAGGAAATTATATCTCAAGTACTAGCAAGGGGTGTAAGTAATTACATCTTTCATGAATGTAATAAAGCTATGCATGCTCGCATAAAACGACAAGATAGAGAGAATGTAATATCAAGGAAATAAGATGAACTTAATCATGAACTTTCAACAAGGTAACAAGTTTATTCAAGATATTCAAGCAAGTACGTTTAATCAAGTCATGTCAAGAACTTTGGCTATCATGTATCAAGCAAGTAAATTACCCTTTTTCGGGCCACGCAATTCATGTCAAGTCAAGTACGATTCAAGTACAAGATGTGTGTGAAATATCCAATCAAGCAAGTCAAGTACTCGGTATAATGCCAGATACCTTATCATTTTAACTCCCATGGGCACAAGTACTTTCGGGTGCTCCTCCCAGGACCAGATCGGGCCCTATATGCGCAGGCATTTATCATGTGTTTTGACATCCACTCTTGTTTATAGCCAACGTAGAATTTCAATAATCAAGCTTGTAGACACGTATGACAACTTTGATAGAATAGAGTCCAAAATATGACAAAGGACATAGAATGGCGATAATAACGGTATAATCCCGATATCGATAAAACTAGGTAGAATATGGTTCCCTTAACTTGGGTACCATGACAAATCAATATGGACATTCTTTATATAGAATTGAGGTCCACATGAACAGTATATCAAAGGTAAGATACCCTTATTCTTATCATAGAACTGAGGTTTACAAGAATGACATGATAGGGCATGATATCATCATCCCATTAAGAATTTCTTATGATATACTCTTTGTATAATCATAAGGGCCGGTATACCATGTTTCTTTAGATTGACATGGCAAAGATTATGTAATGGGTTTTTAGGGTACAACTAGCTCAGTCGACCTTGAGGGAATCCAAGGTACGAGGAGTCTTACGGATGTCTCTATGACTAACTCGCTAGTCCAAAGGAACGGAATGTCCAATAGAGAGCTTGTATGTCAATAAGAGTTGAGTGTGATCGATAAAATAACGTGAAAAGTGGGACTATACTCACGGAGTGGAGAATAGTGCCGATATATACGTATATGTATAATATGAACCCATCGGTTAACAGAATCAGGATAAAAATCATTTTTCAGAAAATAACGACTTAAGTAAAGTCGTGTATCAAGTAATTAACGCCTATCAGAAGGGCGTTTGCATATATTTCCATTTTGCAGAATTTTCAAAAATTCAGGAATTTATCTAAAACGCGCCCTGGTCAGGGTCGTTTCTTCAAGATTTGACGACTGCAGCAGCAGGCGTCTTATTATTTACATATTTGACAGAATATAAATAATTTTCATTATTTATCGAAACTCACCCTGGGAAGGGGCGTTACTTATTTAATTCCATTTTTTTACAGAATATATATTTTCAAGAATTTACAGAAACGTGCCCTGTGAAGGGGCGTTATTTACATACTCACGCCCTAGTTCAGGGCGTTAGTTTCACAAGTCACGACCTAACTTAGGTCGTTAATTCTTCAAGGGTCATGAAAAGTAACGAAGTTATATAACAAGCAATTTTTTGAGATCAAATTTCATGGACAGGACAGGAAACTAGCAGGAAGAGTCATGCATTATATTAGAATCAAGATTTCATATATATCATCTTTATAATATGGGTATTTATGATTTTCATGAAATTAACGCCTGTGTACAGGGCGTTGATTCTGAAATTGACGACCTGTTTAAGGTCGTTTCTTTACAAGTAGCGCCCTCGTTTGTGGTCGTATATTTCAAAAGCACGCCCTTTGTGAGGACGTTTCTTTCAAGAATTCATCAGAAACATTTAAAACTTAGGAAAACTATATGCAGGTGCATGCTCATATGATTTCACTACGATCCTTATATACTTTGGGCTACATACTTGAGAAAATCCTACCTGAAAATTTGAAGATTGATATGAAAGGGGACGTTGTTGCCTTACAGCAACAATAACAGGAGGACGAGAAGGCTTTGATGAAGAACCTTGTTCTTCGGTTCTGTAACTCCTACAAGAACAGAAGAAGAAACATTAGTATTTCTTCATACTACTTGACCGAAGGTAAAAAGGGAAAAAGAACAATACATTTGTTCTTCACGTCGTGTGCTCTCTTCAACCTGTAAGAAGAGAAGGAGATGAAGAGTTAGTAACTCTTCATTTGACAGTAAAATAAAAAGAAAAGAACGTTCAGTTCTTTACTCACCGTAGCAGCGATCGATCAAATAGGTTTAGGGTTCGACCGGACATGTTTATTTGTAGGATTTTTGGAGTCCTAACAAAAGTAGTGTTTTATTGAGGGTAATATATCCCTAATAGAGTCCTTACCCTAGTAGACACTTACTGGATTAGGTAAATCCTTCCCTGGATAAGCTCTGGGTTCGAACGGTTCACAAATAGAATTAACGACTTCGGTCAGGGCGTCGATTCTTGAATTGACGACCTGGTGCAGGTCGTTTCTTAAGAAGCGCCGTGTATAAGGGCGTTCCTTGTTTTAAAACACGCCCAAGTAAAGGGCGTTTCTTGGCCTTGCCCTTTTTGGCGTTTAGAATTTGACGCCGTCAGGTGAGGGCGTCCTTTCTTTAGTCACGCCGTAGATAGAGGCGTTTCTTTTTAAATTAACGCCTTACTAAGAGGCGTTATTTGTATCTTGTTTTATTTCATCTATTTAACCCTCTTCTTATTATCTGTATTACTTCTGTAGTATATATATTTTAATTCATTTCAAATATTCATTTATCAGGGTTGCTACACCCTCCCCCACTTAAAAAGAATTTGATCCCCAAATTCAATATATATATAAATATACATGTGGAGAGTGTAGAACATATACCTCTTAGAATAACTCGGGAAATCGTTTCTTCATAGATTCCTCGGTCTCCCATGTCGCTTCGTGTTCAGGATTCTTATTCCATTGCACCTTGAGCATGGGAATAATTTTATTCCTTAGAGCTCGTATTTCTCGATCTAAGATCTTCATAGGCTTCTGTTCATAGGTGAGATCTTTCTGGATCACCAGATCTCCATGTTCAATAATATGAGATGGATCGTGCACATACTTCTTCAACATAGATATGTGAAACACATTATGCACGTCGGATAATTGAGGAGGCAGCGCGATGCGATAAGCAACCTCGCCAACTCTTTCGAGTACCTCAAATGGTCCGATGAATCTTGGCGTAAGCTTGCCCTTAACACCAAATCTTCGTATGCCACGTCTAGGCGATATTTTAAGAAATACATGATCTCCAACCTGGAATTCAAGATCTCTTCTTCTTGTGTCAGCATAAGCCTTTTGCCTGGTCTGAGCAACTTGCAATCTTTCTCTGATTACTTGTATCTTCTCAGTTGTATCCCTTACCATGTCTGGACCTAATAGTTGTTTCTCTCCAACTTCGTTCCAGCATAAGGGTGATCGGCAACTCCTTCCATATAAAGCTTCGAAAGGTGCCATTTAGATACTAGCTTGGTAGCCATTATTATATGCAAATTCCACTAGTGGCAAATGTTCATGCCAGCTTCCACCAAAGTCAATGATGCAAGCTCTTAGCATATCTTCAACAACTTGATTAGCTCTCTCGGTCTGACCATCCGTTTGTGGGTGAAAAGCAGTACTAAAGTTGAGCCTTGTTCCCAACGAATGTTGTAATCCTTTCCAAAAATGAGAAGTGAAACGGGGATCTCTGTCAGACACGATTGAGACAGGAATTCCATGTAACCTGACTATTTCCAGCTAGCACATCAATTGACCATCGGCTTTTTATTGGCAAGAAATGTGCCGATTTAGTTAATCGGTCAATGATAACCCAGATTCCATCATGTCCTCCTTTAGATTTAGACAAACCCATGATGAAGTCCATACCAATATCCTCCCACTTTCACTTAGGAATATCTAGAGGATGAAGTTTACCAGCAGGCTTTTGGTGTTCTGCCTTGACTTGTTGGCATGTGAGACAGCGTGATACATAGTCCGCTATTTCTCTTTTCATATTAGGCCACCAAAAGTTCCTCTTTACATCTTGGTACATTTTGGTTGATCATGGATGAATCGTGTACCTTGATCGGTGAGCTTCATCTAAGATCTTCTTCTTTAATTCCGGACAGTCAGGTATACAAGTTCTATCTTTGAACAATAATCTTCCATCAGAAGCTATCTGAAAGTCGGATTGTCCTTCTAATCTGCCTTTGATTTCCACTAATATAGGATCATCATCCTGAAGTGCTTGTATTTCAGATAATAAATCTGACTGTATGCTTACATGAGATAATGTGACAAATTTGGCTTCCTTGTCCAAGCTTATATTGAGCTCGGAGAATTGTTCTAGCAATCTCCATTCTTGTATCATACAATTGGCTATCATTGCTCTCGGCTTTCGACTAAGGGCATCAGCCACATAATTACCCTTTTCGGGATGATATTGTATATTGAAGTCGAAGTCCTTGAGATATTCTAGCCAGCGTCTTTGTCTCATGTTTAGCTCCTTTTGTGAAAATAGATATTTGAGACTTTTGTGATCGGAGTATACAGTAAACTGCACTCCATATAAGTAGTGTCTCCATATCTTTAGGGCAAATACCACCGCGGCCAGTTCTAAGTCATGGACGGGGTAATTCTCCTCATGCTTCTTCAGTTGACGTGAAGAGTATGCTATGACCTTTCCTTGTTGCATTAGGACACATCCGAGGCCAATGCCAGAAGCATCTGTGTAGACCTCAAATTTCTCTCCTTCTATTGGTAGAGCTAACACCGGAGCTGTAGTGAGATGATCCTTGAGAGTTTGGAAACTTCTTTCACATTCCTCACTCCATTCATATCGGATCTCCTTACGAGTTAATCTTGTAAGTGGTACGGCGATCTTAGAGAAGTCTTTGATGAATCGCCGATAATAGCCTGCAAGACCTAAGAAACTTCTGATCTCGCTAGCATTGGTTGGTTTTTCCTAGTTTCTAACAGCTTCGACCTTTGACGGATCTACTGATAATCCATCTTTTGAAATCATATGTCCTAGAAAAGCTACTTCTTCAAGCCAGAATTCACATTTGCTGAGCTTTGCATATAATTGATTTTCCCTCAATACTTGCAATGCGATCCTTAAATGCTCCTCATGTTCTTCCTTAGTTTTGGAATATATCAATATATCATCAATGAAGACTACTATGAATTAATCCAAGTAAGGCCTGAATATGCTATTCATTAACTGCATAAAGGCAGCAGGGGCATTTATTAGTCCAAAAGGCATAACAACAAATTCGTAATGGCCATACCTGCTTCTGAATGCAGTCTTATGAATGTCATCATCCTTGATTCTTAATTGATGATATCCCGACCTGAGATCAATCTTGGAAAAATATTTGGATCCTGAAATCTGATCAAATAACTCATCGATTCTCGGCAGTGGATACTTGTTCTTGATAGTGAGATGATTCAACTGTCGATAGTCGATGCACAATCTCATGGATCCGTCCTTCTTCTTCACAAATAAGACTGGTGCTCCCCACGGGGAAGTACTTGGTCTAATAAACCCTTTTCGAATTAGTTCCATCAACTGCTCCTTCAACTCTTTGAGTTCCGCAGGGGACATTCTATAGGGTGCCTTTGAAACTGGACCAGCACCAGGGACTAAGTCAATGGTGAAGGCCACTTCTCTTTGAGGGGGTAATCCCGGCAAATCTTCCAGAAATACGTCTGGAAATTCTTGCACTACCTGAATGTCTTCTATCTTGGTTTCCTTAGCTTCTTTAACAGTGACAAAGGCAAGGAAGGATACACATCCTTTCCTGACGAGCTTGCTTGCTCGAAGAGCCGAAATAAGAGGGGATTTGTTCCGACTCTTGGGGCGAGTAAAGACTAACTCTGGAAAATCTTTGAAAGCAATTTGGCTATTGCGGCAATCAACCGTTGCCTGGTATTTGGATAACCAGTCCGCTCCCAGTATAACATCATACTCCTTTAGATCGAGGCATATGAGATCTATAGGTAAATTCCTACCTTGAACCATTACCTCACAGTTTTGGTAGTGATGAGTAATATCATTTTCGCTTCCAAGAGGAGTAGTTAGAACTATTTTTATCCATTCTGGTTCTAACGGTAACGGGTCGGCAAACTTCTTAGAAATAAAGGAATGCGATGCACCCGTATCAAATAAGACATAAGCACTTTTGGAACAAACTGTTAATGTACCTTCTACCAGTCCACCTTCTTCTTCTGGTTCGGTCTCCTGGATTGCATGAAGACGAGCATTCTTTGTCACCGGGCGTTTACCATCACCGGCTTGGTCATTCATTAATGGACAATCGGGAATCCGATGTTCGCGACTCCCACAACGGAGACAAGCTCCTAATTTCCTCCAGCATTCTTCTGTCTTGTGACCAGCCTTGTCACAATGCTTGCACACTACGTTTGAAGGTGTAGTGGTGATACAGAAGGGCTTGGTCTTCTTGAATTTTTGATCTTGAGAGGAAGGACCTCCATTACTAGGCCTCTTCTTAAAGTTAGGTTTAAAAGAACCCGAACCTGTGACTTGCTCCTTCGTGTCTTTTCCACGGATCCTATCAGATAGTTCCGTGGCATCTTCAAGTAATTGAGCTCGGCGCACTATTTCAGAATAAACTTGGATGTCCATAGGCGCCAGTTGAGTAATATAGTGGGGCCTAAGCCCATTAAGAAATCTACGGGCTTTCATCTTCTCCGTGCTAATAAGATGCTTAGCATATCTAGACAACCTGGAGAACTGAGCTTCATAATCTGCTAATGATAAAGATCGTTGCTTTAATGCAGCGAATTCTGCAGCCTTCTTTTCTTGGACTCGGTCTAAGAAATATTTAGCATTGAAGTATTCCACAAATTCTTCCCATGTTACTTGAGTAGGGTCGATGGTTGCATCAATAGACTCCCACCAGCATCTAGCATCTTTCTCTAACTGGAATGTAGCTAATAGAACTTTGTCCTGATCCGAGCATTGCATAACACGGAATATACGTTCAGTCTCCCGAACCCAATGCTCGGCATCATCCGGATCGGTCGATCCTATGAACTTCGGGGGATTCATGTTCTTAAAGGCTTGGTGTAAGCTTCCATCTCGTGGAGTACCACCTTGTGCTACCTGTTGTAGCACTTGAGTCATCCCTTGGAGGGTACGATGCATGTTGCGCCATTGAGCACGTTCGGCAGCCATTATCCTACAATTATAATAGCTACATTAGTATTATATTACTGTGATCTTATTAAAAAACTCATTGACTCTTACCCCTTGGTTCTACCCAATCTCACTTGGTTAAACGTTCAACTTATCCTTGGACTTGGGTTTTTCCTAGGAATTGAATACCTTAGGCTCTGATACCACAAAAACTGTCACGCCCCGAGCGCGGAAGATACCTGGAGACGCGTGACGAGTTTATATCAATCATGTCAATCAGAGTGGTCGTGTATTCGACACAAAGACAGAGATGCGCAAAATAACAAGATAACACAATCCTTTATTTCATAATGGATAGACTATTACAAATCTAATACTCTGTTTAATAAAAAGGAAAAGAATACATATTTGACTCAAGAAACTATAGAAAAGACTAGATGACACTTGAGCAGCTCTATCACTTTCACTCTTGACCATTCCCATCCGATTGACTTCCATCGTCGTCGGACTTACCTGAAAAGTAAAAAGGGACAAACGGAATGAGCGAACGCTCAGTAGGAAATTATATCTCAAGTACTAGCAAGGGGTGTAAGTAATTACATATTTCATGAATGCAATAAAGCTATGCATGCTCGCATAAAACGACAAGATAGAGAGAATGTAATATCAAGGAAATAAGATGAACTTAATCATGAACTTTCAACAAGGTAACAAGTTTATTGAAGATATTCAAGCAAGTACGTTTAATCAAGTCATGTCAAGAACTTTGGCTATCATGTATCAAGCAAGTAAATTACCCTTTTTCGGGCCACGCAATTCATGTCAAGTCAAGTACGATTCAAGTACAAGATGTGTGTGGAATGTCCAATCAAGCAAGTCAAGTACTCGGTATAATGCCAGATAACTTATCATTTTAACTCCCATGGGCACAAGTACTTTCGGGTGCTCCTCCCAGGACCAGATCGGGCCCTATATGTGCAGGCATTTATCATGTGTTTTGACATCCACTCTTGTTTATAGCCAACGTAGAATTTCAATAATCAAGCTTGTAGACACGTATGACAACTTTGATAGAATAGAGTCCAAAATATGACAAAGGACATAGAATGGCGATAATAACGGTATAATCCCGATATCGATAAAACTAGGTAGAATATGGTTCCCTTAACTTGGGTACCATGACAAATCAATATGGACATTCTTTATATAGAATTGAGGTCCACATGAACAGTATATCAAAGGTAAGATACCCTCATTCTTATCATAGAATTGAGGTTTACAAGAATGACATGATATGGCATGATATCATCATCCCATTAAGAATTTCTTATGATATACTCTTTGTATAATCATAAGGGACGGTATACCATGTTTCTTTAGATTGACATGGCAAAGATTGTGTAATGGGTTTTTAGGGTACAACCAGCTCAGTCGACCTTGAGGGAATCCAAGGTACGAGGAGTCTTACGGAGGTCTCTATGACTAACTCGCTAGTTCAAAGGAACGGAATGTCCAATGGAGAGCTTGTATGTCAATGAGAGTTGAGTGTGATCGATAAAACAACGTGAAAAGTGGGACTATACTCACGGAGTGGAGAATAGTGCCGATATATACGTATATGTATAATATGAACCCATCGGTTAACAGAATCAGGATAAAAATCATTTTTCAGAAAATAACGACTTAAGTAAAGTCGTGTATCAAGTAATTAACGCCTATCAGAAGGGCGTTTGCATATATTTCCATTTTGCAGAATTTTCAAAAATTTAGGAATTTATCTAAAGCGCGCCCTGGTCAGGGTCGTTTCTTCAAGATTTGACGACTGCAGCAGCAGGCGTCTTATTATTTACATATTTGATAGAATATAAATAATTTTCAGGATTTATCGAAACACGCCCTGGGAAGGGGCGTTACTTATTTAATTCCATTTTTTTACAGAATATATATTTTCAGGAATTTACAGAAACGCGCCCTGTGAAGGGGCGTTATTTACATACTCACGCCCTAGTTCAGGGCGTTAGTTTCACAAGTCACGACCTAACTTAGGTCGTTAATTCTTCAAGGGTCATGAACAGTAACGAAGTTATATAACAAGCAATTTTCCGAGATCAAATTTTATGGACAGGACAGGAAACTAGCAGGAAGAGTCATGCATTATATTAGAATCAAGATTTCATATATATCATCTTTATAATATGGGTATTTATGATTTTCATGAAATTAACGCCTGTGTACAGGGCGTTGATTCTGAAATTGACGACCTGTTTAAGGTCGTTTCTTTACAAGTAGCGCCCTCGTTTGTGGTCGTATACTTCAAAAGCACGCCCTTTGTAAGGATGTTTCTTTCAAGAATTCATCAGAAACGTTTAAAACTTAGGAAAACTATATGCAGGTGCATGCTCATATGATTTCACTACGATCCTTATATACTTTGGGCTACATACTTGAGAAAATCCTACCTGAAGATTTGAAGATTGATATGAAAGGGGACGTTGTTGCCTTACAGCAACAATAATAGGAGGACGAGAAGGCTTTGATGAAGAACCTTGTTCTTCGGTTCTGTAACTCCTACAAGAACAGAAGAAGAAACATTAGTATTTCTTCATACTACTTGACCGAAGGTAAAAAGGGAAAAAGAACAATACCTTTGTTCTTCACGTCGTGTGCTCTCTTCAACCTGTAAGAAGAGAAGGAGATGAAGAGTTAGTAACTCTTCATTTGACAGTAAAATAAAAAGAAAAGAACGTTCAATTCTTTACTCACCGTAGCAGCGATCGATCAAATAGGTTTAGGGTTCGACCGGACAGGTTTATTTATAGGATTTTTGGAGTCCTAACAAAAGTAGTGTTTTATTGAGGGTAATATATCCCTAATAGAGTCCTTACCCTAGTAGACACTTACTGGATTAGGTAAATCCTTCCCTGGATAAGCTCTGGGTTCGAATGGTTCACAAATGGAATTAACGACTTCGGTCAGGGCGTCGATTCTTGAATTGACGACCTGGTGCAGGTCGTTTCTTAAGAAGCGCCGTGTATAAGGGCGTTCCTTGTTTTAAAACACGCCCAAGTAAAGGGCGTTTCTTGGCCTTGCCCTTTTTGGCGTTTGGAATTTGACGCCATCAGGTGAGGGCGTCCTTTCTTTAGTCACGTCGTAGATAGAGGCGTTTCTTTTTAAATTAACGCCTTACTAAGAGGCGTTATTTGTATCTTGTTTTATTTCATCTATTTAACCCTCTTCTTATTATCTGTATTACTTCTGTAGTATATATATTTTAATTCATTTCAAATATTCATTTATCAGGGTTGCTACATCCATAGACAGCCGAACATTGGGATTTGCCATGAACTTCAACAGCTGCAAGCCCAGCTTCCGAAATCTGGTCAAATAATGAAGTTTGTTAGGACTATGTTTCGCATTGCCATTTGGAAAATCTGGAGGGAACGATGTGTGAGAATCTTTGATGATTCTTCTAGCTCTAAATCATGTATCTTCATGCAAGTTCTTGAAGATGCAAGAAGTTGCATGGAGTTCCAAGGGCAGAAGAGACTAACTAGAAGGGAGAAAATTATTTTCAACAGATTCATTCTATTTTCTCAATAAACTATGAGTCCACAACTTGTGTGGTCCTGAGCATAGCAGATCTGCTTGGCAAACTTATGATGTACAGTTTTTTTCTCTTTTAATACAAGCACATAACCTTTATTTACCAAAAAACGTTTTCAGAATATGAACACTCCGGAGTTTGTCGGATCTACTGACCCCGATGACGTTGAGAATTGGATTAAAGAGATTGAGCAGATTTTTCGCGTAATGCAATGTACGGATGAGGAGAAGATTTTTTTGGCTACTTTCTAGCTAGAGTGAGATGCTAGATCATGGTAGGAGTTAGTGGAGGCTACTCTACCACATGGCCACGGGACGTGGTGTAGTTCATGGAACATTTCAATAACAAGTATTTCTTTGATCGGGTGCAAGAGAAGAAGGCCACGGAGTTTGCTGCACTGAAGTAGCGAGGCTTGTCGGTCGTCGAGTATGAAGCAAAGTTCTCAAGGTTGTCTCGGTATGCACCACACTTGGTGGGCACAAAAAAGATGAAGGCTCGAAGATTCCTTAATGGGCTCGAGCCCCAATATATTACTCAGCTGGCGCCCATGGACGTGCATGTTGTGTCCTTGGTTTTGATGATGTCTGACCATGACTCATTGATGAGTCTAATATTATTCTGACGATGTCAACATGAATTGGGTTCATGTCAAAGAATATGAACCTTAATAGATATGCCAAATAGTCAGCTGAAGAAAAGTGAAATCAGCTGACTCAAGAAGCTAGGCTTGGGCAGTCGGTCGATCGACAAAGGAAAATTCAGTTGACCTATTTCAAAATCAGTTGACTGACATGGAAATCAGTCGACATATATTTATTCAAGTCAACTGAATTTTTCCTCTTGTCACCAGATTCAGACGACTCATCTGAAACTCCATAAGCAGCAGTATCAACAACAAGTAGCAACAACAAGAGGCCAGCAATAGCAGCATGCACACTACAGGTAACAACAACAAACAACATGCATTTCCTCTTGTCACCAGATTCAGATGACTCATCTGAAACTCCATAAGCAGCAATATCAGCAGCAAGTAGCAACAACAAGAGGCCAGCAATAGCAGCATGCACACTGCAAGCAACATCAACAAACAACAAGCAATCGTAGCATGCATTGCAAAATTAGCAGCTAGCAAACAACAACCCTCAAGTAATAGCCAACAGCAACAGCGTACCAAGTCGACTTGGCCCAAGTAACAAGTCGACTCAAGTAAAGGGTTCTTCTGGCGAAGCACCGACCAAGTGGACTCAAAGTGCTAACTGTGTCGACTAAAGCATTCCTATGCGTCGATGCACCTTCAAAACAAATACCAGCTATACTGAAATTCTCTACAAGGTTGCATCGACTCCTGCCACTTCATACTCTTCACTGCGTCGACTCGGGGCAGCCTCCAGAAGCAGCTTCAAGTATTGTGGACACCTGAAATTCACTAGCAAGAACTCCGGGCCGAACAAGAGCAACGGAGAAAGAAAAGGTGTTCGTCCGTGCACGTATATCAACACACGTGAGAACAAAAAAAAGGAAATGAAGAAAACAAGCAACACATGAGAGGGCCTTTTGAACTGGCGGCCAAGGGCCTCTCCTCCCACTCTCCCTACTGAGTCAGCGCCAAAAGCCCTTCTCCAACTTGAATCAGCTCCCTCCCTTGCATATGAACTGGCACCCTCCATGGGCATGAGGCGGTGCAAGAAGCCTTATCACATGAACCCCACTTAAACCGGCACGCAAGCAAGCCTCCCTTGGCGCCTTGACCCGGCGCGCACACCCCCAATGCCAAAGTGAACCGGTGCGCAAGCCTCCCATGCCTAGTGAATCGGCGCAGCCCCTCTAGCCTCTTGAACCGGTGTGAGAAACGTCCCCTCACCCACACGGGACTTTGTTTCCACGCTGGTCCATTGCAAGAAGAATAGAGCAAGAAGGGGAAGGGGAAGGGGAAGAAAAGAGAAAATGGGTTCGAAGCCCCCACCTGGAGGCCCTCAGTTGGTGGACGGGTCCTCTACCTGGCAGATCTTCAAGGTCCCCCCTCGCCTGGTAAGGAACCTGCTCACCGACTGTTGGCTTCTTCCCTGCAAACCGTGCACAGAGCTCGCATGTTGCCTTGAACGTCCATAAACGGCAAGCTTGTGAATATAGCTACGGAGCTACAAACGGCACCGAGTCGCATCGGCCGACATCAACCAATCCCATGCAGACGTCTCCTCTACTCTAAGCCCTCTATGTGCGCGGGCTCAGGATGGCCTCGAGCGGGGTGAAGAGTAGAAGAGAGAAGAAGAAGAAGAGAGGGGTGGGGAGTTCTAACCTCTCCCACCTTCGCTCCCTATAAGAAGGCCCCAAGGCCCGTCGAAGGGGAGGTTGGCAAGCAAGAGAATAAACTACCAAGGGGAAGCCTGAAGAAGAGAGGAGAGGGAAGAGTGCCCTATCTGCGTGCTCATGTTTTGCAGAGTAAACTTAAGGAGAGCAGAGGAAGAGAGGTGAGGTGTAAAGGGGGGGAGGAGTCCCTACTCCGTCCCCCCCCCCCACCGTTGTATTTTGTTTATTTCTGCCATGTATTTTTTACCAGAGTGTGTATTTCCCTTGTACCAACTATTCCTACGGAGAATAAAAGAAGTTCATTTATGGTAAATGCTGCTGGCTCGATCTTGGTTCCTTTCCATTTTGAACATGATTTCCCATCTTCTTTTGGCATGGTCCAGGGCATTATATTTTGGTGCAACTTTGAACGGTTCTCTTTCAGGCAACCAGGTTTCTTTTGTCACCCCAGGGTCACAGGAACTTACTCCTTATAGTATGGTTCCTGAGAAATCCCATTTGTAAGGTGAACATTGATGGCCGGAGAGCCGGCAACATACCGAACTCACATCTTGAAATCTCGGGTATCGTCGCCCACGAGCCGCCGGAACCCCTTTGTAAGCTAGTCCTCGTGGTATCCACGCCTAACCCGAGCCTTGGGGCAGCTGTCTTCAGCTCCCCAATAACTTTCGAAGGCCGCCTCGGATCCTTCCGTGGGTGAGTCTCTATTTTACACCTCACATAACCCCGGGTCCTAGGGAGATGCTGCCGGATTTGTGCAAGAAACTTGAGCTAACGACTGCACAAAAAGAACAACAACGAACAGGGCATGGGCTGTGATTTAATATGAGAATGGCAACACCAGAAAACTACGGAATGAGGAATAGACGTAAGGTAGCTAAAACTGTTATCGAACTTGGAACCGCAAGTGTGCATTTGCATAAACACCTCTACTTAACCCTCATGAACTAAGAATAAGCCTCTCTGCACTTTAAAACTCAAATACATGTTGAGCTTCCCCTTTTCATGTCCATTAAGGTATAGCATCATCCCATGTGTGGGCTTATACTGAGAAAATCTCTGCAAACACCTCCCAATCGTGCTTGCGTCGACCCGAAGCCCCTCTGTGTCGACCTCTTTCTCCTCCAGGCATACATCAAACTGACTGCTTTCCAAGAGCCAACATTAAAAGGAGCAAGGAGCTACACCCTTCCATCATAAATCCATATGTCATACTCTCTGCACGTGTGTCTGAAAAATGCATCAAACTTCTATTGATAATTACATGGACATGGGCATCCAACAACCCTATAATCCACCTTGCTAAAGCGAGCAATCCAAATACAACAGAAACCTGTCCAAGCATGAAAAAATTGGCTTAAGGCCCTGTACGGCATGGAGTCGACCCCAAGGGTCGATCCACCCAATCCCAGGCTCTGCTTGGCTTTGCTCCTCCACCCTGGGTCGACTCCCCTTTGCCCCCAGGTCGACTCCTCTAGCGTCCAGTGAACCGGCGCTCGTGCCTCCCCCCTTCTCGCACCGATCCAACCTCTCCCTATCTCTCTCTCCCATGCGCGCCGATCCACCCATAAAAAAACAAAAAACTTGAGGATGGGGAGATGATCCGGCGGCCATTGGCACGTCGGATCACCCCCCTTTCCTTCTCTCTCACATCTCTCCCACCTCCTGCGCCGGATCACCCCCCCTTCCTCTCTTGTTCTATAAAAAAGGGGGGGTAGAACAAAGGAACAAAAAAAAAATATAAAAGACAAAAACCAACACAACAAAACAAAATAAAAGCATAATAAAAAAGGGAACAAAACAAAACAACACTCAAAACTATAAATAATCAAACAAAAAATATATAATAACAACACTAACAAAAAACACACACCCAGACTTCTAAATAAACAAAGAATAATCGAATAGCCAAATAAAAAATATGATAATGATAATAACAAGTTAACAATAAGTACACTCATGCATTCAAGTGAAAGTTAAATTACCTAATAACAAAAATAACGTAACAACGTCCGCTTCGTACCCCCACTTTCCCAGACTCGGTGAAGGGAATATAAATGATGCCTCGGTAAATCATGTTTGGACCTCGGGAGTCACCCCGACATGGCCATGACTTGGCATTGCCTTGGGCCGATAGCTCATCAAATCTGACCCGTTCTATGTAACACCTTGGAAACCTTTTCATTTTTTCGGATCAGGATCCGTGAGTTCGGAGCACCTTGGTGAGTCCTGAAGAGTGTTTTGGGCTTTATGCGTGTTTTTACCTATCAGACCTTCAAAACTCCGTGTAGAGTGAACTGATACATTGTCTGACTCCGGGACGTTGCAGATGCGATGTGCGTTTTCCAAGGATCATGGGAAGTATTTTTCCCTATTTTTTGTATTTTCCAAAATTTCTGGATTTTTTATTTAAACCACCCACCCCTTTCTCTCTCTCCCATCTCTCATTTCGCACTCTCTCCCTCTCTCTCTTCTCACGCTCTCACTCTCTCCCTCTCTTCTCGGGCGGCGGACGGAGGTGGACGGGGGTGAGGCGGCGAGGTTCATGGGGCGAGGGATGACGAGGATGGGTCGAGGATCGAGGCGTGGGAGCACGATGAAGTGCGGCTGCGAGTTCATGTCGTGGTGGGAGTTTCACAGACATTTTCACGTGGAACGGTGCCCACGATGCGTCAAATCTTTGGTGGAGGTAGGGGGATGGTTCCTTAACCCCTGTACTTCAATTCCCGTGGATTTGGTAGCCCATGGTGAGCCGAGTGTGGGTTTATTCACGCCGGGGGGTTTTGAACGCATTTTAGGGCATGCGACGGATTCATCAGATCGTGCAAGGTTTTCTCGCTTTGTTTCTCCCATTTTTGGGTTTTGGGGCAAGGGGAATGATCCCCAGTGTTTTCCCCCTCGACTGGGGTCAAGAGGGCATGGAAATCGGAGCCCTAGGGCGGCTCTGGTCTTATTTCTACCATAATCGGTCGACCGACACGGGCAGTTCGGTCAACCGATCGACGTTCGCAGCGGGGCACGACAGTGTCGGTTCGGTCGACCGACCCTTGGGCGCCAGTGGACCGACCGCAGCGGGTGAGTCGACGCAGCCCGCACTACGTCGACGCCACCTGGGTGGGCCGGTCAACCGATCGGGTCGGTTCGGTCAACAGACCATCATGGGTGGCTTAGGTCGACCGACCGTTAGCGTTTGGTCTACTGAAACCCCCCCTTTAGCCGGTGAGACCCAATGACCGACCTTTAGCCTCGTGAGTGCCCCGGACACCCCGTGGGTACCATGACCATGTTTTTGGGTGTCCGGAGGTACCATTTTACCTCGATTAGCATGCCCGTGGGTTTAAGGGTCCGGGTGACCCTCTTGTGTTCCGGGCTTCTATGCTTTCGCTAGATCGAGTCGCCATGGGTTGGCATGAGTGCGGATGGCTATTCTCGCACATCGTTAGCTTCGTTGGAACGTGGTTTCCGTGTATGGCCTGTGGACTGTGAGTCCAATTACCCAGCCCGGGGCTGGAGGGTTTCGTCACTTCCCTTTGGAAGGGATTAAGCTCGGCGGTCACGAGCTGCCTTGAGCATTATATTACCGAGGTTTCTGACCTAGGGATAGGCCAGATTGACGGCCTGGGGCTGTCCTATACAACGGTCATGACCCTGAGTCCTGTGACTCAAGGACCGTTGGTTTAATAGGTTTTAGTGGACTACCAGGAGTCCGGTGGCAGCGTGCCACCTGTTTCTCGAGTTGGAGGTGACAGGGCCTGTGCATGGCCTGTCCGTGTTCTAGTGGTTTCCACCGAGAGTTGCTTCTGTGGTGACCCCCACTCGTCGTACCTTCATGGGCACAATTGTGCCAACCCACCTGAGCATAGGTGGAGAGCTATAGTGGCTTGCCTGGGCACGCGTGTGCTAACCCACCTAGGGAGTAGGTGGAGAGCCACACCCGTTAGAGACGGTTTTTAGGCTGGTTTGCCGTAGGACCTCCCCTGTAGCGGCTCAAGTCTGGGTCGGGAGGAAAACCAACTAGAGGGCCTGACGTGGTACAAGCGTTTAGTGTGTGCACACATGGTCGGGGACTTTGGATGCATGTTGACGAGCACGACCCTGACTAGACCCTTGTTTTTACTACAGTTGTGTGGTGTCTCAGTTTTCGCCTAGGGCGAGAGAGACACCTGAGGTGTGGAAGAAGTCCTCGGTGGACGCTTCCAGTCATGCTTTGAGTGGGCAGGTGCCCCCATCACGGGATGCAAGTTTCCATGACCCGAGAGTCCATTTTCTGACCGCGACGCGTGGTTTTGCAGACCGTTTCTATGTGTTTCCCGAGGTTAAGGCCAGGGGGGCTCAGTAGAGTTACCGGGGCTTCACCCCTTGGCTGGGTCAGGTTCATGACAGTGAGGTCGTGACGGTACTAGTGGACCGGGTGGTCCAGGTTAGGCCCCATCTTGGTGACTGGCCTCCATAATAGAGTTGCCGTGTGTTTTCCCCTTTGTAGTGTTGACACCCATTTTTTGTTGATAAGTTGAGTCATTCCTCTTACTTCCATTTGTTGATGCCTCGAGTTGTCCATCACTCGTTGGGGCCATTTTCAGGCATGTCTTGGGCCAGTTTTATGGGTAGCCTCCCTCCCTAGCTAGGTTTGTTTCAATTCAGGGCTTAACGGGCCTTGGTTTTGGTTGATTGGGCTTTTCTATGAGTTTCAACACCCATGTACATGTACGGTTCATCCCTGGCTGCTCAATCAATGTGCGGTTGCCTGTGGACCGTCCATCTAATTTGGAATATTTTGGTTAATTTTCTGAATTTCCACCGACAAGCATTTACGCGGTCCTCCTCTAGCCCTTCAACTTAATGGACAGACGGATGGTAGCAGCTCATCTCTCAGAGTCCCGCGCTTGGTGGTTTTCTCAGATAATTATCCAATTAATTTATTTATCACTGACAAAGCTAGAACGGTTTGTCTTTGGCCGCTCTACCTTTGAACGGTCTCAGATGAGCCGTTCATGTATGAGAGTCCAATGGCGAAGGTTTTGGTCAGTTCGATGGATAATTTGGATTATTTGTGATTTATTTTAAATTTCCACCGACAGGGTTGGACGGCCAGGACATGGCCGCACATCCTGTTGAGCGGTCTATCGTAAGACCGTTCATCCGTTCGATTCCTGAATTTCAACATATTTTCTCTCTCTATCTGTGGTTTCATCCCTAACTTCTCCCGTCATTTTCTCAGCGGATAATGAACCATTTTGAGTGTTGTTTGGACTGGGTAAGAGATAATTTGATTATCTATGATTTTCTGATACTGCGCCGTGGTTTGAATGGTCCACCCTAGACCGTCTATCTTGTTGTACGGTCTCCCACAGACCGTCCTTCTGATGCCATAGTGCACTCGAGGTTGCTTTGATTGCCATATCTATATTGTCTTTGTTCTCCTTGGTTTTATTTATTGATCTTCCCCTGGTTATATGTTGTTGCTGCCTACATGCTTTCATCCTCGCATGTTTATTTTGGTCATTGGTTGCTAGTTCACTAGGCTAGATCTTGCATGCACTCCGGTGCATATAGGACTCACGCATTTCATTCACATCCAGTTGCATTCCTACCAAGGTAGGGTTTCCTCTCGTCTCCATACTCCTTGGAGCCGACTAGGGGACCTTGCTGAGGACCTCCGTAAGTCCCCGTGAGCCGTGGATTCCCACACGGACGCCGGGCAGGTTGTACCATACCACCCCCTAGTCTAGGATCTACATTTGTGCGAGAGAGAGTCCTTTAGAGTCTGCCAGTCCTCCATTCTCACCATGTTTAGGTACCTTGTGGTTGAGTGAATTCACATTTTAATTAATCCACTAAGGTCCTAAAAGAGAACTTATAAAAATCTTCCCGCATCATTTGGAATTTGTTTGGGTAATTGGTTGATTCTTTTCTCATCTCTCTCCTCCATTGTATGTTGCACAGTGTCATCATTTGCATCTTTTTGTCGGATTAGGCTCATTAGGTCTAGTTCATCTTTGTGTGTCTCCCTTTAGTTGCATTTGTCCTGCGTTCATTTCCCTCCTTGTATTCATTTGAAATTCACTGTATAAAGTCTCCATTCTCTCCATGGAGCACTTCTCCCCTGTACCTTATTCCTGCACCTCTCCATCTTCTTACCCCTGTGTGGATTCCTCTCCCCATGCGGACCCATCTCGTTATTCCCCTGTTGGACCCTATTCTTTAAACGGGCCTTCTTATCCCGCCCGTGCTGCTGCTAGTCTAATCAATCCTCATTGCCACATACATGATTCTTCCAAGCCCATGCATTCCTCCATTCCTGGAATGGGCTTTCCTTCTTCTCAGGCCGGATCCCCTTATTTGGCCCATCAATATTATCCTGGTCCAAATTCATCATCTCTTGCTCAGGTTGGTTCATATCCTTCTCCGACTCTTCCTACCGAGGAGATGTTCACTCGGGCCCAACGCCAGCTGTATGAATTGCAACAATGAATCAATCCTCAGACTTCTTTGGATATCCCATTGGCATTCCGCGGTCTTCAGCTTCCACCACGTTCACAGATCCTGGCTTATCATCGCTATGGTGGAATTGGTGACCCCTATGTCCATTTGAAGTATTTCCTCTATGAGTCGGCCCAATTCCAGCATAATCAATGCTTGATGGCCTATTTATTTGGCCTATCTTTAGAGGGCTGGGCCAAGGATTGGTTCTTCACATTGTCGCAAGAGCAGATGATGAATTTTCAAGCCGCCCAAGCAAGATTTATTCAGCAGTACCAGGACCAGGTTGGGCCCAGACATTCTATGGTTGATCTGGCCCAAGAGAAGATGGCGCCCGGTGAAGAATTCTCCACGTTCGCCGACCGCTCGCGTCGCCTAGTTGTGCAAGTCCCGGGGCATATTCCAGAGGGTGAGCAGATAAAGATGGTTATTTCTAATGCAACACCCGAGCTCAGATGTATCTTAGCTCTAAATGATATTACATCCTGGCAACAGCTTTACAGTCGAGCCCGCTTCATTAGCCAACAACTCCAAGTTTCCTTTGACCACGAGTCCCCTCCACCTCCGCCTTCCACATACCCCTTCTCTTCCCCATCTGCCATGGGCCAACCCTCCCTACATATCCCTCCCCGAGTCGGCCTTCCGCTCCCCCACACCCCTATACCTCCATGTGCTCCACCGCATACCAACCCTCCACGAGTCAGCCCTTCGCTATTTAATCTCCCCACACCCCTCCACTTCCGATCAAGGAAACACTACACCCAGAGCAGGTAGATGCCGTCCATTACATTTTTACGCCCTCCATGCCTCCACATCATTTTAGCCCTCCGCCTTCACCTACGCAACCCCCGCTACCATCTCCATTACCTTTTCATACCCCTCGGCATCCACCTTGCCCGAAGCGGGCTTCTCACTCGTCGTTGTCGGAATCTCTTACAGATGTTTTCAAGGCTCTGATGGCCACCCATGCGTTGCAGCTTTCTCTGGTTATGCCTTGCCAACCTGCGGTCGGGAATTTGCTCCAGTTTTGTGAGTTCCATCGTCAGCAGGGGCATGTGGTCGAGAATTGTTCCGAGTTTCAGGAATTTGTTCACAACTTGTAAGACAAGAAGATGATTGATTGGGCTGTCATACGCCAAGTTATTTCAGATCTCAGCAGCAAGCAGCAACAATAGCAAGCAGTGCCACCTAGGCAACCGTCTCCACGTCAAGACCAGGGGCACCCTGGTGTTTCTTCAGTTGATAAGGTACCTACTCTATTACCCACTTCTTCCTCTATCCCATCTCTTCCATCACCTTTGCCTACTTCAGCCTCCGCTCGGGCAACCTCTCTTTCACCCTCCGTTTCCACCACCACACCTATTCCTAACGCCTCTCGACGTGTTGTAAAGATACGCCGAAGAGCGCCACCACCCGCCACTTCCTTCACTATGCCACTACCTTCCTCTCCTCCTTCTTCCCCATCCCTACCTTCACCTCCTTCGTCTTCACCTTCACCATCTCCATCAACCACATCACCCCCTCTATCACCGCCTTCTCCACCCCCATCTTCGCCACCTCCATTGGCCACATCTCCATCATCACTTTCTTCATTTTCCCCATTACCGTCACCACTACTGTCTTCATCACCTCCCCTCGTAATAATTCCTGTTCTGTCACCTTCACCGACGCCACTTCTTTCGCCATCATCCTCTGAGCCCCAGCGGGCCGACCCTGAACCCATACCTCCACTTTTGCCTCTACCTCCACTCATGCCCATCATCATCAAGATTTCCCCATCACTTGCACCATCGCCACCCGCGCCCTTCAGACCTCTTCCTTCTAACCTCCCTCTACCACTTCCCACTTCGCGGAGTAGGTGCACGCTACCTTTGGTGCCCCTCGGGTCTAGTCCCCAGGGAGAAAAAGAGTCGAGCTAGGCTTTGATTATGCATTACAAGCTTCAAGATTTCGTTTGCCGCATGTCGGTCCGAGTTCTGGTTCTTGTCTATTCTAGGGATAATGAGCCTGCATTTGCTATGAAGATGGTTGCTGAGAAGAGTTCCTTAGCACTGGTGCCAGTTTCTTCAAAAGCGAGGCCGGTGGCAATCTCTTTGCGCACCGGAGAATTCGCTGTTGATGTTGTTATTACCTCTCACCTGATTGCTATTCAATGCACTGGCCCAGAAGAGTTTTTCGCCCGGATGGTGCTAACCCACACGGCCGTCAGAAGTCTAATGAATTCAGCGTTCAAGGGGCAATTGGCCATGTCGTCGAGATTGACCAGGGGCATTCTGCACGTCTTGTGTAATCTTCCTCAGTTTATTGGTGAATCGGCTACACCGCGCATCACCCTCCCGCAGTTCCGTCCTGCTCTTCTGGTAAGAGGATTATGCTTCATGCCCGATTACCGAGTGGAGTTGCCGAATCTTATGCTTCTAGTGCCGAATGACAAAACTCCACTGCTTCCTGATGCTCATCCAAAGGACTTGACTGTTCTAGAATGTCTTTCCATGGTTAGCACCGCACAGCTAGAGGCAACCGTCTCGATGAAGCTACATATTCATGACCGGGCCAGGCCGTTTGCCAGGTGGGCTCGTTATTTGAGAAAGTATTACAGATTAAGAAGCCCAAAGGTCCGAGTCCGCGCCAGGCGGAGTTGTTTCAAGAAGATTTTGGATAAGAAGAGGCGGTGACATAAGTTCAAGGGCCGTCAGTTGTGCATTTGGGGGTCCACTTCCTCCTCTCCTTCTTCTATCCATTCATCTTTTCTTTTGCTCGGTTCTTATCCGTGGGTGGTGTACCTTCCGCCACCTGACCATATTTCTACCATCTTTTCCTATCCTCACCATTCTAGGCCTCGGCCTATGTCCCCCTCTTCCCCTGATCTAGGGGCATCTTCTATTTTTTCTCCCCGGGTACGCCCGGATTTCATTTCTCGTCTCCTTCCCTCGACCCTGTTGGGGATTCCTTGTGCTCGTTCCCCGACCTTGTCGGGTGTTTTTTCTAATCCTTCCCCGACTTTATCTGGTGGTTTCCATTTCCTTTCCCCGACCTTGTCGGGTGTTCATACATTTTCTTCCCCGCCTCTGGCGGGTGATCGCTACTCTTCTTCTCCGACCATGTCGGATGATTCTTATTCTCCTCTTTCTTCTCACTCCTCTTCACCCTTTCAGGGTTCTTGCCCTTTTTCATGCTATTTTCGAGGCTTTAGCCCGCCTTGATCTCAGTTAATCCCTGTTTATTCTGTATTTGGTTCTTGTTATCAGGGCTTCAGTGCCTTGACGAGGGAGTTCTAGCCCTCGTCTCTCTTCCTTTTTTATCCCTTCTTCGTCCAGTATGATGTCTGCCACTCCTCTATGTCGAGGAATCCAATCCTTTGCTCTCCTTTCATCCTTTATCCTGACAAGCAAAGAAAACAAAGTTCGCGCTCCTCAAAGCTCGATGATCGAAATCGCTTCAGGAGGCCGGTTTCCACGCCATGGATTTGCAAAGGTATCTTTGATTTTGTGCCGAAACATGTTATCATTGCTATTACTCTATTATTTCTGCACGCGCTTATAATGTTGGTTCCTTAAAACATGGTTGAGTGACCTTAGGCTTTAGTTAGTTTGCTTAGTCAAATGAGTCGCTTATGCAGCATCCTTAGGCTGCTGATAGCCCCGCGCTCGGAGTCTAGTTTCTTTCCTCGATTGTTGAGGGTGACCTTTTGTACGGGTTTTTCACACACTACATGGTAAGCCATAGCCGATTCGTCTTAGGCACACCGTTGCTGCTTTGGCCATACTTTGGGTATGCACAAAGGTCTTTTCTTTTCTCTGCTCGGCCAAATGCAGGGGCAAGAGATGGATGGATGAGATGACCAACCTAGGCGCTCCCTAATATGGGAGAGGTCTCAAATAGGGGCAGTCTTGACCCTCAAAAGTGAGCTTTCATGCTATATCTGGCCAATATGGGCTACCAAAATGAGAAAATAATTCAATGTACAATTATGATTGGAAGGCATAGCAAGAGTGGCAGTACAGTTCCCCGCAAGACGTCATGAGCCCGATCGCATGCGTGCGTGATAAATATGAGTCTAAAATCAAAGACACAAAGCCCCAGCGCAACGGGCTATCTCTTTGAGGGGTAGTGCCCTGGAAGGAATTCGAGCCTTGATATCTCCCATCCTGCACGAAGCTTGTCTCCAATTTTTCTTCTGCTTCTCCCTCTTAGACTGGGTTGTATCCCGGGTATGGCCTTAGTAGGGGCACCGTTCTTTAGAAGCGGTTGGTTGTGATAAGCCACCCTCACATGCACGCCCTGCTTAAGGGAAGCCTTTAATGAAAGGGGTAGGAACGACGATCCCTGTCCAGTCGTTTGAGCCCGTCTTTAGGTGCTGCGGATTGCTATGTCAAAATCCAAAAAAAATTAAATATTATCAAAAATCTAAAAAAAATCAAATATTTCAAAAAAAAATTCAAAAAAATTCAAATATTTCAAAAACCTAAATAATCAAATACTTCAAAAAAAATCTAGAAAAATGAAATACTATTAAAAATCTAAAAAAATCAAAAAAAGATCACAAAAATACCAAAAAAATTGTGTCTTTTTCATGCATTTGCATTTGTTTTAAGGACAGATACGTAATCCGTTGCTAAGTGTGCAGGTTGCAAGTACTCAGGCATTGATTGCTATATCTTTTTGCTCTGCCTCATGTCCACATCTTTGATCTGTTCTTTCCTTCTTCGATCCACGCTCGATCTATTCTGAAGCTCATGTCCCTCCCAGCTTTTGTTTGCAATGATCATATCTTTATGAGAGGGCTTTGCCTCACGATTATGAACCTGGCGGTTCTGCTTCATTCTGATCTTGGGTTTTGATTGAAGTGCGTATTTGTTCATGTGTTGTCCCGCCGTGTCCTTGTCTCATGTCTATGTCCCACCGTGCTGTCCCACGCTTGTTGTTTTGTTCCTCACCACATGTTGTTAGTTGTCTTGCATATGTTGATATTCGTCCCTCTATGTTCCAGGTGTTGTCCCAACCGTATGATCCGTCATGTTCTTATCCCAACCATGTGTTGTCCCGTCGATTGTTGTCTCGTCACACCATGTTCATGCATACGTATTGTCTGTTTATGCCTTTGCCTATGTGCTTGTTCGTCTTGTTGTGTTGTTTCCATTCGTCATGTTATGTCATGTTGTTTACCATTGTGTTATGTCTATGCTTATCTTGTTTGTCTTATTCATAAAAATCCATAAAAATCTGAAAAAAGAAAATTCAAAAACTTGTCGTTCCACCTGCTCAGGTAAGTCAGGTATGGCCTTTTAACTTTATCACCCTTACTGCATTACTATATGGTACTATGCTATATTATCTCAAGAACCAGTTGGTTATCTACGTGTTCCAGGATCTTATGTTCCCCTTTAACAAAAACGATGATGATCCAGGTTCACGCGTTTAACCTTCGGATAGGCCGTTAGGTTGGGAAAGCCTGGGGAGGATGGTTCTATCCTGCACGCTATGGTTGCGGATGATATCTTGACTTTGATTTTCCCAGCTTAGCAATATTATTATCGAGTATTTTGTATTTTAATTTTTCTTTGCATTTGTCTTAACGATTTCTTTTATTTTAGCCCAGCATACATCATACGCATCTTTTTGAGCTTTCATGCCCCATGGTTTGCTTGCAGAATGTCCCATCAGTAATGGTTAACTATGCGTTCAGTGTTTGGGTAAGAGGAACTAATTCCACTCTGAGTTGGAAGGTTCTCTTTAGTCAATTCGCTTGGTTTGGTTGATTAAAAGGTCCCCGTCTGGAGCTTTAGCCTGTTTCTTTACTTTTGCTACCTGCTTTTTGGCCTCCTCATTGGACCGTGAGATTGTGTCCCCCATGAGGTTGGTCTTGTCGATTTGTTTCATTTCATTTAGTTTAGTTCCTCCAAATTGGCGTCACTTTTGGTTTTATCATTCCTTGCGTTTGGTTCAGAGTTTTCCGGAAGATTCCTGTCGCTTGTTGGTAAAAACGGGTGTCGTTTTACCTTAACGCCCGCTTTTTCGGTCTACTCCGCTGCATTTCCGCTCCATCTCCATGTTCCATGTCACTTTCGCTTCACTTCTGCTCGCTCCCCTGCAAAGAGGACGTTAAGGAGGGGCATCTGTTGACACCCATTTTTTACCGATAAGTTGAGTCGTTCCTCTTACTCCCATTTGTTGATGCCTCGAGTTGTCCATCACTCGTTGGGGCTATTTTTAGGCATGTCTTGGGCCAGTTTTATGGGTAGCCTCCCTCCGTGGCTAGGTTTGTTTCAATTCAGGGCTTAACGGGCCTTGGTTTTGGTTGATTGGGCTTTTCTATAAGTTTCAACACCCATGTACATGTACGGTTCATCCCTGGCCGCTCAATCAATGTGCGGTTGCCAGTGGACCGTCCATCTATTTTGGAATATTTTGGTTAATTTTCTGAATTTCCACCAACAAACATTTACGCGGTCCTCCTCTAGCCGTTCAACTTAATGGACGGACGGATGGTAGCCGCTCATCTCTCAGAGTCCCGCGCTTGGTGGTTTTCTCAGATAATTATCCAATTAATTTATTTATCACCGACAAGGCTAGAACGGTTTGTCTTTGGCCGCTCTACCTTTGAACGGTCTCAGATGAGCCGTTCATGTATGAGAGTCCAATGGCGAAGGTTTCGGTCAGTTCGATGGATAATTTGGATTATTTGTGATTTATTTTGAAATTCCACCGACAGGGTTGGACGGCCAAGACATGGCCACACATCCTGTTGAGCGGTCTATTGTAAGGCCGTTCATCCGTTCGATTCCTGGATTTCAACAGATTTTCTCTCTCTATCCGTGGTTTTATTCCTAACTTCTCCCATCATTTTCTCCGCGGATAATGAACCATTTTGAGTGACGTTTCGACTGGGTAAGAGATAATTTGATTATCTATGATTTTCTTTTGATTATCTCGACCTGAAAATGCTTCTAAACCCTAGTTTCGGGGCTGACTTTCTAGGCTCTATAAATAGACCCTAAAGGCCGGGTTTAAAAAGGGGGAGATCTTTGGTCGACGGCGAAGCCCTGCCGCATTCTTGAGCGACCTAGCACCAAGGAGGGAGGCTTTCCACGTCCATATAATCCTCCGGTTCAGGGAGTAGTATAGTTTTTTTTAGTCTTGCGTGTTTGATAGGTTTTGTCTATTTTTCATTGCATGCATCACTTTCTCCCCAAGTTTTTCTTCACCTTCATTGCCATGCACACATCCACCCACGTTTATGACACCCCAGGGGTTTAAAACTCTCCAGGTATCCCCCTTTCCATTTGTTCATGTTCATTTCTTCTTATTTTGGCATTTACTACACTTTTCAGTTCTAATTTGGGTTTCCTCTCTATGTTTTCACGTTGTTTTACAGGTCAGCAATCCCTAGCCCGAGGCCCATCCCCTCTGGCCGGCCAGAGAGGGTGGAGGTTGGACCCTTTTGCAACTTCTGGCATGACTATCTTGTGCGGCTCTATCAGGACCGTTCTATGGTATGTGCGGTGCATCTTTGACCATCTTTCACCGTCCTGCGGTCGTTCCTAAACTGTCCATCAGCCAGTAGTTCTACATCCCACGCCCCCGCATCACTGAAGAGCGATCTGTCGTGCGGCCGCCCAACATACAGGCGGTTCTTCACGGGCCGCTCATCCCCTGCAGTGCTGATTTTATGGCGAGTGTCTCCCTCTCTTTCCAAGATACGGCGTGTTCATCATGTACGACATCTTGGTGGCGATCATGGTTCCTTACTCTCTTCTGTTCTCCTTCTACTGTCCCATTTATTTTACATATCGATTTAGTAGAAGGGGAGAGTAGAGATCTTTCAAGCTGGTATTGAAGAGAAAGAAAGTAGAAAAACATGTCAACAGGTAGTTGTGGTGTTAGGTAGTCCGGTCTTCCGACTGTGAGATCAGAGTGTGTTTCCCGTTACCAGTAGGAGTAGTAATAGAGCTGAGGTTTTGCCGGCCACCGTGTTTGCCGCTCCCGCCGTTGTTGCTACTTCTTGTTGTCGCCGTGTTTACGGTTGGGGTTCCGCGGTACTCCTACTGAGCCAGTGATAGGAGGCTCACCCCTATTTTTCAGGTGTGGCGATTCTTCCTCGAGGTTCGAGGGTGCTGCGCGGAGGTTTATAGGTGCCAGCTCACCGGGCCGAGTGTTCACTCGGCATTGGGTATGTTTTATTTTCCATAGACTGTACTTTATTTTGGTCTAGACTCTGCTATAGTTTATTGTTGTTATTCCTGCTTTATTTCTTATTTATGTATATATTGCCACTCACGCACACCTTTTAGCCCTTCTAAGCCCTCCGGCTCGTGGGCGGCGGACCAGGATTTGAATGGTATCGGGTTCTTCCCGGTATTTGGATCATGGGTCGTTACAGATGGTATCAGAGCGTGTTTGTTTGTGGAGTGTACATAGGAATTCGAGATAATTATAGTGATCAAAGTCTATAAGGTCCAGTACAGTCGACAGCTGGCATAGGATTTTGTGTTTCTTTTCCGCTTTATTTCTCGCTTGAGAGCTTAAGTGTGCTGCGTTGGCACTGTGAAGGCGGTTGCTATTTTGTTGGAGTGTCGGTGTGGGGCCCGAGGAATGAGATAGAGAGATTTCTTCCCGATGGGTTGTGGCCCCAGTGGTGCTGCGTTGGGTAGAGGTTTCCGACAGGTGCATTGCTATGGTGCTACATTCGAGTGATTCATGGCAAGGTCAGGTGGCTGGTGAGGATTGTTCGTGGTTAAGTGGCCGTGGATGTGCTATGAGAGAGCTGTTATCGATTTTGGTCACCCCAATTTGGTGTTTGTCCAGCCACTGAGGCGTTGAGATTATGGTCAAGAGATGTGCTCGGATAAGGGGAAGATCTTCCGGTTGAGCTGCTGATTGTCGAGCCCGATGTTCTTGTTATGCTCTGTGGCATCAGAAATGGCGTACTGGTCCCAAATATTTTGTGGATTTCGAGGCAAGATTGGGCAGAGATTTCCCAGGGTGCTCTAAGTCTTGCGTTTCTGCGTGTGAATAGACTGTCTTAGTCCTGGATTTGGTCCGAGATTGTAGCAACCTTGATAAATTTAAAAGGAATAAATAAATCAAAATAGATTAAAAGATTTAGTAAATAAATGAAAGAGCTTGGAAAAAAAATAATAAAATAATAATTAAACCCTGATGAAAATAACGCCTCAAATATAGGCGCTACTTTAAAATAAAACGCCCTTACCGAAGGCGTGTTTTGAGAAAGGACGCCCACACGTCAAGGCGTCAAATTTCAAACGACCAAAATAAATAAAAAGGATAAGATAGCGTAACGTCCCTTGCATGGACGCGTTTCAACAAGAAACGACGCTTGACAAGGCGTCAATTTAAATTCGACGCCCTGACCTAGGTCGCTAATTCAGTTTGAGTTTCGTTCGACCCAGGAGTCTATCCAGGGTAAGATGATAACTATGAGAAAGAGTTCGAATGTAATAATAACTCTAATATGGAAGTATTGCTTCCAATCAAACACTAACTCTATTAGGATTCTAGAAATCCTATAAGTAACCTATTGCTTGAACCGAGAATGCTATTTGGCGTTCGGACTCTTCTAAGGTACGTAAAGAACAACATGTTCTTTTCTTTACTCTGTCTATCGAATTTGTGAAGAATACTGAAGATTCTTCATCTATTTTCTGATTACAGGTTGAAAGCTTCTGTCATCTGAAGAACGGGTAAGTTCTTCTCCTTCCTTCTTTACCTTATGTTAGTTCTTACGAAGAGTAATACCTTCGTTTTATTCTGCCTCTACAGGTTGCCTGTAGAAGTGAAACCGATCGATTGAAGAATTGAGGGTTCTTCATCCACGTACATCATCTGCAACTTCTCCTTCATCTTCTTCTTCCGGTGATCGCTCTGCTACAGACAGAGCATCATCTCTTCACCAGATCTTTCACGTTAATCATCAAAAAGGTAGGATTTTCTCATGGAACGTAGCCCAAACTACCATATAACTATAGATAATTATCATCGGTAGTTCATGCATATAGTTTTCATGCGTTCTGGTTATTTTCTACGGAATTTTTGGAAAGAAACGACCCTAACAAGGGCATTAATTTAAAAGACATGACCATGCCCAGGTCGTCAATTCTAGATTTGACGCCCTGCACACGGACGTTAATTCCTGTTAATTAATAAATAGCATGTTTAAAAATTAATTATCAATGCAAACATGATTCTAAATTAATGCATGGTCAATTTCTTGTAATCCTGCTATTTTTCTGGTCCTGACTATATACCATGTTCCTGAAATATTCATTACCTCGAAATTTGTAAAATTGTGAATTCACAACCTTGACCAGGTCGTCTCTTGTTTAACTAATGCCCCAGACTAGGGCGCCTTTTTCCTGGTAACGCCCCTACCCAAGGCGCGTTTTCAACGAAATTACGGATTTTAATATCCTATAAAATAGCAATATTGGAAAGGACGACCTCTTTATATGTCGTCAAATTTAATATAAACGCCCCTGATTAAGGCGTTAATTTTACGAAAATGACTTTACCAGAGTCGCTACTTTCTGCATTACTGATTTTTTTTTCGATTGCTGTTATCCGAGGGTTTCACTATATGTATATATATATGTAGGCACTATTACTCCACTCCGTGAGTATAGTCCCACGTTTCATGATGTTTTATCGATCACCCTCAACTCTCATTGACATACAAGCTCTCCATTGGACATTCCGTTCCTTTGGACTAGCGAGTTAGTCATAGAGACCTCCGTAAGACTCCTCGTACCTTGGATTCCCTCAAGGTCGACTGAGCTGGTTGTACCCTAAAAATCCATTACACTATTGAATGCCATGTCACTCTAAAGAAACATGGTATACCGGCCCTTATGATATGCAAAGAGTATATCATGAGAATTCTTAATGGGATGATGATATCATGCCATTGTTGATGTTCTTGTGGACCTCAATTCTATAATAAGAATGAGGGTATCTTGCCTTTGATGTACTGTTCATGTGGACCTCAATTCTATATAAAGAATGTCCATACTCGCTTGTCATGGTACCCGAGTTAAGGGAACCTAATTCCACCTAGTTTCATCGTTCATCGTGATTGTACCGTTGTTATCGCCTATCTATGTCCAATGTCGTATTTTTGTACCCCATTCTCTCAAAGTTATCCTACGTGTCTACAAGCTTAAATTGTTGAAATTCCCTATTGACTGTATATATACAAGAGTGGATGTCAAATATACATGATAAATGCCTACGCATATAGGGCCCGATCTGGTCCTGGGAGGAGCACCCGAAAGTACTTGTGCCCATGGGAGTTGAATGATAAGGTATCTGGCATTATACCGAGTGCATGACTAGCTTGATTGGACATTCCACACAAATCTTGTACTTGACTCGTACTTGACTTGACATGAATTGCGTGACCCGAGAAAGGGTAACTACTTGCTTGCTTGATACATGATAGCCAAAGTTCTTGACATGACTTGCTAAAAAGTACTTGCTTGAGGACCTTGTCATCTTTTTCTTGAAAACTCATGACTAGTTCATCTTGTTGTCCTTGCTTGATAAATTCTCTATCTTGTCGTTTTATGCGAGCATGCATAGCTATAGTGCATTCATGAAAGATGTAACTACTTAAACCCTTGCTAGTTCCTGAGATATAATTTCCTACTGAGCCTTCGCTCACTCCGTGTTTGTCCCTTACTTTTCAGGTAATTCCGACGACGAGGGAAGTCAATCGGATGGGAATGGTCAAGAGTGAAAGAGCTAGAGCTTTTCCAAGTGTCATCTAGTCTTTTTCCTATTTTCTTGAGTCAACTATGTACTTTTCCTTTTTAATTGAATAGAGTATTGGATTTGTAATAGTCTATCCATTATGAAGTAAAGGATTGGGTTATCTTTCTATTTTGCGCATATCTGGTTTGGTGTCGAATACACTACTACTCTGATTGACATGATTGATATAAACACGTCGCGCATATCCGAGTATCTTCCGCGCTCGGGGTGTGACAGAGATTGTGTGGCGGTGGCTTGGTTTTGGCCTAGATTATGGAATTTGGGGCCATTATGCACTGCCTTGGACGCGTTGTGTAGGGTTGTAGGCGAGATGTGAAGGTTCTACAACCGATTTTGGGATGGCGTATGAGCGTTGGTAGGTGCCGATTGTGATTCGTATCGTGGCTCTTGGCGTGGTGGTCCGCGCGGTGGCAGCTCAGGAGATCAGATTGGTGTTAGCATGGACGGATTTGAGGGAATGATGTCCGGTGCTAGAGGTGTAGTAGCCTTCGAGCCTGGCATCTTTTATGGTTTCTTCACTCCTCGGTAAGCATTTTGGCGCATTAATGGCTCTGAGATCAGAGGCAGGCATTGGTAAGGAGCGTGTTACAGCGGCTATCCTAACCGCTGTGGTGAAGAGTGTGGCTGGCGATCAGTAGAGCCGGTGCTCGAGGCGTGGTGAGTTGCTGTTCATGGAATTGCAGCGGTGGTGCATCGAGAGATGCTGTGATCGTGGTCCGAGGAGATACTTGGAAAGTGTTGTCGGAGGAGATGACCTGACGATGGTAATTGTATTTTCTTGGTGCTGGAAGGTGCAGTTCCTAGCGTGCACGAGGTTCGAGGTCAGGTCGAGCGTGGAGACCTTCCGTTGGTCGAAGGTATGTCAGTTTCTCCTTGGTTGGAGAGATTGCATTTTGCCAAGTTCGTCATCTTGCATTGTGTGTTTGGATTGGTTGGCCTCTTCTTATGTGTGCCATGAAGTCCATGCGAGACGTGTTCGGTGTTTTGGCAATGTGGCTGTCTGTGAGAAGCGTTTCCCTCTTCCCCTTGTGGTGTAAGGGTGTTGGCGATATTCCGGAAGGATGTGTGCCATTTTGGGCAGTGCTCGCGAAGACTCATGGCTGGTGTTATGATTCCCGATGTGTTGGGGATAAGAGGCTGTAGAGTTGCACATGATTGTTTGATTAAGAGAGAGAATTTATGCTCTGGGTTTGAGGTAATTGAGTTTTCCTCACCCTATTTTCTGGTGTTGGCTAGCTGAGTTGAGAATTGTCGGGATGGTGGGTCCCGAGTCATTGTTATGGTGCCTGTGCACGTGGATCAGAGTGCGCAGCGGAAGCCTGGTGGGCTTATAACCACATAGGCCTAGGATCATAGCGTTGGTTGCTATTGGTGGTTTTTCGAGGTATTGTGTAGAGCATCGGAGGATTGGTTCCTTGATATACGTTGTCTCCAGCTGTGTGAGATGTGTTGTTGCCGTGTCGTTGCTTGAGGTATTGTGGGTTGTGGCACTGGCAAGTGGAGAGTTGGGGAAATATGTCAGCAAGGTTGCCGCATGAGTACCCTGTTCATTGGTTGGAAGTCGTGTCAGGTGTTTGGTAGACCTGGATAAGGTTGTTAAGGTATCACGTGACAGTGGTCGGGGATACGAGTCTAGAGTCGGTGGCTTGGTGCCCGACTTGCGTTGGAAGCTGTGTCCTCGGTTGAGATCGTGATTCTCGAGAAGTGATCTATGAGAGATTATGGGTCCCTATTGGTAGATGTGAGCGGCTGGTAATGCTAGCCGTGTGATCGGCTACGGTAAGGTCTGTATTATCAAGAGGCCCAGTTGAGTCTGGAAGTTTTAGAATGAGGTGGAAGAGGACTCATCGGTGGTAAGAATCTGTGAGGGTTGTGGACCCATGTGCATTGGTCGCGGCATCGTCGACCAGGATGCTGTGGTGGAAGGCGGCACTTGTATGTTCGGGAGACATGTGTCGAGGATTTCCCAGGTGTTGTCTTGTGGCTCTGTGATAAGAGCAGAGCCAAGGAATTGGCACGCGTCCATTAGGAGCATTTGAGGTGAGATAGGATTTGATGAGACAGGATGATGGACGGTGCCTGCGTATGAAGATCCCTTGAGGAAGTTGTCATTCGTTGGTGGTCCTTGGTCTTGTGACCATCATGGGAGGATTTCTCTTTAAGCCTAAGTGGAGTGACGTGAGGACCGAGGATTATGGAATCCTGTCATTCGGTTTTGCCATGCTCCCCTGAGAGGGTAGAGTTGACATGAGGATAGGTCTGAATGCGGTGTCCGGGTAAGGTTCCGCTTGAGATGCAGAGTTGATCTGTGTGAAAGTCAGTGGATGGCCTCGAGAGTTATAATGTGCTCATCAGATATGGTGGAAGACTAGGAAAGAAGGAAGAAGTTGAGTAAGAAGAGGTTTCCTGTTGATGAATCACTGGTGATCAGCGGATGGTCTTTCATAGACAGAAGATGCTGGTTATAACGAGGTGAGAATGGTGGGAGCCATGTGCAAGCGAGGCCTTTGGTGGCCGTTTCCATGATGTGCCATTTCCTGGAATGGGATACAGGCTTTGTCAAAGTTTAAGTTCTGACAGAGTTGGTCCAGTGCGATTATTGGCGTTCGGCTTGCTAGGAGTGAGATGGTCCTTGGCGCAGAGACGATGAATTTGTCGCAGTCAGTTGGGATGACTGTGTGAGCTGGTTCAAGCTCAGTGACGGTTGTCCCTGGTGCAGTGCGTGAGATCGATAAGTAGAATGAGAAGTTGATGTTTGATTGGTCCGCCAAGAATGGAATTTTATCGGTGGTTGTCTCTCGTAACGAGGATTGCATTTCCTCGGTGAGCGAGATGATGGCAGTGATGCCATGATTGGTTTTCGTGGTGGCTAAGGTGACGCTAGACTTCTTCCCTTTTGCATATGCCTGCTCTGATGATCGGCGAGTGTTGGGTGCTGAGCGGGGCATGTTGTTGCATTCAAGGTCTGGCCGCGTTCTTAGGATTTGTGTTCTCGCCAGTGTCGAGGTTTGGCTGGAGCTCTGGGAGCGTTGCCAGCTGGGTGTGATGTTCTTCCCGTTGTTGTTGTGGTTGCCTAAAATTTCGAGGATGAAATTTCTGTAAGGAGGGGAGGACTGTAACACCTTGGAAAATTTTTCATTTTTCTGGATCGGGATCTGTGAGTTCGGAGCACCTTGGTGAGTCCCAGAGAGTGTTTGGGGCTTTACACGTGTTTTTGCATGTCGGACCTTCGGAACTCCGTGTAGAGTGAACCCATGCGTTGTCTTACTCTGGGACGTTCCAGACACATCGTGCGTTTTCTGGGGATCGTGGGAAGTATTTTTCCCTATTTTTCATATTTTCTAGAAATTCTACATTTTCTATTTAAACCACCCACCCCCTTCTCTCTCTCCAATCTCTCATTTTTCACTCTCTCCCTCTCTCTCTTCCCACGCTCTCACTCTCTCCCTCTCCTCTCCAGCGGCCGACAGAGGTGGACGGGGGCGAGGCGGCGAGGTTCGTGGGGCGAGGGACGGCGAGGACGTGTCGAGGATCGAGGCGTGGGGGCGCGATAAAGCGCGGTCGCGAGTTCGTGCCGCGGCGGGGGTTTCACGAACGTTTTCCCGTGGAACGGCGCCCACGATGGGCCAAATCTTTGGTGGAGGTAGGGGGATTGTTCCTTAACCCATGTACTGCAATTCCCATGGATTTGGTAGCCCGTGGTGAGCCGAGTGTGGGTTTATTCACGCCGGGGGGTTTTGAATGGATTTTAGGGCGTGCGACGGATTTGTCGGATCGTGCAAGGTTTTCTCACTTTCTTCCTCCCATTTTTGGGTTTTGGGGCTAGGAGAATGATCCCCAGTGTTTTCCCCCTCAACTGGGGTCGAGAGGGAGTGGAAATCGGAGCCCAAGGGCGGCTCCGGTTGGATTTCTGCCGTAATCGGTCGACCGATGAGGGTAGTTCGGTCGACCGACTGACGTTCACAGCCTGGCGCAACCATGTCAGTTAAGTTGACAGACCCTTGGGCGCCGGTTGACCAACCGCAGCGGGTGAGTTGATGCAGTCCGCGCTGCGTGGACGCCACTTGGGTGCTCTGGTCGACCGACTACCGTGGGTGGCTTAGGTCGACCGACCCTTGGGGTATGGTCGACTGAAACCCCCCATGCTTGCCCGTTTTGTGTCCCCGGTCGGTCCGGTTTGTTTGACCCCTTGGTGAGCTTGATGATTTAGTTTTAATGTTGACAAAACTTGTGTGCATGAGGTATGGAAAATATCCATTGAAGATTGAATGATGATCAAGGATCTAATACAACAAATGATCACCTTGCTTTGCAGGACTGACAGTTATGGTGAATATAATTTTGGACTAAAATGGATTGAACAATCGAGTACCTTGTTATCCACAACACAAAACAGGTTCAAAGATTCCATTCATGTTCACAATCCGTCCATTGGTAAGGCTTTATTTTCAGAAAATCATCTAGGTGAATTTCTGGGTAAGTGGGCTGTAAGTGTCGACACTCAATTTCGACACTCTTTGGTTTGCATCATCATTGCACTGACTTGCCCTTGCATGCACCGATTGTCTTAGCATTTGTTTTAAAACATGCACCGACCGTCCTTGGCATTTTCATAACTTGCACCGACCCTTTCCATTTGTGCACCGACCTAGTCGTTGGTGTTTCACAACTTTGCACCGACCTTGTGCATACTATGCACGGACCCTGTGCATACTATGCACAGACCTTGTGCACATATGTACAGACCCTGTGCTACATGCACAGACCTTGTTCCTTATTGTTTTAAAGAACTTGCACCGACCTTGTCAATATTTGCACTGACCTTGTCCATATCCTCTGCATAATGTGCACAGACCTTGGGTACTATGCACAGACTTTGCTTCATATGCACAGACCCTACCCAGCTAACTAGCATCGACCTTCATGTGCTTTTGTCCTAAACTAGCATCGACCTTGATTTCACATGCATCAACCTTGCTTGAATGGGTTTTCATGGATACACCTCTACAGATGTAGCTCTTGGTTGATGACATCTTAAGCATGCTCACTATCAGGATTTAATCTGGCATGATAAAACATGTTCCTTATATGATTATTTTTGCTGCTCCTGTTTCATGAATGGTAGTTGGTTAAAGCATTTTAATATTGCTATCTATGGTTCAGTGTTTTGGTTTGAATGAATTTCAATGTGCCTAGATTGGGCTTAATCCGTTTCTCATGTATTTGGGGTTTCAATAAAGCTTTAATTGTGTTCTTATTTTTGTCAGAGAAAATGTTGACTCACAGAGTCGACATTTAGTTTGTTCTGTTCTATCTGCGTTATTTTATTAAACCAGACAGAAAGTGTCGACTATAAGAGTCGACACTTTCTAGCTTGTGTGCTGTTTTAGTGGCTGACAGAACACCCTGAAAAGAGTGTCGACTCTAAAAGTTGACACTTTCTTTGGTGCGTCCGGATCGTGTTTTCTAGATTAATTTCTAACACCCCATTTTCTGATCCAATTGTCTTGCCTTTTTACCCCAGTACCCTTAGGGTATAGTTGAGTATCTTAGAAGGGTTTAGCTAGGGTTTTATAAGGGCTTTGTGGTCTTTTGAACCTCATATGCTGCTATATATATTCGGTGTAGTGCCCCAGAATTTATGTAATAATTTCTGGATCATTTATAGAATTTTTTGGAATTTATTAGGAATTTATTAGGGCTAAATAGATTAATGGATTATTAGATCAACAAATCATTATAAGGCCCAGTTGTGTTAAATAATTAACATAGCCTATTTAAATAAAATCTAGAAGGTCTAAGGACCAAGCCCATTAAGTTTGGCCCATATTCTAGAAGGTTATTTAGCCTATTCACGTATTTTAAGGATAAATAATATTTTTTAGATAATAATATTAGATAAACGAATAAAATACTTTTATTAATTTGAAATTCTGCACACGTGGGATGTAACGGTCTATCGTACGACCGCCACATGCATGTAACACACCTAGACTGATGCGTTACACCCTCACAGTTCCGTGAATGAAAGAACGAGTAAAAAGATTAGAACTTTGGGATCCTATATGCAAGAGATCGACTTGGGAGAGTTTATAACATTACTAAGGACTCTTAGGGATTAGGTTCTGGCAATTAAGGACTCTAGAATCGATCTAATCTTCAAAACCCTATAAATAGGACCTAGTTCTGAACTGAGCGACCCTTACTTTTGGCTCGTAATGAATCAAGATAAAGAGATAGAATTTCGGGTAAGTTCTTTAGAAGATTTTGTTTAATATACTTTAGACTAATAGTTCTCCAAATTTCATGTTAGGAGATCAAGCAACCAAGGAGATTGAAGCTTCCAAAGTTACTGGTTTGACCATAGTAACTCAGGATTCAGAGCAAAAGACCCCTGAAGATCAAGAGATTAGGACGTCTAAACGAGGTAATTAGAATTCAATCCTTTAGAACTTTTTGATCACCTTAGTTTCATATTCTTACCCTCAAAATTTCACATCTTTAGGACAAGAGGTTAGAGAGATAGAGCAGCAGGAAGTTGCTGGAAAATCGCTAGAAAAGGAGAGCTAGGGCTCGATTTTCAGGTTCAAATTAGAAGCTTAAAGCCTAGTTAAGAGGTAGGTTATCTCATGATTGGCAAAAACATCTTGTTAGGGATAAAAGCCCTCTGATTGTGCTTGATTTCATGCACTATAGATCATGGATTTCATGTTTTAGTGGGTTCATGCATACATACATATCTTTAGCCCTAATAAAAGATCAAAGATATTATCTTGTCAATTCACTGCAACTTATGCATCTAGATGACCTTTACTTTGTTTTGTCATGATTGGGGTAGTTAAATCTTTTCAAAACATGACATGACTTCAAATCATAGTCTTTTTATTTCTTGATACTGTTAGCAGGGACTCTAACGCATCATACTTAGACCGTCACAAACTGTAACGGCCTTACGATAAGCCGTCACACCCTCTGTTGCATTTTAAATCCTCTGTTGTCTCTGACGCACCATAACAGGAGCGTTACATTACTGTAACGGCCCCTTGATAAACCGTCACAGGTACTGTGACGCGCTCTTGTTAGACCGTCAGACCCCTGTGTTCTGCCAGCCCAAGGCAGAATGGTAACCAGTTAAGTTTACTTATAAATAAGCATAGATAGCTAAGTTTGGACCTGTTATCATGACTTTAAGTTTATTTACTGATTCATAATAGAAATTGTATGATTAAGGTATCTTAAGTTATGTTAATTTCATGTGCCAAAATTTTATAGTTTTGTATCTAAATCATGATTTTTCAAAGATGTATTGACGGATATTTTATCGTGATTTCCTATTATTACACATCCTCTCTATCAATAGAGTCATTTCTCTATGTACATGGCATATATTCAGGTATATGTCCATTAATTCACACTTTGCACTATAGGAACATTACTCTTGGATATGAGGACCTCTCTATTGGATATTCCTTCCAATGGACTAGGAAATCTTCTTGCAAAGCCTCCGTAATTCTCCGCGAGCCTGGGATTCCCACTAGGACGCCGAGTTGGTTGTACCATTAAAACTCAATTGATTAGATTACACTATCGATGTTTCTGGTTATCAATAGTGTAACGGATCTATATTGGACCGTCAGGCACATGTAACGGCCCAATATACGACCGTCACATCCAACTGAGTCCGATTTCTTGGTTTTGGATTCAGACTAATGTAACGGCCCAATACTGGAGTGTCACATCATGTAACGGCCCAGTACACGACCGTCACACTGCTTGAGTATGTTAACCCAAGGTTTGACCCAAGGGTTGATATTCCAAGGTTTCTAAATGGACTATTGATGATCTAGAACTTATCATATTGATCAAGAAACCTAATATAATGAATGGAAAATAAAGAATGTACCGTTATGCTGCCGATTTATTTCCATAAGCATAACATAGCATAAGTCATTCTTGATTTCTCATGATTCTTATTAAAGTATTCATTCATTGAATTATTGTTATCAAGAGCTTGTTGGAATTGTACATTCTTGGCCATACTTTATTGTTACATGCGTGGAAAAAGCTTGATTTGTACTTGAAGATGCGATCAAGCACTGATTGTGTTCAAGGGCTCTATGCTAGTCCCTTCGGCTGATTGTCGGAAACATACTGTTATAAACCATGGGGTATGATGCTACTGGTGTCGTATTGCGCTGGGAGTACGTTCTTTATAAATAAGTGAAGACCCACGATACAGCATGATTGATATTTATACATGACTTTCTTGATATTCCACCGAAATTTACGAAATACTTGCTCATAAGTAAAAGATACTGGAGTGATGATTATGTGGCTTGCTAGTACATTCTCGTTATATTCTTGTTCATGAAAGGCCATATCATGTTCTTATAACATTCTTGCTAGTTCATACTTGCTCTCATTCTATCTTACATACTTTGGTTTAATCGCATGATTGATCGCATTCGCATGATTTTACCTTATTCTTCTAGAGCAAAAACGTCAATTACTTTAATGATGCCTTCATGTTGATGCGAAGATACCTACTGGGCAAGTGTGCTCATTACCTATTTCCATTCTTTTTCAGGAAATGGAAGTGAGTCGGGTTCGGATTCGGAATGTTCAAGTAGCAGATCCGAGAGTGAATAAAGAATGAGCAAGGACTTAGGAAGTTTATATTGTTTAGATCGAGTCTATGTAATTTCTTATTTCTTGAGTCTAGCATGATGAAAGTTGAATTAGTGGTTGTATTCGAATATTGGATTTGATTATTAATGAAAGTTGAAGTTGAGTAAATATTGTGCGATTGCATTCTTATGTGTGATTGCCTTGCGCTCTGATCGTTCTTGCTTGCAAGAGGCTTACCATGCCGACTGTTCACATTCCTCGAGCGAGTCTTCTGCTGTAATAAAGGCTCAGGGCGTGACACAAGATGTGGACTTCGAAAAAGATATATACGAAACACACAAGTGCTAACGTTCTATCTTTCTTGCAGGAGAAGAAAGGGGAGAAGGAGAGGAGCTGAGCAAAGACTCTAGGTTTTCATCTACTTCTGATCGTTTCTGGAGTTCGTGATTGAAGAAGAAATGGAGCGGAGCAAGAAGGGGAACGCGGGGACATTCTGATCGTCGACATCCGGCTACCCTCCGACCCAAGGCTTAGAGAAGACATTCTATAGCCCTTTCTTTCCATGGAGATTTCATTCTACATCTTGTTTGTGCTTAGTGTAGATTTAATTAAAAATCCAATAAAAAAATACAAACATAAAACATAGCATAGGATGCTAATAGAGGGTGTGATCGCCAGAGATGCGGGGGCCTCAAAGATATAACAATAAATAAACGGAGGGATCGCGATATAACTATGTTAAGCGTGGGAGATTGTGAGTGATTTTCTTCCCTTCCTACCGGCCGGCCGATGGAGGGAGTTCTTCTTTGATTACCCTTGTAAAATAAAAACAACAACCAATAAAAGATCGGAATTAGAACCAAGGTGAGTGTAGCATCAAATTCATAATAAAGATAAGCATGAAAATCATGTATAAGAACACACTTTGTTGGGTGTTGCCCTTTTAAACCCCACGCAATGGGTAGGGAGATAGGATGATGATATGAATATGTAAAAAAAAAGAGATAAAGTGTGCAAGTGTTGCACTATGGAGGCTCAACGGGGTTGAGGTGATTTGATAAAAGGAAAAAAGTATGATGCATGAACTAATGCAGATAAAAGAAAGATAAATAGAGAGAACAAAGAAGAAAATAGAGGAGCATGGGATATCTCCTTTGGCTTTGATAGTCGTTCGGGAGGAAGACTCAATGGGGATGGAGCTTTGTACGCAGAACTTTCTCCTTCAGCCAAGCAACCAGCAGCACCTCCCTTGTAAAAAATCTCACCCTCAAACAAGAGCCGCATGGCTCTATTTATAGGGAATATATACATGGGTTTCAATCTTAGTAAAACTAGGAAATTGATTTTAGTAGGAGACAAGCATTGGAAGGAGTTCTCCCAGTCATGGAAAGCCACGAGAGTCCTTTCCGAAGTGGAAAAGGGCTCAAAACAGAGAAAGAACAGAATTCGGGACGCTTTTGAAAATCTAGAGGAAATGACGACATTTCACACAGTCGTTATTTGAAATAACGACTTGCACAGGGTCGTGAATTAAACATAATAAAAAAAAGTCAAAAGGAAATGACGACCCCTCAAGCGGGCGTCATTTGAAATGATAACCCCGTGAGAGACGTCATTTCAAATTATGTAAAACATGGTCATTTTTTATTTTTTTTATTTTCTTATTTTTTAGGTGGACGTGTATCTAACTGTGCTGATTCCAATTCCTATTTTTTCGTATTTTTCAAACACCCGGAAGGCCACCAAATCACCCCTGAAAGAGGGCCAAAATATAATATTAAAATATTCCAAATTGAAAATGACGTCTCTTGCAACCTGGTTATTTCCTTTTTTTATTTTTATTTTATTTAAAATCAAATAACGCACCCTTCCATGTCGTTAATTCTAAAAAAATTCAAAACATTCCCAAAAAAATCCAGAAAAATAGGAAAAATGAAATAAATGGACGTCTCCTCAAAGAGGCGTCATTTTCACTTTTTTTTATTATTTTTAAAATCAAATGACATCTCCCCTTGTGCCGTTAATTCTCAGAAAATCTGTAAAAATGGAAAAAAATATCCAGAAACTCCATAAAAATAGGGGAAAATAAGAAAAGGGAGAAATCCAAAAAAATAGAAAAAAACACTCAAATAAAATTAATTTGAGGGTCAAATTGGGGCATTGCGAGGTAATATGAGATGTACTCACAGTAATGTCAATTTTAACGTGTCTACAACTGTCCCGCCTTGGCGTCTGCTTTGTAAGAGAGCAGAGCGTACTAAAAAATAGATGCCAATGTGTGATGAGACACGCGATCAACATCACTTGATAGGAATTAAATTCAAAGCTCGAGATGAAGTAATCTCGGGAGGTTTAATGAAAATAGCAATGTTTGGATAAAGGAGGGAGTGTGCACGCGGGCACGAATGAGATAAAAGAAGACGATCAATTTCTAGTGCAGTGGAAGTATCCCAGGTCACAAACCTGTAGGTTTCACCATTGGGGAGCGGTTACCAGTCAATGTGGACGTGTTGCAACCAAGGTGGATCAAAGGAAAAGGATTGAAATAAGAGGATAGAAATCTAAACAAGGAGCTTTCGAGAAAATGACCCAAAACAGCGACAAAAATGAAATGAGGATTCCATTCAGCAATGAATATCTCATATCTGGAAAGATTAAGATCAATTTGACTCTCCAAATCAGCTTATCAGAATGATTTTCCAACGTTGATTCAAATTCCTATATGAATACATGCTAGGTTAAAAGGAAAAATAAAAAAAAATAAAAATAGAAAATAATCAAGGATAATATTGCTAAGCTGCCAAGACTGGGTCAAGAAACTGATTTCGCGAGCTGATACTAAGCCAAAGTCCGTTTATCCGTACATCAACTCGCAAAAGGGAACCATCGTCCCCAGTCTTGGACGGCTCGACGGCCTATCCGTGTGACTAAGATTCCTGTGGAATCATCATTATTTTTGATGAAGGGGAACTCAAATTCTAGTTTTACCAAAGCCATAAGGTCCTTGATATAATCTAATAGTGTATGTAACATATAGTAGGAATGTATACAGGAAGATGGTGATAACAATGAGCATATGGGGAACTGAGATGGAATAATGTGCAAACACCGTGGGGCTTGGATGATGATGCCCAGTCGGTGGGACCACAGAGCTTCTTATCCTGCGTTCAAAATTTCATTAGCCAAGATATAAGGAAGATAACAAGCAATGAATAAGGTATTTAAGCATTGCAAGTATAGTATGAATCAAAGATTCAATAAGCAATCACAACATAGGCATCAAAGCGATCAAAGCTTAGTGTGGATAGCATTCAAACATGTATTAGCAAGGTGAAGCATGTTTAGCATGAATAGCATGAGTTGAAACATAGCATTGCAAAGCATCATTGTTTGTTGTTTGTCATGAGGATGACAATCTTGACATGTGAGATTGAGATTGGATGATCAGGATCAAGTAATGCTCAGTGGCAGAGTGATCAAGTGAAATCAACAGGAGTTTATAAAAAGATTTTGGAGATGAACGATCAATTAATGCCCAGTATAGAGAGATGATAATTAGGAGTGCCCATAGTGACAAATCATGATGATGTTGGGAAGAATCAGAAGATTGATAGCGGTGAAAGGAGGGGACTCATCCCGTGCTCTTGGTCCTTGCAAAATTATTGTCCCTACAAAAGCACCATCAGAAAAATACAATGCAATTTTTTTTTGATTTTGAAATATGTAAATTTTTATGGGTTTTGAAAAAGTATTCAAATTTTTATGGATTTTGGAAAATATTTAAATTTTTATTTGAAAATATGAAAATATTCATTTTTTTAGATTTTGATCATGAAATATTCAACTTTTTTTGGGTTTTGGTTTAGGCAATATTCAACTTTTTTTGGATTTTGGTTTAGGAAATATTCAACTTTTTTTAAGATTTTGGTTTAGACATTACTAGTGCAGCATCGACGGGATGTCTAAGCCACTGGTTAGGGGTTCTCGTTCCTTCCCCTTTCACTAAAACTGTCCAAAGTCGGGTGTGCAATGAAGGGTGGCGCCCTACAGCCGACTACCGATGGTTAATGATGCCCCTACCAAGGTCATACCCGAGAAACATTCGGTGTTAGAGGGAGAAGAGAAGAACAATTGGAGATAAGTTTTATGCAGGATGGGAGATGTCTGGACTTGAATTCCTTCCAAGGTATTTCCCCTCAAAGAGGTAGTCTGTTGCGTCGGGGCTTTGTGCCTTTGATTTTTAGACCCTTGACATGCATACGACTAGGGTTTTCCCTGCGGGGACTTTGCCACTCTTGTCATGTCATAATTCATAATTTTACTTTTATCAAAATTTTGACTTGATTTTCATAATAGCCCTTTTGGCTAGATTTATCATGAAATTTGACTTTATTTTGGGTCAAGACTGCCCCTATTTGAGACTTCTCATAATTTGGGGATTACCTAGGTTGGTCATCTCATCTTTCAACCTCTTACTTCTGCACTCGGCCGAGTAAAGAAGAGAAAAGACTTTCAGGTATACTCATGGCATGGCCAAAGTAGCAACAATGTTTATCCAAAGGAGCCGGCTAAGGATGCCGTGAAGTGTGTGAAGTGCCCAGCTAAGGGTTGCTCTTAACAAGCGGGGAGAGACAGTCGAACTCCCAACGCGGGGTTCTTATGACCGAAGTGCTGCATAGCAAGCCTAAAGACTCTTTTCTGAAATTGACTTAATGAAAAAAATAACAACCTAGGATAAAGGCCTTGACTACCACTCTTAATCATGTTAAGAAGCACTTCATTTTGAAAACCATGCGTTAAGTAATGAGCAACGACATCATGAAAATGTCTACTTATGCTAATATGTTACCTTGCAATCTTGTGGAAGCAGCTGCCAGAGACAATGTTGGTCATCGTGGAATTTGTCCTCAAGTGGCAGATTGGAAGTAAAAGCTTGAAGTGGCTTAACAAGGAGTGGTACCAAGACCAGACTCAGACGAATAAGGAGAAAAGGAAGAGAGGTGAGGGCTAGAACTCCCTCGCTAAGGCGTAGAGACCCTGATCACAAGAAACAGTCTACAGAAGAAGCGGAGAATTAGAAGGAGGGGTGAGGACTAAAGCCTCGAAAATAGTGGGAGAATGGGCAGATGCCCAAAGCAGTGGATGTGGAAGAAGTTGGGTCAGACCCGAAATCAGGAGGAATTAAAAGGAGAAATTGGTAGATGGAGATAGGTGGATCCGGAGGGTCCGGAGGTAAAGGAAGAGAATCATGATTGGAAGAAGAATCCGGAGGTTCCGGAGGTAGAAAACATCGAGGAACGTGATGCCCTGGGAAGAAGTATGGGAAAAGATGATGGGAGAGGAAGAAGAGAATGAAGGACGTGATGTCCTGAAGAAGTAGGAGGATAAATCAGAAGAAAGATGGGAAAGAATGGGCGTGATACCTGGAAAGGATGGTGTAGTATAAAGAAGAGTCTGGAGGTTCCAGAGGAATAAGATGGGAAGGGACACGGTGCCCTAGAAGATCCGGAGGTTCCGGAGGGATGAGACACCATGGGGCGCGATGCCCCAGGAAGTCAAGCGAGAAATCAGGAGAGTCCGGATGCGAGAGTTGAAAAAGGGCGCGATGCCCTGAGAGAAGATTGGAGGAGGCACAATGCCCGGGAAGTGTAAAGGGACCTGAAGATCCCGAGGATAAGGATGAACAAGATGGGGAATGCTGAAGATCTGGAGGTTCCGGAAGACGGGGAAGATACGGATCTGGAAACCCGGGGAAGAAGAAGTGCAAATGCATACGAATGCAATACAACGGATGCGATGAATGCATGAAATGCAAATAATGCAAAGAACATGAAGGGCGAGAGGATGAGATCCTCATCCTTACCCCTGGAGTGGCCCATGAAGAATCGGTGATAGACGGAAATATGGGTGGAGTTGAATGGAAGGTGGATAGAATAGCGGAAGGCCCCTTAGTATGAGGATAACTGCCCCTCCATAGCAGTGAAAGTGTATAGACAATAGGCCCAATGGATAAAGTACAAGCCCATGACGAAGCTTCGATAGCAAATGACAACTCCCTTGGAGAGTGAAGAACAACAGTGCGAGCGAGTTGACAGATGGGAATGGGAAGCGTCATGTTGCCCAGGGGTTGCGGCGTATAGGGAGTGTTGAACAAAATGGGCATTCACCCCTTATATAGAAGAACATGTTCAAAATTGGAAAGTTGGAACAAGGGGTGCCCTGCCCGGCCCTGGGTCACAGACTTATACGGCATCAGTGTTTGACATTTTCTTCTGGCGAGCAACAGCGGGGACTTGGCCTCTTCAACCATGCTCGGCACAAAAATGCGGATTGGGATCCGTCAAATAAATTCTTGCATCTTGAATGGCACGGTCGTGGCCGAATCCTTCTTGCCCGGCTCTTGATCATCTTCGGCACAAGTACTCGCAGAAGCACTCCCATTCTGAGTGGTAGAGGAAGCAGAGGCGGAAGGCTCCATGGGTGGTGATGGTGTAATGGAAGGTGTTGGAGAATGGGTGAGTGGAAGCGGAGGTTCAAATAGGTCGAGCTTCTCCCTTTGCCCAGAAGCAGTCGGGGTTGGCTCGAGTGCAAAAAGGGATGGATCCTGCTCAGGACTAGCCATGGGTAAGGGTGAAGGGTTAAGTGGTGGAGTAAGGGTAGCTGGGTTATGAGTTAGAGGTACAATGAAGGGCCAAGGTGGCGGTAATGGGGGGGTAAATGAGGAAGGTTTGGTGGTGAGTTTTGGAGTAGAGGCTAATGGCATATTGGGTGGAGGTTTAGTGGAAGGTTTGGCGGAGGCCAGTGCTGCGGAGGCTAACGATGAAGCTGGTGGAGGTGTAATTGGTGAAGGTTTGGTGCGGAGGAAATGCCGAACGGGGTGAGCGGTATGTGGGGTAGGAGAAGACTCTTGATATGCTGGCGTGGGTGATTGGAGTATCGACCCATCGTCGTAACACCAATGAGTCTTAAAAACTGGGGTTGGATTGGGGACGGTCGCTTCGTCTTGAGCAGGAGGCTCCTCTGATGGTAATGGAGGAAGTGGAAAATGGAGGAAACTCGGAAGGGGTACTGGCAGAGCTTCATCTTGCGCCGTCTTGAAATCTTCAGTTGCCGGCTCTTCATTGTCATGCTCAAGTGGATGCCGTAGTGGAGGCGTGTCTGTCGGTGGTGGAACGTAATGGTATTGTGGATGATTTTGTGTAGGTGTAAGCGGAGGCGGAGGGCCATATTGATGAATGATATGGATGGGTGGAGGGAGTACAACGTCCATTTGAGTGTTGAAATCTGCCAGCTCCTGCTTGCTTGAACTGTCGATGCCGTAGTCGTCTCTCTTATCCTTCCAATCTTTCTCCATCTTTGTAATGTCGTTTAGAGCAGCATAAAGGGGATTGACTGGAGTAGGAGGAGCGGGCCGTGGGCTCGTAACCCTCTTTATTTGTTCCTCCAACGAAGCAACTTTATCAAGAAGGGTTTGTTGGAGGGGTGTAACTTGAGGAGTAGAGGGTCGGCAGGGCCTTGAAGAAGGGGCCGCGTAAGATGGCTGTGGAGGGGTGTTGACGGGCTGACCCAAATGAGGATTCGGCTGGGCCGGGTTGGAAGGAACAAATGGGCCTTGGGGTCGTGAATAAGGAGGAATAGAAGGAGGCGAGTGATGGGCCACCCGAATGGGAGTATGTGTGGAAGAAGGAGGTGGGTGATGGGCCACCCGAGTGGGGATATGAACAGGAGATGGAGGCGGGTGATGGGCCACCCGAATGGGAGTAGAAGGAGGGTGAGAAGAATGAGGTGCACCCTCAACAGCGGCCTTAAGGGCCTGGATTTGTTGAGGGGTGAGATGATCTAATGCACGAATGATTTGGGAGACCTTCTCATCGTCGGGAGGAGACAGTCTCGGGGAGATAGTGGCTTGTGATTGAATCGAGGGGCCATGAGATTAGACATTGCCCAGGGGTCGGGCAATACCATAAGAATAAGGACATGGCCCATTTAAAGAATTATGGTGAAGATCATGATGGACATGTTGAAATTAAGGAATGTAGGATGTGCTGGGTTGTGCATCCTCATGATTGTAGTTAGAATTAAACATGTTGGTTTGATTATCAAATCGAAACATCATGCAAGCAAACAATATTTAATCAAAACAGGCTGCAAAGACCAAACAAGTTGAAATGTTCACGTTTGGTTTTTATTGTTAAACCTTGATGAACTAAATGATTTTAATAAAGTTGATGTGATCACTCAAGGTTATGAACCTAGTTTTAAAATGTGGTTTTCTCCGGTGCCAACTAGGTTGATTCTCACCACGAATTAGGCCAACTAAACCCGGGGACTTCAAAGGGTACAACCTACCCAAGCGTCCGTGAGGGAATCCACGGGTGTGGAGACTTACGGAGGCTTGGTTTAGGAATTTCCAGTCCAAAGAGACGGAATGCTCAATAGAGGGTCCTTCCTTAACTAAGAGGGGGTGTGGATCCTAGAAGGTGTGGGAGAGGAGGTCTCCCAAACCAATATGCCGCTGGATGCAAATACTAATGCGTTGGACTATAGAAACACAACACAGAATAATGCAAAGATGAACAGTGATATGTAGTGATGGTATATGCCACAGGAATATCAAAAAATGACAACCATGTGAATGCAAACACACATGACAGTGTCAATGCCACAAAAAAATAATAGATGCTGTGAAAAGCAAACATATGCTATAGGAATGTCAAAGAATGATAACCCTGTAAATAATGAATGCAAACACACGTGACAGTGGCAATACAACAAAGAAACAATGAGTGCTAATGCAAAAGATGATATGATAAATGTTACGTACAGGATGACAAGAATGATGCTAATGCAAAAAAAAAAATAAAAAACATGCAAGTGACAGACAATGTTATGCACAGGATAAAACAAATGGAGCTAAATGCCAAAAGGTGTAAGTGACAAATTGGTACGCACAAGATAGAACAGATGGAGCTAAATGCCAAAAGGGTAAGTGACAGATTGGTCTTAATAGAATAGAACAAAATGGAGAAATAGAATGGAGAGAACAACACAGGAACAGAAAATGCAGTAATGACAATTGGTGAACAGTGAATGCATGTAACCCGTGAAATGCATCGAACGAAATGCAGAAAAAAAAAAGCTCTATGCAAACAATGGACTGTGACTGGCGTATGACCTATGAGATGCACCTAACAAAATGCAGGAAAATAGCTCTATGCAAACAGTGAGCAGTGGCTGGCATATAACCCGTGAGATGAGCAGTTAAGACATGAGTATGCCTTGCCTTAGCACAGGGAATGGGCGTCCACAGTGGATGCAATTTTTTTTAAAAGGATAAGAGACGTGGAGTTCTAATAAGAATCATCAAATAAACAACCACAGGTTGTGCAACTAGTGCACAATAGAGAGGAGTGCTACGTGGAGCATTAATGGAAATGCACCATGGGTGCCAAAAGAGATGACACACGTGGGTGTCCAAATGGAAAGGGGTAATCAAATGAAAAACGAAAGGGATCCCACTGTGATCGCCAATTTGTAGATTTAATTAAAAATCCAATAAAAAATATAAACATAAAACATAGCGTAGGATGCTAATGGAGGGTGTGATCGCCAGAGACGCGAAGGCCTCAAAGATAGAACAATAAATAAACGGAGGGATCGCGATATAAATATCTTAAGCATGGGAGATTGTGAGTGATTTTCTTCCCTTCCTACCGGCCGACCGATGGAGGGAGTTCTTCTTTGATTACCCTTGTAAAATAAAAATAACAACCAATAAAAGATCGGAATTAGAACCAAGGTGAGTGTAGCATCAAATTCATAATAAAGATAACCATGAAAATTATGTATAAGAACACACCTTGTTGGGTGTTGCCCTTTTAAACCCCATGTAATGGGTAGGGAGATAGGATGATGATATGAATATGTAAAAAAAAGAGATAAGGAGGCAATGTGAATGACCATTCACCTGTCCTTGACTCCTTGACCTAAGGTCGTCCTTGACCTCGGGTCCATGGCGGCCGCCGAGGGGGCCCCCGTGGCCCCCGCTCCCATTCCTCCACGTCTTGCTCTTTCGCCCTCATCCCCTGCTACAAAGTTTCCCGCCGGGAGTCGTTCTTTTGCTGAGGTACTCACTTCTTCTATGAAACCTCCGATTCTTCTTGGAGATGTTCACGCTCCTGCTGCAACGGATGGAGGTGAACCCGCTGTCTTCTTTAATGCGGAGGAGTTGTCTGCATCTTTAAAACCATTTGCTTTCTCTTTGGTTGCAAGAACTCCGTATGGAAGACCGGCCTTCCCAGACATCAGGGCTCATCTCACTCATCGCTGTGGTTTCAAGGAGATTTTATTATCAGTGCGCTGGACTCTCGCCATCTTCTGCTCCGATTCCGGAATCAGGAGGATTATCTTCAGCTGCTACTGAGGGATAGTCTCTATGTCCATGGCCGGCTCTTTAAATTCTTCAAATGGACCATGCATTTTTCCCCGGAGGAAGACTCGCCCATCCTCCCTATTTGGATTGCCTTCCCTGGGTTGCCGGTTAATTTTTTCATTGAGCCCATGCTTCGTTCAATCACAGGGAACATAGGAAATGTTCTGAAGATTGATCAATATACTTTGAATCTGTCCAATACCGTGGAAGCCCGTGTGTGTGTCGAACTGGATGTATCAAAGCCCCACCCCCACAGATTATGGATAGGCATTCCCGGTGGAGGGGCTTGGCAAAACATTGTTTTCTCTGACATCCCTAAATATTGCACTGGCTGCTCATGACTTGGACATAGCTTGGACGATTGTAAAAGGAAAATTCCTTCGAATTTGCTGCCAACTCAAGGTCTTGCCCGACAAAACAATCAACAAAGGAAAGTATGGAAGCCCGCTGATTCAAGTAAGAATGTCAATGAAATTGAGAATATCTCAGTGGCTGTGACTGGAAAAATGGACAAGCCTCTTGCTCATGATCTATTGGTTAATAATGTATTGGCCCAAAAGTCTTTTAACATCGCTGATACTATGCCGGAGTCCCCAACATCACCAGTTATGCATGATAAAGAATTGATGCCTGTTCGCCAGATGGTAGATGTGTCTTGTAAGCAATCTCTGGATAAGCCTGATGTTTGCAATGAGGAGACAATTAATATATCAATCCCTCATGTTCCGAGGCAAAGTTCTACTTTAAAGGTCCCTTCAAACCAAATTATCCAGCACCAACATGGAACACTGGTCCCTGTTCCTGAAATTTCTTTTGTCGATACTCAAAGTGATCTGGCAACACAGGAAAATGTCTTCAAGGCCGTCGGTCCCGTTAATCAATTGCAGAATACGGATTTGGATTCTAGAAGAAAGGCTATTGCTACTAAAGCAGCTTCCGATAACATGAGAGTCATGCCTGCTGATCGACTGGGAGCTACCACAAGATCCATGACTAAGTCAGGGTCTGCGGGTAATATTCCTAACTTCCTCCCATCAACATGAATTTTATCATTTGGAACATAAAAGGCGTTGGAAATCACACTTCTGTTGGTCGGGTAAAGTTTCTTCTCAAGAATCATCACATAGATTGTGTTATCCTGTTAGAGCCCAAAATTAATACCAATAAACTTGATAGTATCTGTCAAAAATTGGGTATGAATAAAGCTCTTGCTAATAATGATGATAACGCTCACATTTGGGTGTTATGGAGGGACCCTTTGGACTTCTCTATTATGAGCAGAGATGATCAGCAACTTACCATTTTTCAAGCAAATCCTGCTTCCTCTGTCTTTCACTTAACCTTTGTCTATGCAAAGTGTACTGCTGCTGAAAGACAGTATCTGTGGGCATCTTTAAACTCTATCTATTCACAAATCAATGGTCCCTGGTTAGTTGCAGGAGACTTTAACTGCATCCTTCATACTGATGAAAAATTGGGTGGTAATCCCCCCAACATGAGTGCTATTTCGGATTTTGCTCAATGTGTTTCAGATTGCTCTCTTGTTGATGCTGGATACATGGGCTCAAAATATACATGGCATAATAATCAAGCAGGGAGAAAAGGCATTTGGGCCAGGCTGGACAGGGTGCTTACTAATTTTGATTGGCTGAATGTACATCCATTTTCTGTTGAGCATTTATCAAGAGAAGCCTCCGACCATGCTCCTTTACTGGTTAAATCTCATTCTCGGGCAATCTTCAAGAGCAGATTCCAATTTTTTAAAATGTGGACCTTGCATGATAAATACCTTGGGGACATCCAATATTGCTGGAACAATAGCCCGATGGCTACTTCACCAATGACAAATCTTTACTTAAAACTAAAGTACTTAAGGAAAATGCTCAGGAGCTGGAACAAGCATACTTTTGGAAATGTGCATTTCAACCTGATGGCAGCTGAAGATGATGTTCTAAAAGCAGAGCAGTCATATGATTTAAATCCCACGGAGGATAATCTTGCAAATCTGGAGAAAGCTAAGACCAACCAATCAAATATTCTTCTTCAATAGGAATGTTTCTGGAAACAAAAGTCTGGAATCCGTTGGCTTTTAGAAGGGGATAGAAATACAAAATATTTTCATGCTTCCACCATGGCCAAGAGACATAAGCACAGAATTACTCAGCTTCGGAATGCAGCTGGTCTTCTTACCTCTGATCATAATGAAATGAAAGATATTGCAGTCTCCCATTTTCAGAAGGCCTTCAGCTCATAACACCACTATGTTGCAGAGACTTCTATTAACTGCATACCTAGCCTGGTTAATGAGGAGGATAACAGGATGTTATGTGCCATCCCTTCTGATGATGAAATTCACAAAGCTGTTTTCACTCTATCTTCAGATAGTGCTCCAGGTCCTGATGGCTTCACAAGTTCCTTCTATCAATCTGCTTGGCCCATTATAGGTAATCTTGTTGTCAGTGTTGTGAAAGAAGCTTTCAGTACGCAGCAGCCCCTGCCCAGAAATGTGACTGCTACCTTAATTGCACTCATCCCCAAGAAAACAAATTCAACTGATATTTCAGACTTCAGGCCAATTAGCTTATGTAACTTTTTCTACAAAATCATTTCCTTCATTGTTAACAAAAGGTTGGCCATTATCCTCCCAAGGATTATCTCTTTGGAGCAGACTGCTTTTGTGAAAGGAAGGCAAATCATAGAGAATATTGCTTTAGCCCAAGAATTGACAAATGAACTGGGAAGAAAAACAAGGGGCAAGAATATAATGTTCAAACTTGACATGGCAAAGGCCTATGATAGACTAGAATGGGATTTTCTTCTTGCTGTCCTCCACAAATTTGGTTTCAGTTTGACATTCATAAACTTGATTGAGAAGATGGTTAATAATTGTTCGTTCTCAGTCTTATTAAATGGTGACACAGCAGGCTTCTTCAAATCAACCAGAGGTGTAAGGCAAGGAGATCCTGTTGCTCCTTCCCTCTTTATCATTGCTGAGGAATCTCTGAGTATATCTCTTAAAGAAGCCTATTCTAATGGCAGAATTGATTGGTTTTCAGGACCTAGCAGATGTCCCTCTATCTCACATCTCTTATTTGCTGATGACACCATACTCTTCAGTAAAGCCAGCATTAATTCAATCAGGAACCTGATCAATGTTCTTAATATATATGAAAGGTCCTCGGGGCAGTTAATAAATGTTAGCAAAAGTGGGTTTTTCATTCACCCCAAGATCCCAATGACAGTGGCCAACAGAATTCAGAATTGCACAGGCTTTTCTCACCATGCTTTCCCTCATAGGTATCTTGGTTTTCCTTTGATGCTTGGAAGAAAGAAAAAAGTTTACTTTGCTGGTATCATAAGTTCCATTCAAAAAAGAATTGCTGGCTGGAAATCAAAGTTACTATCTCAAGGAGCAAAATTGACTCTAATCAAGCATGTTTTGTCTTCTATCCCTATATACTCTTTATCATCTTCACCTCTGCATTCAGGTACCCACTCACTTCTTGATAAATCTTTTGCAAATTTTTTCTGAGGTACCTCGGCAAATGGAAATAGAAGGCACTGGCGTGCTTGGCAGACGATCTGTAGGCCTACCTCCCAGGGTGGATTGGGCATTATGTCTCTCAGACATATGGAAACCGCTCTAAGAGTGAAAATGCTGTGGCAAGCTATGCAATCAAATTCTCTATGGGCAAGATTTTTCAGAGCAAAGCACATCGGGCAGAAGCACTTAAGTGAGGTGCAATTCAAAACAATGAATGGATTTGAAAGAAGAAGCTGGATCAAGGCTAAAGATATTATTCTAAAATATAAGAAGGTTGTAGTTGGTGATGGTCACAGCACAAAATTTTGGTTGGACAACTGGATTGGGAATCAAAAACTTACTGATTTTGTCCCTCCTTCTGTTATCCCAAATACAAATATTACTGTTAATGATTTCTTACTGCATCCCACTAGTGAAAACACTGAGCTCCTGAATTGTCTGGTACCAGAGGAAATTATTTCGGCCATTGAAAATTTTTAGCTTTCAGATGATCCTGATTTTCAGGCCTGGAGCTTATCTTCTTCAGGTTATTGCACTGTCTCTTCTACCTACCAGATTTTATCCAACAAAATGCCCATCCATCTACCTTGGACCCGGATATGGTCTAATTGGCTCCCTACAAAAATCTCTGCCCACATATGGTAAATTACTCACAATGCTCTGCCTACTGATAAAAATGTCCAGCGAGTTGGGGTACAACTTTGTTCCAAATGCCATTACTGCCGAATGCATAATGAGGAAAGTCTGAATCATATTTTCTTACACAGTGAGCTGGCAGCTCATATTTGGTCTTATTTCACAACCTTTGGGTTGCTTTTGGATAATAACTCAGTGAGATCTTTCATATTTCAAAATGTTGGTAATCTCCACCCAAAAACAACCCATAGCCTTTTTCTTCTTTCTGTCATTGGCTATGGTCTTTGGGAGATATGGAAAGCCAGGAATGCTTCGAAATATGATGGCAAAATGTTCTCTAAGCAAAGTCTGCTCAGCCACATCAATTATCAAATTAAAAGAACTTGTGCTGCTGCAAATCTCAAAGAACCTGATATCAACAAGAGGAAATGCTTGGATCAGTTTGGTATAAAACTACAGCAGACCGGTGGAACCCAGATGAAAATCATAAAATGGCATTGCCCTCCTTGGCCTTTCATAAAGCTCAACACTGATGGTGCTTGTAAAAGTAATGGTGACTCAGGTGGTGGTGGTATTATCAGAGATAGCAAAGGCAACACTTTACTAGCATTCTCCCATTATTATGGAAAGACTAATAGTATTATTGCAGAAGCTCGTGCCTTACTTGATGGAATCAAATACCTGAAAACTATTGATGTTCAGCCAGCCCAGATTGAATGTGACTCGAACACTCTAGTTCGAATTATCAAAAAGGAAATACACTACCCATGGTCCATTCTATCATTTGTTAGAGAGATTTGGAGCTTACTTACTCAGAATAATGTCATTGAGCATATATACAGAGAAGGAAATAATGTTGCGGATTCTCTAGCCTCCTTGGCCTGCATGTCTAAATGTAATCTTTTCCTTTCTTATGATGAGCTCCCTATTCCTATAAAGGGAGTAGCCCGATTGGATAAACTGGGAATGCCCAGTATTCGATTGATGTAATATTTTTCCCTTTGTTCAGTAATAAAAATTACCCCCTAGTGATTGACTGGTGGAGTGGCTCTCTCTTTACCTCTGGTAAAGGGTGCACTCTCCCTTCAAACTCTAGGTATGGTTTTCTTAAAAAAAAAAGAGAGAGATAAAGTGTGCAAGTGTTGCACTATGGAGGCTCAACGGGGTTGAGGTGATTTGATAAAAGGAAAAAAGTATGATGCATGAACTAATGCAGATAAAAGAAAGATAAATAGAGAGAACAGAGAAGAAAATAGAGGAGCCTGGGATTTCTCCTTTGGCTTTGATGGTCGTTCGGGAGGAAGACTCAATGGGGATGGAGCTTTGTACGCAGAGCTTTCTCCTTCAGCCAAGCAACCAACAGCACCTCCCCTGTAAAAAATCTCTCCATAAAACAAGAGCCGCAGGCTCTATTTATAGGGAATAGATACGTGGGTTTCAATCCTAGTAAAACTAGGAAATTGATTTTAGTAGGAGACAAGCATTGGAAGGAGTTCTCCAAGTCATGGAAAGCCACGAGAGTCCTTTCCGAAGTGGAAAAGGGCTCAAAATGGAGAAAGAACGGAATTCAAGACGCTTTTGGAAATTTGGAGGAAATGATGACATTTCACACAATCGTTATTTGAAATAACAACTTGCACAGGGTCCTGAATCAAACATAATAAAAAAAGTCAAAAGGAAATAATGACCCCTCAAGCGGGCGTCATTTGAAATGATAACCCCGTGAGAGACGTCATTTCAAATTATGTAAAATAGGGTCATTTTTATTTCTTATTATTATTTTTCATTTTTTAGGTGGACGTGCATCTAACTGTGTTGATTCCAATTCCTATTTTTTCGTATTTTTCTGACACTCGGAAGGCCACCAAATCACCCCTGAAAGAGGGCCAAAATATAATATTAAAATATTTTAAATTGAAAATGATGTCTCTTTCAATGTCGTTATTTCCTTTTTTTTATTATTTAAAATCAAATAACGCCCCCTTCCATGTCGTTAATTCTAAAAAAATCTAAAAAATTCCCAAAAAATCCAAAAAAATAGGGAAAATGAAATGAATGGACGCCTCCTCAAAGAGGCGTCATTTTCATTTTTTATTATTTTTAAAATCAAAGGACGCCCCCCTCGTGCCGTTAATTCTTAGAAAATTCGTAAAAATGGAGAAAAATACCCAGAAACTCCAGAAAAATAGGGAAATATAAGAAAAGAGAGAAATACAAAAAAATAGATAAAAACACTCAAATAAAGTTAATTTGAGGGTTAAAAAGGGACATTACGAGATAATATGAGATGTACTCACAGTAACGTCAATTTTGGCGTGTCTACACTTAGTGGAGTCATTAGCTTCAGGTTTCTATGCTTGTATTGAACATATCTTGTTTTCCAAATTTCAACTCTGTAAATCTGTTGACCGTCTATGAACGGTCGTGTTACTCTTGTGCTGCGGGTGTTGCGGCTAGTGTGTGTGTGACTGTTGATCCGTGTAGGATCATGTAGGAGACGTTGTCTCCGTGTCTCTTGGAGCGAAAGCTCCGTGCGCTTCATTTAAGCGAGTGGATCCTCACCGGTTTGGTGAGGGGTGGACGTAGGGAGCCCGTCGTGGTCCCGAACCACCTAAAAAATCTGTCTCGCATCTGTGTGTCTGTGGTTTTCCTATATATATATATATATATATTGTTCTTGTTGACCGTGTGAGAACGGTAAGCTTGAGAGAATTAATTTCTTTATAGCTTATATTTCGTGCAATCATTTTCAGTGTTGGTAGTTATTTTAACTCGCTGCGTTGAAATTTAAAAACTACCACTGCGTTTGGCGGGAACAATTCAACCCCCCTTCTTGTCCATACGAGAACCTAGGGACAACAATCTGGTATCAGAGCAGGTCTTTGATTTTTGGACAACCTCACAGTTGTAGAGAAAAGATCTCTTAGTATGGCCAACAAGGGATTGGTCCCCGAGGGACATTCGATTCACAGACCACCCTTCTTTGATGAACCAACTATCCCTATTGGAAAAACAGAATGACTGTGTTCATGTGAGCACAAGACTATGACGCAGGGAAGGTTACAAACAAAGGTCCTTACGTTTTACCTCCTAATGAGGATGGATGGGAAGAAGAGCATATCAAGAAATCATGTGCGAACTTTAAAGCTATGAATATTATTCAGTGCGCGATACACCCTAATGAATACTCACGTATTTCTATGTGTTCATCTGCGCAAGAAATGTGGAACAAACTGAAGACGATCTATGAAGGTACTTCAGAAGTACGGGAGACTAAAGAAAATCTGTTGGTTCGGGAGTATGAAACCCGAGGAGAATATATCTCAAATGTATGCAAGGCTGAGCGAGATCATAAACAACTTGAAGGCCTTGGGAAAGGATTACTCAAATCAAGAACTTGTGAGGAAGGTGCTGTGGTCACTTACACCGCCATGGCACACAAAGGCAACGGTTATAGAGGATTCAAAGGATCTCACCCCACTCACGGTAGATCAACTGATCGGATCATTGATGACTTACGAAATCAACATCATGAAGTCTGCTGAGGATGAAAGCAAAAAGAAGAATACAATTGCATTGAAAGCTAATCCAGGATCGTCTGATGAAAGCGATGGAGACTCATCTATGGACAGTGATGAGGAAGAGCTGATGGCTCTTGTAAAAAGGAATGTTAGAAAATATTTCAGAAGAGATGGAAATCTTCCTAGAAGATTCATGAGGAGAAATTTCAATAAGAAACCCGAGCCGAGCAAGAAGGAAGAAATTATTTGCTATGAGTGTAAGAAGCCCGGCCATATGAGGGGCCAATGCCCCGAGCTCTAGAAAAAGCTGAACAAGAAAAAGCCAAAGAAAGGAAAAGCAATGAAGGCAACATGGAGCGATGAGGATTCGGATAGCTCAAAATCCGAAAGTGAGAAGAATGGACTGGATGAGCTAGTCCAGAATCTCTGCTTGATGGCGGATGAGGATAACTCCGTTGTAAATTCCGACTCTGAAAATTTTACTGTTGAACAATGGCATGAAGCTTATGCAGACTTATATCAGAAATATAAGATGTCTAAATCAGATGTCAAAAATCTGAACAAGAAATTTTATGATTTGATCAGCTCTACTAATCCATGTGATAGGTGTAGCTTTTATGAAATGCAAATTGAGAAATTCAAGGATGAAAAGGAAGATTTTGAATCTAAGCTATCCTTGTATGTGGATGAACTAGAGTGTCTAGAAGCAGAAAAACAACATGCGTATGAAAATGCTGAGAAACTAAAAAATGAGAATGCTCAATTGGTTATGGAGTTGGATGAGCTTAAAGCTAGGTTGAGTGAATGTGAAAAATCCAAGAAGGATACTCAAACCAACTTCAATACCATGTAAAATGAACTAAAAAATCTGAAAGATGTTGTTCAAAAAGAGTTGAAAGGAAAAGAGAAAATATTTGAAAGTGGTGAATCTAACAATGAAAATGCTAGGAATGAGAGGAGAGATGTGGGACACTCACCCACGAAGAAAAATTCATTTGTAAAAAATAGATTTTAAAAATCATTTGATTCATATGGTTATAATCATGTTGACTCATTCATGAACTCTTATGTTGATAGATCATACATGCATAGGGGTCGGCCTAGAAAGCCAAATCTTACTTCCTTCTATTGTGGAATGTTCGGCCACTCGATGTATGTGTGTGATCTCATGAGAGCCGATGATGAATATTTTGAAAAGAAAAATAGAATACATGTTTCTAATGGTAGGACTAACACTTCGGGACCCAAGCTTGCTTGGGTAACTAAATCAACTTGAGAGTTAGTTTTGATTGTGCAGATTTATCTAAGAGCCAAGTGAAACAAATGGTATCTGGACAATGGATGCTCTAGACACATGATGGGAAATAAGGAACTCTTTTCAGACCTGAAGGAAAAGGATGGTGGATTGGTCACCTTTGGCGGGAACGACAAAGGACAATACATTGAAGAAGTCTTACTTGTAGATGGTTTGAATCATAACTTGCTTAGCATTAGTCAACTTTGTGACAAAGGTCACAAAGTCATTTTTGAAAACACACACTGCTCCATTGTAGATAATGTTTCTCATGAAATAAAATTTTTTGGTCTTAGAGATGGAAATATCTATTCTGTTGATTTTGAAAGTTCTCATAATGACAATCTTTGTTTAGTTGCTAATAAGTCGGATGATGCATGGTTGTGGCATCGGCGACTTGGACATGCTTTCTTTAGCACTCTTTCTAAACTGTATAGAAAAGAATTGGTAAGAGACTTACCAAAACTGAATTTTGATGTAAATAAAATTTGTGATGCATGTGCTATGGGGAAATAGACCAGGGTGTCTTTTAAATCCAAAAATATTGTCACCACCACTAGACCCCTTGAACTCCTTCATCTAGATTTATTTGGTCCCACTTGGACACACAGTCTTGGAGGGAAACTTTATGGGTTTGTTATTGTAGATGATTACTCAAGGTTCACTTGGGTATTATTTTTAACTCATAAGAATGATGCTTTGCAGGAGTTCGAAGATCTTTGCAAGAACTTACAAACTGATAAGGGGTATCAAATTAAAGCTATTCGGAGTGATCATGGGAGAGAATTTGACAACCATGACTTTGATGATTTTTGTAGGAAACATGGGTTTTTACACAAATTCTCAGCACCAAGAACCCCACAACAAAACGGAGTCATGGAAAGAAAGAATAGGACGCTCATGGAGATGGCGAGAACCATGCTTGCTGAAAATGGTCTACAAAGGTATTTTTGGGCTGAGGCGGTAAGCACGGCCTGCCATATCATCAATCGAGCCATGGTAAGACCTATTCTTAAGAAAACTCCATATGAGCTGTATAAAGGTAAGAAGCTGAATATTGCATATCTTAAACATTTTGGTTCTCCATGTTTCATTTTGAATAACCCTAAAGAACATTTGGAGAAATTTGTCGCAAAGAGTGATAGAGGTATATTCATTGGATATTCATCATCATCTAGAGCATATCAAGTATATAACCTACGTACTATTGTCGTAGAGGAAAGCCCTCATGTGATCATTGATGAATACACTTTAAGACTGTCTGACAAAGATAATCACTTTATTGATATAGGGCATGAAGATGGAGAAGAAAAGAAAGATAAGGAAAATCAAGACGTGGATCAAGCGGAGTCGAGGAACAAAAATGATGAAGCTCCAACCGAAAATGAAGAGCTCCCCAAGCAATGGACGTTCCACAAGGACCACCCTCATGACAATGTCATAGGGGAACTGGAATAAGGAGTAAGAACAAGGGCTTCAATCAGGGAAGTTGAAGAATCTGATAATCTTGCATTTCTTTCCGATATTGAGCCCAAATATGTAAATGAGGCATTAAATGATAATTTCTGGATCTTGGCTATGCAGGAGGAATTATATAAATTTCAAAAGAATAAGGTGTGGTTTCTTGTGCCCAGACCTAAGAATCACCCGGTGATGGGAACTAAGTGGATTTTTAGAAACAAACTTAGTGATGAAGGGGTGGTGATTAGGAATAAAGCCCGACTTGTAGCCCAAGGCTATAGCCAAGAATTACGAATTTATTTTGATGAATCATTTGCACCCGTGGCTAGGATTGAGGCCGTTAGAATATTATTAGCCTTTGCATGCTCTAGGAATATAAAACTCTTTCAAATGGAGGTTAAAAGTGCTTTTCCAAATGGTGTAGTGAAAGAGGACGTCTATGTTGAGTAGCCACTGGGATTTGAAGATGAGAAGAACCCGGACCAAGTGTACAAACTTGACAAAGCTTTGTATAGTGTGAAGCAAGCACCCCATGCGTGGTATGAAAGGTTAAGTACATTCCATTCGGAACATGGCTTCAAAAGAGGTAATATCGATCAAACCCTTTTCATTAAGAGTAACAATGAACACATGCTTATTGTTCAGGTATACGTTGATGACATTATATTTGGAGCCACTTCTGATTTATTAAATGATGATTTTGTTAAATTGATGCAGGGGGAGTTTGAGATGAGTTTGATGGGGGAGTTAATATTCTTCTTGAGTTTGCAGGTGAAGCAGCAAAATGATGAAATTTTCATAAATCAGAGGAAATACACAAAGGAGCTTATCAAGAAGTTCAAATTCGACAATGCGAAGCCACAAAAGACACCGATGTCAACAACAGTGAAATTGAACAAGGATGAAAAAGATAAGTCTATCCATCAGAAACTCTTTAGAGGCATGATTGGATCTTTGTTGTATTTGACTGCTAGTAGGTCGGATATAATGTTTAATGTTTGCTGTGTGCGAGATTTCAATCCGATCCTAGAGAACCAAACATGTTAGAGGTCAAAAGGATTTTCAGATATTTGCTAGGCACCACGGATCTTGGTCTTTGGTTTCCTCGTAGTTACAGTTTTGACTTAGTAGCTTACACTGATTCTGATTACTCTAGGTGTTTAGTGGATCGTAAAAGCACGAGCGGGTATTGTCAGTTTCTTGGAGGATGCATGGTTTCATGGGCCTCTAGGAAATAAAACACAGTGGCATTATCAACTGTCGAAGCCGAATACATGGCTGCTAGTAGTTGTGCGGCCCAAGTGCTATGGAGTTAACAACAGTTAGTTGATTTTGGTATTGTTTTAAATAACACACCCATTCTTTGTGATAACACCTCTGCCATTAATATTTTCAAAAATCCTTTTTTGCATTCTCGCACAAAGCACATAAGAGTAGGCACCACTTTTTGCGAGATCATGTGAGTAAGGGTCATTTGAGCTTATACATGTAAATACGGAAAACCAACTTGCAGATATTTTTACAAAACCCTTAACTCCTGAAAAATTCACTCAAATAAGAAGAGAACTTGGAATTTGCTATTTGAATGGGTAACTGTGCATATTAGGATTTCATACACTATTTACTTATTTTGCAAATATAATTTCAGATTTGCATATACTCAACCTCTTGGTTTAGGTCGCACATATTTTGCATACTTGTGAATAGGAAATAACCCTTCACTATCATTGCATTTACATGCATCTGCTTGTACATACTTTACATACATACGTGTCTTATTGTCATGATTCTTCGGTATCTCAAATCTTGAGTTGTGGAAGGGTGGATTACGTCCATCTGGAAGCACTCTCGACGCGTGAGGTGGTCTTCAGACCTAAGTTCTCCGCCGCCTACCGAAAATCACTTTGCATGGACATATCATACAAACCCTTGCTTGACTGCATGTATATATTTTAGAAAACCACTCCTTGAAAATTTTCTAAGATCTCACCTCCTTGTTAAATAATCATGCAGTGATTTTAATCTTTTGTGAATCATGTCATATACAAAGGAGGAGGATTTATTTCTACTATGCATACATTTAAGGGGAGTCATAACTATGTCTAGGCAAATTCATTTTCTACATCCAAAGTAATTACCCATACCTTATTCAAAAATGATGCATATGACTTTGATTGATAAGGATTTCAGAAATTCCTTTTAACACTTCAAGGGAAACAAACTTCTACATGGAAATTAAGAAAATCGTGAGGAAAAAGCTGCCTACCCCACCAGCTTCCATAAGTGGAATGTCAAACTGAGTAGCCGGGAATCCCCACTGAAATAAATGATGAAACTGATGTCGAAAGGTGAAACAAAAATTCACATTGCGCGATGAATCCTAGTAGCCGGGAAACCCCATTGAGACACATGAGGTGACTCGCGCTGAACAGTGAAGTCCAATAAAAAGAAACACAAAGGGATTGTGCGAAGCTACCAATAGTCGAGGATCAAGATGGAAGTGTAGAAAGGAAATAACCCTCTAGTATTTTTTAGAAATTCTGTTCATATCCATATAACTTTGAAGTTCATTGCTCATTTATATAAATTTCTATTGGGCATTTTTGTGATGAATGTGTACCTTGAATTTATTCTTATCATGGTCTATGTAGCACCTCGAGCATATGAAAGCACAACCTTTTTTGATTATGCTTCATGGGACACAATTTGATTTTGAATCAATTGTTCACTCTTTATCCGTTTATCCCATTAAGGGGGAGTTATTCATATGGTACATGCTTGCTTGACCTTCATGCATGCTTGCTTGATTGCTTGCATGAATAACTTTAAAATTACGATCATACATGTTCATAGTAAATTTAATAACCCCATTGTCAACTAGTTTTTGGTGATGACAAAAAGGGGGAGAATATAGTGATATAGTGTGCATACATAGCTTTTCATATTTTCATACATGTTCATAATGGTCAGACTTTCATATATGTTTATAATGGCCTTAGATTTTAAGTTCTCATAAATGTTCATATGCACAACTTTTGCATTGTGAATATTTTTTCCAAGTGCATTCACTCAAACTATCTTGAACCATGCACAAACACATTTTCTAGCATGATATCAAAATTTGGGCACACAATGCATGTTTTGTCATCATCAAAAAGGGGGAGATTGTTGGACCCCTTGGTGAGCTTGATGATTTAGTTTTAATGTTGACAAAAATTGTGTGCATGCTTGTGTGCATGAGGTATGGAAAATATCTATTGAAGATTGAATGATGATCAAGGATCTAATACAACAAATGATCACCTTGCTTTGCAGGACTGACAGTTATGGTGAATATAATTCATGACTAAAATGGATTGAACAATCGAGTACCTTGTCATCCACAACACAAAATAGGTTCAAAGATTCCATTCATGTTCACAGTTCATCCATGGTAAGGCTTTATTTTCAGAAAATCATCTAAGTGAATATCTGGGTAAGTGGGGAGTAAGTGTCGACACTCAGTGTCGACACTCTTTGGTTTGCTTCATCATTGCACCAACTTTCCCTTGCATGCATCGACTGTCTTAGGATTTGTTTTACAACATGCACCGACCATCCTTGGCATTTTCATAACTTGCACCGACCCTTTCCATTTGTGCACCGACCTGGTTGTTGGTGTTTCACAACTTTGCACCGACCTTGTGCATACTATGCATGGACCCTGTGCATACTATGCACAGACGTGCACATATGCACAGACCCTCTGCATGTAGCACGGACCATGTGCATACTATGCACAAACCTTGTGCACATATGCACAGACCCTATGCTATATGCACTGACCTTGTTCCTTATTGTTTTAAATAACTTGCACCGACCTTGTCAATATTTGCACTGACCTTGCCCATATCCTCTGCATAATGTGCACAGACCTTGGGTACTATGCACAGACTTTGCTTCATATGCACAGACCCTGCCCAGCTAACTACCATCAACCTTCATGTGCTTTTGTCCTAAACTAGCATCGACCTTGATTTCACATGCATCAAGCTTGCTTGAATGGGTTTTCATGGATACACCTCTACTGCTGCAGCTCTTGGTTGATGACATCTTAAGCATGCTCACTATCAAGTTTTAATCTGGCTTGATAAAACATGTTCCTTATATGATTATTTCTGCTGCTCCTGTTTCATGAATGGTGGTTGGTTAAAGCATTTTAATATTTATCACGCCCCGAGCGCGGAAGGAACCCGGAGATGCGTGATGAGTTTATATCAATCATGTCAATCAGAGCGTTAGTGTATTCAACACAAAGACAGAGCGCGCAAGAGTAAAATAACCCAATCCTTTATTTCATCAAAACCTTCAAAGTACTTCTATTACAATCCTCTTAATGAGAATACTGGGACTCAAATACAGTAAAAATACAACGGAAGGCTCAAGAAAATAGAAAGTATAAGACTAGTAGACGCTTGGATAATTGGAGTAGCTCTAATCTCATCACTCTTGACTTTTCCCATCCGATTGAGTTTCATCCTCGAACTTACCTGAAAAATAAGGGAGAAAGACTATGTGAGCGAACTCTCAGTAGGGATTATATCTCAAGAGCTAGCTTACTTTAAGTAGGTTACATGTTACATTAAATGTAATAAGCTATGCATGCTCGCATAAAATGACAATAGAGAATGTATAACAAGAGAATAGAGAATGTATATCAAGTGATAGTGAGTGAACTAGCAAGTCTTACAAGAACTCAAGTTAAGATAGCAAGATAATCAAGCACGTATATCTATCATGTCAAGTGATCATGTCATGTCAAGAATTGGATATCATATTTCAAGCAAGTACAATAAATATCCTTTCCGGGTCACGCAAGTCATGTCATGTCAAGTCAAGTCAAGTACGAGATTTGTGAAATGTCTATCAAGTTACTCATGCACTTCGGTACAATGCCATACCGTGATCATTACAACTCCCATGGGCACTAGTACTTTTGGGTGCTCCTCCCCGGACCAGATCGGGCCCTATATGCGCAGACATTGATCATGTATTTTCGACATCCACTATAGTATAGTCAATATAGATTTTCAAAGGAATATGCTTGTAGGATTTTTAAGGTAGATCTTGTAGAATAGAATCACAAGGATTGAACATGTAGGGACGATAATAACGGTATAACCACGATTCATATTAACACTAGGTGGAATCGGATCCCTAACTTGGGTGCCATGACAATAAGAATAAGCGCTCATATAGGGATGGTCGCTCGTTCTTGTACATGATAAGGTAGATAGAATTAGTGTCCACAAGTATGGCACATCATTCTTAAGAAGTATTAATGGCATGGTTTCTCATTCCATTAATTAAAGAGTATTCTCATGACATCAAAATAGCATATCATAAGGGCCGGTATACCATGTTTCTTTAGAGTGACATGGAAATCAAGTAGTGTCATGGGTTTTGATGGTACAACCTGCTCGGCTGCCTTGAGGGAATCCAAGGCTAGCGGATTCTTACGGATGTCTCTATGATAAAGTCACCGGTCCAAAGGAACGGAATGTCCTATGGAGGGTTCATCTATCACTGAGAAATAGTGGGTAAACGATAAAACAACGTGAAACATGGGACTATATTCTCGGAATGGAATATAGTGCTGATATATAACCAACCAACAGTGGTTACAGAAAATCACAAAAATCAAGAAAATATTGAATGGACGCCTTAGGTCACATCTTCATTTCATGAAATGGCGCCCTTCTCAGGGTCGTCATTTCAATAAGTGACGACTGTTCGCATAGTCGCTGCATCCAGATACTGTTAATATTAAAATCTGTAAATATTCTTAAGTTTCAGATATTATGTAAATGGCGACTTAGATTAAGTCTTCAATTTAGTAAACAGCGCCTTTGTCAGGGGCGTTACATATCAAAATGATGGCATGGTACGTGTCGTTATTTTCAATATGGTAATCAGACCAGAAATAATTCAAAATTTCCAGATTATCACTAAATAGTGCCCGAGTGTAGGGGCGTTCATTCAATTGACGACCCAGAAGCGGTCGTTATTTCTTTGTCGTCCGATTTGCACCGGGCAGGTACAATCGTAGACACATGGTTCTTAGAGTATGTCCAATCAAAATTCTAAAGACATGAACTGATAGAGAAAAATAGCAAGAATTTATGGACACGATCATGCATTAGTTTACATGTAAGGGTTCACAGTTATTAAATTTTGAACATTGTGTAATTATTAATTATCTAACGAATTGGCGACTGTTTGCACGGTCGTCAGATTAAATAGCGCCCTAGACTGGGTCGCTAATTCAATTCATGCAGTAAAACAATTAAAAACTCAATCCAGAGTGATAGCTGCAATCTCTTACAGACCTACATGCATGCCAAAAATTATTAAATTTGGCTTAACACTTGAGAAAACCTACCTTGTTTGAAGTTTTGGTTGATGATCGATGCAGAACGGTGATGAGATATGCAATATTCCGATACTATGTTTTCAACAAAGATCTCGTCAGCAACAATATGAAGAAGAAGCTTGGGTGAACTATGAAGAGCAACAGCTCTTATCAAAGGCAATATCAGTGCCCCATCTATGGAGCTGCAGGAAGATGATTTCAGCAACGCCGCAACCCCTTTGGGAGAAAAATAGAGAAGTAGAGGCTTCCCCTGGCAACATCAAAGCAGCAGTAGAACAAGGAAGAAGAAGATGATTATTCCATGTTCCCAGTAAGAAGATGATGCCTTCGCCATAGTAGTAGGAAGAGGAAGAAGTTGAAGAACTTCTTTATGTTCTTCACGCTCTAGGTAACAGCAAGAGGAAGACGAATCGCAGTAGCAAGACGTCTTTGGCAAATAGTGTCAACATGGGTTCGATGGAGGGGATGGTATTTATAGGAGAAGGAATCCTAATGGATTCTAGGAGTTTGATTAGAACTAAAATTTCCTAGGTAGAATCCTTACTAAACTTAAATATACATGTATCAATCCCTTTCTTAATCAAAACATACCCAGTTAACATCCCTGTTCGAACCAAACACCAACGGGTTCTGTTTGTAAATGACGCCTAAGGTTGGGGCGTTATTTTAAAATGATGCCTCTGTACACAGTCTTCAATTTTTTTATATGACGCCTGTCAAGAGGGTGTGAATTTTTAAAATATCGCCTGCGTGAACAGTCTTCAATTAAATGACGACCTGATCGGAGGCGTTATTCATTTTGGCCCCTTTTTGTTATATGTTTTAAGTGTATATGAGTTGAACTTTTATAATTGGTTTTAAATCTTTTAATCTATTTAATATTTTATTCTTTTAATTTACTAGGGTTGCTACACCCTCCCCCACTTATAAGAATTTGGTCCCCAAATTCAATCGCACATATTTACGATGAGTGTAGGACTCATACCTCTTTAGTATAAATCCGGGAATCGCTTCCTCATAGACTCCTCGGTCTCCCATGTGGCTTCGTGCTCTGAGCATTTACTCCATTGCACCTTTAGCATGGGAATTATTTTGTTCCTCAATGTACGAACCTCACGATCGAGGATCTTTATGGGCTTTTGTTCATAAGTGAGATCCTTTTGAATCACCAGGTCTCTATGATCGATGATATGTGACGGATCATGCACATACTTCTTCAACATGGATATATGGAATATATTATGGACATCGGACAATTGAGGAGGCAAAGTGATGCAGTAAGCAACCTCGCCAACTCTTTCTAATACCTCAAAAGGTCCGATAAACCTTGGTGTAAGCTTGCCCTTAACACCAAATCTCCTTATTCCACGTCCAGGTGATATTTTGAGAAATACGTGATCTCCGACTTAGAATTCGAGATCTCTTCTTCTTGTATCAGCATAAGCCTTCTGTCTAGACTGAGCTACTTGAAGTCTCTCTCTAATCATCTAAATCTTTTCGGTGGTATCCCTTACCATGTCTGGGCCTAATAGTCGTTTCTCGCCAACTTCATCCCAGTACAAGGGTGATCGGCAACTCCTTCCATATAAGGCTTCGAAAGGTGCCATCTGTATACTTGCCTGGTAGCTGTTATTGTATGCAAATTCAACCAAAGGCAAGTGATCATGCCAGCTTCCACCAAAATCAATGATGCAAGCTCTGAGCATATCTTCTACTACCTGATTTATTCTCTCGGTCTGACCATCCGTCTGAGGATGAACAGTAGTACTAAAGTTGAGTCTTGTCTCCAACGAATGTTGTAGACCTTTCCTAAAATGAGACGTAAAACGAGGGTCTCGGTCAGACACGATTTAGACAGGTACTCCATGTAACCTGACTATCTTCTTAATGTATAATGCAGCATGGACGTCAATTGACCATCGGCTTTTGATTGGCAAGAAATGTGCCGACTTGGTCAGACGGTCTATGATGACCCAAATTCCATCATGTCCTCCTCTAGATTTAGATAGTCCCATAATGAAGTCCATATCGATATCCTCCCACTTCCACTTAGAAATATCAAGAGGTTGTAGCTTACCTGTAGGCTTTTGGTGTTCCGCCTTCACCTGTTGGCATGTGAGACAGCGAGACACAAAGTCTGCTACTTCTCTTTTCATGTTGCGCCACCAAAATGTCCTTTTTAAATCTGGGTACATTTTGGTAGATCCTGGATGAATCGTGTACCTTCATCTGTGAGCTTCATCTAAGATCTTCTTCTTTAGCTCTGGACAATCTGGGATGCAAGTTATATCTCTGAATAACAATCTTCCGTCTGAAGCTAATTTGAAATCAGATTGCTCTTCCATCTTACCCTTGATTTCCACTAATACCGGGTCATTATCTTGCAGTCCTTGTATCTCTGAGAGTAGATCTGGCTGTATGCTCATATGGGATAATGTGACACACCTACTCTCCTTGTCCATGCTTATATTAAGTCTAGTGAACTGTTCTAGCAACTTTCACTCCTGAATCATACAATTGGCTAATAGTGCTCTCGACTTTCGACTGAGGGCATCAGCTACAGGATTACCTTTTCCAGGATGATATTGTATAGTGAAGTCGAAGTCCTTGAGATATTCTAGCCAACGTCTTTGCCTCATATTCAATTCCTTCTGAGAGAAGAGATACTTGAGGCTCTTGTGATCGGAGTATACAGTGAACTGCACTCCGTATAGATAATGTCTCCATATCCTCAATGCAAACACTACCACGGCCAGCTCTAAGTCATGAACTGGGTAGTTCTCTTCATGCTTCTTTAGCTGTGGAGATGAGTAAGCTATGACTCTCCCTTGTTGCATTAAAACACATCCGAGGCCAATGCTAGATGCATCGGTGTATACCTTGAATTTCTCACCTTCAATTGGTAAAGCTAAAACTGGGGCAGGAGTTAGGTGATCTTTGAGGGCTTGGAAACTTCTTTCACATTTCTCGCTCCATTCATAATGGATCTCCTTGCGAGTTAGTCTAGTGAGTGGTACGGCGATCTTGGAGAAATCCTTGATGAATCACCGGTAATAGCCTGCAAGACCCAAGAAACTACGGATCTCGCTAGCATTGGTCTGTCTTTCCCAATTCCTAACAGCTTCAACCTTTGATGGATCTATAGATAAATCATCCTTTGAAATCACATGTCCTCGGAAGGATACTTCTTCTAGCCAGAATTCGCATTTACTGAGCTTCGCATATAGCTGATTCGTCCTCAATATTTGTAATGCAATCCTCAAATGCTCCTCATGCTCTTCCTTGGTCTTTGAATAGATTAATATATCATCAATGAAAACCACTATGAATTGATCTAGATGAGTCCTGAATATACTATTCATCAACTGCATAAAGGCAGCAGGGGCATTGGTTAGTCCACAAGGCATAACAACAAATTCATAGTGCCCATACCTGCTCCTGAACGCGGTCTTATAAATGTTCTCATCTTTGATTCTTAGTTGGTGATATCCCGACGTGAGATCAATCTTTGAGAAATACTTGGATCCAGATATTTGATCGAATAACTCATCGATTCTCAGCAATGGATATTTGTTCTTGATAGTGAGATGATTCAACTGTCGATAGTCGATGCATAACCTCATGGATCCATCCTTTTTATTCACAAATAGTACAGGTGCTCCCCACGGGGAAGTACTCGGCCTGATAAATCCTTTCTTCAGAAGCTCCATCAATTGTTCCTTTAACTCCTTGAGTTCAGCAGGGGACATCCTATAAGGTGCCTTAGAAACTTGACCAGCACCAGGGATCAAGTCGATGGTGAAGGTAACTTCTCTTTGTGGGGGTAGTCCAGGCAAATCTTCCGGAAACACGTCCGGAAATTCTTGCACAACAGGGATGTCTTCTAGCTTAGTCTATTTAGTCTCCTTAATGGTGACAAAAGTAAGGAAAGATATACATCCATTCATTATTAGCTTGCTAGCTCGGAGAGCCGAAATAAGAGGTGACTTGTTCTGACTCTTAGGGCTAGTATAAACTAGTTCCGGAAACTCCTTGAAAGTAACCTTGCTATTACGGCAATCAACAGTTGCCTGGTACTTGGATAACCAATCATCTCCTAATATGATATCATAGTCCTTCATATCTAGGCATATGAGGTCAATAGGAAGGTTTCTTCCTTTAACCAGGACTTCACAATTTTGGTAATGGTGAACAATATCGGCCTCGTTTCCGACAGGAGTTGAAACAACTAATCTTATCCACTCTGGTTCCATAGATAATGGGTCAGCAAACTTCTTGGAAATAAATGAGTGCGATGCACCAGTATCAAATAAGACATATGCAGACTTAGAACAAACTTGCAGTGTACCTTCCACTAGTCCGCCTTCGTCTTGTTCTGTCTCCTTAATAGCTTGGAGGCGTGCATTCTTCGTTACCGGGCGTTTCCCATCACCGGCTTGATCATTGAGCAACGGGCAGTTGGGAATCCGATGATCACGGCTCCCACAATGGAGACAAGCTCCAAGTTTTCTCCAACATTTTTCGGCCTTATGTCCGGCCTTGTCACAGTGTTTACACACCACTTTAGAAGGGGTGGTGGTAATGGAGAAAGGTTTGGTCTTTTTGAACTTTTGCTCTTGGGAAGGAGTTCCTCCATTATTTGGCCTCTTCTTGTTGAAATTGGGTTTGAAGGAACTAGAACTAGTGACCTGTTCCTTCTTATCTTTCCCACGAATCCTATCAGATAGTTCCGTGGCATCTTCTAATAACTGGGCTCGTCGTACCATCTCCGAATAGACTTGTATGTCCATCGGTGCCAGCTGTGTGATATATTGGGGCCTGAGTCCATTAAGAAATCTTCTAATTTTCATCTTCTCAGTACTGACTAGATGTTTCGCATACCGGGACAACCTAGAGAATTGTGCCTCGTACTCCACTTCCGACAAGGATCGTTGCTTAAGAGCGGCGAACTCGGCAGCTTTCTTCTCCTGAATTCGGTCTGAGAAATACTTAGTTTTGAAATGTTCAACAAATTCCTCCCAAGTAACTTGGCCTTGCTCTAAGGTGACTTCTACTGACTCCCACCAGCATCAGGCGTCTCTCTCCAGTTGAAATGTGGCTAATAAGACTCTCTCTTGGTCCGTGCGTTGCATAACTCTAAAGATACGTTCCGTCTCTCGGATCCAGTGCTCGGCGTCATCCGGATCAGTGGATCACATGAACTTAGGAGGGTTCATGTTTCTAAAGCTTTGATGGAGATTTCCCGCTCCACGGTGCGCACCACCTTGTGCCACCTGTTGAAGTGCCTGCGTCATGCCTTGAATAGTGTGTGGCATGTTATGCCACTGAGCACGTTCGTCAGCCATTGTCCTACGAGGATTTTAGATAACTAATTAATATGAGATTCGACCAAGAATTGAGTATCTAGATTACCTTAACCCATGGTTCTACCCAATCTCACCGGTTAAAGGTTTTAAACCTATCCTTGGACTTGGGTTTCCTAGGAATTGAATATCCTAGGCTCTGATACCACAAAACTGTCACGTCCCAAGCACGGAAGGAACCCGGAGATGCGTGATGAGTTTATATCAATCATGTCAATCAGAGCGTTAGTGTATTCAACACAAAGATAGAGCACGCAAGAGTAAAATAACCCAATCCTTTATTTCATCAAAACCTTCAAAGTACTTCTATTACAATCCTCGTAATGAGAATACTGGGACTCAAATAAAGTAAAAATACAACAGAAGGCTCAAGAAAATTGAAAGTATAACACTAGTAGACGCTTGGATAATTGGAGTAGCTCTAATCTCATCACTCTTGACTTTCCCATCTGATTGAGTTTCATCCTCGTACTTACCTGAAAAATAAGGGAGAAACACTATGTGAGCGAACGCTTAGTAGGGTTATATCTCAAGAGCTAGCTTGCTTTAAGTAGATTATATGTTACATGAAATGTAATAAGCTATGCATGCTCGCATAAAATGACAATAGAGAATGTATAACAAAAGAATAGAGAATGTATATCAAGTGATAGTGAGTGAACTAGCAAGTCTTACAAGAACTCATGTTAAGATACCAAGATAATCAAGCACGTATATCTATCATGTCAAGTGATCATGTCATGTCAAGAATTGGCTATCATATTTCAAGTAAGTACAATAAATACCCTTTTCGGGTCACGCAAGTCATGTCATGTCAAGTCAAGTCAAGTACGAGATTTGTGGAATGTCTATCAAGCTAGTCATGCACTTCGATACAATACCATACCGTGATCATTACAACTCCTATGGGCACTAGTACTTTTGGGTGCTCCTCCCCGGACCAGATCGGGCCCTATATGCGCAGACATTGATCATGTATTTTCGACATCCACTATAGTATAGCCAATATAGATTTTCAAAGGAATATGCTTGTAGGATTTTTAAGGTAGATCTTGTAGAATAGAATCACAAGGATTGAACATGTAGGGACGATAATAACGGTATAACCACGATTCATATTAAAACTAGGTGGAATCAGCTCCCTAACTTGGGTGCCATGACAATAAGAATAAGCGCTCATATAGGGATGGTCGCTCGTTCTTGTACATGATACGGTAGATAGAATTAGTGTCCACAAGTATGGCACATCATTCTTAAGAAGTATTAATGGCATGGTTTCTCATTCTATTAATTAAAGAGTATTCTCATGACATCAAAATAGCATATCATGAGGGCCGGTATACCATGTTTCTTTAGAGTGACATGGAAATCAAGTAGTGTCATGGGTTTTGATGGTACAACCTGCTCGGCTGCCTTGAAGGAATCCAAGGCTAGCGGAGTCTTACAGAGATCTCTATGATAAAGTCACCGGTCCAAAGGATTGGAATGTCCTATGGAGGGTTCATCTATCACCGAGAAATAGTGGGTAAACGATAAAACAACGTGAAACATGGGACTATATTCTTGGAATGGAATATAGTGCCGATATATAACCAACCGACAGTGGTTACAGAAAATCACGAAAATCAGGAAAACAGTGAATTGACGCCTTAGGTCACGTCTTCATTTCATGAAATGGTGCCCTTCTCAGGGTCGTCATTTCAATAAGTGACGACTGTTCGCACAGTCGCTGCATCCAGATACTGTTAATATTAAAATCTGTAAATATTCTCAAGTTTCAGATATTATCTAAATGGCGACTTAGATTAAGTCTTCAATTTAGTAAACAGCGCCTTTGTCAGGGGCGTTATATATCAAAATGATGGCATGGTACATGTCGTTATTTTCAATATGGTAATCAGACCAGAAATAATTCAAAATTTCCAGATTATCACTAAATAGCGCCCGAGTGTAGGGGCGTTCATTCAATTGACGACCCAGAAGCGGTCGTTATTTCTTTGTCGTCTGATTTGCACCGGGTATGTACAATCATAGACACATGGTTCTTAGAGTATGTCCAATCAAAATTCTAAAGACATGAACTGATAGAGAAAAATAGCAAGAATTTATGGACATGATCATGCATTAGTTTACATGTAAGGGTTCACAGTTATTAAATTTTGAACATTATGTAATTATTAATTATCTAACGAATTGGCGACTATTTGCACGGTCGTCAGATTAAATAGCGCCCTAGACTGGGTCGCTAATTCAATTCTTACAGTAAAATAATTAAAAACTCAATCTAGAGCGATAGCTGCAATCTCTTACAGACCTACATGCATGTACAAGCCTAAAATTATTAAATTTGGCTTAACACTTGAGAAAACCTACCTTGTTTGAAGTTTTGGTTGATGATCGATGCAGAACGGTGATGAGATATGCAATATTCCGATACTCTGTTTTCAACAGAGATCTCGACAGCAGCAATATGAAGAAGAAGCTTGGATGAACTATCAAGAGCAACAGCTCTTATCAAAGGAAATATCAGTGCCCCTTCTATGGAGCTGCTGGAAGATGATTTCAGCAGCACCGCAACACCTTTAAGAGGAAAATAGAGAAGCAGCGGCTTCCCACGGCAACATCAAAGCAGCAGTAGAACAAGGAAGAAGAAGATGATTATTCCATGTTCCCAGTAAGAAGATGATGCCTTCGCCGTAGTATTAGGAAGAGGAAGAAGTTGAAGAACTTCTTTATGTTCTTCAGGCTCTAGGTAACAGCAAGAGGAAGACGAATCGCAGTAACAAGATGTCTTTGGCAAATAGTGTCAACATGGGTTCGATGGAGGGGATGGTATTTATAGGAGAAGGAATCCTAATGGATTCTAGGAGTTCGATTAGAACTAAAATTTCCTAGGTAGAATCCTTACTAAACTTAAATATACATGTATCAATCCCTTTCTTAATCAAAACTTACCCAGTTAACATCCATGTTCGAACCAAACACCAACGGGTTCTGTTTGTAAATGACGCCTAAGGTTGGGGCGTTATTTTAAAATGATGCCTCTGTACACAGTCTTCAATTTTTTTATATGACGCCTGTCAAGAGGGCGTGAATTTTTAAAATGTCGCCTGCGTGAACAGTCTTCAATTAAATGACGACCTGATCGGAGGCGTTATTCATTTTGGCCCCTTTTTGTTATATGTTTTAAGTGTATATGAGTTGAAATTTTATCATTGGTTTTAAATCTTTTAATCTATTTAAGATTTTATTCTTTTAATTTACCAGGGTTGCTACAATATTGCTATCTAAGGTTTAGTGTTTTGGTTTGAATGAATTTCAATGTGCCTAGATTGGGATTAATCAATTTCTCAAGTATTTGGGGTTTCAATAAAGCTTTAATTGTGTTCTTATTTTTGTTAGAGAAAATGTTTAGTTTGTTCTGATCTGTCTGTGTTATTTTATTAAACCAGACAGAAAGTGTCGACTCTAAGAGTCGACACTTTCTGGCCTGTGTGCTGTTTTAGTGGCTGACAGAACACCCTGAAAAGTGTGTCGACTCTAAAAGTCGACACTTTCTTTGGTGCGTCCGGATCGTGTTTTCCGGATTGATTTCGAACACCCCATTTCCTGATCCGATTGTCTTGCCTTTTTACCCCAGTACCCTTAGTATAGTTAAGTATCTTAGAAGGGTTTGGCTATGGTTTTATAAGGGCTTTGTGGTCTTTTGAACCTCGTATGCTGCTATATATATTCATGATGTGGACTTCGAAAAAGATATATACGAAACACACAAGTGCTAACATTCTATCTTTCTTGTAGGAGAAGAAAGGGGAGAAGGGGAGGAGCTGAGGAAAGACTTCGGGTTTTCATCTACTTCTGATCATTTCTGGAGTTCGTGATTGAAGAAGAAAAGGAGCGAAACGAGAAGGGGAACGTGAGGATGTTCTCATCGTCGACATTCAGCTACCCTCCGACCCGAGGCTTAGAGAAGACATTCTATAGCCCATTCTTTCCATGGAGATTTTATTCTACATCTTGTTTATGCTTAGTGGAGTCATTAGCTTCAGGTTTCTATGCTTGTATTGAACATATCTTGTTTTCCAAATTTCAACTCTGTAAGTCTGTTGACCATCTATGAACGGTCGTGTTACTCTTGTGCCACGGGTGTTGCGGCTAGTGTATGTGTGACTGTTGATCCGTGTAGGATCGTGTAGGAGACGTTGTCTCCATGTCTCTTGGAGCGAAAGCTCCGTGTGCTTCATTGAAACGAGTGGATCCTCACCGGTTTGGTGAGGGGTGGATGTAGGGAGCCCGTCGTGGTCCCGAACCACCTAAAAAATATGTCTCGCATCTGTGTGTCTGTGGTTTGCCTATATATATATATATATATATATATATTGTTCTTGTTGATCGTGTGAGAATGGTAAGCTTGAGAGAATTAATTTTTTTATAGCTTATATTTCGTGCAATCATTTTCTGTGTTGGTAGTTATTTCAACTCGCTGCGTTAAAATTTAAAAACTACCACTGCGTTTGGCGGGGACAATTCAACCCCCCTTCTTGTCCATACGAGAACCTAGGGACAACACGGTTGAGACCCAATGACCGACCTTTAGTCCCATGAGTGCCTCGGACACCCCGTGGGTACCGTGACCGTGTTTTTGGGTGTCCAGAGGTACCATTTTACCTCGATTAGCGTGCCCATGGGTTTAAGGGTCCGGGTGACCCTCTTGTGTTCCGGGCTTCTATGCTTTCGCTAGATCGAGTCGCCATGGGTTGACATGAGTGCAGAGGGCTATTCCCACACGTCGTTAGCTTCGTTGGAACGTGGTTTCTATGTAGGCCGTGGGTATGGCCGGTGGATTGTGAGTCCATTTACCTAGCCTAGGGCTGGAGGGTTTCTTCCCTTCCCTTTGGAAGGGATTGACCTCGGCGGTCACGAGCCACCTTGAGCATTATATTACCGAGGTTTTTGACCTAGGGATAGGCCAGATTGACGGCCTGGGGCTATCCTATACGACGGTCTTGACCCTGAGCCCTATGACTCAAGGATCGTTGGTTTAATAGCTTTTAGTGGACTGCCTGGAGTCCGGTGGTAGCATGCCACCTGTTTCCCAAGCTGGATGTGACAGGTCCTGTGCGTGGCCTGTCCGTGTTCTGGTGGTTTCCACCGAGAGCTACTTTTGTGGTGACCCCCACTCGTCGTAGCTTCCTGGGCACGCTTGTGCCAACCCACCTGAGCGTAGGTGGAGAGCTATAGTGGCTTGCCTGGGCACGTGTGTGCTAACCCACCTAGGGGGTAGCTTTAGAGCCACACCGGTTAGAGACGGTTTTTAGGCTGGTTTGTCGTAGGGCCTCCCCTATAGCGGCTCGAGTCTGGGTCATGAGCAAAACCAGCTAGAGGGCCTTCGAAGACTTTTGACATGGTATAGGCATTTAGTGTGTGCACACATGGTCGGGGACTTCGGGCGCGTGCTAACGAGCACGACCCCGACTAGACCCTTATTTTTACTACAGTTGTGTGGTGTCTCGGTTTCTGCCTAGGGCGAGAGAGACACCTGAGGCGTGGAATAAGTCGTCGGTGGATGCTTCCAGCCATGCTTTGAGTGGGCAGGTGCCCACGTCACGGGACGCGAGTTTCCGTGACTCGAGAGTCCATTTTTTGACCGTGAGGCGTGGTTTCTCGGACCGTTTCTATGTGTTTCCCGATGTTGAGGCCATGGTCGCTCGGTAGAGTTACCGGGGCTTCACCCCTTGGCTGGGTCAGGTTCACGACAGTGAGGTTGTGACAGTACCCGTGGACCGGTTGGTCCATGTTAGGCCCCGTCTTGGTGACAGGCCTCCACGACAGAGTTGTAGTGTGTTTTCCCCTCGGTAGCTGTGGTGTTAGGTAGTCTGGTCCCCCGACTGTGAGATCGGCGTGTGTTTCCCGTTACCGGTAGGAGTAGCAATAGAGCCGAGGTTTTTCTGACCATCGTGTTTGCCGCTCTCGCCGTTGTTGCTGCTTTTCGCTATCGTCATGTTTACGGTTGGGGTTCCGCGGGACCCCTACCGAGCCAGTGATAGGAGGCTCACCCCTACTTTTCAAGTGTGACGGTTCTTCCTCGAGGTTCGAGGGTGCTGCGCGGAGGTTTCTAGGTGCCAGCTCGCTGGGCGGAGTGTTCACTCGGCATTGGGTACGTTCTATTTTCTGTAGACTATACTTTATTTTGGCCTAGACTCTGTAGTAGTTTATTATTGTTATTCCTGATGTATTTCTTATTTCTGTGTATATTGCCACTCACACACACCTTTTAACCCTTTCGAGCCCTCCGGCTCATGGGCGGCGGACCAGGATTCGAATGATATCGGGTTCTTCCTGGTATCCGGATCTTGGGTTGTTACATTCTGACTGGGATTTAATCCCACTCCCTTATCAAACTTGCCGTATACTCGGCAAACATTTGCACGGGTTTTGTATCCGTCTCCATCACGCTTTCAACACGGACTTCTGTCCGAACACAAAATGATCGAGAAACGACCAACATGATTTAAACGTTCATACCGCAATCCGGGGGAATTTTATCACAGTTTCGAGATCTCATTATCTCATTTCATCAACATTAATTTTAGGCCGTAGGGCCCCTTTTCCTAGTGATCAATCAAGGTCCATCCCCTCTCCGAGGGGATATAATTAACGTCGTAGCCTTTACGACATGGATGGTTTTTATCCCAACATGAAACTCACAATCGTCCGATCAATCAAACGGCGCGCATCAGTGGCTTCTTTGAAGCCGAAATAAATCGTCACTTTGTGACTGGCACGCCCACGTACTAAATAAATGGAATAAATGAACTAACAAATGAATAAACGAACAAATGAACAAACTAAAAGAGATCTCAAAAGTGCATCCACAAGTTTCGCACTCCCGGTGGGAAATAAACCACTCTTCTCTCCTCGTCGGGATTTGGGGCCCTACAGCCTCCTCTTGAAATTCTAACTATTTTACTTGCAATTGTAGATCACACTTCGACGATTTCAATGGCCATCAGCTTCGGAACGTTAGCCATCGTAGGCCATGCCAACCATGGCTACCTCGCAGTGCCGATCAAGTTCGGCAACTTTCCACCGGTGGTGGGCTTCTCTAACTTCTTGGGGGTGGCCTTTGTCCATCTGCTGGAGACCGAGGGGCCTAAGCCCGTCGAAACCCACATCCCCGCCACGGGGACTTCTACCAAGCCTGTTGTTGCCGGGTTGCCAGCAACTACTACTGGCCACACGGTGGTCAAAACTGTGGGCTATCTTGTCCACCATGTCCGTTTCGACACGAGCTCCATTAGCAAGAACACGGCATCCCGCCGAAGAAAGAGTCAAAAGAATGTTTGTGACGCCTCGTACTCTATATCGTCGAGGTATTATCCACTTTAGCCTATCGACCTCACGGTTTTGTCTCTTTCTAACAATGATCGACTCCAGAATGTGGTACTTCCCAGGAGGTCACCCATCCCAGTATTACTCCCCATTAAGCATGCTTAACTTCGGAGTTCTTTTTAAGAATTGAGCCGATACTTCACAAGCCACCTTAGTGATATAGAGTACAACTTAGCTATATTTGAGGGTGTCACAATCTACCCCTCTTATGTAGGCGACGTCATCGTCGCTGGGCACATATAACACACAATCAAACTCCAAAGCAGTTAGGACTCTAGAGGTGGTCCCTAAAAGCTCAAGAGGTGGCTCCTACTATGTAGCACTTTGTCCCATTGCGGGTTCAAGAGGTGACTCCCATAGCGTAGCACTTTACCCTGCATGGCACTTAGTTCCCACACTTCCGGGTAGGGTATAGCTCTGATACCATTCTGTCATGCCCCATACTCTATACCATCGAGGTATTATCTGCTTTGACCTACTAGTCTCATGGTTTTGTCCCTTTCTAACAGTGATCGGCTCCAGAATGGGGGACTTCCCAGGAGGTCACTCATCCCAATACTACTCCCCATTAAGCACGCTTAACCTTGGAGTTCTTTACAAGAACTGAGTCGATACTTCAAAAGGCACCTCGGTGATATAGAGTACAACTTAGATATATTTGAGGGTGTTACAATCTAACCGTCTTACATAGGCGACATCCTCATCGCTGGGCACATATAGGATGCAATCAAACCCCCAGGCAAGTAGGACTCTAGAGGTGACCCCTACAGGCTCAAGAGGTGGCTCCCACTATGTAGCACTTTGTCCCATTGCATGCTCAAGAGGTGGCTCGCAAAGTGTATCACTTTACCCTGCATGGCATTTAGTTCCCACACTTCCGGCTAGGGTATGGCTCTGATACCATTCTGTCACGCCTCGTACTCTATACCGTCGAGGTATTGTCCATTTTGGCCTACTGGCCTCACGGTTTTGTCCCTTTCTAACAGTGATCAACTCCAGAATGTGGGACTTCCCGGGAGGTCACCCATCCTAGTACTACTCCCCATTAAGCACGCATAACTTTAGAGTTCCTTTTAAGAATTAAGCCGATACTTCAAAAGGTGCCTCGGTAATATAGAGTACAACTTAGCTATATTTGAGGGTGTCACAATCTACCCCTCTTATATAGCCGGCATCCTCGTCGCTGGGCTCATATAGGATGCAATCAAACCCCCAGGCAGGTAGCACTCTAGAGGTGGCCCCTACAGGCTCAAGAGGTGACTCTCACTATGTAGCACTTTGTCCCATTGCGAGTTCAAGAGGTGGCACCCATAGCGTAGCACTTTGTCCTGCATGGCACTTACTTCCCACACTTCCAGCTGGGGTATGGCTCTGATACCATTCTGTCACGTCCCGTACTCTATACCATCGTGGTATTGTCCGCTTTGGCCTACCGACCTCACGGTTTTGTCCTTTTCTAACAGTGATCGGCTCCAGAATGTGGGACTTCCCGGGAGGTCACCCATCCCAGTACTACTCCCCATTAAGCACGCTTAACTTCAGAGTTCTTTTCAAGGACTGAGCTGATACTTCAAAAGACGCCTCGTTGATATAGAGTACAACTTAGCGATATGGTATAGAGTACTGGGGATGACAGAATGGTATCAGAGCCATACCTCAGCCGGAAGTGTGGGAACTAAGTGCCATGCAGGGTAAAGTGATACGCTATGGGAGCCACCTCTTGAACCCGCAATAGGGCAAAGTGCTACATAGTGGGAGCCATCTCTTCAGCATATAGGGGCCACTTCTAGAGTCCTACCTGCATAGGGGTTTTATTGTGTGCTATATGTGCCCAACGATGAGAACGCCGTCTATATAAGAGGGGTAGATTGTGACACCCTCAAATATAGCTAAGTTGTACTTTATATCACCGAGACGCCTTTTGAAGTATCGGCTTGGTTCTTGAAAATAACACCGAAGTTAAGCATGCTTAATGGAGAGTAGTACTGGGATGGGTGACCTCCCGAGAAATCCCACATTCTGGAGCTGATCACTATTAGAAAGGGACAAAACCGTAAGGTCGGTAGGCCAAAGCTGATAATACCAAAGCGGAACATTGGGTAAAGGAGGTTGAAAGGATATTTCAGATAATGTAATGTTCGGACCAAGATAAGGTCTGGTTGGCTGCATTTCAACTAGAAAAGGATGCTAGGGCAAGGTGGGAGTCTGTAGAAGCAACCTTGCCCGATAATCGAGTATCATGGGAAGAATTCTTAGCATATTTTAATGATAAATATTTTTAGGAGAGAATTAAATAAAGGAAGGATTTAGAAATCGCATCACTGAAGTAACAGAGTATGTCCGTGGCCGAGTATGAGGCCCAATTCTCAAGATTGTCACGTTATGCGCCTCATCTGATTATGACCGAGAAAATGAAGGGTAAAAGGTTTACGGACGAGTTAAGACTTTAGCTCTTTCCCCAGTTGGCACCAATAGATATACAATCTTATCCGGAGATGGTTAAAAGCGCTCAATTGTTAGAGGATGCCTTGGAAAGAGTCAAGGATCGGAGAGAAAAGAAGGAGTTAGCAAGGAGAACCGAGACTAGTAAGAAGAGACCTAATGATAACAATGGATCTTCTAATGGCAAGAAGTTAAAAGGAGCAGATAGGCATAATGGAGTGCCGTAAAAGAGGTGTAAACATTGTGGGAAAAGAAATCATCGGTCGGAGGAATGTTGCTGGAAATTATGTGTATGCCTTCGTTGTGGAAGCAAGGACCACAAGGTAGCAAGTTGTTCTCTTCCAAAGGATCAACCTCCGTAGGCTAAAAACCTCGATGGGGCACGACGTCAAGGAAAGCTTCAATCTTTGAAAGAACTTACCAATGGAGTAGGGAGAGGTATCCCCTTAACCTTAAGCTAGTCCTATTCCATTCCATTAAAGTAGATTCCATTCATTACCTTCCTAGCATATTGATGGTAACTATGATCATGGTGTAATATTTTAAGTTATTTTGGGAAAGAACTATCAGGTGAATTTGGGGACCAAATTCTTTTAAGTGGGGGAGGGTGTAGCATCCCGATAAATTATAGAAGATAAAAATCCATCCATAAATCAAAATAATATAATTTTATATATAAGAAGTATAACCCAATGGAAATCCACCACAAATAAATAAAACCCAACCCAATTAATGATAATACTAAAAGTGTCTTATTAAGCAACCCTAAATAATAATAAAAAAGGCTTTAACCCAATAGTCAATAGGCTTTAGCAAAAAGGAATCCTGTGAAAGATAAAATGGGCTTTCAAAGGCTTTATATTAAACCCATACACAATGGACTTCTCATTCAAGACTATAAGTATGATAAAGGGGCCATTAGCCAATGGGTGTCCATGTTAAACCCATGTATGTTTGAAAGGTGCACGGGAGTATTAGGGCTCCTGCGATCCAAAAAGAGGTAGCGGCGGTGGTTTTAGCAGGGAGAAACTTATCACGGAAAGTTTAACCCCCACTAGGAGTCATGCACGTAAAGGGGTTTTTCCCTTATAAATGCCACCCGTTCGAACGCACGAAGGGAACTGCTTGTTGACACCCGTTTTATGACTAATGACTTGGGTTATCTCCTTATTTATTTTATGATGTCTCGGGTTGTTCACTGGTTATTGGGCCATCTTTTAGTCATTTTTTGGGCTTATTTTAAGGGTCTCTCTCCCTGGTTGGGCCTAATTCCACTTGTTTTTTATCATTCAAGCTTATTGGGCCTGGATAAGGGCTACCAAGGATTTTATTGTGGACTTATCCAGAGATTTATTAGTCTTTATCTCGTTTGCCATGTCTCGTAGCCTTGCGGTCTATCGCACAACCATTTGGTATCGTTGGCGGTCCTTTGCAAGACCGTTAGGGAGGCAGAGAGTCTATTAGGTTTCTTTGGTCTTATCTCTTTATGATCGACCGAGCCTTGCGGTCCATCGGTCGACCGTTTTTCTCCCTTGCGGTCTATCGCAAGACCGTTAGGTTAAACAGAGAGTCCTGCTCTGTCTGTCCTTCCTTTCTTCGGCCGTGGTCGAATTAGAGTCCATGATTTAATATTTTCTCTTTAAGTAGTGATCCTCAGAAGCTTCTGTTTGTTTCCGTGGACTCTTGGGAGTATTATCTTCGAGATTTATCTAAGTTCAGGCCTATTTTTGTTTCGTTATCTCTCCAACTCGACCAGAGAGTTTGGGGGTCTATAAATAGAACTCTTGGTTTTATGGCTTGAGGAGAAGATTTCTGGAGCTTGCAACGAAGTGCTGCTACATTCTAGAGCAAGTACCAACCAGGGAGAAGTTGTTTCTGCATCCTTAATTCATCTGGTCCAGGGAGTATCAAGTTCCATTAGTGTTCCATGTGTCTTTCCCTCTCTTAACCCTAGTCTTCCTTTGCATCATCATAACATCTTTCTCTCTTCTTCTTCCACGTTCTTCTGCACTCACATCACGTTTTCAAACATCCTCCTACTTTTTACACACCCTAGAGGGGTTAAAAAATCACCAACCCCTAGGTATTCACCCTTCCTTTTATGCATCTTAGCTTAATTGCACTATAGATACTACACTTGTCGAAGGGCTAATTGGGTTGCTTTCTTCTGTGTGTTCGCTCTCTTTTGCAGGTTTACAAAGCTCACTACACGAGGCCCAACTCTTCAAGCCGGCCAAGAGTGGTGGAGATCCAAGTTCCACATCATTATTCTGGGTGCATTTAGCGACAGTTTGGCAGACCGTTTGGGGATCTTTGGCGGTCTATCGTTTGACCGTTTCTATTCGCCTGGCAGTCGTCTGAGGACCGTTTGTCTCCACAGCACCTGGTTGTTCTCTCCCGCGGGCGGGCGTGTTTTACTCGGCTCTTTCCAAGGTACGTAGTGTAGTTTCACTGCATTATTTACTTTGGTGGCGATCACATCTTTCCTTACTTGGGTATTTGTCATCATCCTTCTACTTCTTCCTTTGCTTTTAGTTGCTCCACACCCACGGTGTGTGCTTTCTTTATTCCTTTGCTCCATGCCCCGACGTGTGTTTAGTTTTATTCTTGCTTTATCTTTGCACTATTAAGATGACATGCCCACATGCTCTATGCCTGATGTTATTGATTGCTTGAGTTAGCACATCACCCACTTGCATCATATCTATATCTCACGCATCACACTACCATCACCCACACACACATAAGAAAATATCAACAACCTCTATTTTTTGACGATCACGGTGGGACATCTTGTGCCAATCGTGTTGAATTATTGTTTGACCTGCTATTCTCCGCTGTTCCCAGTAGTCCTTGTGTTTTCCTCGATTTTGCCATTTCATTTCTTGTTATTTTCTATTCTCTGATCTCTCGCGGTCTCCTCCCAGCCGTTTCTAGCCTAAAAGCGGTCTAGCGCTAGACCGTCTTATCTCCTTAGCGGTCCTCAGACGACCGTTTCTCCAGTTACAGGTACACATCCCGAGGGTGTTGATATTTCTATATTTTTTACTGATTCTTATTATCTCTGGGTGTTATCTGGTCTCCTCCTCTATTGTCACATATATTCATATCATTGTTTGCATATTGTTTGTTAGTTTCTAGGCAAGAAATTGCATGCACTCCGGTGCACATAGGATCATTCATCTCTCATATCATAGTTGCATTCCTACCTTGGTGTGTGATCCTCTCACCTCCATATTCCTTGTGGTCGACTAGGTGATCACATCCAGGACCTCCATAAGTCCCCGCGAGCCATGGATTCTCTCACGGAAGTCGGGCCGGTTGTATCTTTGCTACCCCGTATCTAGGTTGCATAAGTAAGGGAGAGTTTACACCTAGAATCAACCAAGTTCCCACCATCCTTCCCATTAAAAACCTATTGTTAGAGAGAACATCTTATTCAAATCACTAAGGTTCTAAAGAAGAAACGAATAATAATTTCTACATCATTATAACTTGGTTGATTTTGGTTGTCTTGTTCCCCTCCATTTTTGCATATTTCCCCTTGTTGGGTCATTTTTGTTTGATTTCTTATTGGTGCTTGTTTCTGTTGTCTTCATTTGATAGGTGCCACATTGTATGTGGAGTTAATTCCGATCCATAGGTTCATCTCCTAAGGGCAATTCCTCGTTCATTTCTTATTTCAATCCTTTATTTGACTCCATCATGTCTTCTTATGATTTCCCCCGTTCCCATGAGGAATCTCTCCCTCAAAAACTCCTAGAAGACCTGCCCAGGGTCACCCCACTTCAGTCTGGAGAAGGGTTCACCCCTCCTCGATCCTCTGCTTCCATGGAGGGCGATCAGTCCTCCATTTCCACCAACAATCCCACTAGTCACATTTTGCAAATGATGGCCCAGTTGGATCCGGCCCAACTTCAGGCCCTTTACCAGACCTTGCAAGGGTCAGGTGCCCCGTCGCCCACGATTGCACAGGGTCTGTCCACTTCTTCCATCTCTCAGTCTAAGGATGATGGGCCCGGGATTCCACCCATTCCTATTGATCTTACCCCGGTCTAGCCCAAATTTCTTCGATTCTCTAGTCTGGAGGCGGGTTAGTCCTCTGGCTCGGTCCCTCAAATTCTTGATAAAGGGAAGACTACTCTTCCTTCATCTGCCCAGATTAATCCTTACAGGTCCGTTCCATCGTTGCCACAAGTCCTTGTTGGCCCGGTCGATTTCGCTCGCCCTCAGCAAGGGGCGGCCCATGCTTATCCCAGTTTGGGTCATCCTTCGGCCCAATATCCTTCTTATGGGCCTTCCCCTCCTCCCGTTTACCCTTCGGCTCCTCGCCTTGAGCTCACTCCTTTCACTCCACCTACTCCATCTCGGGAGCAGGAACTCTTTGGTAAATGGGCCGCCATGTAGCAACAACTCGACTTCCTTCAAAAGTTGGTTGGCCCACAGTCTTTGGCAGACGTTCCCATTCCTAGCTTTCACAATATTTGATTCCCTCCTCAATCCGAGCTCCCCACATACCGCAAATATGACGGGAACAACAATCCATACATTCATTTGAGGGATTTCATGTATGAGTCAGTGCAATTCCAACACGATGATCGCCTCATGGCGTAGCTATTCCGTCGATCACTGGATGGAGTCGCACTAGAGTGGTTTTATGCTTTTCCACTGGAAGATGCTGAGAGCTTCAAAGTTGTCAAGGAGAAATTTATTCAGAGATTCCAAGACCGGGACGGCCTGGAATATTCGTTCACAGATCTGGTAGCCGATAAAATGAAAGCCGACGAGGACTTTGCTACTTATGCTGATAGATGGAGGCAGATGGTTACCCGTGTGCCCGGTCATATTCCGGAGGAAGAAAAGGTCAAGTTGCTCATCTCTAATGCTACACCTACCTTCCAAAATATCTTGGCCATGAATGATATTTCCAATATACACCAATTATACAGCCGGGCGAGGTTTATCCAAACCCAGTTTAAGGACTCCCCCATACACTCTCTCTTTGAGGCCCAAAAACCCAAATACAATAGGAAACCTCAGGGGCCTGTCACCGAAGGAGTTCAAACCAATGAGAAAGTGCAATCCGTGGCATTCCCTTTCCCCAACCAATCCGCACCACACATGTAAGACCCACATCTTAAGCGGATCCTTAGTGGTTCGGATCTAGGCTTTGTCCTGATCGTTTTGGCTATTTTTGTGGATTTTTAGGAGTTCGTTTGGCATTTATCGGAATTTGTTTAAGGTTAATGGCAATTAGGGTTAAGTTTTTAAAATAATAATTTTAATAATTTATATATATATATATATATATATATATATATCTCTCTCTCTCTCTCTCTCTCTCTCTCTCTCTCCCCACCGATTTCTCTCCCCCTCACTCGTTCTCTCTCTCACCCTCTCTCTCCCTCACGCGATCTCTTTCTCCCTCTCTCTCGGATTCGGCGTTGTGGGCCACGGATCGAGGCTTGGGAGGTATCATCGGAACCGGCTCGTCACGAGGAACGCGTAGGCGCTGACTCGTCGTGATTCGTTAGGCGTGGAGACGGGATGGGGCGAGAGGAGCCGCGGTGACCCCTTGCTTGCATGTGGCCCAAACTTGGTTTTCGTCGCGATTAAGGTAGGGGGATGGAATCCTTGTCTCGCTAGGATTGCATTGGCATAGCATGCACGCCCATTCGACGTCGTTTTCTTCAATTTCCATGCAAAATTCCATGTTAGTGTAATTTAGGCTAAATTCTTGAAAATCACTCCATGGGCATTGTTTTTATGTTTTGATGCATGCTTTAGTAGTATAGCATTGTGGTTTGGTAGGTTTTATAGTTTTTCTTTGTTTCCCCATCGATCCGGCTCGACCGAGAGGGGGCTTGGTTTTAAGCGGTTCAGTTTTAGCTCCCAGTCGGTGTGACGGTCCTACCAGGAACCGTCACACGTGTAACGGCCCTCACGGGACGCGTTACAGCACTGTAACGGCCCTTGGCAGGGGCGTCACAGTGTGTGTAACGGTCAGGCCCCTGACCGTTACACTCCTTTTGATTTCCGTTGACTTCGTGAGGCGGTTGGCCTGACGACCTGTCGGGCTGCCGTAAGGGTGCCGTAATGCGCCTCATGGAACGCGTTACACCCTGTGCAAACTGCGGTTGCAGTTTTTGTCTCGGGTGGCTATAACGGCCAGGGTCGAGCGCGTTACAGTTCATGTAACGTGCCACACCCCGACCGTTACACACTGTAACGCGGGTACTGTAGACCGCTACATTCCCTGGGGTTTTCAAAAGCCGTCTGCTTGTTCGATTCCGATAGAGTTGCTTTCACTTCCTTGTGATGGAACCACTAGTCGTAGCCCAGCGACAGAGTGTGTCGTCCCACCCGGGAGAGGTGGAGGGGTGTTCCCATTGAACGGTTTGTAAGCTAGTTACCGTGGGCCCTTGCGGTTACCGTTGCGTCCAACTGGGGGGGAAAACTAGCTAGAGGCCAGGCTCTAGGCAGGAGTCAGTGTGTGCACACGTGGTCGGAAACTTGGACTGGCACTGACGAGTGTTGCTCTGACTAGTACTTGGTTTGGTCCTGTTACGCCTCTCGCTTGTCGTGAGCCAGACTTGTGAGTTACCGAGACGCAGTGTAAGTCGTCAGGGGACGCATCTGGTCTTGTTCTTCTAGTGGGTTGTTCCGTCTCTCACTTCACTTGGTTAGTGTTGGTTTATTCTATTTGTAGATTTATTTCCTATCGTTAGTATTTATTTAATTGTGCATCTGCTTGTTTATTACTTAAATGCATGCTCTAATTACTTTTATATTCGCATGCTTGTCTGCTTAGTTTGAGGTAGGGATCCGTGTGACCCCTACTGAGTCTGGCTGTGACTCACCCTTCCTTCTTTCAGGTGAGCCGCCCCAGTCGTCTGCCGGTTCTGCTCGGGGTTGTGCCGAGCGTCGTTAGAGTGCCAGCTGTGTTGGTTTGTCTTTTGTTCTGTTCTGCCGGGGTATGCCCCGTGTAGTTGTACAGTGGACCTCTGTTATTGTAAATCTGGACTATTGTATATATTTTACCACTCTGATATTTTAAATTGCTTCCGCACTTAATTATTAATTGTTGTCCTAATTAATATTGCACGCCTGCGGTCTCAATTCGTTATGCAACTCCTCAGCAAACTCCACTAACCCTTCAGGGGCCTCATCAGCCTCTTGGGTGGCTTCCCCAGTTCTTGGTATCGGTGTATCGATGTTATCGGTATATCGGTATCCGGAGCTCTGTGTCGTCACAGTTGGTATCAGAGCCGTGTTGAGGATTTGTATTAGGAATTGGAACTTGCGCTGGTCCAGAGCTAGTCCACTGTGTCGTCTGTTGCTGGCTTAGGGTGTTTCTCGTGATTATTGATGGTTTTTCCGTTATCGTGTGTTTCCTACGTTCAAGATGTTGCCTCGTGGATGGCAAAAGGCTCGGGCTCCGCGGAAGGAGAGTGGCACTTCCTCTGCCCTAGCTGTGTCAGCCCCTGTTAACCCTGCTCCTCGTGAAGAAGTGCCAGGTGGCCATGGTAGAGCGTTGAAGGAATTCCTGCTGTTCCACCCACCGACGTTCGAGGGTCAATCAGATCCAGAGGTAGCTAGAGCGTGGCTCGATGCCACTGTGTGCGTGTTCCAGTCAATGGAGTGCGCAGATGATGAGCGAGTCATGTTGGCTACTTATCAGCTTCAAGGTACCGCACGCACGTGGTGGACCGCAGAGTGGGAAGTTGCCTTCCGTTCTCATCCGCTTCGGCAAATCACCTGGGCTGAGTTCGTTGCTGCTTTCGAGCGTGCTTACACTACAGCCTGTCTCAAGTTAGCGAAGATGTATCAGTTTCTGGAGCTGATGCAAGGTGACATGACTGTGTTGCAGTACCGAGATAAGTTCATCGAGTTGGGCAGGTACGCGCCCCATATTTTTGCTGATGAAGCTATGAAGACTCAGCAGTTTTTACGCGGGCTGAAAGCGGAATTGAGCCTGCCGTTGTTTGCTACCCGAGTGTCTGAGTTGGATTCAGCGTACCAGGCAGCTGTTGTAGTGGAGATGGAAATGGCAAGGACTCGAGGGCTTTCTCAGGCAAGAATGGTGCAGCCGACTGTGCAGTTTCAGCCGACTTACCAGCCGTCTGTCCCAGGAGTTCCTTCCGCCGTTCCTGCTGTCAGCAGTGTTCTTCCTTCTTTCGACTCCCATTTTTGGCAATTCAACAACAAGAAGTCGAAGAGGAAGTTTGAGCATTCGGCGCCTTCCGATCCGAGTCAGTTGTCCGTTTCTTCTGTTCGACCGCGTCAAGATTTTTCCAGTGGTCAGCAGCGTCCGTGTTTGAGGTGTGGTGGCAGTCATCCAGGCGTGTCGTGTTCTTTGCCGATCGTCTTTTATCGCTGTGATCAGCCGGGTCACGTAGCTCGAGACTGTCCGCTAAAGCCGAGGCCGGTGCAGTTCTCGCAGTTTACCCAGCCGCAGCAGCCTCAGTTTCATCTTCCTCCGCCGCCTCAACCTCAGCCGTCTTATCTACCTGGTCCAGTTCCTTCCCAGCAGTCTTCTGCAGCCAGCCGTCCTCCGAGAAGCAGAGTTACTCACATCACTCGTGCAGAAGCTGTGGCAGCTAATCTGGTAGAAGGTACGATTTGAATTTTTGGTCGTCCAGCTCATGTTCTTTTCGATTCTGGTGCTACTTATTCTTTTGTGTCCGAGGATTTTCTTGCTCGCATTGAGGAGCCGATGACCAAAGTGTCCTGTAACTTGCTCGTGGAGTTACCCTCTGGAGATTTCATTTCTACTCCGGTGTGCCTGGAAGATTCCTCTATCGTCGTCAGCAATCGGTAGATGCCTGCGAAGCTATATACATTGTAATTGGCCGAGTACGACGCTATTCTAGGCATGGACTGGCTGGAATTGTATAGTGCCGTGGTTGACTGCAGATACAAGCGAGTCTATTTTATACCACGCGGGAAGCCAGCCTTCTATTTCCATGGTATCCATTTCTGTTCTTTTCATTTGTTTATTCCTGCCGTAGGTGTAACTTTCTTTCAGTTTCCTCCTTGTCCTTCCGTTTAATTTCGTGGATGAAATTCTTTTTAGGGGGGAGGGACTGTAAGACCCGCGTCTTAAGCGGATCCTTAGTGGTTCGGATCTAGGCTTTGTCCTGATCGTTTTGGCAATTTTTACAGATTTTTAGGAGTTCGTTTGGCATTTATCAGAATTTGTTTAAGGTTAATGGCAATTAGGGTTAAGTTTTTAAAATAATAATTTTAATAATTTATATATCTATATATATATATCTCTCTCTCTCCCCACCGATTTCTCTCTCCCTCACTCGTTCTCTCTCTCACCCTCTCTCTCCCTCACGCGATCTCTTTCTCCCTCTCTCGGATTCGGCACTGTGGGCCGCGGATCGAGGCTTGGGAGGTATCATCGGAACAGGCTCGTCGCGAGGAACGCGTAGGCGCTGACCTCGTCGCGATTCGTCGGGCGTGGAGACGGGACGGGGCGAGAGGAGCCGCGGCTACCCCTTGCTTGCATGTGGCCCAAACTCGATTTTCGTCGCGATTAAGGTAGGGGGAAGGAATCCTTGTCTCGCTAGGATTGCATTGGCATAGCATGCACGCCCATCCGACGTCATTTTCTTCAATTTCCATGCAAAATTCCATGTTAGTGTAATTTAGGCTAAATTCTTGAAAATCACTCCATGGGCATTGTTTTTATGTTTTGATGCATGCTTTAGTAGTATAGCGTTGTGGTTTGGTAGGTTTTATAGTTTTTCTTTATTTCCCCATCGGTCCGGCTCGACCGGGAGGGGGCTTGGTTTTAAGCGGTTCGATTTTGGCTCCCAGTCGGTGTGACGGTCCTACCAGGAACCGTCACACGTGTAACGGCCCTCACGGGATGCGTTACAGCACTGTAACGGCCCTTGGCAGGGGCGTCACAGTGTGTGTAACGGTCAGGCCCCTGACCGTTACACTCTTTTTGATTTCCGTTGACTTCATGAGGCGGTTGGCCTGACGGCCTGTTGGGCGGCCGTAAGGGTGCCGTAACGCGCCTCATGGAACGCGTTACACCCTGTGCAAACTGCGGTTGCAGTTTTTGTCTCGGGTGGCTGTAACGGCCAAGGTCGAGCGCGTTACAGTTCATGTAACGCGCCACACCCCGACCGTTACACACTGTAACGCGGGTACTGTAAACCGTTACATTCCCTGGGGTTTTCAAAAGCCGTCTGCTTGTTCGATTCTGATAGAGTTGCTTTCACTTCCTTGTGATGGAACCACTAGTCGTAGCCCAGCGACCGAGTGTGTCGTCCAACCTGGGAGAGGTGGAGGGGTGTTCCCATTGAACGGTTTGTAAGCTAGTTACCGTGGGCCCCTGCGGCTACCGTTGCGTCCAACGGGGGGAAAAAACTAGCTAGAGGCCTGGCTCTAGGCAGGAGTCAGTGTGTGCACACGTGGTCGGAGACTTGGACTGGCACTGACGAGTGTTGCTCTGACTAGTACTTGGTTTGGTCCTGTTACGCCTCTCGCTTATCGTGAGCCAGACTTGCGAGTTGCCGAGACGCAGTGTAAGTCATCAGGGGATGCATCTGGTCTTGTTCTTCTAGTGGGTTGTTCCGTCTCTCACTTCACTTGGTTAGTGTTGGTTTATTCTATTTGTAGATTTATTTCCTGTCGTTAGTATTTATTTAATTGTGCATCTGCTTGTTTATTACTTAAATGCATGCTCTAATTGCTTTTATATTCACCTGCTTGTCTGCTTAGTTTGAGGTAGGGATCCGCGTGACCCCTACTGAGTCTGGCTGTGACTCACCCTTCCTTCTTTCAGGTGAGCCGCCCCAGTCGTCCGCCGGTTCTTCTCGGGGTTGTGCCGAGCGTCGTTAGAGTGCCAGCTGTGTTGGTTTGTCTTTTGTTCTGTTGTGCCGGGGTATGCCCCGTGTAGTTGTACAGTGGACCTCTGTTATTGTAAATCTGGACTATTGTATATATTTTACCACTCTGATATTTTAAATTGCTTCCACACTTAATTATTAATTGTTGTCCTAATTAATATTGCGCGCCTGCGGTCTCAATTCGTTATGCAACTCCTCAGCAAACTCCACTAACCCTTCAGGGGCCTCATCAGCCTCTTGGGTGGCTTCCCCAGTTCTTGGTATCGGTGTATCGATGTTATCGGTATATCGATATCCGGGGCTCTGGGTCGTCACAACACAGCTTTCCACAATCCCCACGTAACCCCCAGTTCTCCGCTCTACAAAATTCCCAACATGTTTTCTCCGCTCCACAAAATGCCCAGCCTACCTTCCCTGCTCCGCAAAATACCTTCCCCACTCCTCAACAGTCGTAACAACCCCCACAATACCACAATGTCCCTCCACCTAACGGCTACACACCCAAACACCCAGCTCCAAAGAGGGCCCATTACCCTCCTTTGCCCGAGTCCCTCCCGGACTTCTTCTCGGCTCTCATGTCCATTGGTGCACTTCAACTTCCTCTGGAATGGCCTAGTTGGAACTCGGCCATCGATCAATCCAGATATTGTATGTTCCATCGGCAACCCGAACACACGATCAAAACTTGTTACCAGTTCAGGGACTTTGTCTATGATCTACATGAAGGGAAATGCATAGACTGGGAAGAAATGCATAAAGTCATCACCGAGATAAAAGAAAAGAGAAGGCAATCATCGAGGCAGCAAGTGCAACAGCAAGCACCGCAGCCACAGCCACAGCAGCAGCATCCTGCGTAGGATTTGGGGATCCATCAAAACCCCATGTCGAATCATCCACCCGCTCCACAACCTCAGCCGTCGGCACAAGCTCAGGTCAACCTTGTTCAGCACCCGGCTCCCGACGCCGGGTGGTCTTATGATGATGAATCATCTATTCAATGGCTCATGGCTCTCCACCATACCTACCGCAATCCTCCTACACGTGTTCTCCTACCACCGCACCTTCAAAACACCACCTCTACACCACCCGCGCCCGCTGTTCTCTACAAACCCCTCATCCTTCCGCACGCTTCCCCCATTGTTCCGCTTGTCCTTGTTTCCCCGTAAGTGCCCACACCTCCTGTCATCGTTGCACCACCTTCCAATCCCTCACTAGTCATCCTCACACTAGAACTTGTCACCACCACCACTACTCCTATTTTTCCCGTTATCTCCACTACGCCTACCTCTACACCGCTTGTCCATCCCCTCGGGCCCGTTAAGCTGCCTGCCATGAGCCCATCTAATTTCGTGCCAGCCCAAAACCTTGCCCTATGGAGCAGGCGTTTGTTCCACCGGAACTATCCTGCCACTAGTGCATCCGCACCCAATCCCCAATCCTCACAACAGGCTGCTGATCAGGAGGAGACAGACCCGGTGCCAGGTACTCAGTACGATCTATTACATCATTTAGACAGGTTGCCTGACAAAATTTTAGTTTTGGAATTGATTAAGCGGTCTAAGCTCCACCAAGATGCGATGCGGGATTTTTTGCCGAAGGTCATGGTGAGTGAAGATATCGCAGTGGACAGTTTACCAACTGCTCTGGCTACAATCTCCCAGTGGCCGACTATCACATTTTCAGAAGCCGAGTTAGCACCACCTGAGGCTCGTCAGATGCCGCTGTGCATTTCTATCATTTTGAACCAAGTAAGCATAGATGTGGCATTGGTAGATACCGAGGCTTCTATCAACATCTGTCCTCTTAGTACTTTAAGAGCTTGTAATATTTCTGAAGAGTCATTAAGACCTACCTTGGCTACTATTGCAGCATATGACAATTCAAGAAGGTCGTGCCACGGTGTAGTTACAATTCAAGCTGAACTTGGGCCGCTTACAATGGCCGTTGAATTTTATGTGCTTGACATCGACCCCATGTTCAAAGCTATTTTGGGTCGATCGTGGATTAATAACCTCAATGTCGTACCTTCCACTGCTCACCAATGCCTCAAATTCCCTTTCCAAGGGAGGGTGGTCAAGGTCAAAAGTATTTCCATAGTCCAATCAGTCGAGGCTCTTTCAGACAAAATACTGCCAACACTATGGCCCAGCAATCGGCCCGTTATTTCAGTTTTAGATCTAGATTTTTCATGGCCCTATGTGCCACCCAATCCCACCACTGCGCCAGTAAACGTCAAAGCGAAGCCCCAGATATGAGATTCTAAGGGCTGGAGCATGATATTAAAGTTGGGCTATCAACAGGGAAGGGGCCTCGGTGCACAATAATAGGGCAAACCAAGCCGGTCCCCAGGGGTAGGAAAATGAACAGGAGGGGCCTCGGTTACCGAGAATCCTCATTATTAGTTCTGGGCGACTCAGGACCATTAACTTGGGACTACCGTCAACACTTTGTTAGGGGCCCTCTCCAGCCAGGTACATTGAAAGCGCCCCCCAGTCAGCTCAAGCAAGAAGACACAACTTGTACAGTCGATGGCCCTCTATTGCTGCCTAAGGGGCCTGTTGATGATATGATGGATGTTAATCAAGCACTTGCAAGGTTGTTCTATGAAGAAGGCTGCCAGAGGAATCAGGAGGTGCGGCTAGTGTCGTATGTGCCAAAGGAGCCGGCTTATCATCTGCGGGAAAGAGGGAGCTCACCCGTCATTTTCACTTGGTCTCCTTCCCGCTTGTTCTCTTTCTTTCAAAAGCTGGATTTCATACCCGGATCACCTCCTATCCTGATTGATCCTTTGAGGCTAGAAATGCCGATTGAATTCTTGATTGTGACTTGTCTATGTGGGCGCTGGCCACCAATTGATCTTTCAAGTATGTTGTTTTCCTCTTCTGATCCCTTCTTCGACATCTTCTGTCCATCTATCTACCCTCCCGCACTTCCCCCTCCTCCTTCCCCCTCCTCTTCATCATGTTACATGCTCTCCACTAATCTCCAAGATGAAAAAAAAATGCCCATTTTGAAATGGAGATTTCAGTGGAAGATTACGATGTGTTCCGTCTGTCTTCCTCCCAAGGGCATGAGGCCCCTGCTTCCCTTCCATTAGGCTTCCTTTCTCCTAGGGTAGGTTTAGGGTCTGTCGAGTCTAGGGAAGTAGGGTCTGTTAAGTCTAGAGAAGTAGGGTCTTGTGCATCCAACCCTTCCTCCGCGTCTGAGCCGCGCCCACCGGCGCGCTAGTCCAAGTCCATTCCTGATAAGTTCTTGCAGGATCTAGCTCAGCGATGTCATGCTCTTCTCAAGTGTCCGGAGTTCGTCGAAACAGCGATTGTGTTAGAAGAAGATGAGGAATAAGATGGAGTATGGAGCGATGATGAATTAGGTGTCTATGAAGACATGGATGAAAAAGACCTAGTCGATCTTGAGGACGGCGAGGTAGATGACACTGTCGACTTGTATGCACAAGGTTTAAAAAGGTTCGACGAGCCATCGTCAGTAGTGGATGAACCTACAAAGGAAGTCAATTTGGGAACTAACGAGGATCCCAGACCTATCTTTATTTCTGCTAATCTCCCTCCTAAGGTTGAAGAGGAGTTGATCAAGATTTTGAGGGAGTTCAGCGATTCTTTTGCCTGGTCATATGAGGACATGCCGGGACTTGACCCCTCTTTGGTAGAACATCGACTTGTGCTTAAGTCAGGGGCAACACCCGTAACACAAAAGCTGAGAAGATTCCACCCCAACATGGCCTTGAGGATGAAAGAGGAGGTTGACAAATTACATAAGGCCAGGTTCATTAGGGTTGTCTTATATCCTCATTGGGTGGCAAATATAGTCCATGTTATCAATAAGGATGGAAAGGTGTGAATTTGTATTGATTTCAGGGATCTGAATAAGGCATGCCCCAAGGATGATTTCCCGCTGTCTCATATAGATGTGTTGGTGGATAACACAGCCGGGTATGAAGCTTTGTCATTCATGGATGGTTATTCCGGTTATAACCAAATCCGTATAACTCTAGAAGATCATGAGAAAATCTCATTCACCAAGCCCTGGGGCACTTACTGCTACGTGGTCATGCCATTTGGTCTGAAGAATGCGGGTGCCACGTACCAACGGGCGATGATGGCAATATTCCACGATATGATGTATGTCTATATGGAAGTTTACGTGGATGATATTTTGGTGAAATTGAGGTCGAAAGAAGAACACCCCGCTATTTTGGCTAAGGTGCTTCAGAGAGCTAGGGAGTATAAGCTAAAGATGAATCCCAAGAAATACGTATTTGGAGTGTCTTCAGGGAAGTTGCTACGTTTCATAGTTAGCAAATAGGGGATTCAAATTGATCCTAATAAAGCTAAGGCCATCATGGATATGCCACCGCCTAAGAACATTACAGAACTCCGAGGATTGATTGGATGCTTACAGTTTATTAGAAGATTTATATCCCAACATTCTCAGAGGTGCCGCCCGTTTTACAAACGGCTAAAGGCGGGGGTCAAATTTGAATGGAATGAAGATTGTCAAAAGGCCTATGAATATTTGAAAACTTATTTGTCCAATCCCCCAGTTTTACAGCCTCCTGTCCCTTGGAAACCCCTAATCCTATAAATTTCTGTCATTGAGGACTCCCTAGGAGCTGTCCTGGCACAAGTAGATGGTGAAGGTAAAGAGCGGACAACTTATTACCTCTCTATGTTGTTTAACTCGGTGGAGGCCAAATATACTACCATGGAGAAAACCTGTGCCGCATTAGTTTGGGTAGCTCAGAAGTTGAAGTACTATTTCCTAGCCCACCAGGTTAAGTTGATCTCTTGAATGGACCCAATTCACTATCTCTTAGAAAAACCTATCCTTTCTAGCATGTTAGCCCACTGGCAGAGCTTCCTCTCTTAGTTTGATATCACATTCGTTATCCAGAAGGTAGTCAAATGATGTGCCATTGTTGAACATCTAGCCCATCTTCCTGTTCCCTGCACTGACTATATTCAGGCTGAGTTCTCTAATGAGCATCTTGCTATTCTCACCCACCATCCATTCTGGTCTTTGCACTTTGATGGTGCACTCAACTCTCAAGGCCATGGGATAGGTGTCGTTCTCCTCACTTCGGAAGGGGTGACGATTCCCTATGCATATCAGCTCTGTTTTCCTGCTACCAACAACATTGTTGAGTACGAAGCTCTCCTAGCTGGATTAAAGCACACCTATCTCTTGGGCGCGTGCTATTTGAACATTGTGGGAGACTCTCAACTTGTTCTGCGCCAAGTTATGTTCACTAATCACAGTTGTGACCTGAAGCTCAAGCCATATCAAGATTTGGTCACTCTCTTGGCTAAGTAGTTGTGCAAATTGATCTACATCCATACTCCACGGTCTCAGAACATCCTCGCCGATGCACTGGCGTCACTCGCTTCCTCCTTATCTTTCCTTCTCAGTCGGAGCACTGAGACCATCATCATCCAAAAACTGGACGCCCCCTCTCTTCAAGATCCTTGGTACGACAACCTTAGGAAAACTGTAGAGGCGAGGGCTCAGAAGGAAGATTTGAAAGAGGTTTCTTTAATAGAGTTAGAAGAGATCTTGGAGGAAGAAGAATTGCCATGGTACCATGAAATCAAGCTGTACTGCAGGGATGGATCATGTTGGGGTGCAAGGAACGGATTCAAAGGGGGGTGAATGAATCCCCGTTCAAAACTATTGCGAAATTAAAATCTTAGAAGGCTTATTCAAATTAAGCACTCTCCAGTTGACAAGTAAAAGCACACACAGAATGACTAGCTCACACTAAACCGTAATTCTGTCAGACATAGTATCAAATACTAATCGAGGACACAGATTGATGTATCATTGAACACTACCAAACCTTCAAGCACCATATAGAATGCTATCACAACGGATGAAAATAGCACTAAATTGACTCACTCGGTAAAGCATATCACGCTCAAGGAAATAGTCAACAAGACCTGTGAAGGAGTAGAAGATAGGGAACAATCACACGAATTAAAAGCACTGCTCATAGGATTTTTAGGTGGTTCGATCTGAGACCCCAGATCTACATCCACCCCTCACTCCAAACCGGAGTGAGGCTTCCCTACCAAAGTAGACGTAGACTCAGTCTGCTACAAACGCTGCCAAACAGCTTGAGACTGAGGGAAACAAATCTCTCAACCTGATCTTGCAACCCACAAGATTAGCACCCACTGCTACCGTAGTGACCGAAGAGTCCAACTCTCCCTTCTCCTGCAACTGCAGAAGGAACCGTGAGCAACACCTAGTTGCCCACAACCGGAGGACCAATCCTCTCTTCCTCCAAACCGAAGGGGAACCGGAGATAAATCTCCCTTCTTCTTCTACCACAGAAGGGACATGAGCAGCAACCCACTGCTCACCAAAACCCAGAGGACTAGATCCTCTCTTCCTCTGAATCCACAGAGGGAAACCGTGAGTGACACCCAGTCACTCACAACCAGAGAGTCCAACTCTCCCTTCTCCTGAACGCACAGGAGGAAACCTGATCCCAAACCAAGGAATCAGAAAAACTCTAGGAAATGGAAAGTGATAAACGAAAAACAAAAGAGGAAACAAAAATAACTGTAGCTTCAACTAGAGCAGGACTATTCAGGATTTGATCCTGGAACAGATCTACAGATCTTCAATATTGCTACTGATTACTCTGACTTGAGCTCGCTCTTCTTCTCTCTATCATCTTCTCAGCTCTTATCTCTGTTTCTTTTCTTTTCTTTTCTTCTGTCTTCCTTTTGTTCTTGGTGGCTCTCTTCTTCGATGGATGACCAACTTCTTCTCTTCTGAGACGATGCCATCTATTTATCTCCAGCACAGGGTATCGGATTTTGCAGACATCGAATCATATAAATACACATGCCATTGAGAATATTCCTTAATCATTGGTCTCTCAGAGACCCTGCCACTTAGACATGACATTTCACGCCAATCTTGGATCACGTGCCCATCATTAGGTAACCTGGGATTACGTGCCAATACTTGGTTCGAGGTCACGTGCCTTGAGTATCCACGCTGGCCTTTGATTATTGCTGCTGTCATTATGAAGCTTGCTGAAATGCCAGCCTCAGTGGCTTAATGGCTTTTGCTCCTTCAACTTGTATCTCTGCTGCTGCTATCTAAATGTTTACTCAGGCATTTCATCAATCACTTTGTTAACAACATCAAATGCAAGCTTGGTCAACTTCAGATTAGTCAGACATTCAAATCAGAACCATATAAAATGATGCATATGCATTAAGGTGATGAATGAGAACATGAACTAATGAAGATGACAGCCTTAATGATGCACAGACTTTAACAACACTAGATAATGCATGTGCAGACCTAGCAAGACTACATGTGTTGAGACTCACATGTGCTCAGACCTAGATAGCACCGCATGCACAGACCTACCAATGTCATTTGCAAACTAGCACAGACCTACCAATGTCATTTGTAAACTGGCACAGACCTACCAATGTCATTTGCAAACTAGCACAGACCTTACAATGACTATCATGATAATATGTACAGACTTTGAACATCAACGCAAAAATTACACCGACCCTGGAGACTCATGTGCATAGACTTTGCGTGAAAGAGGAAAACATGCACCGACCCTGCAACATGCATGGGCCAAACGGTGCACCGACTTTGGACGATGAAGTAGAAATGTGCACAGACCATATTGGTCACTAGCACCGACCTTAGTGATATATGTGCACAGACCTAGTGTGTAGATAGACAAGGTATGCACCGACCTTATATGCAGACTAGCACCGACCTAACTATTCAGTCAATGGTGACTAGCACCGACTACGTATGCAAGATACATGTCACTAGCACCGACCCTTTATGCAACTAGCACCGACTATGTATGCAAGATATATGACACTAGCACCGACCCTTTATGCAACTAGCACCGACCTTAGTATGCACAAGGTGCAACTAGAATCGACTATGTATGCAAGATATATGACACTAGCACCGACCCTTTATGCAACTAGCACCGACCTTAGTATGTATGAAATGCAACTAGCATCGACCTTGGCTTTGTAAGAACACAACTAGCACCGACCCTAGCTATGCCTGAACTACAACTAGTATCGACCTTAGCGGTGTGAAAACACAGCTAGCACCGACCTTTAAGCAAATATGACAAAGCTGCACTGACCTTGATATGTAATGGACTGAGATGTGCATTGTCCTTACCTTTTAAGATCTGACTCACATTTTGACCAGATCAGTGGCGTTTGACCTCGTTGACCTGCGTTGACTTTTTGATTCACCTTCAGAACTTGTTCTGACTGTACATCATACATTCTCATATATTCATTATGTCATCTGGCAGAATTAATGACTAACATATTCACATATATAATGAGACATAATATTAACATCATCAAAATCACAGAGACACAGCATATCGTTCCCAAAAGGGACAAGTGCTGAACAACGTAAGGCTATTAGAAGAGCCGCTTCAACGTACACTATCATAGCTGGAGAATTGTACAAGCGCGCTCTCAATGGAATGCTCATGAGGTGTCTAGATGACAACAAAGCTTGGAAGGTGGCTGAAGCAGCTCATTCAGGTGAGTGTGCAGGTCATGTCAATGGCCAGGCTCTAGCGAAAAAGATCCTTAGGCATGGTTATTATTGGCCCACTCTAGAGGAAGATTACTCCCTCTATATCTGGAGGTGTCTTAAATGCCAACTCCATGCTGATAAAATTCATGCTCCTGCTTCGTCTCTCCATCCTCTCTCTGCTCCTTGCCATTTTCTATGTGGGCTTTCGGCATTGTAGGCCCGCTAGGTGATCCCAATTCTCAGACTAAGCAAAAATCATTTATCCTCACCGCCACTGAGTACTTCACCAAATGGGCCGAAGCGGAACCGTACGCAAAGATCAAAGCAACCACGGTGTGCTGCTTCATCCTAAAGAATATCATCTTACAGTTCGGAGTGCCAAGCAGCATCGTCACCGACAATGGACCCCAGTTCGTCTCACAAGAGCTTCAGGACCTCTGTAAGAAGTTCAATAATGCATTACATCATTCATCTCCATATTACCCTCAAGGCAACGATCAAGCCGAGGCCACTAATAAAACCCTTCTTAAAATCATAAAGAAGACATGTGAATCTCACAAATTTGCGGATTGGCCTGAACGATTGGTGGAAGCTCTATGGGCTTACCGCACCTCCGCCCATACTCCTACGGGGCAGACCCCCTATGCTCTTACATACGAGATGGAGGCGGTGCTCCCATACGAGGTCTTGATCCCTTCCCTAAGGGTACAGCTTGATAAGGAACTTAATCTCGACGAGCGTCGAGAGGCGTTGCTGGTACAACTTGAACTCTTGGATGAGAAGAGGCTAAATGCGGACGATCACGTGTCTGTTTATCAAAAGAGAGTCTCGCGTTATTTTCAAAAGAAGGTGATCGAGCGTAAATTTCAAGTAGGTGATATGGTTTTGAAACGCAAATTCATTAGATCTGGAGGTCCTAGGTCTAAATTGTAACCTAACTGGGAAGGGTTGTTCGTCGTTAAAGAGGCTTATCCAGGGAACGCATATCGTATAATCAACGCAGAAGGTGAGGAGCTATCTCACGCTTAGAATGGGTTGTATCTTAAACGCTTTTACCCTTAGAGTTAAAACCAGTGCCAACTGGGTAGCAAGATGTCTCTCCCCTTTACCACCAAAGAGAACTCCGAGCACGGCAATCACACACTACACGATGACTCTGGTCCGATTTTCCCTCTACCAGGTAACATCGTCTCTCCTTCGGCCATGCCTAGGGGGGAGTAAAGGTCCCTGCTTTTCTCTCTTCGGCCACGCATAGGTGCAAGGGGTGAATAAGGGGGAGATGACCAACCTAAACACCGTCACGAGGGGAGGTCTCCAATGGGGGCAGTCCGCTATGACCTGATTCCACAAAGGAAAGGAAAAGAAAAAAGAAAGATCAGGCAAAAAAAAGAAGAAAGAAGCATGAATCAAGGCGAAAGCCACCACTTCTATCAAAAGCACAAGCTAAAACGTCAAATTACTCCATGAAAACAAAATCAAACTAGCCATGGCAACAGTGGAAGTATAGTTTCTCCGTGGGACATCATGAGCCCAGTCGTATGCGTTCCTAGAATGGATGAAGGTTCAATGGCGGACACAAAGCCCCGACGCAATAGGCCAAATCTCCAAACGGGTCATCATAGGAGGAATTCGAGCCCTAAAAGCTTCTATACCTATGCTAGGCTTACCCCCAACGATTCTTCTCTCTCTTCCTTAAACGGTCTAGAACATACCCAGGGTATGGCCCTTGAAGAGGCACCGTTATATGGGTGAGATAGACTCGGCCAGGGTTTGTCACCCACGTTACACGCCAACCTCGGAGGAGGCTCTTAATGGAATAGGGAGGACACTCGTTGTCAGGATGGAACTAGCTCAAAATTAAAAAAATATATATTTTTTCAAAAGAAAAAAATTAGATATTTTTAAAATCCAAAAAATAAGATATTCTCTAAAAAAATCAAATATTTTCAAAACTCAACGAAAATTATCATCATTCTTGCATAGCATGCATTGCATTTTATATTTTTCTGCATTTTCACCTATTTAACAAGGCTCCACCCCTTGACCAAATATTAAGGATTGGTCATCTTCTAAACTTGCTGCAGGTAAGGGGTTGAGCCTAAGAACGGATCTAACTTGTTTTCTTGTTTAAGTGTGTATAGGCACAGGTTCCATTGCCCCAGGATTCAAGGCTCGCAGGGTCCCCTATTCTTTGTCCCTTATGGTCTTTTGTTAGACCGTTAAGCTCTTCCTAGCGGTCAAGTGGAGACCATTACCCTCACTCGAGAACCAGAACTCTCAGGTTTCTCTGTTTCTCATCCTTTGCGGTCCTTTGGTAGACCGTTAAGCTCCTCCTAGCGGTCAAGTGGCGACCGCTTGCCACACCCGAAAGCTAGGAAACACACATTTTTCCTGTGCTCTTTCCCCTTGCGGTCTATCGCTAGACCGTTAGGAGGGCCTGGCGGTCCTTTGCCCGACCGTTTGTCAAAATAGAGAACCTTGTCCTATCTAAACCATCAAGCTAAAGAAAGAATCTCACTACAAATCTTTCAAGTCCAATATTTCATTTCATTCTTTCAAGGTTCATAATACATCATTCTTTCCATAATTTCAAATACATGATCAATGTAAGCTCAAATTACATTCAATTTCGCATCTGCGTGGGGCCGGATCTTGCGCAATGCCTTCACGTAAGCTCGGTTCTCCTCCTCATTCTCTATCACTTTCGCCTGCAAGGTACGGATTCGGCTGATCTTCCACATGGTCAGAGCACTCCGGACCATCGGCTCATCTTCCTCGGTTCCAATTTTCCTAGCTAGAAGGGGAGGGAAGTGAGATAGTGCTGGAACCATAGTGCGAGGAAGTCCAACTTGTAAATAGCACCGGTGGGGGTTGTAGAGCGCCAAGGTGGTGTTTCCCACTAGCTGGAGGTCCAGGCCCAGTTGTCGAGATAATCTAAGAGTAGTGCCTTGAAGAGCCCATGGTCGCATCATGAAATTATCAATTGGCAAGGTGTTGAGGAAACGGTGTCAATCGTCCCTTGTCTTCTTATTCGCGGTCCGACATTCAACCTGTGTAGAAAACCCGGATGCTCCTCCAATGAAGTAGAGTGGGTGACTTCCAAAGATGCGGCTAGCTGATGGTACATCTTCCTTGGGTAGGAATTTCAGCCTAACACCCATCCAACATTCTAAGACAATCATAGACCCAAAGAGGAGACCCCCAAGAGAAGCTGAACTAAGACCATCATAAAGGTAGGAAAGAACGGCTTGGGAGATGGATAAACCCCGCCACAACCCACTCATAATGCTGAGGTTTTGGATGTCTAAGAGGTGGTCGGTGGTGGAAAAAAGCAAGCCCCGCACAAGTAAATGCAAGTAGCTTTGGCTATGGCTTCATACCTCCTGCACTTATTTTTGCAATGGGAAGTGACCCATTGGGTTATGGGTATCAAATGTATATGGCAGGAGCTAATCATGGTTTTCACATCCTTTGGGTTGTGTATGAAATCCCCCAAGATGAGTGATGGGTCTATAGGGTCAACCGTGTGACACACCAAATCTTCATCTCCCATCTTAGTCTTAGAAAGGGCTAGGTAAGTCTCAACCTCCTCTATGAGGACAGTAGCTTCAAAGGTTGGGAACATGAAGGTGTGTGTTTGAGGATGCCACAACTCCACTAGAACTGAAATGCTAGGCCAATCTAAGGAGATTTTCTGGAAATTTTTTGCTAGAACTACTAGGGGGTGAAGGTGCCATGCCCTTAAGATTGAGAGGACCTCTAAAGGGAGTTCTTTTATAATGGGAGCCACCCACTTCAAGCTAGAGTAGCATCTTGGGCCAGGAAGGAGCTAGAGAAGAAGAAGAGAAAGAAGAAGAGGAGTGTCATGTTGTGCCCCTGGCCCCTGTGGTTTGTGGTTTTGATGATTGGCTTTAGGGGTTTGTGATGATTGGTTTTAATGTGACCTAATCACTGTGAGTCACCATGCATTGATGTTCTGTTTTGATGATTGATTTGGTTTTGATGATTGGTGTTTGATGTGAGTCACTGTGAGTCATCTTGCTGAAATGTTCATTCAGGCTTTCATATGTTCAGTCAGTTTATCTGCTTACACTGTGCATCATTGCAAAGTGCATCATTGCAAGTGAAGTTTCAGACTGTTATCTGCTGCATAAAGCTTTCATATGCATTTACAGAGTCTATACATTGATTGGCAGTAAGTCTGTACAGCGTGAAGTCTACACTTTGGCACTGTAGCTCGCTCGTGCAAGTCTATACATTAGACTGTTCTTCAAAGTCTGTACATCAGACTGCACATCATCTTCGTGTTGTTTCTGTATTTGAGTCTTCGTGTTGTTTCCCCTCACTAACACGAAAAGATCTCGTGTCGTCTGAGCTTACAACACTTCGTGTTGATTTCTATGCCTAACAGGAAATCTGCTATGAGGTAGTACATTGTATGCCCGTACTGTTTCTGTCATACTTCGTGTTGTTTATGTTTACTGTCCTTCAGGTCGTGTGTCCGTGTTGTTTTCACTATATTTCGTGTCGTTTCCTTTGTTTTTAGTTGTTCATCTCGTGTCGATTTCGTTTGTTTTGAAACCACACCTCGTGTCGATTTCTGTGTTGATCTTCGTGATGTGTCCGTGTCTTTCGTATTATTTCAGTAGTTATGTCTTCGTGTTGAGTTTATGAACTTCGTGTCATTTTCGCTATCTTCGTGCTGTTTTTCTCTTTAGACTCAGTGTCCTTTTCGCCTTAACCACACTTCGTGTCGGTTTCTATTTTTCGTCCTTGAGTTGCTGTCAGCTCGTGTCGTTTCACCTCGTGCTGTTCTCACTAACTTCGTGTCGTTCTCCTTGTTGTGTCTTCGTGTCATTTTTGTTCTATTGCGTGCAGGACATTGCAGCACCTCGTGTTGCTTTCTGTGCCACCTCGTGTCGTTCTCTGTGTAGTGTGTGTTTTTGTCACCACTATACTTCGTGTCGTTGCTCTTTACTTCGTGCTATTTTCATCGTCTTCGTGTTGGTCTTTCTCATCAGACCTCGTGTCCTTCTCGCCTTGACCTCACTTCGTGTTGATTCCTGTTTTTCATCTTCGTGTTGTTTTCAACTCATGTCGGTCTTTGTTTTCATCTTCGTGCTGTCTTCAATTCGTGTCGGTTTCTGTTTGTGTCTTCGTGTCTCCATGTTGTTTTTGTCTTCGTGTCTCCGTGTTGTTTTTGTCTTCGTGTCTCCGTGTTGTTTTTGTCTTCGTGATTTCGTGTTGCTTTTTGTATTCGTAATTTCGTAGTGTTTGTTGTTACAGTGACACTTCGTGTCGTTCTCGTTTTACTTCATGTTGTTTTCTTTCTACTTCGTGTCGTTCTCTTAGTAGTGTTTGTTTTGTCACCACTGTATCTCGTGTCGTTCTCTGTTTAGTGCACCTCTTGTCGTGTCCACATACCTCATGCAGTTCTAGTTCTTATGGCACTCAAGGTTAATGGTTTTTATCTCTTTGCAGGTCCAAGGAAGAACATTCATCGGTGTCTAGCTGCACATGATCCGATACTGAAGGAACAAATACGAAAAGGGCACGTGGCAGGAAGATTCTGGATCGAGCGTGGGAGGCACACGCGTTTTGTGCCCTATCCACCTGCTGTTGCTGCTATAAATAGAACCCTTCGTCCTCAGATGAAGGCGATCGAAGCAGAAAGCCTGAAGAGTAGAAAGCCCTTCGATCCAGAAAAAGAAGAAAAGAAAGAAAAGAAGAGAGTAGAGAAGAGAGTGAGAGTGAGAGCAGAAGAAGAAAAAGAAAGAGAGATAGTGCTCGTGTGAAAAGAGAAGAAAGAGTGAAGAAGAAGAAGAGCAGAAGGAGAAGAAGAGAAAGAGAGAGATAGAAGTGTGAGCCGAAGAGAATAGGGGAGCAGAGATCGAGAGAGTGAAAGAGAAGAAGAAGAAGAGAAGAGAAGAGGAAGAAAAACTTACCTGAAGATCTGTCTACTGGACCGTGGATCAAATCCAGGCCAGTCAGCTCCGTTGAGAGCCACATTGTGCATTTCATTTTTCAGCTTTCTATTTTGCTGAAGTTATTTTCGTTTATTGTTTTTCCTTTGTTTTCTGGTTTGCTGTATTTCCGATACTCTGTAGAGAGGTCGGGGTTCCTCATGTTAGTTCAGGAGAAGGGAGATTGCTATCTCCGGTTGCAAGTAGTTGGGTGCTACTTGTGGGTTCCCTCCGATTTGGAGGAAGGGAGATCTGATCTCCGGTTCTGGGCTTGTGGATTGCAAGTCCAGGGGTCCCTCCTGGTCTGGAGGAAGAGAGGTCTTCGACCTCTAGTTTGCTGGTGACTGGAAGTCACCGGTTGGTTCCCTCCGGTTTTGGAGGAAGGGAGGATTGGTCCTCCGGTTCTAGTCTTGTGGGTTGCAAGACTAGGTGTTCCCTCCGGTCTGGAGGAAGAGAGACTTGCGTCTCTGGTTTGCTAGTGACTGGTGTCACTAGTGGTTCCCTCCGGTTGGGAGGAAGAGGGGAGGTTGTTTCCCTGGTCAAGCTGTGTGGCAGCACCTGTTGCAGACTGAGTCTGCTGTTTCTAGCGTGAGCTAGTGGAAGCCACACTCGGGTTGAGTGTGGGGTGGATGTAGGTCTGCAGGACCGAACCACCTAAAAATCTACTGTGCAGTGGTTTGTTTTGTGCGTTCGCTCCTTGCCTCCTACCTCCCATTCACAGGTTATGCATGCTGGTTAGCTGTGTTATCTTGGATTGTTTATATTGTTCCTATCAGCAGTAACCTTGAGCATTGCACTTTGCTGGGTGTGTTTGGGTTGCACTGTTCTGTCTGCATTTCTAGTTTGATCAGGTGGCTGCATTGTTGCAGTCCAACTGTTTGATCAATTGGTTGATTATTATCTTATCTCGGAAAGCTCATTGTCCCTATTCCGCATATCCGAGCTTTAGAGTCTTTAATTTAGGCCATAATTTTTAGAGGGATACATTCACCCCCCTCTGTATCCGGGCCTAGCACCCTAACAGTTGGTATCAGAGCAGGTGTCTGCTTACAAGGTCCAGCGACCTGCAGATCGATCTTGCGGTCTTAGGTGCTAATTTGCTTTTAGTGCATCAATATTCCTGTTGCATTAATCTGTTGTGCTGTCATGGCTCATCCTCCACTATTCAGTAGTTCAAATATTAAATTCTGGCTATATCGTATGCACAAGCATGTTAACTCTATTAATCCACAATTGTGGAAGGTTATCTCTCACAGTCCACATGAACTTCCTAAGGATCAGTCCAAGTGGACTCATATCCACAAGTTGAAAAATGATGATAATGTGAGAGCTCTAAATTTAATGAAGGCTGCAATCGGTTCTGATGATTTTTCCTCCTTCTCAGATTGTAGTTCGGCAAAGGAAATATTAGATGAATTGCTTCGCATCCACAATGGAAAGGAAGATGAATGTCTCATGGAAAGAAGGAGTGATCAATCAGATGAGTCCTCATCCCAGGTAAACTCTGAGACCGAGGATATTAGTCATGATGATTTAGTTGCCTTGCATGAGCATCTACTGGAAAAATATGAAAGAGTTAAGTCAGAAAAGAGAAAATTAAGAAAAGAGAAAAATGCTGAAATCACAGGTCTAAAGACTGAAAATAAAAATCTAAAATCTAAATTGAAGGAATTGATTGAAGAATTACATTCTGATGATAATATACAAGAAAACTTAATCACTTCCTTGAAAGAAGAAAATAATTCTCTGCTGACTCAGAAGAAGGAAACTGATAAATTAAAAGAAAAGCTAATTGAAGAAAAAATCCACCTGAAGGAGCAAAATAAGAAGCTAATGGTCCTTAATACCGTTTTATCTGAAAGATGGCTAACGGTTGAAAGAGAAAAATTAGTTTTGAAAGACAAAGAAGTGAACATTGAATTGAAGCTAAGTCAAGAGAATGAGATCCTGAAAAGTCTGAATGATGGGTTACAAAATCAGGTTATCTCGTGTAAAGACCACATTATGATCTTGCAAATTGAAATTGAAAACCTAAACAACTCTCTGTCAAAATTTGCCAAAGGTAAAGAAAAAATGAAAGATTCTTTGAATGTGGAAGTTACCAAATTGAATGAAGGAAAAAGGTGCAATTCTCAAGTTAAGCAAGCTGTAAGGAACAAACTATGCGCAACATTTGTGAGTAGCTCAAACTTAGCTAGTACTTCTGCACCTTCTTCAAAACAGTCAGATGATCAGAAGATTCAAAAACAGAAGGAAAATGTGAAAATGAGAATACTGAAGAAGAATGGTAAATTTCGTGCAAACAAGCCTAAGGCTAGGAAACTTCCAGTTATCCATGGAAGGAATGTTGAATGCTTCTATTGTGGAAGTTCTGGCCATGTACTTGATGATTGCCTTGTCATGAAGAATGATAATGATAGATTTCATATTAGGACTTCTTATGCTAAGAAATCCTATTCGGCTCAAAACAGGAAATCCAAATGCTTTTACTGTCATGAAATGGGTCATCTCATGCATGAATGCAAATCATTGAAGTTAGATGACCTTGCTGCTATTAATTCACAGAAAAATCATGCTAAAACTCATGTCCTTAGGGAAAAGAAAATTCATTGTTATAATTGTGGTAAACTGGGACATGTTGCTGTTCAGTGCTGGTCAGTTGAAGGCAAGAGAAAATTCTATTCTCATGTTAATCATGTTTACCATAATGATTATGGGAGGGATAAATCTATTTTTAAGGAAAAGATTCCTGCATGTATTAACTATGGGAAGCCAAGTACAGGGCTACAACCTGTTGGCTGGCAGGATATCAAAACCAAACTGGTTTTGGTAAACAGAATTTTTATTCTGTTAACAGAAAATCTCATGTGTATGCACATAGAATTCATGCTAACAAGAATGTGCATAAATCAGATTTGAAAATTGCTGTCTCTTGCCATCATTATGGCAAATCTGGACATTTGATGGATAGTCATCCTCTGATGAAATTTAATGGCTATCAAGTTAAAAATGTGCTGAGAAAACCTGCTAGGAGTGATAATGTCATGTCAGGACCCAAGACTTCTTGGGTACCTGTTTGTGCAAAATAAACTTTGTTTTGCAGGTGTGCCTTGGGACTGGAATAAAAGGGGTAATGATCCAAGGCACTCAAGAATGAAAACCCCACTCTCACACTATTCAGGTAATCTCTCTGCATTTCCCATTTTGAAACTCATTGCATATCTGGTTTGATGTATTCTTGCATATCTGTCATTTGTAGTTGTTTGATAATTGTTGAAATGCATAAACTCTGAAAACAAATTGCATTTTGAATTTTCTGAAAAATCTGAACTGCCTATGAGTGTGACTTGAAACTTGTGTGTTGCAATAGCTCACTGAGCATTCTGAATTGTATTTAGGACTGCATGTTGAATTATCATGCATGACCTCAATGGTATATAAATGGTAAGGTACCAAAAGGCAGGGAAGTCTGTCTGGAGATTCTTACTATGTGTGAGGTGGTGTTTTAGACTAAGTGCTTCGCCTAGTACCATGGGTCACTTTGCTGATAGGACAGTCTGATTGTGCACAAGTCACAATATCATTTGGTATCATATGTTCAGTTTTCAGTGCAAGCATTGCATGTTTTCAGGGGGAGTAAGTTGCATATTCTTGCATAGCATTCAATGATTGAGTCTTTGCATGTCCCTGCATACATATAGTGCATTGCATCTCCTTATATTGAAAATGCCAAAAAGAGAGTTTGAATGCATATTGTAAGGGGGAGTCAATGCATTACATATAGGTTGTCAAATGCATACATTTGTCAGAATTCATAGCATATCCTTTCTTATTGATTTTGTTGACAAACCTTGATCATATTCTGAAAACTTTGTGGTTCAAAATCTCTCTTAACAATTGATAATTCTCCTATCAATTGGTATCATTTGGCTTCAGAATTCTATCAGTCTTTCATGAAGATTTCAATGGGCTATCTCGATCATAAATCTGAAAAACTCTTGAACTAGAAATCTTCTATTATACATTCTTAAGAATGACTGAAATAACTCATGTGGTTTAAGCTTAATGTATTCATGGAGTTTAACTTTAAAATCTCTTAACATATCTGAATCATGTTTAATAAATCTTAACCAAATGATTCATGCTGTGTCTTGCAAAAACTTCTGAAATCTGTATTTTTGAATACAAGACTTTATTTGGTTAAGTACATGAGATTAATATTGTTTTGAAGCAAATGAATGTTTCTGAATTGTCTAAAGGGTAAAGTAATTGTCAGAGCAATGACCTTGGTCACTGAGAAACACATATCCAAAGGACTGTGTCATGAGGTGCCTTAGTTAACTCTGCATAAAATTCATTGAAAATCAGGCAGAGCAATGGCATGCACACTGAGAAATACAACTCACTCATCAAGAAATGATTTGCATTGTGTCATGATGTGTAAATGCTATCTCTGTTCATATAAAGCATGACAGTTAGTCACACTAAGTGTTTAGGGATATTGGCCTCTGATCAAGGTATATCCTCTAGTTACAAGGTGTGCACTGAACTAGAGTGCTCGTAAAATTTGTAGCATGAAAATTGTTGAACGAATTGAAATATCTGTATATTGATGTAAAAATCAAATTGCTACAACCCTAGACAAATTCATATGACTTCAAAATTGCTTGATTTCAATACTGATGCATGTAATTCTGAAAGAAGTCAATAAATTTGATTGTGTAAGACAAAGAGAGGATAATCAAAATAAATATGAGGGCTTGGTTCATTTTTGTTAAAACATGGTTTTAGATATCAATATAGAATTTTATTGATAAACTCTACATACATCATGTTTAAACCATGCTGTTCAAAAAGCTCATTCATAAGCCCCTATAATGGAAGACTTTGAAAACTTATGTTTTAGATTTATGAGATTGATATCTCTTTGAAAATCTGCCTGAAATTTTCTGGGTTTGGAGCATCCTTGAAAAATCTGTTAACTGAATTTCTTCTGCTCATGTTATTGGTTCACTGAACTGAACTTCTCCTTGTTTACCCCTGTGGTCTCCTTCCCATCTCTCTCATAAGTTTCCACTTATTGAGGGGGAGCTTCCATGACATATGCATCATGCTGCATAGAAACTCTTAAAGGGGGAGCATTGTGCTCTTGCATTCATATTTCTAGGGGGAGCTCTTTCATTTTGGTATCTCCTTCTGCTGATATCAAAGGGGAGATTTTTGCCAAAGGGGGAGAATTTTATTCAATCGTTGCATGATAGTTTGCTTTCACTTCTCAAACTATTTTCTTTTTGATGAAGTCAAAGGGGGAGAATAGTTTGAGTCATTAGAATGACTTTCATAAGAATGTACTGCATCATCAGAATGACTCACTGTGTATTGTTGTGTATTGTTGCCATCATCAAAAAGGGGGAGATTGTTGTGCCCCTGGCCCCTGTGGTTTGTGATTTTGATGATTGGCTTTAGGGGTTTGTGATGATTGGTTTTAATGTGACCTAATCACTGTGAGTCACCATGCATTGATGTTCTGTTTTGATGATTGATTTGGTTTTGATGATTGGTGTTTGATGTGAGTCACTGTGAGTCATCTTGCTGAAATGTTCATTCAGGCTTTCATATGTTCAGTCAGTTTATCTGCTTACACTGTGCATCATTGCAATGTGCATCATTGCAAGTGAAGTTTCAGACTGTTATCTGCTGCATAAAGCTTTCATATGCATTTACAGAGTCTATACATTGATTGGCAGTAAGTCTGTACAGCGTGAAGTCTACACTTTGGCACTGTAGCTCGCTCGTGCAAGTCTATACATTAGACTGTTCTTCAAAGTCTGTACATCAGACTGCACATCATCTTCGTGTTGTTTCTGTATTTGAGTCTTCGTGTTGTTTCCCCTCACTAACACGAAAAGATCTCGTGTCGTCTGAGCTTACAACACTTCGTGTTGATTTCTATGCCTAACAGGAAATCTGCTATGAGGTAGTACATTGTATGCCCGTACTGTTTCTGTCATACTTCGTGTTGTTTATGTTTACTGTCCTTCAGGTCGTGTGTCCGTGTTGTTTCCACTATATTTCGTGTTGTTTCCTTTGTTTTTAGTTGTTCATCTCGTGTCGATTTCATTTGTTTTGAAACCACACCTCGTGTCGATTTCTGTGTTGATCTTCGTGATGTGTCTGTGTCTTTCGTATTATTTCAGTAGTTATGTCTTCGTGTTGAGTTTATGAACTTCGTGTCATTTTCGCTGTCTTCGTGCTGTTTTTCTCTTTAGACTCAGTGTCCTTTTCGCCTTAACCACACTTCGTGTCGGTTTCTATTTTTCGTCCTTGAGTTGCTGTCAGCTCATGTCGTTTCACCTCGTGCTGTTCTCACTGACTTCGTGTCGTTCTCCTTGTTGTGTCTTCGTGTCATTTTTGTTCTATTGCGTGCAGGACATTGCAGCACCTCGTGTTGCTTTCTGTGCCACCTCGTGTCATTCTCTGTGTAGTGTGTGTTTTTGTCACCACTATACTTCGTGTCGTTGCTCTTTACTTCGTGCTGTTTTCATCGTCTTCGTGTTGGTCTTTCTCATCAGACCTCGTGTCCTTCTCGCCTTGACCTCACTTCGTGTTGATTCCTATTTTTCATCTTCGTGTTGTTTTCAACTCATGTCGGTCTTTGTTTTCATCTTCGTGCTGTCTTCAATTCGTGTCGGTTTCTGTTTGTGTCTTCGTGTCTCCGTGTTGTTTTTGTCTTCGTGTCTTCGTGTTGTTTTTGTATTCGTGATTTCGTGTTGCTTTTTGTATTCGTAATTTCGTAGTGTTTGTTGTTACAGTGACACTTCGTGTCGTTCTCGTTTTACTTCGTGTTGTTTTCTTTCTACTTCGTGTCGTTCTCTTAGTAGTGTTTGTTTTGTCACCACTGTATCTCGTGTCGTTCTCTGTTTAGTGCACCTCTTGTCGTGTCCACATACCTCATGCAGTTCTAGTTCTTATGGCACTCAAGGTTAATGGTTTTTATCTCTTTGCAGGTCCGAGGAAGAACATTCATCGGTGTCTAGCTGCACATGATCCGATACTGAAGGAACAAATACGAAAAGGGCACGTGGCAGGAAGATTCTAGATCGAGCGTGGGAGGCACACGCCTTTGTGCCCTATCCACCTGCTGTTGCTGCTATAAATAGAACCCTTCGTCCTCAGATGAAGGCGATCGAAGCAGAAAGCCTGAAGAGTAGAAAGCCCTTCGATCCAGAAAAAGAAGAAAAGAAAGAAAAGAAGAGAGTAGAGAAGAGAGTGAGAGTGAGAGCAGAAGAAGAAAAAGAAAGAGAGATAGTGCTCGTGTGAAAAGAGAAGAAAGAGTGAAGAAGAAGAAGAGCAGAAGGAGAAGAAGAGAAAGAGAGAGATAGAAGTGTGAGCCGAAGAGAATAGGGGAGCAGAGATCGAGAGAGTGAAAGAGAAGAAGAAGAAGAGAAGAGAAGAGGAAGAAAAACTTACCTGAAGATCTGTCTACTGGACTGTGGATCAAATCCAGGCCAGTCAGCTCCGTTGAGAGCCACATTGTGCATTTCATTTTTCAGCTTTCTGTTTTGCTGAAGTTATTTTCGTTTATTGTTTTTCCTTTGTTTTCTAGTTTGCTGTATTTCCGATACTCTGTAGAGAGGTCGGGGTTCCTCCTGTTAGTTCAGGAGATGGGAGATTGCTATCTCCGGTTACAAGTAGTTGGGTGCTACTTGTGGGTTCCCTCCGGTTTAGAGGAAGGGAGATCTGATCTCCGGTTCTGGGCTTGTGGATTGCAAGTCCAGGGGTCCCTCCTGGTCTGGAGGAAGAGAGGTCTTCGACCTCTAGTTTGCTGGTGACTGGAAGTCACCGGTTGGTTCCCTCCGGTTTTGGAGGAAGGGAGGATTGGTCCTCCGGTTCTAGTCTTGTGGGTTGCAAGACTATGTGTTCCCTCCGGTCTGGAGGAAGAGAGACTTGAGTCTCTGGTTTGGTAGTGACTGGTGTCACTAGTGGTTCCCTCCGGTTGGGAGGAAGAGGGGAGGTTGTTCCCCTGGTCAAGCTGTGTGGCAGCACCTGTTGCAGACTGAGTCTGCTGTTTCTAGCGTGAGCTAGTGGAAGCCACACTCGGGTTGAGTGTGGGGTGGATGTAGGTCTGCAGGACCGAACCACCTAAAAAACTACTGTGCAGTGGTTTGTTTTGTGCGTTCGCTCCTTGCCTCCTACCTCCCATTCACAAGTTATGCATGCTGGTTAGCTGTGTTATCTTGGATTGTTTATATTGTTCCTATCAGCAGTAACCTTGAGCATTGCACTTTGCTGGGTGTGTTTGGGTTGCACTGTTCTGTCTGCATTTCTAGTTTGATCAGGTGGCTGCATTGTTGCAGTCCAACTGTTTGATCAATTGGTTGATTATTATCTTATCTCGGAAAGCTCATTGTCCCTATTCCGCATATCCGAGCTTTAGAGTCTTTAATTTAGGCCATAATTTTTAGAGGGATACATTCACCCCCCTCTATATCCGGGCCTAGCACCCTAACATGTCATAAGAAAATTTAAGGAAATTCATGAATTAAAACTCAAGAACCTTTGATCTAGCTTACCTCTCTTAAAGGGCTTGTGCTCAGGTGCTTGGGGATGGAGGTCAGCCGCTACAGGTCCCCATGTTCCTTCCAAGCCGGCTTTGGCCCGGTGTCGACAATTTAGGGCTCAAAGCAGAAGTTTTCTGTGAGCTACGAATTCTGGGTCTATTCCTAGTTATAGGGCTCTAATTCTAGTTCTAATGCATTAGGATTGAGGCTAGGTAACCTCAATTTAAGTTAGGATAGGTCTTAGTGCAGTTTAGGTGCCTCTATCCAATGTTGGGACTCTCCCGGAGAGTCCCGCTCAGATTTAACTGTGTCTTCACCCTTGCGGTCTATCGCAAGACTGCTAGGCTCACCTCGCGATCGTCAGGCGACCGTTTCTTCCCCTTCCTTCATCGCCTCCTCTCTTGCTCGCCTAACAGTCACGGCGTGACCGTTTATTCCCCCTTGCGGTCTTCAGTAGACCATTTTTCAACTTTCTCCTCATTCTTCACCGTCGCCCTATGATTAACGGTCCTACTTAGATCGTTTATTTTTCACCTGATCATCGGTTCTCTCCCGTGTTCTATCTCTCTCCCCTATCCGCTCTCTTTCATCCTCTCTCGCTTTCTTTGTCAGTCTAGGTTGTCGTGATTAGAAGAGTCTGCATCCACATGTTTGCATTTAAAAAAAGAAAAAGGTAAAAAGAGATCATATTTTCATTAATGCTTATGTCCATAAGTACAAGGTAACTCTCAAGTAGGTCCCTCTCCTGGACCCCCACTATCACCGGTGCTCTCGTTTCGCTTCTCTGGCCGGCCTATGGTGGTGCTGCCCTCCTCTCGTCGTCATCGCCTCTCTGCCTCCTCATTCCTCCGATGGCCGGAGGAGACGGTAAGGAACTCCTAGAACACGCTGCTCCGCACACCACTCTGCGAGGCACTCCACTCAGGTCCTTGACCCATCATCCGGACAGTCCGCTCCACGGCCCGCAGCTCGATCTTCAAATCATAGGCCTGGCACCGAGCCTCCCTCACCTCGGTACGGTAGCGCTCCAAGTCTGCTACTCCCGTACGGAGTCGCTCCGCCTCTGCTCGTAACCACTCTGTCTCTGCCCGGAGTCGCTCAGCCTCTGCTCGGGACTGCTCTGGCTTGCTCAGCGCCGCGGTCAGCTCCCTCGTTTGCATAAGCATTTATCATGGTTAGTCATTTGCATTATCATATGCATTAAGAGTTGGTTGGTTTGCTTACCCTCTCCGCGAGAGTGGCCTCGGCCTCCTCGGCCCGAGTAACCACCCGTGCAAAGTCTGCATCCCGCTCAGCCCCACCCGCTAGCTAGGAAGAAGAGAATGGAGCATCATGTCCCTGCCGCTGTGCTCCCTCGGGTCGCTGCATTTAAGAAGTCAATCAAGTCAGTCAAGTCAGTCAAGTTCATTTGCATTTAGATCTAGGGTTCAGTAGAGCTCTCCAGAAGCTCCAGTGCGCGTTGGAACTATCCCTCTACTGAATGGTGGAGTGGAGGGGACCCTGGAGTTCCGCTATCTATCCCTGGGGGTATATCTGCATATAGAAAGTCAAGGTATCAGTGCATTAGAAGTCACTTAGGGGTTTAAGTTTAGAGAGTCGTACCGGTCGTCGAGCGCCACGGAAGACCTGGTCTCCGTATCTCCTGCCGTAGGCCTTCAAGTAGGCCTCATCACTGGTAGCTCGGGCTCGTACCACCCGACCTCTCTGCGTCCAATCTCGGATCTGGTCTATCGCTCGAGTAACCCAGTCGATCTCGCCGCCCAATCCCTTCGAGGATCGTCCCACGCGCTCCTCGTCTCTCGCTGGGAACTCCACCTCTAGCTAGTGGATGCCCCTGGTCCTCATGATCAGGCGGTGGTGTAGTGGCTCGATGATATTCATGCAGTGAAGCCACACATCTCATCCCGCGTAGGCCTGGGCCACCTCCACCCAGGGCTGTCCCTCGTGACCCTCGTCACGATACGGTGTCCAGCGCACCTGAAAAAGCAAGCATTGAGTCAAACATTATAAGCATTTCAGGAGCATTTAGAAGGCTTAAGTTTAGGATCTTACCGATGCATAAGGAAGTGTGTCAATGTCATCTTGGATCGCCCGTGCTAAGCGTCGCAGCGACCCAGTGTCCCGTACCGCCATCCATCGCCTCGCGATGGGCACAAGGTATGGATATACCTCCTTCCCTCTCCCTAGGCTAGGGAGGTACATGTAGCTCCATACCTGCATTTGTTAAATGTCAGCATATAGCAATCATAAGCATAATCACAATAGCATAAGCATTTTAAGAAAAGCATTTTACCTGAAGCAAATGTAAGAAGCCGCCCAGCATCGTCTCCCAGTCGGTGGTGCTGAGGGAGTTGAACAAAAATGCCAACGTTGCGGCACCCCAAGCATAGTCTCCAACTCCGTCTAAGTCTCTCAGTAGTGGAAGGAGCTTGTAGCTTACTCCATCCACCCTCGTCGCAAAGAGCAGCTTCCCGAACATCAGCATCAGGAAGCGGCACAGGACTACGTCTCCCTCCGGGCCTAGTCCCGTAGCCACCCTCTGTCTGGCTCGATCTGTCAGCCGCCCTAGGTGCTCCTTAGGTACCTCTCCCACGGCTATCGTCGCTCCTCTTAATCCCAGGATCTCCTGGAGGGTCGCTCATGCCAACATGGACGAGTGGTGTCCCGGCCTCGTCAGCTCCAACCTGAGCAGCTCTCACGCCAACTCTCGGTAGTCGGCGTACGTCGTCCCCGTCACAGGTGCTCCATGCACTCTTAAGCCAGTGATCCTCGCCACGTCCTCTAGCGTGGGGATCATATGTCCCCACGGGAACAAGAACGCCCTACTAACTGGATCCCACCGGTCATGTAGCGCGTACAGGATGGCAGTGTCCAGCCTCATCACCTCTATCCCGAGGAGCTCAGGGAACCCCATCGTAGCCAGCCTCTCTCTCGGGAAGTTCGGCAGCGCCAGGTACACTGCTCGGATCTGCAGCCATGATATCCTAGTCGGTCTCTTTCCCTGCATATGTTTAACAATCAAAAGTCAGTCATCCATATAGTTTGTAATCATGCATTGCATTCAAATAAAAATTAGAAAACAAAAAGAAACAAAAATCCATTTTTCCCTCTCAGAACCCTAAGCGGTCCCCTCTAGACCATTTGTCAGACCTTAGCGGTCTGGTCTAGACCGCTTGCCACTCTAGTGGTCACTGGAAGGACCGCTAGGCTCCTGCCGTGATGGTAGTTTTTTCCCCGTTCTCCCAGGCTTGTGGGAAGGCCCCAAAGGCCTGTATAGTCGTTCTATGGGTTCTTCTGACCCATTTCCTTCCTATCTACCCCCATGCATGGTCTAAATAAATTAAAATTGGTTTTTTATGGGTCTCGGCCTACCTCGGATGACCGGCGTCCGGGCGCCTCTGGTGCTTCCTCGGCCGTGTGTTCGCCCTCCTCATCTCCGGCGCCGCCCTCAGGCACCGTAGCTGCCGTAGAAGGTTCTCCAATCTCCAGTTGAGCCGGCGGTGGTGGCCTCTCATCTGGTTGGCCCATCGGGGCCGCGGTCGTAGTCTCTCTAGCTATATGGCGTTGGAACAGCCGTATCGCCCTCTTCTTCACCATCTTGGGGTGTAAGGGAGTGTGTGGAGTTCGCAATGAAATGGGAAGATCACCGGTGGAGGTGCTCGTCACCGGTGGTAGGGTGGTTTGAGAGTTTGAAAGGGTGAGAAAGGGAGAGTGAATGCCCGTTCTATTTTTGAATTCACCCAGGTCCTTGCGGTCGTTCGATAGACCGTTAGGATGTCCTTAGCGGTCCTCCATAGACCGTTTGTCGTCAAGGTCACGCCCATCGGGGAATGTGAACAACCCTAGGTTGGCGGTCTTCTGGTAGACCGTTAGGCCTCGCTTGTGGTCTTGACATGACCGTTTGGCATCTGAATGCTATGATGATTTGAGATAATATATTTGCTTCATTCTTGGCTCCATTCTTGTGTGACCTTCATCTCAGTTATACTTCATGCTTATTCTATGGATTTAATTGTTGATGGCTAACCCTCTTTTAATGCTATAATCATGAACGCCATCACGTCACATTGCTTTCTCGCCAGGCAAGTAAGTCAGGTAAGTATCTCGATTCCTTAGTCCCTTGATGCATTACTATGTAATATCTATGATATATTATCTCGAGAACCGGCTGGTCATTCATGTGCTCTGAGATCTGATGTTTCCCTCTAACAAAAATGATGATGATCTAAGTGCACATGTTTAATCGTTGGATAGGCCATTAGGTTGGAAGAGTTGGGGGACGATGGTGCTATCTTGCACGCCGTGATTGAAGATAGTGTCCTGACCTTGATTTGTCCGATCTAGCAATACTATTCTCATGTATCTTTCTATTTTATGGTTTCTTTGCATTTGTTTTAATGATTTCTTTTTACTTTAGCCCAGCATGCATCATGCACATCTTTTGAGCATTCATAAGCCTTGATCTGTCTAAAGTGTCTCAGTGCTGGTGGATAGCTATGTATCCATGGTCTTGAGTAAGGAGAGTCATTCCACTCCAAGTTGGAAGGTTTTCTTCGGTCTGTTTGCTCGGTTTGGTTAGCTGAGGATTCTTGCCTGGAGTTTAATTGCTCATTTTATTACTTTTTTTCATTGCTCCGATCGCCTATCAGCTGTGTGTTCCAGTGAGGAGGTTGATCGTGTTTTATTTTTACTTAAGTTGTTAGTTCCTCTAGGCATGCGTCATTCGGTTTGGCCGTTCCTTGTGATTGGTTTGAAGTTTTCCAGAAGATTCTTATCGCTTGTTGGTTAAAGACGGGTGTCGTTTACCTTAACACCCGCTTTTCAGTCCGCTCCGCTGCTTTTCCGCTTTATCTCCATGTCCCATTTCGCTTTCGCTTCACCTCCGCTCGCTCCCCTGCAAAGAGGACGTTAAGGAGGGGCATCTGTTTACACCTGTTTTATGACCAATGAGTTGGGTTATCTCCTTATTTGTTTTATGATGTCCCGGTTTGTTCACTGATTATTGGGCCATCTTTTAGTCATTTTTTGGGCTTATTTTATGGGTCTCTCTCACTGGTTGGGCCTAATTCCTCTTATTTTTTGTCATTTAAGCTTCTTGGGCCTGGATAAGGGCTAATAAGGATTTTATTGTGGACTTATCCATAGAATTATTAGTATGTATCTCTTTTGCCACGTCTCATAGCCTTGCGGTCTATTGCACGACCATTTGGTATCGTTAGCGGTCCTTTTCTAGACCGTTAGGGAGGCAGAGAGTCTATTAGGTTTCTTTGGTCTTATCTCTTTGTGATCGACCGAGCCTTGCGGTCCATCGGTCGACCATTTTTGTCCCTTGCTGTCTATCGCAAGACCGTTAGGTTAAACAGAGAGTCCTGCTCTGTCTGTCCTTCTTTTCTTCGGCCGTGGTCGAATTAGAGTCCATGATTTGATGTTTTCTCTTTAAGTAGTGATCCTCGGAAGTTTTTGTTTGTTTATGTGTACTCTTGGGAGTATTATCTTCGAGATTTATCTAAGTTCAAGCCTATTTTCGTGTCATTATCTCTCCAACTCGACCAGAGAGTTTGGGGGTCTATAAATAGAACCCTTGGTTTTATGGCTTGAGGAGGAGATTTCTGGAGCTTGCAACAAAGTGCTGCTGCATTCTGGAGCGGGTACCAACCAAGGAGAAGTCATTTCTGCGTCCTTAATTCGTCTGGTCCAGAGAGTATCAAGTTCCATTAGTGTTCCTTATGTCTTTCCCTCTCTTAACCTTAGTCTTCCTTTGCATCATCATAACATCTTTCTCTCTTCTTCTTCCACGTTCTTCTACACTCACATCACGTTTTCAAACATCCTCCTACTTTTTACACACCCTACAGGGGTTAAAAAACCACCAACCCCCAGGTATTCACCCTTCCTTTTATGCATCTTAGCTTAATTGCACTATAGATACTATACTTGTCCAAGGGCTAATTGGGTTGCTTTCTTCTGTGTGTTTGCACTCTATTGCAGGTTTACAGAGCTCACTACACGAGACCCAACTCTTCTGGCTGGCCAGGAGGGGTGGAGATCCAAGTTCCACATCATTATTCTGGGTGCGTTTAGCGATCGTTTGGCTGACCGTTTGGGGATCTTTGGCGGTATATTGTTGGACCATTTCTGTTCGCCTAGCGGTCATCTGAGGATCGTTTGTCTCCGCCGCACCTGGTTATTCTCTCCCGCAGGCGGGTGTGTTTTACTCGGCTCTTTCCAAGGTACGTAGTGTAGTTTCACTGCATTATTTGCTTTTGTGGCGATCACATCTTTCCTTACATGGGTATTTGTCATCATCCTTATATTTTTTCCTTTGCTTTTAGTTGCTCCACACCCACGGTGTGTGCTTTCTTTATTCCTTTGCTCCATGCCTCGGCGTGTGTTTAGTTTTCTTCTTGCTTTATCTTTGCACTATTAAGATGACATGCCCACATGCTCTATGCCTGATGTTATTGATTGCTTGATTTAGCACATCACCCACTTGCATCATATCTATATCTCACGCAACACACTACCATCACCCACACACCCATAAGAAAATATCAACACTGTTGTCTGTGCGTTCGAAGGGGAGGTGCTGCTGCAGCGTTGCAGCCTGCGTGAAGGGTGTTGCCTTCTTCATCCTTCTGCTCCTCATCCTCCAGTTTCTTCTTCTCTCTTCACCCAAAGTTAAGGTCGGTTATCTCTATATCTCAGGCAAAATAATGTAGTTTTTGCGTAGGTTTTCACTCCCCAGACGCAAACCCTTAATAGCATGCATTAGACATTAGTCTCATCTTCACATTTGCGTTAAAAATCCTCTGCATGGTTCATGTTTAACCGTGACTTGTAGGTTTACCTTAATTAATCAATACGTACAACATCCTTAAAAAATTTTATCCATGAAACCATATGTGTAAAAATCATAAAGTTTATATTATTGGAATCCCATGATTTTCTCTAAATGTCTTTATATGGTGTATTAACTAGTAACATTAACTAGTTAGTAATTTAATAGATTTTATTGAGTTACTCGGCGAATCACCCAAAACACTGTAGCATGTTAGTTATACCATTTTGCTTTGACGGCTTGTTTGGGGGCGCTGGAGTGGCCTTTGGCCATGAAATTTAACGGGGGTGTTCCCGGGCCGGTGAGCGCGGTCGTGCGGATGATATCTCCTTTTTCCCATCCTAAGATAGGCATTCTCTCAAGCAAAAATTTATTAAAGCATCTTGTTAGGTAGAGTTTTTTGTGCTCTTCGACGTATATAGATTGCGTGATTCCGACATGTATACATCAAAGAATCTGAGGTTTAAAGTAGCTCTGCACTATTCATAAACAAAGGAATGGACGCCCACGCACACAGTCGTCTATTCTTTTTAATATAACACTTCCACCATGTAAAACCTATTAATGTCTTTAATGTCCTTCTTTCTCTATAACTCGGTTCAAACGATGCATTTCTTTTGTTTAAAAAAAATTCAAAAACATTAGAAATAGGTGACCGTATGAATAGTCGCTAATTTATTTTCTTTTATTTAACGTATGTTGCATTAGTCGCTCATTTTAATTTCAATAAATCGTATTTAAATCTTATAAAATTCACATCTTATGCTCAAAGTTAGTAAAAATTACAATATATATATTTTCGTGATCCTTATAAATTCATCTTAATTACAATATTTAGTTCAAAAAATCTCCTTTTATTTGAAAAATACTACTGTTCATCACTTCAATGAACAGTAACCCTTTTAAATTGTGAGTCTATAATCATCATAGATAACTTACTATGGTTAGACTATTATCACCCTGGTACCTAGTCTTTTCTCTTTTTGTAAAAGTATCTAATAACAAACTATTACGGTGGCATTATTATTACGTCTTTTCTAATTAATTTATGTTATTATTGTCTGTTAAATAAATCAAATTCGCATCTTTATCATAGATGCGTATTAAAGAGCTAGTGCCACTTTACAAGGACACAAATTTGAAATAACTTTATTTTAATTTGGTTAATCCTAAAATTGGCATCTTTTAAAAGGGACGCGGATTCTAGAATTAGTGCCTTCTCATACGGATGTGAATTTCCTGTCTTCTCACTGTTTGACCCATACTGTGGATTGCTTGGCAATATGGTCTCAAGGCCGAGACATAGTCCCTGTTATATTATTTTTTTCGTGATACATGTTGAACTATGGTTTTGATGATAACTAAACTTCTTGTGTGATGCCTTGGTTTTGATGGTTGTTGAAGTCATGGTTTTGATGTTCATGTGCGATTAAGTGAATGATGATGGTTTTGATGTTCATGTGCGATTAAGTGAATGATGATAACTAAACTAAATGGTTGATTGTTCCTATCGATTGGTTGAATATGATTGACTTGAACATGTGCTTTGAATGCTTCCCATGCATACTCTTCATAGAGCTTGGTTACATACATGCATTTGTGAAAGCAACAAGTGTTCCAATCTTATATGTGAAATTGGGTCTCAATGTAAATCACTTTTTGAACTCCAATACATATTTCACATATCATTTTGAGCTTGCATTATGTTGAAACAACTCATGAGAAACTTGCTTGAAAATTGGAATAATTGTACTTATATCTTGCTCAAACGGTTTACAATAAGCTCTTGTTGATTGATTGAAACTGCCAAATGGCCAAAGGGGTTTCATACATGTACTTCATGTAATTACCACATGAATTATTGATCAAAGTTCTAATCCTTTTTCTATGGTTTTGTAGGTCAAAACACTCAACATATATTCTCCAAGATCAAAGGAGTTTGAAGCCTCGGACTTAAATGGGTTGCAATGGAGTTCGGCGGTGAAACCTAAAAAGTCTAGAATTTACTATAGCTGGCGGTCGACCGACCTGTAGCTGGCGGTCGACCGAAATTACCAGAATTCAAAAAACTTCAGTTTTTCTCAGAGCGGTCGACCGCCAGACCCATAGCTGTCGATCGAAAATTCCAGCACCTCAACATCTACAGGAATTCTCAGTTCCGGTCGACTACCAGCCCACCTCCGGTCGACCGCCAGCCTCGAAGCCTCCAACTTTGACTTTTTGTTTCCATTCCGTGGAGAGATCCTCTCACCCATTTCTTTAATCCCAATGCTCTCAATCACCCCATAAATTGTGGATCTGGGTCTGGGGCTTGTCTCCTAACCTTCCAAGGGTTATAAAACCTCTCTTTGAGGTCATGAACCCTAAGAGACTCTAAGAGAACAAGAGGGATCAAGTTGGCTCAAGAAAGAGGAGGAATATCATTGTAGCCATAAACAGTGATTCGAAGATCAAAGCCTCATCATAGCTGAAGATCCAAGATCTATTTTGAAGCCTTCATCTTCCCATGAACTGAAGCAATAACAAATCAACCAAGAGAGATCAAGATAGTAGCTATCAAGGGAAGGTTGCTGCAACGATCGTGAACAACATTCCTTCCACCAAGTTCTTCATCCGATCGAAGCCATTCAAGCATCAACTGAATCTATTCAGTCATCTTCCAAAGCCAGGGAGTTCCAATCAAGCAAGGATCTCAAGAAGAGCTTAAGGGAAGGCTGTCCAAGTGAAGAGAAGAAAAAGTACTGTAGCAGTGAACAGTACTCCATGCAAGGAAACCTACATCCAATACAAGGCCATTCAAGCTGAGTCTCAAGCCATTCAGGTGAAGAAGGAATCAACGTGAACATCCGGAGTATACACTCAGGGGGAGCCTAAATCAGGAGCATTCTAAACTATGGTTTATTTATTTTGGTGTCTTGTGCTTTGAGTTTCATATTTGTGTTTCATCATAAACTGCAAGAACTTGTGTGTGTGTGGATCGTTGTTCGATCCGTGGTCCTATGTGTGTGTCGTATTTGATTCGTGTGTGCGTAGGTCTTCCTAGATCTGCGTGTGTGTGTGGTTATATTCACATCATAGTATTTGTGTGTGGAGTGTTGCACTTGTCACAGCGTGTGTGTGATCCACGTGTTGGATCATGTTGGAGACTTTGTCTCAGTGTGTGTGTGTGTGTGTGTGTGTGTGTGTGTGTGTGTGTGTGTGTGTGTGTGTGTGTGTGTGTGTGTGTGTGTGTGTGTGTATTGGGGCGCGTCCCCGTGTGTGTGTGCAGGCGTCGTATGCGTGGATGTTTGGAGCGTCGTCTCCGTTTGGGGATTTATCCCCGAGTGAAGCCTCATCGGTTTTAGTGAGGGGTGGACGTAGGATTACCGTCATTGCATCTGAACCACCTTAAAACTGCTGTGCATTGTGGTTTGATTTGAGCATTTGTGTGGCTTGTTTGTTATATCCATTATATGATCATGTGGGAATGGAGAGATTGAGAGAATCTGCTTCCTTGCTTAGTTAACTATCTCAACCTTGTTTAAAGGTGTTAATTCCTCTACGCAGCGTTTGTCTTGACGACTAGTGTAAGGGGTGGTGTATGTTGTTTTTGAATGTGTAGTTGAACAGATTTCAACCTCCTAGTTAGAGTGTTTATCACATATCTCAAAAAGGCCAAAAGTTTTCTTACAATTGGTAAACACCCAATTCACCCCCCCTCTTGGGTGTCATTGATCGCGGGACTTCAATTGGTATCAGAGCTAAGGCTCTAATTTCACAGATCTAACGATCTAGAGTGATCCGGATCAATGACTACTATGATGTACACTTTGACTTCTCCACCAGTGTTTGATGGCTGTAACCTTGATTTATGGTTAGGTAGAATGTTTAGTCTAGTCAATTCATATGACCCTAAGCTATGGAAGCTTATTTCACATGGTCCTCATGAATTGCCTAAAGATAAAAATGTATGGACTGAAAATCAAAAGCGGAAACATGATCAAAATTGCTTGGTTTTGAAGTTGCTTATTTCTGTAGTTGATTCTAACTATTTCCCCTTTGTCTCCCATTGCAGGTCCGCAAAGGAAATACTAGATAGATTGGCAGACATCAAGGAAGAGCACAAAGATAGATGCCTTATAGCGGGCACGAGTGATCAAGGGAGTGACCAGCAAAGTGGATCAAGCTCAAAGGTGAATTCTGACTCTAATAATGAAGATGAATTTAACTATGAAGAGTAGTTGAATGTCTATGAAGAGTTGGTTGCTAAGTATAAGAAAGTTAAGTCTGAAAACACAAAATTGAAAAAGAAATTTGAACATGCTTCTCATGAGAATGGCTCTTCTAACAAATGTTCTGAACTTGAAAGTGTTCAAAAGGAAAATGATGCATTGTTAATCCAAAATTCTTTGCTTGAAGGGAGATTGAAGCATCTTGAAAAATCCATTCGTGAAACTTCTTCATGTGATGAATGCTTAAGATTCAAAACTGAAAATGAAGAATTAAAATAGTTGAGTAATGCCATTTCTGAAAGATTGCTTATCTTTGAAAAAGGAAAATCTGTGAATATTGATGAATCTGAAAAAGTGCATGCTTTGTTGCAAGAAATAGAAAGTCATAAAACCATCAATGTTACCTTACATGAACAAGTCAATTCGTGTGAAAATAAGATGGTTTCCTATGAATTGCACATTGCATCTCTTGAATATGAAATTCTTGATTTAAATGCTTCACTATCTAGATTTGTGAATGGTCAAGAAAATTTGGACAAATTATTAGGATGAAAGTGAACTTTCAAAGAGAAGGGCTGGGGTTTAATCTTGTGAACAAGAAAAAAATTGAAAGCAAGTTATACACTTCATTTATTCATAGCATATGTACACCCAGCACCTCTAAATCTAACTCCCAGCAATCCATTGTGCCAAGAACTCAAGCCAATCTGAAAAATAGTGTGAATGTTCAAAATGTGCATGCTAAAAACTTTCATGCAAAATCTCATGCATCCAACAAAAGAAACATGTCTTGTCTTTATTTTGGAAAACATGGACACCTGATGCATGATTGTTTCACTATGAAGAATGATGACTTGAGAGCATGTAAAAACCAAGCTGTTTTGAAAAATACCAAGAGAGCTTTCACCACAAAATGTTCCATGCATTGCAATTATTGTGGTAAAAGGGGCCATACAACTTCACATTGCTGGTTATTGTTGAATAGAAAGAACTCCCACTCAACACATCATACTCACACACACAAATCAGTAGAACCCATGAGAAGAAAGAATATGATGCCACGTGCCTTCTACCATCACTATGGCAAATCTAGGAATATTAAGCATGATTATTTTCTAAAGAAAAATGATGATTTGAATGTTGTCAAAAGTTGAAAATCACATGCCCATGTTGCAGCTAACCCACAAGGATCCAAGATGGTTTGGGTACCTAAGAATGCCAAATGAGAAATCTATTTTGCAGGTGTGCCATGTGAATGTAAAGTATGAAATCTATCTTTGTCAAGAAGGTAAGACACACGGGCCAAGTTGCATAAATCAGGTTAAAAGAAAAACTAAAAACTAAAATTTGGAAACTCAGGTGATATCCCTCTCTCTCTTCGATAATTGTGTCATGGTTTGATTCATATTGTGCTGAATAGTCTTGTGTTAATGCACATGTTTGTACATGCATTCCATCCATAGTTGTTTACATATCTGTGCATATATCACTTGTCATATAGCATCTTGTTGTAGGAGAGCTTGAAGATTCTTCAGATCATGATTTCACTACACATATTGAGTTTGCATACACCTTCATACTCTGTCATGCAAAAGATGAACATTGTGTATTTATGCCATAATGCATTGGAATCCCCCTGCCTTAGTCATCCATGATTACATAGTATATCAAATGGTGACATGTGGAAGGGCAGGTTAAGCCTGTCTGAAAACTATCACTACGCGTGAGGTGATCTTCGGATCTAAGTTCTCCGCCTGGTACTATGAGTCATTTACTTAAAAGGCTACATATGGCATTAGATTGTCACTGAACATATTGCATTCATGCATACACTAAGGGGGAGCAACCACATTCGTCATATGGGCTTAATGTTCAGGTTCACATATGAGTCATGCATTGCATCTAGAGCTGTCTAGGGGATGTTGGTTGTTAAAAGAATTTGTCATGCCATTCTTAATAAATCTGAATCAAAACTAATAAATCAAATCTTCTTGTCCGTGGATGCAGATCATACTCCCAAAAGTCAAATGAAAATGGGCTAGTCATGACCAGGCTTGAATCAATTAAGGAACACCTTGCAAGGATAAAAATATTAAGAAATTTCCTCTACCACCACCAGGAGATAGGAAATGATTTTGATGAGTACCCAAGGCATGGTATGAAAGGCGCAAATCTCTTTTGACTGAGAATTGGTTGAATGGGTAAGGTTGATTAAACACATCTCATGAGGCAAATCAGGTAAAAGACACTTTAATGGTTCAAGCATATGTGGATGATATCTCTCTTTAAACTATTAATAATACCTGAACTACTAATAATGCCTTTTCTGAACAATTTGTAGGGATTTTTGCAATGAGATTTTGGTATAAGCCTTGTGAATGAACTGAATCTTCCTCATCTTTGGATTGCAGGTGAAAGGCTTGGATCAAAATGGATTCTCAAGGAAAAGGTATGAAAAGTAAAATCTGAAGTACTAACTGTCGTGGGGTTAGCAATCTTCGTGCATGAAGGCTTTCGATCTTATCATCAAAACTAGGGTAATTTAACCTCGTCAATTCATGCAATGGTCTTTTGTCACTTGGTGACACTTCAGGATGACAGGTATTGATTCAAACTTGAATTGTCTTTCACTAGTCTGCTGTGATGAACTTGTCTAATTGGCTTGAGAAGTGTGTATTGAATATTTCTCATTTTGAATTACACAATCACACCTGAATTTCACTGCATATCTAGTATATCAAATGGCGTTTGTGGAAGAGTGGACTATGTCCACTTGGAAGCATTCCCTATGCGTTGAGCTGGATCTTCGGACTAAAATCTCAGTCTCGTACCAGATTTTGAAAATCATGACTGGCTTGTGAATGGTTGAGTTATGAATGAATTTTTGAGCTGAATTATTTAAATTAAAAATGCGTTTTTGGATTGAATGATTCAAATATTTGGCTTTTAGATGATTTCTCATTTCAAAACTAGTGAATGAAAAATGTTTGTTGATTCATTAACAGAATGTGGATGATTTAATGAGAACTTGTCACACTGGCTTGAAGATCAAAGCTCTCATCTTACTTTCGCATCATGCCTTCCATTCTCATACAGCTATAGGATGCATGCATCAGAATCCAATGCATTAGGTGCATTTAATTCACTCAAATGAAAAACCAAAAACTCACATTTTGCACTCATGTTAAATTTTGCATTGCATTAGAATTCATGCATTAGCTGAAGTTAGTTCATTCATATGGCATCAGAAGTGTTGCACAATATTACATTTTATCCTGGAATATTGCATTTCACTATCATATGATCAAATGTTACATTACAATAGAACTCATGCCTTAGCTGCATTCAGTTCATTCAATTGGTATCCATTTGATTGGTGTCAGTTGCATACTTGCATTGCATGTTGCATACATTCCCTCTGTGTGCTTGCTTGATATTATATGCTATTCACCCCCATCCCTTGGCATTTCTATGGCATTATGTCTTCTTGATAAATAATGTTACATTTTAGTCATTATTGGAGTGTTTCATGCCGTACACTCTGGGAGAGTTCTTATTTCATAAGTTCATCTATTTAGGGGGAATTGCACTGTTATGTATTCATGATATTTTTGTATACATGCTGAATCAAATTCGCACACTTCATGCATAAAATGTGAAAATGAGTGTTAATGATAAGGATATATGAATTTCTTTTTAACACTCTCGAGATGTTAAACTTGCTGCATGTATGTTGAAGAGACAGTTGAGGAAAAAGCTACCTACCCATCCTTGTTGAAAAATCTGAAATGAAAATGAAAGATAGAGCAATGCTCGGTCTCACTGAGTAAACTGGGCAAATGTCACTTGAGACATGATGTGGTTCATATCTGAAAAGTGTTGACTAGTATCTCTGTTCAAAATGAAGTGAAATGGTTCAGTATTCTGAGTAACCAGGGATTCTGGCATGAGCTCCATGCGTCTACTCGCGTAAAAAGGAATTATTTGAACCTGATCACTCTTGAAAAATTCTGACTATCATGTGATATTGGTTGAGTTGAAAAATATTAGTAAAAACTCATTATGGTAGAGCGTAGCCTCCAATACGTTGTTCTCAAAATTGAAGTGCAGTCTGTAAAATGTCTCTTTGTGTTAATCTGAAAATCTAAATATCAATATTGTAACTATCATTTTTCATGTTACTCACTTACACATCTGGAAATTTGATTCATTATGTATTCAGAAAATTGATTGACTGCTTTAGCAATTGCATGAATCTCCTATATGATTGCACAATCTCCCATGTGCTACACATGTGCATTTCTGTTAGCATGACTCTCTTGCATCCTTCTTATACCCATTCCCTTCTTATATAAGTACGGGAGAGCTGTGTTGCATGCATATCTATGTATTTATCTATTTGTTTGTTTATGCATCTCACATGTCATCACATGTATATGTTGCATCTCATGCATTTCAAACCACAAATCAAAAACTTAAAATCTGAAAATAATGAAAACCCAAAAATTGAATGGACTTCACATGCTGCACACCTGTTAAATCAGCTTTGGATTTTGTTTGACCAAGGGGAGAAGTGTGAAATTAGCTCTACTCATCCTAGCACGTCCAAGTGATCAACAATTGGTATCCCCTCATGTAACCATTGGTATCACAAAATAAATAAAAATATGCAAACATGAAAATCAACAAAAACATGTTTTGGTGCCTCCCAGACATTCCATGAACCCACTTGCTTATAATTTGCTCATGCTTCATCAGAATTTCAAATGTGGGTCATTATCTCTTGCTCATTCATCATGCTACTTTTTGGACCTCAATGGTTTCTTCCCTTCATCTTGATAGTGTTAATGTGGCTAATAGATTGACGTTCATCCGCCTGTTGATACTGTCAAAGGGGGAGCAAGAATTGCCCTTGCTTCGTTGGTTTCGTTTTGCTTGTTGTTAAGGGAGAAAGCTTTGCCTTATCCCGCTTTTTGATAATGTCAAAGGGGGAGAAAAAGATGATTCATGATTTCCTTTTTCAGGAGAAAAAGATTCATGATTCCTTGTGTTAGGGGGAGAAGAACATGTTGTATCCTCATTTAGTTTGTCATCATCACTTTGTTTGTCATCATCAAAAAGGGGGAGATTGTTGAACTATGGTTTTGATGATAACTAAACTTCTTGTGTGATGCCTTGGTTTTGATGGTTGTTGAAGTCATGGTTTTGATGTTCATGTGCGATTAAGTGAATGATGATAACTAAACTAAATGGTTGATTGTTCCTGTCGATTGGTTGAATATGATTGACTTGAACATGTGCTTTGAATGCTTCCCATGCACACACTTCATGGAGCTTGGTTACATACATGCATTTATGAAAGCAACAAGTGTTCCAATCTTATATGTGAAATTGGGTCTCAATGTAAATCACTTTTTGAACTCCAATACATATTTCACATATCATTTTGAGCTTACATTATGTTGAAACAACTCATGAGAAACTTGCTTGAAAATTGGAGTAATGGTACTTATATCTTGCTCAAACGGTTTACAATAAGCTCTTGTTGATTGATTGAAACTGCCAAATGGCCAAAGGGGTTTCATACATGTACTTCATGCAATTACCACATGAATTATTGATCAAAGTTCTAATCCCTTTTCTATGGTTTTGTAGGTCAAAAGTCAACATATATTCTCCAAAATCAAAGGAGTTTGAAGCCTCAGACTTAAATGGGTTGCAATAGAGTTCGGGGGTGAAACCTAAAAAGTTTAGAATTTACTATAGCTGGCGGTCGACCGACCTGTAGCTGGCGGTCGACCGAAATTACCAAAATTCAGAAAACTTCAGTTTTTCTCAGAGCGGTCGACCGCCAGACCCATAGCGGTCGATCGAAAATTCCAGCACCTCAACATCTACAGGAATTCTCAGTTCCGGTCGACCGCCAGCCCACCTCCGGTCGACCGCCAGCCTCGAAGCCTCCAACTTTGACTTTTTGTTTCCATTCCGTGGAGAGATCCTCTCACCCATTTCTTTAATCACAATGCTCTCAATCACCCCATAAATTGTGGATCTGGGTCTGGGGCTTGTCTCCTAACCTTCCAAGGGTTATAAAACCTCTCTTTGAGGTCATGAACCCTAAGAGACTCTAAGAGAACAAGAGGGATCAAGTTGGCTCTAGAAAGAGGAGGAATATCACTGTAGCCGTGAACAGTGATTCGGAGATCAAAGCCTCATCATAGCTGAAGATCCAAGATCTATTTTGAAGCCTTCATCTTCCCATGAACTGAAGCAACAACAAATCAACCAAGAGAGATCAAGATAGTAGCTATCAAGGGAAGGTTGCTGCAACGATCGTGAACAACATTCCTTCCACCAAGTTCTTCATCCGATCGAAGTCATTCAAGCATCAACTGAATCCATTCAGTCATCTTCCAAAGCCAGGGAGTTCCAATCAAGCAAGGATCTCAAGAAGAGCTTAAGGGAAGGCTGTCCAAGTGAAGAGAAGAAAAAGTACTGTAGCAGTGAATAGTACTCCGTGCAAGGAAACCTATATCCAATACAAGGCCATTCAAGCAGAGTCTCAAGCCATTCAGGTGAAGAAGGAATCAACGTGAACATCCGGAGTATACACTCAGGGGGAGCCTAAATCAAGAGCATTCTAAACTGTGGTTTATTTATTTTGGTGTCTTGTGCTTTGAGTTTCATATTTGTGTTTCATCATAAACTGCAAGAACTTGTGTGTGTGTGGATCGTTGTTGGATCTGTGGTCCTGTGTGTGTGTCGTATTTGATTCGTGTGTGCGTAGGTCTTCCTAGATCTGCGTGTGTGTGTGGTTTTATTCAGATCATAGTGTTTGTGTGTGGAGTGCTGCACTTGTCGCAGCGTGTGTGTGATCCGCGTGTTGGATCATGTTGGAGACTTCGTCTCAGTGTGTGTGTGTGTGTGTGTGTGTGTGTGTGTGTGTGTGTGTGTGTGTGTGTGTGTTGTGTGTGTGTGTGTGTGGTGTGTGTGTGTGTGTGTGTGAGTGTGTGTGTGGTGTGTGTGTGTGTGTGTGTGCGTGTGTGTGTGTGTGCGTGTGTGTGCGCGTGCGTGCGTGCGTGCGTGCGTGTGCGTGCGTGTGCGTGTGTGTGTGTGTGTGTGTGTGTGTGTGTGTGTGTGTGTGTGTGTGTGTGTGTGTGTGTGTGTGTGTGTGTGTGTGTGTGTGTGTGTGTGTGTGTGTCTGTGTGTGTGTGTGTGTGTATTGGGGCACGTCCCCGTGTGTGTGTGCAGGCGTCGTCCTGCGTGTGTGTTTGGAGTGTCGTCTCCGTTTGGGGATTTATCCGCGAGTGAAGTCTCATCGGTTTTAGTGAGGGGTGGACGTAGGATTGCCGTCATTGCATCCGAACCACCTTAAAACTACTATGCATTGTGGTTTGGTTTGAGCATTTCTGTGGCTTGTTTGTTATATCCATTATATGATCATGTGGGAACGGAGAGATTGAGAGAATCTGCTTCCTTGCTTAGTTAATTATCTCAACCTTGTTTAAAGGTGTTAATTCCTCTACGCAGTGTTTGTCTTGCCGACTAGTGTAAGGGGTGGTGTACGTTGTTTTTGAATGTGTAGTTGAAAAGATTTCAACCTCCTGGTTAGAGTGTTTATCACATATCTCAAAAAGGCCAAAAGTTTTCTTAAAATTGGTAAACACCCAATTCACCCCCCCTCTTGGGTGTCATTGATCGCGGGACTTCAATACACCCTATTTTCTTGGAGTTAGAAGGACCCTCCGTCGAGAATTCCTCTCGCCAGACTGGAAATTCTTTCTCTAAGGCCTCCGTAAGACCAGGACATCGAAGGATTATCTCTTTGATCACTGGGCTGGTTGTACCCTCAAAACTCGTAAGCTTGTTATGGTCATGTCACTCTGAAGAAACATGACGCCCTAGCCAACATAGAACATCCCGCTGGGTTTCTGTGAGAACCTAGACATTGTCCAGAATTGGCGTCTGGGACAGTCATCGCCATTTTTTGAATTAGCATCCATATACTCGACGCGAATTCTTTCGTGCCTTATTGTTCAGTGGAATTAGTGCCCACCCTAGTGGACGCGAATTCTGAAATTTATGGCATCCTAAGTGGATGCCAAATTTCCCTAGATCGCTGCTGCACTCCATGGTTTAATTTATCATTAATTCTTTTGAACTTGATAACGTCTAGTAATTATAGGGCCTTCGGCCACATGATTGTTATGTCCAGTAGGATGGAAGTCCTAAACTAATGATAAACCCTTGAGGAAGACCATTGGCTCATGAGGTAAAATAAACTAATGATAAACCCACGAGGAAGACCACTGGCTCATGACGTAAAATGGGTTATAAATAAGCCCATGAGGAAGGATTACTGGGTCATGCGGCATACTAAAATGAATAATGAATGAACCCATGAGGAAGACCACTGGCTCATGAGGTAAAATGAACTAATGATAAACCCATGAGGAAGATCACTGGCTCATGAGGCAAAACGAGTTATAAATAAGCCCATGAGGAAGGATTACTGGCTCATGAGATGAAAGATATCATGACAAACCTATGAGGAAGGACTATTGGCTCATTAGGAAATTCTTGAACTGACTTGAGTGCTTGATAATCATGAATTCCTACCCAAGAAAGGGTATTTACTTGACAATCAAATAGCCGATATCTTGTGACATGATGTGAAAACTTTATGCTTGATATATTCTTGCAACTTGGTTCAACTTTTTTCTTATTAGTTATTTCATGCTTTGTCCTGTTGTTATATTCTCTATATTGACTCGCATTCATTCATGCATGATCATAGTACATTGCATAAGATGTAAATTACTTTAAGCAAGCCTGGATCATAGAGATGTAATTCCTACTGAGCATTCGCTCACCTAGTATTTTTTCAATATTTTTTAGGTAATAATGAAGAAGAATGCAATAAATATGGGCTAGGGCAAGAGTGAAGAGAGCTTCGGTAGTTTAGATGGGCATTATAGTCTTGTGTCTAGTCTACCTAGGTGGAGAGTCTCTTGCAATTTTCTTTTCATCGAGTCTATTAGTTGAGTCAATTTGTAATGAACTTATATTTGGAATTTCAATGAAATTTGTTTCATCAAATTATATTTTGCCTTTATGGTTTGCTCTGATTATTCATGACTATTCGCTGCCACGTTCTGAGCATATTTCCACTTCTATCGGTTCGGGGCGTGAAAGAAGTGGTATCAGAGCCACACCCCAGTCAGAAGTGTGGGAACTAAGTGCCTGCAGGGCAAAGTGTTACGCTATGGGAACCACCTCTTGAACCCGTAATGGGACAAAGTGCTACATAGTGGGAGCCACCTCTTGACCCTATAGGGGCCACCTCTAGAGTCCTACCTGTCTGGGGGTTTGATTGCGTCCTATATGTTCCCAGCGACGAGGACGTCGCCTATATAAGAGGGATAGATTGTAACACCCTCAAATATAGCTAAGTTGTACTCTATATCACCGAGGTGCCTTTTGGAGTATCGACTCATCCCAATACTACTTTCCATTAAGCACGCTTAACTTTTGAGTTTTGTACAAGAACTGAGTCGATACTTCAAAAGGCACCTCAGTGATATAGAGTACAACTTAGCTATAATTGAGGGTGTTACAATCTACCCCTCTTATATAGGCGACGTCCTCGTCACTGGCACATATAGGACTGTTGACACCTATTTTGTGCCTATAAGTTGAGTCGTGTTTTACCATCATTTTTGATGCCTCGAGTTGTCCATTCCTCATTGGACTATTTTCAGGCACATCTTTGAGCTTATTTTATGGTTACTTCCTACCTGGCTAGGTTCGCTCTCGAAGTCGGGCCTAGTGGGCCTTGATTTCATTTGGTCTTTGGGATAAACGGTCAAGCGATAGACCGTTTGGATGTTAGGTGGTCTCTTTGGAGACCGTTTATTTTATCTATAGATTAATTGGCCATTTTTCTGATTTTCTGCCAATAACGTAATTCACGGTCTATCGTTAGACCGTTTACTCAAGATTGGGTGGTCCTTTAGAAGACCGTATAGTGAACTAGCGTCGACCTTAGTCCCATTAGCGTCGACGCTATTCTTCACTAGCGTCGACCTCATCTTGTTGGCGTCGACCCTCGTTTCATTAAGCGGTCTAACGATAGATCGTCCCATGAGGTGGCGGTCTATTGAGTGGTCGTGTGGACTTGGTCTTTGGATAAGTAATCAAGATTATCTTTCTTTATTTGTTTTTCCACCAACATCCTTATAGATGGTCTGCCTTAGACCATTTGTACTTGTCGGATGGTCCATCATTGGACCGTGTATTGTGCCAGAATCCTAAACGGAATAAATTTTTAGATAATTATCTATTTATGCTGGTTTTGTTGATTTATCACCGACATCTGGCACGTGGTCTAGAAATGGGCCGTATATATTCTGGAGCGGTCTATCGTTAGACCATCTTTATCCTCAGAGTCCTACGCCGTGCCACTCGGTCTGTTTGCTGGGATAAATGGTTAATTTATCTTATTTTCTGTTTACCACCGACACCCATAGGCGTTCTAGGAGTGGACCGTTTATGGGGCTGAGCGGCCTATCGATTGACCGCTTATGCGGTCGAGATCCTTGAGTTGGTTGCTTTTTCTCTCTCCATCCGTGATAAAGTTAGCTCATTTGTCCTCAATTTTCTCCGTGGATTCTCAACGAAATTTGATGCCGTTTGATCCTAGAGAAAACTGGTGACATTATCTTTGATTTATCTAAAGGAATCTTGTCCTAATTATCGATGGAAATCCTTCCATTTCAAGTGGACTTTCAGGCCTCTATAAATAGTACCCTTAGTCCAATCTTGAAAAAGGGGGAGATCCAGCGTCTACGTCGAAGTGCTGCCAAGATTTCGAGCGAACTATAGCCAGGGAGGGAGGCTCTCTACATCCATTTGAGCCTCCGATTCAGGGAGTAGTGTTGATTTGTTGTGTTGGTCTAGGTGTTTAAGTTGTTCTTCCATCCATTGCATGCTCATTTTCTTTCCACCTTCACCCACGTTTTTCACTGGCATTTTCATTTTAACATCCCTCCTATTGCTTTTCACGCCCCATAGGGGTTAAAAATCCCACCCCCAGGTATTCCCCATTCCATTTGTGATGTTAGTCCTTCACATTCTTCTATAGTTATTGCACATTCCAGGGCTAATTTGGGTTGCATTTTCTTGTCATTTGCTTTGTTTTGCAGGTCAAAAGAAATTAAGCACGAGACCCATCCCCTCTGGCCGGTCGGAAGGGGTGGAGGATCCGGTTCCACAACTTGAGGTCTGGCAGCTCTACACGATTCATCTCCGTCTGTTGGAGAAGGCACACGGTCCCCTATAGGCCGTTTATCGCCTTCCTACGGCTCATTACAGACCGTTCAGGCGCCAGTTGGTCTTCATCCCGTGTTCTCTCTCCAGCGATGTAAGCGGCCTGTCGGGAGGCCGTATACGTTTCTGCGTGGTCCCCACTGGACCGTGAATTTCACACCAGCGCTGCACCTTGGCGAGTGCCCCATTTTCTCCCCTTTCCAAGGTACGTAGTGCTTCCCTTTTACACTTCGTGTCTTGGTGGCGATCATGATCTACTTATCCCTTTCCCCCAGTTAGCATTTTATTTTCACTTTCTGATTTAGAGAGGAAGGGAAAGAAAGAGAAAGAGAGAAAAGCTTGTCTACAAGGACGTAATTAAACCCCCAGACAGGTAGGACTCTAGAGGTTGCCCCTACAGGCTCAAGAGGTGACTCCCACTATGTAGCACTTTGTCTCATTGTGGGTTCAAGAGGTGGCTCCCAGCTCCATAGAGTAACACTTTACCTTATTGTGGGTTCCAAAGGTGGTTCCTATAGCGTAGCACTTTGTCCTGCATGGCACTTAGTTCCCACACTTCTAGCTGGGGTATGGCTCTGATACCATTCTGTTACGTCCCGTACTCTGTACCATCGAGGTATTGTCCGCTTTGGCCTACCGGCCTCACGATTTTGTCCCTTTCTAAGGGTGATCGGCTCTAGAATGTGGGACTTCCCGGGAGGTCATCCATCCCAGTACTACTTCCCATTAAGTACGCTTAACTTCGGAGTTCCTTTCAAGAACCGAGCCGATACTTCAAAAGCCACCTCAGTGATATAGAGTACCACTTAGCTATATTTGAGGGTGTCATAGCTTGGTAACATGGGCACTTTCCCCTTGCATAGAAGTTGCAAGGAGGGAGTAGACATGACATTGAGGAATTCTAGCAAGAGATGCCCTGACCTGCCTTTGAGCATGAACTTTATGATCTTCTTGGTAATGGAATGTGTCATTACAATTCTACAGGAGAACCCCTTCTCTTGTCTAGATATTTGAACCATAACAGAACAAGGGGTGATGAAGGCTTTATAAGTATCTTTCCCAATGAGTAGTGTAACTTTAACCGTCCTGGCCTTTGGTTTACTAGGCATGAATTCTTGGAACTTTTCCTTGGTGAGCATTAGCGGAGACTTGGTCCTCTCAAGCATGCCCGGTATGAGAACACGAACTAGCATTCGGGAAATAAAATCTTGGAGCTTGAATGGCATGGTTGTGACCAAATTCATCTTGCTCGGCTCTTGAGAGTCATCCTTTACACATGCATTTGTGGACGTACACCTACTTCGAGGGGAGGTGGAGGAAGGTAAGGTCGAAGCGGTAGGCTCAGTGGGCGATGAAGGTTCAAGGGAAGGCATTATTGGGAGGGTGGCGAGCTTTGCCCCTTGCTTGGAAGTAGGCAGGGTTGGCTTGGATGTGGAGATGGGTGGACCTGGCTTAGGCTCAACCATGGGTTTGGGTGAAAGGTCAAGAAGAGGATTGGGTATGATTAGCTTTGGGATAGCAGGGATAGTAGAGTGTAGTGGCGGTAGAGGGCTAATTGGTTGGGAAAGGGAGGAGTTAGTGGAAGGGGAAGGCTTGGTGGATGAGTGGCTAATGGAGGTTGATGGTGTGGAGGTTAGAGGGCGGATGATGGTAGGCTTTGTACGGATAAACCATTTAAGTTTCGTTGGTCGAGGAGAAGGTTTTAGTAGTGAAAAATCAGGGGGAGAAGGTTATGTGGAGGGTTGGTGGTGCATCGATGTGGGTTGTTAAAGTACCGACTCATCATCAAAGCACTAGGTGGTTTCAGAGATGGGGGCTATGATGGTGTCAACCTGAGCAAGGGGTTCTTGTTGTTGTGGTGACAAGGGTAATGAAGCAGGTGTAGCTTGAGACATCTCATCATGGGTTGGCCCAAGTTCCTCATAGTGTGGTTCAAGTAGATGTTGTGGTGAAGATACATTGGCTATTGGAGCATGGTGATATGGATGGTTTTGTGGATGTGAAGGGTCATATGGATGAGCAGGATGGATGGGTGGTAGGTGGATGGCATCCACTTGAACATCAAAACTTGTCGGACCAACTTGCTCACATGTATTTATGATGCCCTTTGTACTTGTAACCTTCCTCCATTGTTCCTCCATCTTATTTATCTTGTCCATGAGATCTTGATGGAGGGGATTTACTTAAAAGTCCGAAGGTCACCTTGGGGACCCTTTGAGGGCTTGAAAGGGAGGCCGCGGACTTGTAACCCTCTTCAATTGCTCATCCACTTTAGCTATTTTATTGATGAGAACTTGTGGGAGGGGACTCACTTGTGAAGTGGAGGGTTGGCCTTGAGACCTTGGAGGGTCTTGGAATAAAGGCCATCGAACATGGAGGGGCTGGCCCATAAAAATACCCAGTTGGACTAGGGTGCAAGGAGTACATGGTCTTTGGGTCCGTGAAGGAAAATTGGAGGAAGAAGGTGGGTGATGGGCCACCCGAGAAGGGATGGAACGAGGATGAGAAGAAGGAGGGGATATGCCTTCAACAATAGCCTTAAGGGCTTGGATTTGTTGAGGGGTAAGACAATCTAATGCATGCAAGACTTGAGAGACCGTATCATCAGAAGGAGGAGATTGTTCAACGGGAGTAGCTGCTTGCAATTTATGCGAGGGAGCACGGAATTGATTATTGCCTACGGGGTGGACGTGAGAGGGATTGCAATGAGGTCCCTTATGAAAGTTGTGGTGAGGAGGATAGACTTGGGAGTTATAATATGGACCAAATTGATCGTCCTCATAGTCATAAGTATAACATATCAATATGGCTACCAAAGCGCAACATTGTGCAAATCAAACAATGTTCAATCAATACAAATTTGCAAAGATATCAAACAAGTAGGATGTTTATGCTTGGTTTTTAATTACCCCTTGATGAATTAGATGATTTTTAACAAGATTATTGGATTCACTCAAGGGCGGGAATCTAGTTTCAATATGGTTTGATTTCGGTGCCAACTAGGTTGCTTTTCTCACCATGTGTAGGCCAACTAAACCTGGGGAACTTCAAGGTACAACCAGTCCAGTGATCGAAGAGGGAGTCCTTTGATGTCGGGGACTTATGAAGGTCTTGGTGGAGGAGGTTCCGGTCCAATGAGAGGAATTCTCAATTGGAGGTTCCTTCCTTCAACAACAAAGGGATAAAGATATCCTAAGAAGGGTAAGAAGAGGAGGTCTCCCAAGCCAAGCCAAAGTTGCCGTATATGTAGTGCTAATGCAAAAAGAAAAAAAATAGTATAAATAGAAATAATGGCAATAATATAGATAGGAAAGAATATTGTGAAACTACAGGAAAATGGCGGGGCGCTAATTAGCAATTGGCATCTACTATTCAGAATGTAAAATTTAGGTACTATAAATGTGAATAGTAAATGACGTCTACCCAGAGGGCGCCATTTTGAAATTGGCGTCCACTATAGAGACATTATATTTTTTTAAATAGAACCAGAATGCGGTCTGGATAGTGACCGCCTTAAGAACACGATTTCTAATGCAACCGCGTTAAAAAAACAATATAACAGAAAGCTTCCAGAAAAATAAAAACCAATGGAATAAAAAGGTCAAATCACTCACAATTTAATCCAAAGCATGGCAATCAACTAAAGGCAATATGAAGCATGGTATCCATTTTTTTTACTTTAAATCCCATAAATCGGTGATCACTTAGGGAGGGGGGTATGCACATGGTGCACGAGGGATAGATTTTCTGGAATTTGTTAAATGGCAGTGGAACAATCACTCGCAACCCGACAGTCACCCCTTCCATCTACTGCAGCAGAAACTAAAATCCCTTAAGACTGCTTTGAGAGAATGGAATAAAAGTGTATTTGGCAATATCCACCAAGCCAAAGAATGTGCTGAAGCACAGGTTGAGCAGGCTCAAGCAGTATATGATGCTAATCCGAATATGGACAACCAGATAGATCTCCAAAAAGCAAATGTTGCAATGCGCCTTGCCCTTCATTGCGAGGAGATTTATTGGTTTCAAAAATCTCGGCTCCAATGGTTAACATGTGGGGATAGGAATACACAGTTTTTCCACCATTATACAAAGATCAGAAGGCAGAGCAATTTTGTTCACAAATTAAAAATTGATGGCAACTGGGTGGAAGATCAGGAGGTATTAATGAATGGCACAGTTAATTTCTTTACATCCCTTTTATCCTCTGAACATCACATCATAAACGACAGTCTAATGTCTGTAATTCCGCAGATGATTAGTGAAGAGCAGAACAAGTCCCTGTGTAACATCCCTTCCATTGAGGAAGTTAAACAGGCTGTGTTTTCACTTTCAGGAAATAGTTCCCCAGGGCCTGATGGTTTTACTGGTGGATTCTACACTCATTACTGGGATATCATCGGAGAAGATGTTGTAAAAGCCATTCAGAGTTTTTTCCAAGGTTGGGGACTACCCTAGGGAGTCACTTTCACTATTCTCTGCTTGATTCCTAAGGTAAAGAACCCTTCCTCTTATGCGGATTTCAGGCCTATTAGCTTATGCAACTTCTTATACAAAATAGTCTCCAAAATTATCTGTGATCGGCTGTGCCCTATTCTTCCTATTATTGTATCTCATCAGCAAAGTGGATTTGTTAATGGGAGACTAATTACAGAAAACTTTCTGCTGGCCAAGGAACTATTTATGGAAATCGACAGACCTGTGAGGGGGCACAACATTATGATAAAACTTGACATGGCCAAAGCATATGATCGTATTGAATGGGACTTTATTATTCTAGTCCTTAAAAGATTTGGCTTCTCTAGCAGATTTGTTTCACTTATAGCACAATTGCTGGCGAACTGTTGGTTCACTATTGCTTTTAATGGGAGGCTTCATGGTTATTTCAAGTCCTCTCAGGGAGTTTGACAGGGGGATCCCCTGGCCCCCGCTCTATTTATTCTGGCTGAAGAAGTACTGAGCCGAGGTCTCACTCTCCTTTTCAACTCTGGGAAATGTTAGTACTATCGTCTCCCACGCAATGCCTTGCCCATATCTTACATCCTATATGTGGATGATTCAATCATTTTTATGAATGGCAGCATTCCCTCACTAAAGCAGTTGCTTCTTTTCTTGAAAAGATATGAGTCTTCATCTTGCCAGTGAATTAATGCTGGTAAAAGCTGTGTCATGGTTCCAAAATGAATGCCAAGTCGTTCAATAAATCACATCCAACAACTTACTGGTTATCAACACAAAGTTGGAAGCATCAAATATTTGGGAATTCCACTATTTAAAGGTAGAACTAAACCCCCCCACTTCAAATATCTGTTGGACAAAATCAATGCTAAGCTTGCAAGTTGGCAAAGCAAGTACCTCTCCCAAGCAGGAAGAGTAATCTTGATTCGGTTGGTCCTAGCTTCCATTCCCATATATATTGCCAACGCAGCTGCTATCCCCTACATAGTCCTCAAACAGAATGGGAAAATTTGTGCAAACTTCTTGTGGCAGGGGCTAGAAACATCTCATTGAAAGCATTGGGTCTCTTGGGACATAGTATGTCGTCCTTCTTCTGGAGGTGGACTGGGCATCCGCAATATCATGGACACCCAACTCTATTTTTATGTTAAACAATTATGGCAATCCCTGCATGGTAATTCTCTCTGGGCAAGATATGTTAGAAGCAAATACATACAAGGGCGCCACATAATGGACTGTAAAATACCCTTCTTAGCTGGTATAAAGACTCAAGATTTTGACAGAGCTCGGTCGATCCTAATGGCAGGTACTCGGTATATAGTTCAGAACGGTGCCAATACTAATTTTCTAAAAGACATCTGGTACAAAGATAAGCCTCTACAAGATTACCTCCCTTGTCAAGACCGAGCTCGGGCAGAAGACTTCTCAGTTCAAGTAGTTCTCGCTAACCAACATCACCCTATTTGGTAGAGCTTAGAAGAGCACAACTTGCGGACTGAAATTCAAAATTTTAGTACTCAAACCGGGGATGATATCCCAATATGGTCTCTCACTAATTCTGGTGAATTCAACACAAAGTCTACATATCTATTTATCAAGGGACAGGCGGCCACCTCCCCTGTCAGCAAGCTGTGGGATCAAAGGCTGCCTCGGTGAGCCTCGCTCTTCTATTGGAAAATTCTGAATCAAGCTGTTCCTCTGGACAGTCGGATTCAAAACAGCAGCATTCATATGGCATCTCGCTGTGTGTGCTGTTCTTCCTTTCATGCCATAGAAGATGCTGATCACCTTCTCCTTAACAGCGAGCCAGCCAAATTTCTGTGGAACAGATTTGCGCCTCTGCTTGATGAACAATGTATGCAAACCACCACTATCACTAGCCGACTCCGAGTGATCCTTGATAGGGCTACCACCCATAAACCGCAAGGATTTATCCCATTACTTGTGGCGATGATGATTTTGTGGGAAATATGGAAGCTTAGATGTCGCCTTTGGTTCAAAGGAATACGCACTAGCTTCACTCAGCTTTCGGATCAGATTCAAGCAGAAGCCGCTCATATCCTACAGCAAGTTAACTTCCAAAGTGGGGCTGGATCTTTATTCAGTCAAAAGCTCCAAGAATTTAGCTTCATTATTAATCACAAAAAATTGGTCTGCATCACAGTCCAACGGCCGGCCCCTGAGAATGCATTTTCGCTTCACGTGGACGGGGCTAGCAAAGGCAATCCTGGTACCTCCAGCGGTGGTGGCTACTTCAGAGATGCTCAATGGAAATTGTTGCTGGGTTTTTCTTACTATTATGGTTATGGCACAAATATGGTTACAGAAGGACGGGCTCTCCTTGATGGCCTTCGCTTGGCGCAGCTTCATTCCATTCCCGTATCGGCCATCTTCACAGATTATTTGACATTTGTTAATATGCTGAAACGTAATAAAAGCCCCCCATGGCCCCTACTTCCATGGTGGAGAACCCTCCAACAAATCGAGCTTCATTTCATTGCTCTCTTCAACACATTTACAGAGAAGCGAATCAACTTGCCGATGCACTAGCCAATCATGCTGTCTTTATGGGATACAACAAAGAATTCCTGTCAGCAAGAGAGATGCACCTTCTAGCAAGAGGTCATGCCACTGTCGATGTCTGGCGCATTCCAAATATTTGCCTACGTCATGTGTAGATTTTCAGTCTTTCCATTCTTTCATTGTATTTTTAGGGGTCTCCCCCCACTGAACTCTTCTTTCTTCTCCTATGCAATAAAATTCACATCTATTGGCCCGAAGATGGAGTGAGAACATCCCCTTCCTCTGGACAGGGGGTGCACTCTCTCTTCGCTCCAAATAGATGATTTGTGGAAAAAATAAAAAAATAAAAAATAGGGAGAGTGCTACGTGGAGCACAAGGGGAGATGCACCGTGGGTGCAAGAAGGAGGGGCACATGTGGGTGCCAATAGGAGAGGATAATCAAAGAAAAAGCAAAGGTTGTCCCATCGTAATCGCCAATTTGTAGATTATGAAAAATCTACAATATTTTGAGAGGAGGATGAAGATGCTAAATGGAGTGTGTGATCGCCAGAGACACGTGAGCCTCGAAGGATATTAACAATAAAATAAAGGAGGTGATCACATGATAAGTTTCTTTTAAGCGGGAAGATTGTGAGGCTTAACATTCTCTTCCAATCGGCCAGCCGATGAAGAGAGCTTTCTTTGAATTACCGTTGCAAAGAAAATAACAACCAACAAAGAGAATATATGAATTAGAAAGATGAGGTGTGTAGTATCAAATTCTTTATAGAAATAAACATGAAAGCATGAATAAGAACACACCTTGTTGGTGTTTGGCCTTAAACCCCTATGCAAAGGGTAGGATAAAAATGATGATATGAGGGAGGGTGCAAGTGTTGCACTAAGGAGATCTCAATATAATTGAGATAGAAGAGAAGGAGAAAAGAGAATATGATGCATGCAATAAAATCAATCGAGCTAATGAAATAAAAGGGATAAGAGGGAAAAGAAAGGGTTCTTAGTTTTCTCCAGGATCTTCAAAGGAGGAAGAACTCCAATAGATGTAGCCTTCAATGCATGGGAGGTTCCTCCTTGACGCCTTCTTCTAAAAGAATTTCCCCAGTAATCAAGAATTCAGCCTCTTTAGCTCTTGAGAGAGGGGTCCTATTTATAGGGGAGGAAACTCCGAGTTGTAATTCCCTCAAAAATAGAAAATGGAGTTTTAGTGGGATTTAGGGAGGGAAATCCTTCATTCAAGTGTCCTCGTTGCCATGGAAAGCCATAGAAACTCTTTCCAAAGCTGAAAAGGTGATCAAAATGAGGTAGGGAAGGGTTGGTTTTTAGAACGGATTTCTAGAAGAAATGACATCCGATCAAGAAGACACCAATTAAATAGAGTCTAAGGACGAATATGCTATATAAATATTAATTTAAGGAAAGTGGGAAAGTTACCAAAATTGAGAGAAAATGGCATCTTCTATGGTGACGTTATTTATAAAATGGCACCTCTTTAGAGGGACTCCAATGCACAAAATGGCGCCTTGGCCTTCAACGCTATTTTCCTTAACGCAGTCAACCTCCTGACCACGATCTAAATGCGGTCGACATCCAGATCGTGATCTAGATGAACACGGTCGCTTAGGGTACCGCGTTCATGAAAAATGCCAAGAAATTTTAAATTTTAGAAAATGGCATCTGGGGTCTTTGCCACGAAATTTTAAATGGCATCAGGGGGTCTGACTCTATTTAAAAAGTGCCCTTCCAGAGAGACTCCAATTTAAAAAGGCCTGAAAATTTGTAGAAAAATCTGAAAAAAAAAGGATAATCTAGAAAATTGGAAAAAATCACTCAAACATGCCACTTTGAGGGTCAATTGGGGCATTATAACATGATAAGAGATTTAGTCAAAATGATGTCAATCTTAGCGTGTCTACACCGGAATCTAACCTTCTCTTAATAAAATTTATTTACAATCTACTAACTCAATGCATCCCTTAGGTGGATGACTGTGAACGCTAGTATTTTTTTTAAGTGGACTATTATCCATTTTATGGGCTACAACTTGTCAGATTGGGTGCTTCTTGTGTGTGCTTATTTAATGATCCAATATGTTTTTAGTCTTGTTAATTTTTCCTCCAAACATATAGTCATTTGTGCTTCTCCACATATTGTGCATGCTTTTTAACCTTTTAATTCTGGTGCGGATGTTAATTATGTTTATATGATGTTTATTTATATACATTGTAGTTATTTCATTATCTTTAAGGAATGAGAATTTTGAATGGAAGTGAATGACAATTGTGTGGATGGATATGGATGTGATTGGGACAATTTGAATGTGAGCATTACAATGATTATGGAATGTACTCTTACAGGTGATGAGAGGGTGCATTAAATAGAGATTTGAAAAAAAAGGATAATTACCTACTACTATTATAATGCGACAGTATTTAATATTTCTTATGGTTCATAACAACCTACTCTGTTCCATATTATTAGAGTATTATTAAAACAAAGTTAAATGAAAGATTGTTATTTAAATGTATACCCCTAATTTTCATGAAACCAAAATAAAGGTAATACCCACGCTTCATAATTGTAGGGGAATTCACTCATAATCGTGTCTACAGATGTCACGCCCCACTAAAGTGGAAACATGGGACGTGGCAACTTAACATGACGTGCCTAAGAGTAGTAACACTATGACCATTCCATACATAAAACATTTGTCAATTATATATGTATTACAAAGAGAAACTACACAAGGATTAGTTTTCATTCATAATCCATAATTAATTACAGAATTTGTCTTCATACAAAACCCTCGTGAGCAACAAAACCAACACCACAAAACATGTAGCCAATTCCTAGTTGCAGCTCCACACCTGCTGACTGACACTCACGCTCCCTACAATGGTGCTTGGATCCTAGGCTGTTGAACTCACAATGCCGCACCTAAAACAAAATGGGACAATGGACTAAGTACAAGACTTAGTAGCATACCTAACACTAACCTAGTAGTCGCCCGCCATTCGGGTATACATATATAAGAAACCTATCTCCGGTCAAGCCATTTCAACGATAAACATGATACAGATAATATGAAATGCTTCTAGATACATCTAATAAAAGGAAGATTAGACTTGCAGGAAAAGGTTAAATCTAGAAAAGTTTAGGTTGATTAGCAATGGGGGCGCCCCATTTCACTGCCCAAGGTTGATGAGGCTGAAAATAATAAGCTTGTAAACTGGACAACCTCTACAAATATCATGGCAGAAACATAAATTTGCATCATGATTCAACATGGAGTCATAATGTACCATGGATTTCGCATGAAGAACATGAGTAATAACTTTTCATGAGGCATATGAGCCTTTCTTATGTGCATAAAACTTTGCTTTCACATGCTTATCAGGATAGTTAGCGTGAGAATGGATGTGGGTGACCATAGTTTCATATACATACTTATAGTGCGCACATGCTTGCTTATCGTTTTCATAACATGTTTTCAACATGCAGTTTACACATCATTCATCATGCTAGATAGAGCAATCAGGTTTATCATGAAACATTAATCATAAAAGAAAAGAATGAACATGCAAGGCGGCATCATGCTCTAGGCAACTTCATGCTCTGGGTGGTTGCACCTGCTGGGTGGCTCCACTTCGGATTTCCCCTTCCGTCTAGGTAGCCCTTTCCACTGGATAGCCATTTTGACTGGGTAGCCCTTTCCTTGACATATTCGAATGGGGATTGTTGGTCCCGGGGTAGGCGAGCAGACAAGAAGGGGGGGTTGAATTGTCCCTCACACTAGATGGAAAATTAAAACAACTACGCAGCGGAAATAACAACTTTCAATTAGATTGCGAAAATTAACTAAACAAGTTAACTAAATTCTCTCAATCTCTCCAATCACACACGATCACACAAACGGATATAGCAAGTAAGCTACACACTCTGGCTCACCGATCACAAATGCAGAAATTAAAACCACAAATAAGCAAACCATAAATCACACCACAATGCTCAAGGATTTTTAAGGTGGTTCAGGACCACGACGGGCTCCCTACGTCCACCCCTCACCAAATCCGGTGAGGCTTCACTCGGGGATAAATCCCCAAATGGAGACGACGCTCCAACAGACACACGGGGACACGCCCCAACACACACACACAGAGACGGAGTCTACCACACGATCCGACCACAGATCAAAACGCACACACACACGCTGCAACAACCCCAGCATAATCAATCCACACGACCGTACGCAGATGGTCACACACACATGAATATCTCTATGTTCGACAAATAAACATGAATGATGAAATCATGTTAAACCCAAAATAGAGAACATGAGACACATCCCAAAGAATAAATAAAAGATGTAGAAATGATCCCCTTTTCTCTTCAATGCCTGGTTGAATATGTTCTTTCAAGCAACGGTTGGAAGGAAGCCGGATGAAGATGATTCTTACGTCCTCTTGATCCTCTTGTCGATCCGCTCCTTTTCTTCTTCTTCTACGAGCTCCAAAATCCTCTCCAAGTAGATCAAATCCTTCCTTCAAGAGCTGCCCCTTGCTTTTCCCTTTTCCTTCCCCTACAAGATAGAAAACAATGAGCATTAGGGTTCCAATCTCCAAAATTCGTAACTCCTATATAGGCCAACAATAGAAGCATGAAAAGACCTATAAACCCTTCACCAAACCCATAGAAAATCCCTTAAACAAATGTATATTAACCCTAGTGGCAAATGGGTAAAGTTGGAGCCCAAAGGGATTGGATTTAGTGGGTTTTCGGATGCATTTCGTGAAGCCCGATTTCGTAGCAGAGAAAGTCCGGTCGATCAGTGTCATTGGGGCGGTCGACCGGTGACAACCATGGTTCTATTTTGGCGTATCAGAGAAAAACCGATCAACCCGTTACACAGGGTCGGTCGACTGGTGCCAAACCGGTCGACCGGTGTTACTTGGCCGGTCGACCGGACAGAACTGGGTTCTGTCTGGTTCTAGTCAGTCGACCGGATTAATGGGGGCGGTCGACCGGATTAATGGGGGCGGTCGACCGATCTTCTTCTGCACTTTCACAAAACAACATTTTTAGGCTCTAAAACCTATGCAAACCCAATGGTGGAAATAAAACAAATGTCCCTTGATTCTGGATGATTAATTTCAATGGTTTGACCCTGCAAAACCATACATGTAACACCCCGGTTAAATAATAAAATATAAAATTTTAAATTTTGAAGTATGTATTGAAATAAAGGTGACAACTTGTTATAAATGAAAAATGTGCGATTAATTATCGTATGAGAGTGAGGTCGAGTTAGTAAATGGGGTAAAATAGACATTTTCTTAATTAATGATTTCAATAATATTTCTTAAAATAAATAATTTATTTTGACCAAACTATATAAACGGAAAGGGGATAATTATTTTTCTATCATGACCATAAAAGAAATTTCATATTTTGAGACGCAATTGAATTTTTCACGATAATCTAATATATATATATATATAATGAAATTAATTGATTTTTCACCGTTCGCTAAAGTTTTGACCAATTTATAAAAATATGGAAAAATTATATTCTTATAGAGAACAAAATGTTTAACAATATTGTTAACTGGGTTGACCCCTAATAAAAAATTAATAAGGCCGAATTATAGAGGTTTTAGTCCAAAATCCTTGTTCTTAATAGTCCAACCTTAATCGACCAAATTCGAGCCCATTTCTCAACCATTCGAGCCCAGACTAGGGCCTTTGATAGATAAACCCTAGTAGATCGTTTTGCCTCTTAAACCCTAGCTTCTAGATGCCTCTCTCAACGGCGGTGACGTGGATTAGGTAGGCATACCGAGTTTTTCACCGATTCTTCTCCTTTGGACTCTCTTAGCCAATTCGATCTCTAGAAGCCACCTCAACCTCTATAAGTAGAGGGCTTTCGCAGCCCAAGACCTCCTTTTGTTTTTCCAACAGATGGCGCAAGCAATCGTGGTCGATCGAGGGTGAATTGGGACGAGAACGGTGACGTGTTCGCGACTAGGGTTTAGCACGTCTTCCCTTTCTTCTTCCAAATCGGTAGGTGTCTCTCAGGCTGAACAAAAAATCAATTATACCATCTTGTTCGCATTTCCGAGCTCTTTCTTTTGATACCAGATTGCCCAAATTTAATGCACCCTGTTACTCTAATTTCATTATTTACCCCGAGGTACATCCGAAGGGTTAAATTCCATATTGATCTATTTTATGTTAGTTAAATCACTTTAAATTTTTATTTGAAGCATGTGATCTTATGCGGTTTTGAATGCTCTTTCTAATGGCAGTATTTTCCCCAATTTTTATTCACCCTAACGCTTAAAATCGAAGTTTTTATCTTGATGTGTTGAGGCTAGTAGTCGGTGGAGTCTCGGGTTGGTAAACGGTCCTTTCAGAGACCTCTAGTAATATAGCGGTCGCCCGATAGACCACTTCAAGCCTTGTGTTTTCAAATTTAATAAAATTTATGCATATGTCCTTTCTAATCAAGAAACGGCCCTACGATAGACTGTTTTATCCGTCAGGTGGCCCTTATATAGACCGTTTTATCATTCAGGCGGCCCTTGTATAGACCGTTTCATGGCTTCTGGCAGGAAGTTCTAAACTCTATTTTATGCATTTTCAACTAGAGAACTTACCCTGTTTACCATGATATTTGGACCTGTAACTATGCAGAACACAATATTAATCTAGTATCATGGTTAGAAACATAAATTTCCATTTATTTACATGAAAGTTGCTTTCGTAATCATAAGTTAACGATCATAAGAAACTTGATAAAAGCTTGGTTATTAATCTTGTAATCTCACACCCTGCTGTTATACATTCCTCATATTATGTTGTTGATATCATTGTTTGACAGTCATCCCACTCCGGTGGGATTGACTGACCGCACCGTCTCATTTTCCGTGTTTCATATAGCCTCAACCTTGTAATAGTTGGGACTCTCCGCCGGATATTCCTTCCGTCGGACTAGGACCACTATTATGAGACCTCCGTAAGTCCCCATGAGCCTGGAATTCCCACCAGGACGTCGAGTGGGTTATACCCCCAAGACCTGAACCCTTGGACGTGTTTTGATTCGTGTTTGGGCCAGTCCAAATTTGGACTGCTCAGCGACCGTAGAGGCCCAACTTGCGACCGCTAAGCGACCTTGGCGGCCCAGGTTTAGACCGCTATCCCTCTCTTGGCCTAGGTTAAGTAATGGGCTTGGGTTTAGTCTGATTGTTTTGAGCCTAGTCAATTCCAACCTAGCCCAATCCGTTCTATTTGACTTTAGCTTCGTGGGTTGAACTCTTGTTTGGACCCATTCTGATTTGGGCTAAATTGAGGACCTTTTTGGGTTCGCTTTAAGAGCATGTTATACTTAACCGTACGCGGTCTAAGGTTAGACCGTCAATATCGCCTTAGCGGCCCAGTTATTGTCCACTAAAATCAAGATTTAATATGATTTTCCGTGTTTTGTTGTTGTGATAGCAGTCATATCAAGGTTGGCCTTGAACTGTGAAATCCTGCTTGATCCTTGTTCTTCCACTTGATATCCATTCCATTTTTATTGAAATATCATTTGATCTTAGTTGGTAAGTTACATAGCTTAAACCTTGGAACTATTGGCCATTAAACATTGTGGGTGTCTAGATTTCGTGGGATCTATGATCCAAACAAATCAATGCCAAGGTAAACACATTAAAGGGCCCAGTCTGGTCCTGGGAAAAGCACCCGAAAAGTACTTGATCCCCGGGTAGGTGAATGACTAGGTGTGGCATTTGGCACCGGTACTATATAGCGTGTTGGGTCTACGACATTCCACACTCTTGTGATACTTGCTATACTTGCTTGAAAGTAGGAAGTGCTTGCTTGCATGACTCGACTTGACTTGACTTGATAAATGGCCATTCACTTATTATCGTGCATGATGTATTGACTTGACTTGGCATGTGGCCACTCACGTGAAATTCTGGTTATTTATTTTGCTATCTCGATTTGCAAATGTTGCTTTCCATTTAGCTATCAATTATCTTCTGATCTTGTTGGTTACCAGCTTGTTTTATTGAATTCTCACTTTATTTATACATTCATGAAATGATTAATTACTTAAACTTCGCCTGATGATAGAGTATAATTCCTACTGAGCTTCTCGCTCACCCCCCCCCTTATTTCCATCATTTTCAGGTAACGCGGTAGGTGGAACGTTTGTAATTGGGATCGAGTCAACGTGATCGAGTGAACCTGGAGCTTAGAGACCAGAGTCTTTTATTTTCTTGAGTCTAGATAGTATAGTCGTCTTGCTATTTTCTCTTCTTTATTTCCTTTATTGAGTCCAAATTATTTTTAAATTTCCAAATATCAATAAAAATCACATTTTTCTCAAATTAATGGCCTCCATGTGTTGAATATTATTATTTGTGTTTTATTTATTTCTGCTCTAATTATCATGACTGTTTCGCTGTCACGTTCCGAGCATCGCTTCCCGCTGCTATCGGTTCGGGGCGTGACAGAAGTGGTATCAGAGACTCGGTTGTTGAGTCCTAGGTTCTTGTCTGTAAGTATAGGTTACCCTAAGTGATAGGTCGTGTAATTCTTGTCATCCTGGTGAGAATGGGTAGTGCTTTGGGTTAAGTAATAAAATATGTATAAGATTGCGTAGCACGGCGTGTAAGGGTAATACATTTTTTTTATTATTTTGCAGGTATCTAAGCTTCTTTTTAAAATGAAAGCGAGAGGGTCTGCGAGTAAGCTAAAGTTCGGTTTCGCTAAAAGGTGGCGAGTCCATCGTAAAAAGATTCAAAGTAATAAGAAGAAAAGGCATAACCTTTCGCAAATGAAATATTTTCACTGTCACAAAGTTGGTCATATAATCAAGGAGTGCTGGCAAAGGAGCGGAGCGTGTCTTCGTTGCAGAAATAAAGATCATGTAATGGCTAATTATCCTAAGCTACTTCCACAAGCAAAAACATAAGGAGAATTGAAACTGATTTCTATCAAATGAAGAATTTTATATAAGGTATCATTCTCCCTTATCTTTAACTATAGTTAAAATTATTTTACATTCCATTAGCTGTATGATTACCATGTTATTTTACGAATAGATAATGGTGATTGACGAATTTGGGGATAAAATTCCTTGAAGTGGGGGAGGATGTAACACCCCGGTTAAATAATAAAATATAAAATTTTAAATTTTGAAGTATGTATTAAAATAAAGGTGACAAATTGTTATAAATGAAAAATGTGCGATTAATTATCGTATGAGAGTGAGGTCGAGTTAGTAAAGGGGTAAAATAGATATTTTCTTAATTAATGATTTCAATAATATTTCTTAAAATAATTATTTGATTTTGACCAAACTATATAAACGGAAAGGGGATAATTCTTTTTCTATCATGACCATAAAAGAAATTTCATATTTTAAGATGCAATTGAATTTTTCACGATAATCTAATATATATATATATATATATATATAATACAATTAATTGATTTTTCACCGTTCGCTAAAGTTTTGACCAATTTATAAAAATATGGAAAAATTATATTCTTATAGAGAACAAAACGTTTAACAATATTGTTAACTGGGCCGACCCCTAATAAAAATTTAATAAGGCCGAATTAAAGAGGTTTTAGTCTAAAATCGTTGTTCTTAATAGCCTAACCTTAATCGACCAAATTCGATCCCATTTCTAAACCATTCGAGCCCAGACCAGGCCCATTTGATAGATAAACTCTAGTAGATCATTTTGCCTTTGACACCCTAGCTTCTAGATGCCTCTCTCAACGGCGGCGACGTGGATTAGGTAGGCATACTGAGTTTTTCACCGATTCTTCTCCTTTGGACTCTCGTAGCCAAATCGATCTCTAGAAGCCTCCTCAACCTCTATAACTAGAGGGCTTTCACAGCCCTAGACCTCCTTTTGTTTTTTCAACAGGTGGCGCAAGCAATCTTTGTCGATTGAGGGCGAATTGGGGTGAGAACGGTGACGTGTTCGCGACTAGGGTTTAGCGCGTCTTCCTTATCTTCTTCCAAATCGGTAGGTGTCTCTCAGGCTGAACAAAAATTTAATTATACCATTTTGTTCACATTTCCGAGCTCTTTCTTTTGTTACCAGATTGCCCAAATTCCATGCACCCTGTTACTCTAATTTCATTGTTTACCCCGAGGTACATCCGAAGGGTTAAATTCCATATTGATCTGTTTTATGTTAGTTAAATCACTTTAGATTTTTAATTGAAGCATGTGATCTTATGCGGTTTTGAATGCTCTTTCTAATGGCAGTATTTTCCCCAATTTTTATTCACCCTAACGCTTAAAATCGAAGTTTTTATCATGGTGTGTTGAGGCTCATAGTCGGTGGAGTCTTGGGTTGGTAAACGGTCCTTTCAGAGACCGCTAGTCATATAGTGGTCGCCCGATAGACCGCTTCAAGCCTCGTGTTTTCAAATTTAATAAAATTTATGCATATGTACTTTCTAATCAAGAAACGGCCCTACGATAGACCGTTTTATCCTTCAGGCGGCCCTTATATAGACCGTTTTATCATTCAGGCGGCCCTTGTATAGACCGTTTCATGGCTTCTGGCAGGAAGTTCTAAACTCTGTTTTATGCATTTTTAACTAGAGAACTTATCCTATTTAAGATGAAATTTGGACCTGTAGCTATGCAGAACGCAATATTAATCTAGTATCATGGTTAGAAACATAAATTTCCATTTATTTACATGAAAGTTGCTTTGACAATCATAAGTTAATGATCATAAGAAACTTGATAAAAGCTTGGTTATTAATCTTGTAATCTCACACCCTGCTGTTATACATTCCTTATATTATGTTGCTGATATCATTGTTTGACAGTCATGCCACTCCGGTGGGATTGACTGACCGCACCGTCTCGTTTTCCGTGTTTCATATAGCCTCAATCTTGTAATAGTTGGGACTCTCCTCCGGATATTCCTTCCGTCAGACTAGGACCACTATTATGAGACCTCCGTAAGTCCCCGTGAGCCTGGGATTCCACCAGGACGTCGGGCGGGTTGTACCCCCAAGACCTGAACCCTTGGACGTGTTTTGATTCGTGTTTGGGCCAGTCCAAATTTGGACTGCTCTGCGACCGTAGCGGCCCAACTTGAGACCGCTAAGCGACCTTGGCGGCCCAGGTTTAGACCGCTATCCCTCTCTTGGCCTAGGTTAAGTAATGGGCTTGGGTTTAGTCTGATTCTTTTGAGCCTAGTCAATTCTAACCTAGCCCAATCCGTTCTATTTGACTTTAGCTTCGTGGGCTGAACTCTTGTTTGGACCCATTCTGATTTGGGCTAAATTGAGGACCTTTTTGGGTTCGCTTTAAGAGCCTGTTATACTTAACTGTCGCGGTCTAAGGTTAGACCGTCAATATCGCCTTAGCGGCCCAGTTATTGACCGCTAAAATCGAGATTTAATATGATTTTTCGTGTTTTGTTGTTGTGATAGCAGTCATATCAAGGTTGGCCTTGAACTGTGAAATCTGCTTGATCCTTGTTCTTCCACTTGATATCCATTCCAATTCTATTGAAATATCATTTGATCTTAGTTGGTAAGTTACATAGCTTAAACCTTGGAACTCTTGGCCATTAAACATTGTGGATGTCTAGATTTCGTGGGATCTATGATCCAAACAAATCAATGCCAAGGCAAACACATTAAAGGGCCCAGTCTCGTCCTGGAGGCGCACCCGAAAAGTACTTGATCCCCGAGGAGGTGAATGACTAGGTGTGGCATTTGGCACCGGTACTATCTAGATTGTTGGGTCTACGACATTCCACACTCTTGTGATACTTGCTATACTTGCTTGAAAGTAGGAAGTGCTTGCTTGCATGACTCGACTTGACTTGACTTGATAAATGGCCATTCACTTATTATCGTGCATGATGTATTGACTTGACTTGGCATGTGGCCACTCACGTGAAATTCTGGTTATTTATTTTGCTATCTCGATTTGCAAATGTTCTTTCCATTTAGCTATCAATTATCTTCTGATCTTGTTGGTTACCAGCTTGTTTTATTGAATTCTCGCTTTATTTATACATTCATGAAATGATTAATTACTTAAACTTCGCCTGATGATAGAGTATAATTCCTATTGAGCTTCTCACTCACCCCCCCTTATTTCATCCTTTTCAGGTAACGCAGTAGGTGGAACGTTTGTAATTGGGATCGGGTCAACGTGATCGAGTGAACCTGGAGCTTAGAGACCGGAGTCTTTTATTTTCTTGAGTCTAGATAGTATAGTCGTCTTGTTATTTTCTCTTGTTTATTTCCTTTATTGAGTCCACATTGTATTTAAATTTCCAAATATCAATAAAAAACATATTTTTCTCAAATTAATGGCCTCCATGTGTTGAATATTATTATTTATGTTTTATTTATTTCTGCTCTAATTATCATGACTGTTTCGCTGCCACGTTCCGAGCATCGCTTCCCGCTACTATTGGTTCGGGGCGTGACAATACAAAAACCAAATTAGTATGGATTTGAAAATCAAATTAACTTCTCTCTTGAAACTAGCATTTCTAGAATGGATATGAATAATATGGCACCAAATCAACCCGAAACTTTTGGCTGAAGGTGAAATTACTTAGATATGCATGTGAGCAATACATATGAACATCAAATACCCCAGTTTCACCAAGTGAACAATTTTTGTATCAAGCATCATTCATTAAAAACCCAATCATGATTTCTTCATGAAAACCATAAACATGAGAAACACTCTTAAACCATAAAGACCATATACATGAGAAACACTCTCAAACCTCCCACATTTGTGTAGCATTAAACTCAATAACTTCAATCCTTAAACAACATGAGCGTTCAACTCTCCACAACCATTTCAAACTTCATAGCAAGAGGATAAGAAGATTCAAGCACATGCAAACATGAATAATCATTTAAGCACAAGTCCAAGTGATAAAGTCATTTTGTAATCATCACAATCACATACACAACAATCTCCCTCATTTTGATGATGATAAAATGATATGCATTTATACTCTCTCCCCCTTTGACATAATCAGAAATGGGGATCAACATGGGCAATTGATGATAGCAGTAAAACCAAAACCAATATAGGTTTCTCCCCCTTTGGCATTATCAAAAAGCGAGGATGAAAGCAGTGAAGTTCAAATTTCATCAAGATGAACAAGTTGGATTCATGAATCAATAAATGCTCATAACAAGATATTTCATGGAATGTCTCTAACACATCAAATGATTTTCTTTGATTTTTGGGTTTTTAGATTTTTAGTTTTCTATTTAAATGCATGAAGCTAAATGCATACTAATGATGGGAAATGAGATGCACATCATGCAACCAAGCAAATATATATATATACATGCAACATATCTCCCCCTTTCTTATTTAAGAAGGGAATAGGTATACGAAAAGTGCATGAAAGTCATGACAACCGGAATGTTCATATATAGCACCTAGGAGGTTGTGCAATCACATATAAGAGAATCATACAGTAGTCAATATAGTCAATCAATTTTCTGAGTACATATTAAATCAAATTTCCAAATATGTAAGTGAATAACATGAAAATTACTATAGTCACATGGATATTCAGATTTTTAAATCAACACAATGAGAGATTATACAGATTGCATTTCAATTTATGAGAACAGCGTATCGGAGCTACGCTCTACCTCAATAATTTTTCAACGAATTCTCAAGAACAATCAGAATTTTTCTAAGAATGATCAGGTTCAAATAATTCATTTTTACGCGAGGAGACACATGGAGCTCATGCCAGAATCCCCGGTTACTTAGAATACTGAACCATTTCATTTCATTCTGAACAGAGGTACTTTAGTTAACACTTTTTCAGAAATGAACCACATCACGTCTCAGGTGACGTGTATCCAGTTTACTCAGTGAGACCAAGCATTGCTCTGCCTTTCATTTTCACTTCAAATTTTTCAACAAAGATAGGTAGGCAGCTTTTTCCTCAACTACCTCTTCAACATACATGCAGCACGTTTAATATCTCTAGAGTGTTGAAAGGAAATTCCTATATCCTTATGTTTAACACTCATTTTCATATTTAGTGCATGAAGTGTATAAATTTGATTCAACATATATACCGAAAATATCATGAATGTATAATAGTGCAACTCCCCCTAAATAGATGCACTTATCAAGTATTTACTCCCCCTAAGTATGTGACATGAAACACACCAATGATGACTCAAATGTAACATTATTTATCAAGAAGGCATAAGGTCCTAGAAATTTCAAGGACGGGGGTAAATAGTATATAGTAGCATGCAAGCACACAATGAGAATAGATGCAATATGTAGTGCAAAAAGAAAGAATATGTAATTATTGTTGATTCTACAGATATGATATCAATATGATACCACTTGTTGGTTCCGAAGACATGATACCATTGTTGGAAGAATTCACTTTAGCATTTATGCAACATGAATAATGTTCAAACTGATGCATTCCAAAATATGCACTATAGACATGATATGCAATTATGCCATGCAAATATGTAATGTGATGTAAGATTTCAGATTTTATTTGAAAGTTCTAAATGCATTACAAAATTTAACATGGGTGCAAAATATGAATTTTTAATTTTTTAGTTGAATTAACTAAATGCACCTAATGCATGAATTCAAATGCAATGCAAGATCCAAGAGTTTGATTTTCAGAAATTCATGACCGATTGCACATGAAAGTATTCATATTCAAATGGTGAACAACAAGCATTTTTCATGATGTGGCCTTTATGAACAAGGGTGCAAATATGATCAAAATTAAGCAATGCAACCCAATTTTCAGATATTGTTCAAAAATGGATTTCCAAAAGTATTTCACAAGTTTAGAAATCATCCACAAGCCAAACAGATTTTACACATTCTGGTACGAGGTGGAGATTTTAGTCCGAAGACCCAACTCACGCATAGGGAATGCTTCCGAGTGGACATAATCCACCCTTCCACAAACGTCATTTAATATACCAGAAGTGCAATCAAATTCAAATGTGCTCAAGCAATTTAGATCAAGGGATATTCAAAGGTCAATGATCTCATACACACTCCTCAAAAGTTTTAAATTTTATTCAACCATTCAAACATATTCATCACATCAAAATAGAAGAATCTCAAGCCAAATTTTTAGAATCATTACCTGAGTTCAGCAAGTATCACCATATGTCTTCAAGCTAGCAAGCTTAGCAATAGCCTTAAAAGAGGCTAGCAATTCATTTCATGAGCAATTCAGATATAGCAATAGACATGAGAAGCATTTCACATTTGACATTTTCTGACAAATCATGCAACCTATGACCTAAATGAACAAGTCACTCATGGTACGAGACGGAGGCACATTCTCACGTATGGTGATAGATTTCAGACAGAAATGACATGCCCTTTCTCAAGTCACCATTTAATATACCATGCAGTCATGCAAATGATGATAAGAAAGATGCAATGCAAACTCATAAGAAAAATGATTTTTATTTATTTTCATGAATGGAAATTCAAATAAAACAAATTTCAAATTTTCAGAAGTTTATTTTCAAAAACTGTGTCTTGAGCAACCATTATTTTCCAATCCTTCCACTTGGCCTCAAGATAATCCTACAAAAAAAAGTTCTCATTCAATAGTTTTGGGTACCCAAACTTTTTTGGGTCCCGGATGGTTAGTTGCACCTCTAGTGGGTGCCTTCCACAATCTCTGGGCAAGCATATCATCAGAATTCATCAAATCACAATCATGAATAGTATGCCCAAGCATTCCACAATAATGACAAAAAGTGTTTCTCCTTTTGGAAGCAGATTCATTTTTTCTTAACATGATAAGCATGGAAATTTCTCTTCTTCATAGCATGAGTGTCATCATTCTTCTTTTGAAAGCAAGAATTTATTGTGTGACCATATTTCCCACAACAATAGTAATGCAATGGAGTAAATCCTTCAAATGGTCTTCTTGCATGAACTTTAGAATTTTCATTTTTCATGCTAGAACAATTTTTCATCTCATGTCCGAACTTTCCACAATAGTAGCAATGAATTTTGCTTTTGTTGACAACATGATTTCTAGCATGAGCATGAGGCTTTTCAAAAGTTCTTTTTGAGTTCGAAAATTTTCTTGACTTTTTGAACCAGTTCATTTTCTCGCATGCTCTCAATTCATCAATTTTCATAACAAAATAATCATGCATCATATGATCAATTTTATCACAATAAAAATATGAAATTTTCTTTGTGGATTTATGTGTGTATGTAGCATGATTGTGCTTCCTAGCATGAACATTCGTGCAAGCAGAATTGATTTTCAGATTTTAGTTTTGGTTCAATTTTTGCTTAACATCACATTTCTGGATATTACTTTTAGCATGCTGAACATGTTGAGCATTTGAAGTACCAGAGGAGCAAAAAGCATGCACAAAAGATGTTTGAGTTTTTATACCAAAGGCTTTCTTTTTAGTGGGTTCATACCCAAGTCCTTCTCTTTAAAAATTCACCTTGGACCCTAATATTTTATCCAGGTTATCTTTTCCTTTCACAAATTTTGACAGAGATATATTCAAATCAATGATTTCATTTTCAAGGGATGCAATGTGCAACTCATAGCTAACAATTTCCTGTTCACTGCAAACAACACATTCATTCAGCACTCTATTTGTAGTTTTATAACTTTCAAGTTCTTGTTCTGGCACATGCAACTTTTCACATTCATCAACAACTAAACTTTTTCCTTTTTCAAATACAGACAATTTTTCAGACATTGTTGTATTCAAATGCTTCAGCTTTTCATTTTCTTCTTTCATAGATACAATGGTTTCTTCACGTCTTTGTATATCAATCAAGAAGGATTAATTTTCATATTTGAGCTCCAAGCATCTATCACATGAAGAATTTTCAGGATTTTGTATACTGCCTTCAAGCAATGATATATAAATCAATATTGCATTGTTTTCCTTTGGAGTGTTTCATTTTCTTCTTTGATACATGAAATGGTTTCTTCATACTTTTCAATGTCAACCAAGAGGAATTCATTTTTACTTCTTAAGCATGCAATGGTTTCTTTGTCACAATTTACATCATGCTTTAGAAGTTCACTCAATTTTTCAAGTTTAGAACATTTAACACAAGAAGCATTTTCAAGGAGGGAATGTTCAGATTTCTTTTTAAGCTTTTTCTTTTCAGATTTAACCTTCTTATGCTTATCAGCTAACTCTTCATAAGCATTCATCAACTCTTCATAAGTGAAATCATTTTCATCATCAGAATCAGAAATTACCCTTGAGCTTCCCTCGCTTGATTTATCGTGCTTACTCGCCATCAAGCACTCACTTTCTTTGTTGCTTCATAGTCCTTGACCAAGCATTTCAATATCTCCCTGGCTGTCCTGCATGATGAAACCAGTGGAGATTTGTGAAGATCAATTGAACTTCTAAAGATATGCAAAAGCTTAGCATTAGCTTTATATCTCTTCACATGTTCTACAGTCCACTTAGACTCATCACTAGGCATCGAATATGAATCATGCTCAACTAAATCCCAGAGTTTGGGATCAATGGATTTAACATGACGATTTATATGCCTAAGCCATTCATTGAAATTTGAACCATTAAAACATAGAAGGGAAGACAACACACTTTCAGTCATGATGCTAATCAAATCAAACACGCCTACAAAGATCACTCTAAATATCATTATATCTTGAAATAACAGAGCCTCGCTCTGAAACCACTTGTTGGTCCCGGGGTAGGCGAGCGGACAAGAAGGGGGGGTTGAATTGTCCCTCACACTAGATGGCAAATTAAAACAACTACGCAGCGGAAATAACAACTTTCAATTAGATTGAGGAAATTAACTAAACAAGTTAACTAAATTCTCTCAATCTCTCCGATCACACAAACGGATATAGCAAGTAAGCTACACACTGTTGCTCACCGATCACACATGCAGAAATTAAAATCACAAATAAGCAAACCATAAATCACACCACAATGCTCAAGGATTTTTAAGGTGGTTCGGGACCACGACGGGCTCCCTACGTCCACCCCTCACCAAACCCGGTGAGCCTTCACTCGGGGATAAATCCCCAAACGGAGACGACCCTCCAACACACACACAGGGACACGCCCCAACACACACACACGGAGACAGAGTCTCCCACACGATCCGACCATGGATCAAAACGCACACACATACGCTGCAACAACCGCAGCACAATCAATCCACACGACCGTACGCAAATGGTCACACACACATGAATATCTCTATGTTCGACAAATAAACACGAATGATGAAATCATGTTAAACCCAAAATAGAGAACATGAGACACATCCCAAAGAACAAATAAAAGATGTAGAAATGATCCCCCTTTGTCTTCAATGCCCGGTTGAAGATGTTCTTTCAAGCAACGGTTGGAAGGAAGCCGGATGAAGATGATTCTTGCGTCCTCTTGATCCTCTCATCGATCCGCTCCTTTTCTTCTTCTTCCACGAGCTCCAAAATCCTCTCCAAGTAGATCAAATCCTTCCTTCAAGAGCTCCCCCTTACTTTTCCCTTTTTCTTCCCCTACAAGATAGAAAATAATGAGCATTAGGGTTCCAATCTCCAAAATTCGTAACTCCTATATAGGCCAACAATAGAAGCATGAAAAGACCTATAAACCCTTCACCAAACCCATAGAAAACCCCCTAAAGATATGTATATTAACCCTAGGGGCAAATGGGTAAAGTTGGAGCACAAATGGATTGGATTTAGTGGGTTTTAGATGCATTTCGTGAAGCCCGATTTCGTTGCAGAGAAAGTCCGATCGACCGGTGTCACTGGGGCGGTCGACCGGTGATAGCCATGGTTCTATTTTGGCATAGCAGAGAAAAACTGGTCGACCGGTTACACAGGGTCGGTCGACCGGTGCCAAACCGGTCGACCGGTGTTACTTGGCCGATCGACCGGAAAGAATTGGGTTCTGTCTGGTTCTAGCCAGTCGACCGGATTAATGGGGGCGGTCGACCGATCTTCTTGTGCACTTTCACAAAACAACATTTTTAGGCTCTAAAACCTATGCAAACCCAATGGTGTAAATTGTGGACGCACTAAAATTTGAAAAGAATCGGTTCGTTTATTGATGGGGGTTAATTCGTTTATTTAGAGCGAGGGCGTGCCAGTCACAAAGTGACGATTTATTCGGGCCTCATGGAAGCCCATGGTGCACTCGATCTGACTTGGTCAGACGATTGTGTGGTTCGTGTCGGGACCAAAACCCGCCATGCCATAATGGCCACGGCGTTATTTACATCCCCCATATGGGGGAACACCCTTGATTGATTGCCGGGAATAAGGGCCCTACGGCCTAAAATTCGTGGTAACAAAGTGAGAGCAAAAGGTCTCGGATCACGTTTAAACAAACCCGCGTTGGGGCATAAATGTTCATAGATACATATATGTCGGTCGCTCATGGACTGTTTCATCTCCGGACAGAAGTCCGTGTTTGTAGCATAAAAGACGGTGACAAAACCGCGTAGATGTCTGCCATGGGTATGGTGAGTTAATACGGGTGCGGGATCGGGTCCCGGTAGAGGTGGGTCAAGCTGGACGAACTTGTTGGCCCGGGATGGTTTCGGACTATGGCCATAACGGGGTTCCTGAGGTCCACATCCGATGCCGTGGGGCGTCATTGCTTTTCTCTTCGCGCGCAGTCTGGGGGAGTGAATCGTTAAGTGTGAAGCTTGAACTCGCCAACTTGCACCCTCGCACGTGGATCGACCTTGCGGAGGTCAAGGGGGCAGCGCCCCTTGCGGGGGTTTCCGGGGGCGGAGCCCCCGGAACAAAATTTTGATTATAACAGAGGCAATATTATCTTTGTACCATGACCTGGGGTGCGCTGACTTGGTTATAACATTTTTTATTATCATTGTTCCAATTGTTAAATTATATGGTTTGTTCTCACAGGAATGGTTTATATGCTTTCTTTTCTTTCTACTAACCTCAAGCCTTCTATTTTCTTTTATTTGGTTAATTGTCCTTTATGAGGCACGTCGGATTAGCATCAAAAGGAGGGCGCGCCGGTTTAGCCACAAGGAGGGGGGGCACGCCGGTTTAAGGCCAAGGGAGGAGGCGCGTCGGTTTAAGGTGGCAAGCTGGGGCGCGCCAGTTTAAGGTGGAAAGCAGGGGCGTGCCGATTTAGGACCAAGAAGGAGTGGGGCGCGCCGGATAGGGCAGCACAAGGGGGGGGCGCCGGATTAAGGCCAATGAACAGTATGGCACGCCGGAATAAGCACTATTCATTCCAAGGATTTGAAAGTTGTTTTGAGTGTAATGCTATTCCGGCGCGGGGGGGTAGCACGCCGGATTAGCACGCGCCGGATTAAGGAGCGCGTCGGGATAGCTATTATGAGTTTTCTTTCATTCTCTTTGCTTCCGTTCTCGTTTCTTCAACCTGCAGATTGCTCAAATGGATGGATTGTTTGTTCAATTGATACTTTAGATCAATAGAATACTTCTCATCATTCGTTGAGGTGAACGAGTATGTTAATTTGAATGTTTTACTTGAAGGATTTATTATGCAGGAACTCAGAGGTTCAGGTTGATTCAAGGGTTTCAGACATACGCTGTGCTTATTCCCAGAGAGCTCAGTTTGTTCGTCTGTTCTTATGTGTTCTTCGCCTGGCAAAATTTGGGCAGCATCTCCCCCGGACTAAGGTCTTTCCAGAGAAAAAAGGAGGAACACCAAACGGATTGCTCCGGGGTGAACCTCAAAACTTGGAGTGAGGCCTTCGTTGACCCGTAAGCGCTTATGGAGGCTCGAGGAGTAGCCTTCAAGAGCTCCAGCAGCTCACGGGTGATGTCACGCCCCGAACCGATAGCAGCGGAACGTGTCGTTTGCTCGGAACGTGGCAGTTAAACAGTCATGTCAATCAGAGCATAGTCATTTCCACAAAACATAATTTGGACAAATAACAAATTTCATTTCAAATATAAGTTCTTTACATATTCGGGCCCATAATAAATGAAAAGACTCAATAAAGAAAAATTACAATGAGACTCTTGAATCGACTTAACATAAGACACAAGATAACCACGCTAGATGGTTCATCTAAGTTGTCGGGGTACTCTTCACTCTTGCCCTTGCCCATCATGTTCGGTCTCGTCGTCACTAAGGTCATTACCTGAAAAATATTTGAAAAACGCAGGGTGAGCGAACGCTCAGTAGGACTTAATATCTCATGATTCCAAGCTAGCTTTAAATCAATTACAGTTTAACATGCTCATGCAAGTCATGCAAGATATAGAAATCAAGAACTGTAATAACACGAGATAAATTCAAGAACTATAATAAACAAACGAGTAAGCAAGATAAACTCATGAAGAGTAGGGACAATGATAATCAAGAAGGTATAGCAAGATCTAATCAAGTACTTTTTCAAGTTAGGTCAAGAGCATTCATGAAGAAATATAACATTCATCTCTCTATGACGAACACTATCACGAGAGCTTCAATGTATCTATTATTATGAAAGATCTTTGTGACAAGATAACGAGTACTATCAATGAGATAATTCAAGAACTTTTAGGATGATCGATATAGAAGTAGAACAATTACTTCTACAAGCACTATATAGCAGTTGCCAAGACACTAAGGGAATATCACGACGATATGATAACCCCTCCAATAAGGTAAATCAAGATCTTTTCATGACGAACAATAAGTTGTAGAAAGATGTACTATGATGGCAATTACTCCCGATCATCACTATCACGAGAGCGTTTGCACATCTAGCACTATATAGAATTGGCCAATGCACTAAGGGAAAAATCACGACGATATGACCACCCCTCATGGAAATAGCACTAGTTAGTATTTGGTCGTACACTTAGGAGTTCTCACGACTATATGATTGCTCCTAAATGCCAATAACCGAGTTGGTGAATGCCTGCACCCGATCATCATATACCGGTAACGTTTGGACTTTGCCTCACCCAATAGGGTCAGATCAGGACCCGTAGCATTTAAAATATCATTTTAGTGGGACCCATAGCCCCTGACATTTAGTCTAGACTAATTCCATATTAATGGCCAAGAATTTCAAGGATCAAGCATGTAAGAACTTTAAGATAGATTTCATGAAACATAGAGTTCAAGGATAGAACTTGTAATAAGGATGATATATCAATAAACCAGATGAAAACCATGACATTCTGAAAATCTGGGTGATTAGGTACAACCAGCTCAGTCGGCCTTGAGGGAATCCAAGACTACGAGGAGACTTACGGAGGTCCCAATGACTAACTTACCAGTCCGAAGGAACGGAATGTCCGACGGAGGGCTCGTATGTCACCGAGAGTTCAGGTGTATACGTAAACTAATCATGAAATAGGGACTCCATCTACAGACGTGAGATGAGAGCACCAGAAGACCCAGGTATAGGTCAAAACCGGAAGAAAACGGTGAGAACACGAATGTGTTAATTATAGAATTCATGTCCATTCAACTCTATAATTAAATAAACTTACATTATTTGATGCCCATGGGTGGCGTCATTTATTAATTAGCCTCCTCTTGGGGAACGTTAATTTTTTTATGATTTTTAACTCAACTTATTTAACAAGAATTCACATTTATATCTATTTAATTAAATAAATTCAAAAACATACATTAAAAGGCACATTGATTTATTTAAAATAATTTAAGAAAATAGAATATATGATAATTAGGAGAAAAATACAAGGATTCCAAATATATATTTTTTATAATTTTCTCTTGCATAGTTTGGTAGATAGGGATTTTCAAAGATATAATTAGAAGATATATATATATATATACATATATATATATATGTATATATCCAAACAATTGACAACTTTAGTGGGTGGCGTCAAAACAAGTTTTGACGACATAAAGTTGGTCGTTATTTCAAAAAACTCAATTTTTTTAATCATCTCTTTTCTAGACTTAACCACGTCGGAATCTAGCTTATAATATATCGAAATGACCGGCTCGAAAAACTCTACCTAACCATACGTTCAAAATAATTTTTCGATGAGAGACGGGAGATCTTGCAATAGGGGGTACGAAAAATGATGCAACCACTTTCACTACCTCGGTCTCCACCCCAATAGTACACTCATAAATTTCCATGGCCAACGAATATCTCGGCGACCCCGAACGGGCTATCAAAGTAAAAGTTCCATACTAATATGCTACAGTGATTCATGTGATTCGCCGAGTTCGTTAGAATAATATCTTTTATTTATTTAATTATGTTAATGATAAGTTAATAATAGCATGTAAGGCAGGGAAATTTCTTCAACCAAATCTTTAAAATTTTAAATCAAATAACATCAATATAGATAGCCGCAAATAAATTTTTGATTTATAGGAAATTTATAAATCACGTTTATCAATTTCTATTTATGCTGCATTCTGTTGAACATTTAACGATCTTAGGATAATAACATGATATAGTGCATGCAAGAAATAGTTTCATATCCGGTTTTAATCATAGTTTGGTCTTGGGTAAAGAAAATCTACGAAAAACTATATTATTTTGCCTGAGTTGTAGAGATAACATATGCAATCGTAAAAACAAGTACAATCATGCGGTAGGAAAATTTTTGGAGATATCTATATGTTCTATTTAATCTAGTATGAAATTTTATCTAATATTTTGTTTGGGAGATTGCCTACCTTTTGGTGTTTATAAGGATGGAGATGCAGACCAGTGAAGAACTAAGAATAATAGAATAAGCTTGCTTGCTTCTTCTACTACAGCAACAACAACAGCTTTACATAGTTGCAATTGCACTTCAACGGTGGTAGCACACTATAGCAGGGGAAGAAGATATGCGTGTGTGTCAACGTAGGGAAGAAGAAGACCCCACTATCCTGCACGAACTCCACGAATTCCCTTTCTAACGAAGCCTTTTTGCAATAGTAGGGTTCTGCTACGTAGAAGGGGTCTTATTTATAAGATTAACCTCTTGAGAGTTTTACTGCAAGTAGTATTTCCTTTGTTTAAAATCCTTAACCAAGTTATATCTAAAACCTAATCCTACTAAAGTAATACTTTCCTAGATGGCATAACATTCCTAGTTCGAGGGAAATACGCCCACGGGGTTTCCTTAATTTAGCTTTAAAGAATTAGCGTCCATATCAAAGTCTCCTTTTTAAGAATTAACGTCTATGTAACAGTCATTTTTTTTAAGAAATAACGACTCTCGTACGGGCGTTATTTACTGGTTTAGTTCATGTTGCAACCTTTAAACATTTTTATCATTTTTATTTGATGGAATCTTGTTATGAAGTTTTATGGGTAAGATCCTTCCATTTTTCTCTAATTTTTCATATAGTTTATTTTACAAAATTCCTTTAAAATAAAAGATGACACTATTCACACACTATTCATATTTAATAAAATAACGACTTTACTATAGTCGTTATTCACGTGAGCCACGTCCAACCCACGGGCGTTATTCAAGTTTTGTTATTAACCAAAATTGTATTTATGTCCTTAGCCCACTAGTTTTTTTTTTTTTGCCTTTACACTAAGGCCCCTCCATGTTCCCACGTGACCCTTCTCAAAGCTTTTTTTTTTTTTCTAAGAAGGCCTATAATATTATTAGTTTTATAATTGGGTTGGACATGTGTTCTTATCCTTTATTAAGGCCCACTAATCATTTTTGCTAAAGTTATAATAATCTTTAACTAAATTTATTTAATAGTATGCTTCATATATATATATATAAGGGTCTTATTTCTTATAACTTAACTATTTATCCAATTTACTGAGTTTTACCATTTTTTTAGGGTATCAGAGTCGGGTTCGATCCTATGAAAATCTTTATATATTTGTACGTGTATAAATATATTTTTGGAATGAGATTCCTTCTAAATACTTAAAGTTGTATTTTCAATTTAAGCTATAAATAGATAAAGGGATATATTCAATATCTATTTCTTAACTATTTATTTATACCTTTATTTGTGCCCATTTATTAACATTTAGGCTAAATGACTATTTTAGCTAATTATCACTTTTCCTTTATCAAAATTTTAATCCTCATAATTTTCTATGACTAATAATTATAATTATTTTTATTTATTCTCTATTTAAATTTCTGGGGTGCTACAGGTGATGATTTCGTAAGCGGGACGGATGTACGCCATAAGAGGCTATGAGTGTGCATCCCTTCGACGGGTTCCTTAGAAGGCCATACCATGGAGAGGAAGGCTTCAAGGACCCTGGATGAGCAGGAGATGAGAGAGGGAAGGCAGAGGCTAACAAACAAAAATAATAATAACATGTAGTGCAAAAGCCTTTCTTTCTTTCTGTTCATCCACGAAGGGAGGGAGGTTAAATACAGAAGGGGATCTACCCCAGAGGGAGAGAAAATACATCGGAGAAAAGAGAAAGATACATCGGTGGAGGAGGGGGAAATAGCACAAGCTTCCCCCCCCCCTCCGAACTCACCTTTCTTCTCTCACACACTCTCTCTTCTTCTTCACCTTGCAGGCGCAGGGGGACGGTGACTCTTTCCTCTCTTCTAACAGCTAGCCCTCAACCGAACGAACCAGCCCTTTTCTCCAGTGGAGTGTGCCCCCTTTTATAAGAGTAAGGATGGGAGCCATCCTCCCCTCTTTTTCTTCTTTACCTTCTTCTGCTCGGAGATCTTGAGTGGCCTGCGGATAGGGGAAGCAATAGAGTAGGGAAGTTGCCTCCATGGGATTGGCCGACGGTGACCGACGGAGAAGCAACATTCGGTGCGGAGCTCAAAGCCCTCCACTCCTGGGAGCTGGTGGGGCTCAGGCGGTTGCACGTTGGTCAGGAGCAGGCTGCTCACCCACTTCAGGTAAGTTCCTTCTGTTTACACCCGAAAACAGGGGATCAGATGTAGGATGGGATGCCTCGAAGGTAAAAAAATGGCGCGGGGTTTTGCGCGCCGGAATAACACAAATGGGGAGCGCGTCGGGATAGCACAAATGGGTTTAAACCCATAAGATGTGCACGCCGGTTTAAGATCCATTGGAGAGGGGGCACACCGATTTAAGGCCATATAGGCACAACCACGCCGGTTTAAGCATCATAGGGTCCCTTCCTAGCTTAGTGGTGATTCGGACGGGCGCCTGCCCTCTTGTGTTGCTTTAGTTGAAATGCATCGCCTCTGGGGTGTTTTAGTTCAGAGCCTCCGAATCCCGATTCGGGATTTTGAATGATTTCCGATGCGTGCCGCACATGTATTCGCATTCCCGCGTTTCTTCTGATTCGGCCTTCGGCAATGCCGACTAGAGAGCCGGGGCCATCTCTTCTGCCCGAAGGGCTTCTCATTGGGTGGGGGAGCACCGAGTACATATATTCGTCCTGCTTGGAGGAGGTATGGGGTTTATTCGGACTTTCCGTCTTCGACTTGCTCTCGGGGTGTCGAGACGTCCGTGCCACAGGAATGCTCTTTTTCTTCTCTCTTTTTTTTGACGTCCACATAAATGCAACCAGTGTCCCTTGATTCCGGATGATTAATTTCAATAGTTTGACCCTGCAAAATCATACAAAAACCAAATTAGTATGGATTTGAAAATCAAACTAACTTCTCTCTTGAAACTAGCATTTCTAGAATGGATATGAACAATATGGCACCAAATCAACCTGGAACTTTTGGCTGAAGGTGAAATCACTTAGATATGCATGTGAGCAATACATATGAACATCAAATATCCCAGTTTCACCAAGTGAACAGTTTTTGTATCAAGCATCATTCATTAAAAGTCCAATCATGATTTCATCATGAAAACCATAAACATGAGAAACACTCTTAAACCATAAAAACCATAAACATGAGAAACACTCTCAAACCGCCAACATTTGTGTAGCATTAAACTCAATAACTCCAATCCTTAAACAACATGAGCGTTCAACTCTCCACAACCATTTCAAACTTCATAGCAAGAGGATAAGAAGATTCAAGCACATGCAAACATGAATAACCATTCAAGCACAAGTCCAAGTGACAAAGTCATTTTGTAATCATCAAAATCACATACACAACAGGGACAAGGGTGAGGTATGGCTATATGGGGTGAAGAGGTCCAGTTCCAGGTGAATCATGACATGCGGTGGACTTCCTATGTAGATCACCCTATTCTCATGCAATGCAAAGCTTATTAACCCTTTCCCCCTTAATTTTAGTCATGGAAACCATGACAGTCACGTTACGGAAAATCATAGCAAAGGAGGGTCAAATGATGGGGTCATCACCATCCGTTCCGGCACTCACGGCCCTTCTCCTCACCCCCGGAGGCGTCCGACATGATCTGGTCATTTATTTTTGAGTCATATCATTGTAATTTTCCTTTTATTTGAGTCCAGTACCTAGGTGAGGCAGTCATTTACCTAAGTTGAGTGTCATTAGGATGACTTGGTTGGTTAATGGGCCCCATTAAGTGGGCTAGGCCCAAGGGCGCCCCCCCTTGGACAATCTGATCATTAGCTCTTTTGTTCATGGTTGTTTTGGTCCTAGAAATTGTCAGTGCCTATAAATAGCCCCCTCCCCTCTCTCATTTGTAACCTTTGATGATCAATGACATTTGAAATTACATTGGAATTTTATCTCCCCTCCCTCTCTTGATATATCTCTCTCCATCATATATATCTCTCTCTAAGGGGGTCGCCCCTCTCTCTCTCTCTTCCCCTCCCACCTACTTTCTCTCTCTTCACTCCTCCATTAAGTCTATTACAAGTCCCCACAGCCCCCTCTTTACTCCACCCCAGCCCCAAGAGAACCTCCACCAATCCTTGCTCCACCATCCAACCCCCAACTACCCATTTCCCTTCCCCAAGCACCTCTCCATCTCCCCAAGGCTGAAGGGGCTCAAACCCTAGGCCAAATTTGAATCTCCATCCCTTGCTGGCTCCCCTCACCCCTCCCCAACACCCCCTTCCTCCCCTGGTCGCCCTCCCCATTTCCCCTTGCTGCCCTTGGCCATCCCACCCTTATACACACAACCCTACACCACCAGCATGTTCTCATATCGCAAGCAGCAGAGTACCAGTAGATTACAGAGAGTGCTACGACGTCATAGTGAGGCTTCATGAGGTGCACCATATACCGTCGGAATCGTCATCCAGTCAGCTTTACAATGGAGGTGGTCTCGCCATCAACCGACTTTGGGGCTGCCCAGAGGAGCCGATCTCCCTAGACTGTGCATTTCCTCCCAGGCAGACGACCAGCAACGACTTGCAGAGGCTTCCACGACCAAAACCCTGGGCTTCTTGAGGCGACACTTGGCTGAGGGCTTCTCCTTCAAGTTCCCTTCCATCTCCAAGAAGTAGAACTATTTTTGGACCCCGGAGTCAAGAGTTCCGGATTTTCTCCCCAAGGTGCGCCAGGTCAGTTCCCCTAAGCTAGTTCTGACACCCCTCCACTGTTCCGATCTTCGCGGTCAGATCAGACCTCAGACGACAGTCCTGTTAGTCCCGGCTCGAAGAGGACTCGTCCACGATTGTAGAAATTCTAATCCTGCCTTATTCGGATTTCGGGAGTGTTCATGACGCCTTCGTCTTCCAGCAGCAGCAGACTGAGAGCAACCAGAACCAGCACCAAACAGTCCTGTTCCAGACCCTGCCCCAGCCATCGGCGACGTCAAGAAATTCTCCAACAATTCTGACGTGCTCCAGGGCCAACCCAGGAGGTCTTGGCGCTGGTTTCGTCAACAACGGACTTCAGGAGAGCCCATAGTGAAGCCGACAGCGACTGCCTATCTCACTGTCCAGAAAGCTGGCAGAACCGGCTTAGCTCGCCATTTTGGTTTTATCTTAAGTTCCCCACCCCGCCTGGCCGGCTTACAGCCCCTCCCTACGTGGAGGTAGTGTTTGATTGAAATTCTTACAATTCCACACCCCTAGTCTAACCCCCTTGCAAGGGGCATAGTGCTTGTTAATTAGGTAATCAGGTTGAAACTTCATGATGAGAATCAACACCGGACACTAACATTTTTATTTTACATTTGTGTCTTTTTTTTGTATTTATACCCTTGTCTAATTAGGTTTACAATTGTAAGGCTTTATAAGCCAAATGGTTAATCTTTAAAGTCCAGCAGGGGCCCCCACCCTCTCTCCCATTGGTCCACATGAGATCTAGGGCCCTTGTGGGGCTGGTTCAAAGTCCAACATTGTACTTGGACCAAGGGGGGACAAGAATGGAAATAGTCCAAGTTGGAATCCCATTTAGTCAAGGGGGCGCCCCCCATTTAGTATATTATATTACATGTTGTATTTTATTTAATGTGGCCATTTGACCACATGTGGGATTAATGTGTTATCCCTAGTTTTACCCCTCCCTAACCCTAGATCTAGGGGAAGGTTTAGTCTTTTTTACATTTCTATAAATCCCATGTAATTTCTATTTTTATAGAATTAATGATGAAAAATTGAAGGAAATTTGCCATGGGCGTCCCTCTCTCTCTCTAGCTCTCTCTTGTTCTTGCTTGTTCTTCCTCTCTACCCTCTAGATCTAGGGTGTGAAGCCCTCAAAATTGGAGTGAATCTAATCTCTATCTCCTCTCTGGAGTGTGAAGCTCCCCCACCGTCGTTCGTGCCACCATCAGAGCCGCCATCAAGCCGCCACAAGCCGCCATCCCCCTGCTGTCCTGAACTCCGAGTTCCAGAACAACAAGCTAAAGAAGTTGTCCGTTCTCCCAGCTCCCAGCTCTGATCGAGCTGAGATTTTGAGGGCATGTTCCTGTTTCTGTTAGCTTTCCAGCAATATATATTTTGCCCCATTCAGATCTCATTTGGTATTTTTCCCGCTATTTTCATTCCACCCCTGACAGTCTGCCAATTAGCAGATCTGCAAGATAGATCCCTGATCCTGTATTTTTCCCACCCCCGTATACATCTCCTAAAATCCCCAAAAAATCATACATGTCCCTCACATGCCTCCCCTTCCACAATAATCTTTCTGGAGTCTAGATTTATTATTTTCCAGTCGGTCAAAATTAATTTTCAGGGAAAACTCAGTCTGTCCTGTGTGTCTGTAATTCTGAGTTAGAAAAAAAGATAGTGTTACAGTCGTTTTCATTTTCAATCCATTAACTTGATGGATATGAAAAACATTTATGTTGTAGCCCTCTGAGTCCTCTATCTGTCGGTACCAAGTTTGCGTCTATCCGACATCGAATCTGGCCGCAGAAATTCTTCTCGTGGAGGCGCGCAATTCAGATCCGAGGACAGGCCAATAACTCAGTCCGAGAGTTAATTCTTCGAAAAATACGACGGCTCACATTCGGCTACCGCCGCTCCTGGAGGTCGATCGGAAACCCACCAGAAGCGTCCCCTTCAGTCGCCGCAACAAGGAGTCGACCAGAAGCCGCTGTCCCAATTGTTGAGTTCCCTTGCTGTACCGAGTTGGAACCGTACCGAGTCAGAACCCAGTCGGACCAGCAGCCCGTCTCTGACCCAAATTGCTGCCCATAAACCTGAGTTTGCTACTCTCGCCCATATTGTAGCCCTTTACCTCCCTGCGTAGAGTGGGCGATAAATTCATTTCTGTAATTTTTGTAATATTTGTACACCGGGAGTACGAGTTCGGCGGGGGTCGTCTTCCCCACGCCTGGCGCATGGAGGTATCGTGTCAGCTCCTCTCTTCGCATTTTACTCAGTTCGTATATTTCTATATGCCGCTGCTTGAGTGTTAGAATACCTAGCTCATTCCAAATTTTATAACTGATGCGAGAGTGAGTGAGAGCATGACCCGTCCCGTGACTCGATCTGAGAACGGAAGAGCCGAGTACCCTTGACTCATTGCCGGTTCCTTAACCGCGCAGATCCCGCGTTTCCCTCGCATAGGGACGTCCGCGAGCTAGAGTCCCAGGTTCGCTATCCGTCTCGCATCAAATTGGTATCAGAGCGGAAGGTTGAGTCTAGGGTAGTATTTGCTTAAAAAAAAAAAGGGAGTCATCTAGAAAGTGTCTAAGTCGGTCCAATGTTGCATTTGCATTCGTTTATTCGGTATATCAAAAGGTGTTGCACGAACGTTAGGTTACGCCTATCGGGAAGGTCGTACATTTGTGTGAGAGGATCTTCGGATCTCGGAACTCCGCCTAGTACCGGATATGGGTTGAGTCTAGATTTGTAGTCGAGTCGATACTCCAACTTTGCTTTAGTGTTTAGGGTCGTGTCTAGTGTCTTGTCACCGTGTGTCTGCATGTCCACTCCCAGGGGAACCAATTCTCATCTTATGTGCAACTATGGCCAACCCATGTACCCCCAGTAGACCCGTCCAAGGTAACAAGTCCGTGATTGAGTACATTCGGGACTATGATAAGTACCGGTTGGAATATGGAGTTGGAGAGGAAAGCACCATGATGCGGGACGGACACGCGACCTGGGACTCTAGCTCGCCATAGTCCCTAAGCGAGGGAAGACGTGGGACCGTGCGCGGTTGAGAAATCGACAGTGAGTCTCGGTATCAGCCTTTCCGCGTTAACTCGGATTGAGTCACGGGATGGTACACTCACTCACTCTCGCAGCGGTGATAACAATATATATCGAGCTACGAACCTACATTCGCAGCGGCATTCAAAGATATACGAGATAAGCAAAATGCGATAAAGAGCAGGGACGAGTGTACCTCCACGCTCTGGATGTGGGGAAGACGACCCCGGCCAGTTACGGTAACTCCCGGTAACAACAGTATAAATTTAGTTACAACAGTGAAATCTATTACCCACTCCACGCAGGGAGGTAAAGGGCTACAAGTGGGGCCCGGGAGGACCGACCCTAGGTTGACGGGCAGCAATCTGGACGTGCGTTCGGCACGAACTCGGCCTGCTGGTCCGACTCGGTCCTACGCCGACTCGGTTCTGACTCGCAGGATAGCAAGGCACGGTTTCCAAAGGAATGTCACCCTCCTGAGGTCTTCTAAAGGCGCCACTTGGCTGGGACGATGGAGGGACGTCCCTGATCGATTCTTGGGAGTGGCGGCTCCAGAAGTTGACTTTTGGTATATTTGCACGAATTATCCACGGACTGATTTTTTTGATCTGCACAGGGAACAGATTTGTTCGTCTCGGTGGGAAGAATTAATTATCTCATATCCGAAATCAGATCGAGGTGAAACTGGTGGGGTTGGAAAGAGGACTCCCAGATCTACCACATATAAACTTTGTAGGTCGATCCAATAAAGGGATGAGAAATGGAAGGCTCTACAAGCTACGGGTTTTCCTGTGGATCTGTTTGCAGACACTCGGGATAGAAAGAGATCTGCCTGAAACTGACATTTGACTGAGGTGTAAATGATTTTTTCAAGGGTTAAAAAAATTATGGGAGGTAGGGGGAAACGTGAGGAACACGGAGTAATTTGTTTGCATTTTTTGGAAATTCCTAAGGGGGTGGAAAAAATACGAATAGGTGACACTATCTCGTAGATCTGCAAAAGGGCAGATTACTGAGAGGACAAACAAAAATATGGGAAAAATATCAAAATAAGGCCAAATGGCACGAAATTTGAACTGGAGATTAGGGGAGACAATCAGAACAAACTCTCAAAATTAGGGCTCGACCTGATAACAAGAGAAATAACTAGAATTTTGGGATTGGGGTTCTATACAGATGGAGACAGAACTCCGGCGAAGCGACGGTGGCGGCGCGTTGGCGGCACGAACGGAAGGCGGTGGCCGGAAGTCGCATCCAGCGGAGGTGGAGTTCTTAGAGTCACACCAAGAGGAGGGCTTCACACCCTAGAATGGCAGAAATCCATCTGCAAGAGGGGAGGAGAGACACAAGGGGTGCCCTTGGGCTTGCTCTTGGTAAAAATGCTTAATTCTTCATTAAAATCTCGAATGACACTATACATAGGCTTATATAGAGAATGACAAGGGGTGAGGGGCTGAGAATTTCGTGGGAGAGAGGGAATTTTCTTCCCCATGTGGTTAAATGACCAAATTAAATAAAAAATACAACATGGGATAAACTATATTATAAGGGGAAAGCATCTTTGACTTTAAGGGTTGGAATATTGGACTTTTTAATGTAATTATCCCCTTGAATGGTCAAGCCATCTAGAAGCCCACCTTGGACCTTTGACTGGCCCCACATGGGTCCTAAGTCTTAGGTGGACCAATAGGAAAGGAGATGGGGGCCCCTTGCTGGTCCTACTGGACTTTTGCACAAAAACCCAAAGATCCTTAGGGAATGACACATTGGCTTATAAAGCCTTACATCTGCATACATGTTTTCCCAAGGATATAAATGTAAATAAAAGGACTCAAATGTAAAATAAAAAGTTAGTGGTCTTGCTCTAATGTCCCCATCAATTCTCCCCGGGTGGGAAGAACTCGACCCCGTCAAGTAAGGGGTGCGGCTGCTCGAGTAGCTCCGGCGGATGCGTCACCGAACCTAGAAGCGCGGAGTACGCTCCACTCCAAGTAATCGACACATGCTCATCCCGTATAGATTCGATATGCTCACGCTGCTGTGGGACTGAGGCTAAAGGTGGACACTCCGGGGTGGGGTCACTCTCAAATGAAGGAAGGCGGCTCGAAGACTCACTAGGAATCACCGCTTGTCCCTTATGTGACTAGATCCGATATGTGAAGTAGAACCGATCCCAAAGTCTAACAAGTCTCGTACTCGAAAGGGACTAACAACGCGAGCATACAAACCGACTTGACTCGATGTATGCATAAACACACGACAGACAAACAAAACAAAGACTCACAAAGACCCTAAACAAACCTAATGTTAGTCCGACCTACGCATAGGCGATGGTGGACCAGGACACCCGAATATGTGCCATGCATGCATGTTATGCAACCGGCGGTTGATGGCATGGGGAACACCTAGACGTCCAAGTATGACCCAGTCATGCATGGACGGCCCTTTGGATTTGGGAGACTTGAGAGGGCTAGGAGAGCCGGGTGTGGAAGAGCAGGGTGTGGGTGTATCGAGAGTGGGCTTGGTGGGTGTAGATGACCCGGCCCGTGGGGTAGGGTGTGGTAGTGGACTCCCTCGAAAGATTGAAGTATATATGGTGGGTCAAGGGGCCCACTAGGGAATGGGTCAAAGGGATCAAAGAAGGTATGACCCCTTGTGGTGGGTTCCCACAAGTCATGGTCCCATGTATGGAAGTCTTAAAGGTGTGTTTGGTCACCTTCATATATTGTGGTAGATGGGACGGTGATCATATGTAGAAAATAAGATTCCTCCCTCGGGCAAAAGGGTATGAAGTCGGGCTCGGCCGATATAAGAAGGAATAAGAGAATCTCCGTGGTGACACAACCCATGGTGCACACTGAGGTAATGGACCCTAAGGCCGGATGGGTGAAGCTAAGACTAGTGGGTTGGTCGAAGCCTCGAGCCAATGAGTGCGTCAACTTCCATTGCGAATATAATCCCACAATAAGGTGATCCAAGGTGTCAACATGGTGACTAGACCGGAATGTGGTATGGAATGAGTTGACCCGCACTAATGGTAGGGTGGGGTCCATTGACGGATAAGGAGGCGGGACCAAGCCGTCCTTGAGCCAACTAAGAAGCGGCTCGACTATGAAAGGCGTACCCGTTAGAAACACGGGTGGCTCGGAATGAAGTGGCTCCAAATGAGATGGTTCCGAATAAAGATCGGATGTAGATGGTGGCATTGGAGCTCTCGTGGGTGGTGAAGGAGCACGTGTCCTTTCTATCCTATCCAACCAATCCGACAGTATTTTCTTGATTTCATCTAAGGTGCGGGTTGGAGTAGAGGCCTCGGGGTGGACTCACTCCTCATCTCTCGGCTTGGATGCGGACCTAGGCCCTTCTACATGCGCGGCGCTTTGCCTCCGATTATGGCCCACTTGGGTGGAGGTGGTTGGGTGGGGTTGGTTGGAGGTGACTGGGCCGGATAGGTAGACCTTCCTAAGTTCGCCCTTCATCTCATGCCACGACTCGATGGGCCTTTGCCTCCTAACCTCTCTCATGCGCTCAATGCTCTCCCATTTCCAGGCGGCTTTGTGGACAAGCCTCTCTTGGGCAAAACTGACTTGCATGGCATCGGACATGGTGTAACATTCAAGATATTTGTCCATGGCGGCCTCCCACTTGAGGTAGTCGCCCGAGTCATTGGAGCCATAAAAATCCGAGGCTTCGGGCCTACGGAAGTGGAGAGGGTGGTTGCCAAGCCCATGGGTGGACCAACGGCCATATTGCCCGGGTGATGGGGAATCCATGGGAATTTGCAGGAACTACATGCTAGACATGCCAACACTTGGACAAGACACTAGACCGACTATGCAAGGTTGGAATGCATGCAAACTAAGGACCCTAGACTTAAACCAAAACTCGGTACGTGGCGGAGATAATCGATCCGAAGATCACTCGCGCAAGTGTGCGGCCTTCCCAATAGGCGTAGCCTAAAGTTCGGACAACACCTTTTGATATACCGATTAATGGTATGTGATGCAACCTCGGACCGACTTAAACTTAGACTCGACTTAAACAACGACTAGACTTAAACGACTCTTTTTTTGTTTGGAGTTTTACAAATGACTACCCTAGACTCAACTGGCACTCTGATACCAAATTGATGCTGGACGGACACGCGACCTGGGACTCTAGCTCACGATCGTCCCTAAGCGAGGGAAGACGTGGGACCGTGCGCGGTTGAGAAACCGGCAGTGACTCTGGGGTATCGGCCTTTCCGCGTTAACTCGGATTGAGTCACGGGACGGTACACTCACTCACTCTCGTAGCGGTGATAACAATATATATCGAGCTAGGAACCTACACTCACAGCGGCATTCAAAGATATACGAGATAAGCAAAATGTGTGCGAGTGTACCTCCACGCTCCGGACGTGGGGAAGACGACCCCGGCCAGTTACGGTAACTCCCGGTAACAACGGTAAAAATTTAGTTACAACAGTGAAATCTATTGCCCACTCCACGCAGGGAGGTAACGGGCTACAAGTGGGGCCCGGGAGGACCGACCCTGGGTTGACGGGCAGCAATCTGGAGGTGCGTTCGGCACGAACTCGGTCTGCTGGTCCGACTCGGTTCTGACTCGCTGGACAGCAAGGCACGGTTTCCAACGGAATGTCACCCTCCTGAGGTCTTCTGAAGGCGTCGCTTGGCTAGGACGATGGAGGGACGTCCCTGATCGACTCTTGGGAGTGGCGGCTCCAGAAGTTGACTTTTGGTATATTTGCACAAATTATCCACGGACTGATTTTTATGATCTGCACAGGGAACAGATTTGCGCACCTCGGCAGGAAGAATTAATTATCTCAGATCCGAAATCGGATCGAGGTGAAACCGGTGGGGTTGGAAAGAGGACTCCCAGATCTATCACATATAAAGTTTGTAGGTCGATCCAATAAAGGGATGAGAAATGGAAGGCTCTACAAGCTACGGGTTTTCCAGTGGATCTGTTTACAAACACTCAGACAGAAAGAGATCTGCCTGAAACTGACATTTGACTGAGGTGTAAATGATTTTTTCAAGAGTTAAAAAAATTATGGGAGGTAGGGGGAAACGTGAGGAACACGGAGTAATTTTGGTGGATTTTTTGGAAATGTTTAAGGGGGTGGGAAAAATATGAATAGGTGACACTATCCCGCAGATCTGTAAAAGGGCAGATTACTGAGAGGACAAACAAAAATATGAGAAAAATATCAAACTAAGGCCAAATGGCACGAAATTTGAATTGGAGATTAGGGGAGACGAGCAGAACAAACTCTCAAAATTAGGGCTCGACCTGACAACAAGAGAAATAACTAGAATTTCGAGATTGGGGTTCTATCCTGATGGAGACAGAACTCCGGCGAAGCGGCGGTGGCGGCGCGTTGGCGGCACGAACGGAAGGCGATGGCCGGAAGTCGCATCCAGCGAAGGTGGAGTTATTGGAGTCACACCAAGAGGAGGTCTTCATACCTTAGAATGGTAGAAATCCATCTGCAAGAGGGGAGGAGAGACACAAGGGGTGCCCATGGGCTTGCTCTTGCTAAAAATGCTTAATTCTTCATTAAAATCTCTAATGACACTATACATAGGCTTATATAGAGAATGACAAGGGGTGGGGGGCTGAGAATTTCATGGGAGAGAGGGGATTTTCTTCCCCATGTGGTCAAATGACCAAATTAAATAAAAAATACAACATGGGATAAACTATATTATAAGGGGGAAGCATCTTGGACTTTAAGGGTTGGAATATTAGACTTTTTAATCCAATTGTCCCCTTGAATGGTCAAGCCATCTAGAAGCCCACCTTGGACCTTTGACTGGCCCCACATGGGCCCTAAGGCTTAGGTGGACCAATAGGAAAGGAGATGGGGGCCCCTTGTTGGTCCTACTGGACTTTTACACAAAAACCCAAAGATCCTTAGGGAATGACACGTTGGCTTATAAAGCCTTACAATTGCATACATGTTTTCCCAAGGATATAAATGTAAATAAAATGATTCAAATGCAAACTAAAAAGTTAGTGGTCTTGCTCTGATGTCCCCATCACACCACGACTGCCTTTCAGTTCCGGAGAGGTTTGCGGCTTCACTTCTAGTTTGAATGTCTTTGCCGCGACGCGTTCACTCTGGCGCAGTCTTATCTGGTCGCTCTATAGATTTAGCCTTTCGAGGCAAGGTTTGATGCTGCCGTTCGGCGAGCATCTACCTCTCTACATGAGCCCCAGAGGCAGGACGCTCCTGCCCCGCGACCTCACCCACCCCAGTCGGGGAACCCCTCCCCAAGTGCTCCATTGCCATCTACGTCCGATCTTTATTCGGAGTCACCTCATTTGGAGCCACCTCAGCCCGAGCCACCCGTGTTTCTAACGGGAAAGCATTTCATCGCCGGGCCACTACTTAGTTGGCTCAAGAATGGCTTGGTCCCTAGATCACCTCGTTACCCACCCGTGGACCCCACGCTACCATTAGTGCCGGTCAACTCATTCCATACCACATTCCGGTCTAGTCACCATGTTGATACATTGGATGACCTTATTATGGGAGTAGACTCGCAAATGAAGTTGACTTATATGTTGGCCCAAGGCTTCGACCAACCTACAAGTCATAGCTTCACCCACCCCGCCTTAGGGTCCATTACCTCTGTGTGCACCGTGGGTCGTGTCACCACGGAGGTTCTCTTATTCCTCTCCTTGCTGGTCGAGCCGTATTTCATTCCACTTGTCCGGAGGGAGGAACCATACTTTCAACTTGAGACCACCGTCCCATTTCCCCTAATGCAAGAAGGTGACCATTTACACCTTCAAGAATTCCACACATGGGACCGTGACTTGTGGGAACCCACCTGAAGGGGTCACAGTTTCTTTGATCCCTTTGACCCTTTCCCCACGGAGTCTATTGGCCCACCATATCTACTCACCTTCTTCCCGGGAGTCCACTACAACACCCCTTCCCCACGGGCTAGTCCACCTACACTCAGCCAGGGGACCGTTCCACGGTCATCATATAGGGGTAAGAAAGAAGGTGCATTTGGCACTCCTAGCCCTCCCAAACCTCCCAAACCCAAAGGGCAGCCGCATGCTAGGGACATACTAGGATGTCTAGGAGTCCCTCATTCCGTCAACAACCGATTGCATCTAGTGTATGCATGGCACACATTCGGATGTCCTAGTCCACCATAGCATATGCATGGATCTGTATAGTGTTAGGTTTGTCTAGGACATAGGGTGTGTTTTTGTATTTGTTAGGAGTCTGCATGCATCGAGTCGTGTCCGTCTCATGTCAGCTCGCATTGTCAGTCCCTTTCGAGTGTGAGACAAGTCGGATCTATTGCGTACGTTGTAGCCTTGTTAGAAATTGGGATCAGCTCTACCTCAACATATCGTATCTAGTCACATAAAGGGACCCAGCGGTGATTCCTAGTGAGTCTTCGAGCTGCCTCCTCCCCTTTGAGAGTGACCCCACCCCGGAGTGTCCACCTCTAGCCTCATTCCCACAGCAGCGTGTGCATATTGAATATATACGGGATGAGCAGGTGACGATTACTTGGAGTGGAGCGTACTCTGCGCTTCCAGGTTTGGTGACAGATCCGCAGGAGCCACACGAGCAGCCACACCCCTTACTCGACGGGGCCGAGTTCTTCCCACCCGGGGAGAATTGATGGGAATCAACACCGGGCACTAACATTTTTATTTTGCATTTGTGTCCTTTTATTTGTATTCATACCCTTGGCTAATTGGGTTTACAATTGTAAGTCTTTATAAGCCAAAGGGTTAGTCTTTAAAGTCTTTGGGTTTATTTGTAAAAGTCCAGTAGGTCCAGCAGGGGCCCCCACCCTCTCTCCCATTGGTCCACCTGGGATCTAGGGCCCATGTGGGGCTGGTTCAAAGTCCAACATTGGACTTGGACTAAGGGGGGACAAGAATAGAAAAAGTCCAAGTTGGAATCCCATTTAGTCAAGGGGGCGCCCCCCATTTAGTATATTATATTACATGTTGTATTTTTATTTAATGTGGCCATTTGACCACATGTGGGATTAATGTGTTATCCCTAGTTTACCCCTCCCTAACCCTAGATCTAGGGGTAGGTTTAGTCTTTTTTACATTTCTATAAATCCCATGTAATTTCCATTTTGATAGAATTAATGATGAAAATTTGAAGGAAATTTACCATGGGTGCCCCTCTCTCTTGTTCTTGCTTATTCTTCCTCTCTACACTCTAGATCCAGGGTGTGAAGCCCTCAAAATTGGAGTGAATCCAATCTCTATCTCCTCTCTGGAGTGTGAAGCTCCCCCACCGTCGTTCGTGCCACCATCGGAGCCGCCATCAAGCCGCCACAAGCCGCCATCCCCCCTGCTGTCCTGAACTCCGAGTTCCAGAATAGCAAGCTAAAGAAGAGATCGGTGCTCCCAGCTCCCAGCTCTGATCGACCTGAGAGTTTGAGGGCTTGTTCCTCTTTCTGTTAGCTTTTCAACAATATAGATCTTACCCCATTCAGATCTCGTTTGGTATTTTTTCCGCTATTTTCATTCCACCCCTGACAGTCTGCCAATCAGCAGATCTGCAGGATAGATCCCTGATCCCGTATTTTTCCCACCCCCTTCTACATCTCCTAAAATCCCCCAAAAAATCATACGTGTCCCTCACATACCCCCCCTTTCACCATAATTTTTCTGGAGTCTTAGATCTATTATTTTCCCATCGGTCAAAATTCATTTTCAGGGAAAACTCAGTCTGTCCTGTGTGTCTGTAATTCTGAGTCAGAAAAAAAGACAGTGTTACAGTCATTTTCATTTTCAATCCATTAACTTGATGGATCTGAAAAAAATATATGTTGTAACCCTCTGAGTCCTCTATCAGTCGGTACCAAGTTTACGTCGATCCGACATCAGATCAGGCCGCAGAAATTCTTCTCGTGGAGGCATGCAGTTCAGATCCGAGGACAGGCCAGCAACTCAGTCCAAGAGTTAATTCCTTGAAAAATATGTCGGCTCACCTTCGGCGACCGCCGCTCCTGGAGGTCGATCGGCAACCCACCAGAAGCATCCCCTTTAGTTGCCACAGCAAGGAGTTGACCGGAAGCCGCCATCCCAGTTGCTGAGTTCCCTTGCTGTACTGAGTTGGAACGGTACCGAGTCGGAACCCAGTCGGACCAGCAGCCCGTCTCCGGCCCAAATTGCTGCCCGTCAACCCGAGGTCGCTACTCCCGGACCCCATATTGTAGCCCTTTACCTCCCTGCGTGAAGTGGGTGATAAATTCATTTCTGTAATTATTGTAATATTTGTACACCGGGAGTACGAGTTCGGCCGAGGTCGTCTTCCCCACGCCCGGCGCGTGGAGGTATCGTGTCCGCTCCTCTCTTCGCATTTTGCTCAGTTCGTAAATTTCTATATGCAGCTACTTGAGTGTTAGAATACCTAGCTCGTTCCAAATTTTATAACTATTGCGAGAGTGAGTGAGCGCATGACCTGTCCCGTGACTCGATCTGAGCACGGAAGCGCCAAGTACCCTTGACTCATTGCCGGTTCCTCAACCGCACAGATCCCGCATTTCCCTCGCATAGGGACGTCCGCGAGCTAGAGTCCCAGGTTCGCTGTCCGTCCCGCGTCACTTCATCGGTGCAGCGTGCGGGGAATCACGCTTCCTCGCTCGCCCACGTCTCCGATTGGAGCCGGTTTCTTCAAACCTGCTAGGTAAACTCTTGTCCCTTGCTCCCAATAGTGCTTGTTCGTTTAATATTCTCCAATTGCGCCGTCGGTTAAGGGAGAGAGCACCCGGTCCCAAGGCTCCACCGCCTTCATGCAACCACCGTGGATGTAAGTGAGTAAACCCGCGCCCTTCGGCCATTTCCGACTCATTGAGTTGGGCATCCGTACCCCAAGGGGAGGTTTACCTTGGACTCTGCTGGCCCTCTACCTGCAAGGGTCTTGTCCCACTTCCTCGACTCGACATCCCCGCGTCACCCCTAGGTTGAGTGTGCGCGCCATACGAGTGTCCGCTTACGTAGGCTTCTTAGCCTTGTGGTTGTGCTTGCATACTTAGGTCCATGTAGCATTGGCCATGTGGCTATCACCCCAAGGTGGTGTCACATCAAGTGGTATGAGAGCAAGCTGTTGACTTGTTCCCACAAGTCAAGTCCTAGGGCATTTGCATCCATCACCCCATGCATCATCACTTCCCCATTCCTATGGCTACCTCATACCAATCACACCCATCTCTTTCACCTCTCCCAATGGATCCCAAACTCCTTGGAAGCCCCGCTGCCAACAAGGTTAATTGCATCAACTCCCTCATTGAAGTCATGCCCAACATTTTTGGGCGGCTTGATGATATCACTGCCCAACTCGATAAACTTGATGGAAGTAGGCCCGCACCAAGGGAGGATGAGAGTTACCCCCGAAAAAATCTGGATGACCACCTCTTGGCGCTTTTGAAAGTCAAAACCCCCGCCTTTGAGAGATCCTACAACCCAAGCCTCTATCTAGATTGGGAATTTTTGATGGGCCAATACTTTGATTGGTACCCCTTGGCCGAAGAGAGGAAAGTGAGACTAGCCAAAATGCACCTCTCCAAGCAAGCCAAAACTTATTGGCTAATGGTTGAGGGTTTAAGGAGGATCCGCAGGCATCCCCAATTAACAGTTGGGAAGAAATGAAGGCCGAGCTTAGAAAGGTCTACACACCCCAACCCTCCCCCTCCTACCCGGGTAGTCATAGCCCGAGGAGCACTACCACTCCTCCACTTCTACCCAGCCCGCCTAAGGTCACCCCAATGGCCCAAACCCCACCGCTCCCTACCGATCCTACCTCGGCCACCTCCCCCACACCCCACCACCTAACCCTCAACACTCAAGCTCAAATGGTCCCACCCTCCTCTCTTCCATCTTCCCCCATAAGGGACACACCTCCCAAGACCAACCAAACCAAGCCTCCTCACCCAACCCATCTCCCACTCCCGACCCCAACTTACCATGTCCTAGGCCTCCACTACTTCTCCTCCATATCCTAACCCAAGTCTCCCTTTACCCACCACCCCGGGTGCACCATGCACCAACCATCATCACCCCATCCCCAAAAGACCTTCCCATTCCCTTGGGAAAGGAGGCCACACCCACTCACATAAGAGTAGATGCTAGCCTGGACCCTCTTCCTACCCATGAGGAAACCCAAGTTAACACCAATGATGAGGAAGAGCCTCAAGCCTTCACCACTCCAAATAGTCCAGATCCTCAAGAACCACAAACCTTCACAAATAGCACCATAATCATAGATGGGCCCCTAGCTAGATGGCTAAAGGAGAGACCGATCCCTCCCATCATATCCCATGCCTACCCTCCCATGGAGCTAGACCGCCCCATAGTACCCTTCTCCTCCTATCACACCACAATCCAATCATCCTACCAAGTGGAGACCTTAGGGGATCTTCTTAAGGGCTTAGCATGGCAAATCGAGTTCACGAGCATGTTGACCACGGTGACCAACCAATCTAAGAGCCTTGACCTCTTACACATTTGTGTTGTCTATCACCTCAATTTGCACAATTGGTTGCTACACTAGTGACCTACTATTCCTCCCCACACCCGATGAGCCCGACCGTCTCCTCAATTTGGAGCTTTTTATCTTGGGTAGAAAGCCAAACCATCCCCTCATGGCCAACCCACCCACCAAAGACTACGGTGCAATTACTTCATCAGAGGGGGAAGATCCACCACCTTTAGAGGACCCTAAGGACATAGAGCTCTCCCTTAGTAACCCATTCCATGATCCCTTTGATCCCTTCCAATGGGAGCCAAGGAACCCATATGACCCAACCACCATACCCACCACCCACCTTTCCCTACCCCGACCCACCACGATGGATCAAACCCACCCCTTCCTAGACTCTGGTTACACCATGAGAGCCATGACTTTGGGCAATATACACATAGGGATTAAGGAAGTGCCTCTCCCCATGATGTCCACCTTCCTAGATCCCTTCGATCCTTTCAAATGGAAGTTCAAAGGCCATCCCGCAACCCCACACATGGAAATCATCTTTGGAGTAGGAATACAAATGTCTTGGCACCTCACACCACTTGGCATGAATAGTAAGTCAGGTCCTTTCATTCATGACACCCACATGTCAAGTCGGAAGCATGAGTGGTTTATATTTGGGTGTAATGGCCCTCCCCCATTCGTCATTGGTCTTACGCATGATAGGATCATATTTGGATGCCCCGGTCCTCCAACCTTGAGTAGAGAACTTATGCATGATAGGGCCAAGTTTGGATGCCCCGGTCCCCCAGTCTTCACCTACCTCGATAGGAAGCATGAGCAAGCTAGATCCACTTTTGGATGCCCAGGACCTCCCACATCTCACAAGCCCGAAAAACACCTCATGCATGGTAGGTCCACTTTTGGTTGTCCAGGTCCACCCATAACCACTAGAAGGTCAGCATTCACAAAATTGCATGATAACCTTTGCAAGCACATCAACAAGAGCCATGAAATTTACAAAAGGTAGGCCGACTCACACCGGCGCCACCAAGAAATCCAAATGGGTGATTCCGGGATGGTGAGGAATGAGAGGCTCTCACATAGAGATAACTCAAGACTGAGGTTTTGTGGGATTAGTCCCTTCCAGGTTTTGAGGTGCATTGGCACCAATGCTCATGAGTTAGGCCTCCTCGAGGGATACGGAGTTAGCTTCAGTTCCAATGGGGAAGGCCTTGTGCCACACAAGGGTCCCACGGTGGCACCTAGTGAGGATATCAAGCCCCCTTCCTCCCTTGAGAGAGCACCCACCCCCTCCCCCATGAGAGCACTGTCAGCTCGGACAGCCCGACGTAAGCAACTTGAGAGAATATTGGATGAACAAGTTATCATCACTCGGAGCAAGGTGTGCGGGTGATACCTCGCTAGGTGGAAGGTTCGGCTTCCTTCGGGAGACTTATGGGTGGCACCACTTCTCCGCACCCCAGGAGTATGATGGGGTCATCACCATCCGTTCCAGCACTCACGGCCCTTCTCCTCACCCCCGGAGGCGTCTGAAGTGATCTAGTCATTTATTTTTGAGTCATATGTAATTTTATTTGAGTCATATCATTGTAATTTTCCTTTTATTTGAGTCCAGTATCTAGGTTAGGCAGTCATTTACCTAAGTTGAGTGTCATTAGGATGACTATGTTGGTTAATGGGCCCCATTAAGTGGGCTAGGCCCAGGGGCGCCCCCCCTTCGATAGTCCGGTCATTAGCTCTTTTGTTCAGGGTTGTTTTGGTCCTAGAAATTGTTAGTGCCTATAAATAGCCCCCTCCCATCTCTCATTTGTAACCTTTGATGATCAATGAAATTTGAAATTCTATTGGAATTTTATCTCCCCTCTCTCTCTTGATATATATATATCTCTCATATCTCTCTCTCTCTGAGGGGGTCGCCTCTCTCTCTCGCTTCCCCTCCCACCTACTTTCTCTCTCTTCACTCCTCCATTAAGTCTATTCCAAGTCCCCACAGCCCCCTTTTTACTCCACCCCAGCCCCAAGAGAACCTCCACCAATCCTTGCTCCACCATCCAACCCCCAACTACCCATTTCCCTTCCCCAAGCACCTATCCATCTCCCCAAAGCTGAAGGGGCTCAAACCCTAGGCCAAATTTGAATCTCCCTTCCTTGCTGGCTGCCCCTCACCCCTCCCCAACACCCCCTTCCTCCCCTGGTCGCCCTCCCCATTTCCCCTTGCTGCCCTTGGCCATCCCACCCTCATACACACAACCCTACACCACCAGCATGTTCTCAGTTCGCAAGTAGTAGAGTACCAGCAGATTACAGAGAGTGCTACGACGTCATAGTGAGGCTTCATGAGGTGCACCATATACCGTCAGAATCGTCGTCCAGACAGCTTTACAACGGAGGTGGTCTCGCCATCAACCGACTTTGGGGCTGCCCAGAGGAGCCGATCTCCCTAGACTGTGCATTTCCTCCCAGGCAGATGACCAGCAACCACTTGCAGAGGCTTCCATGACCAAAACCCTGGGCTTCTTGAGGCGACACTTGGCTGAGGGCTTCTCCTTCAAGTTCCCTTCCATCTCCAAGAAGTAGAACTATTTTTGGACCCCGGAGTCAAGAGTTCCGGATTTTCTCCCCAAGGTGCGCCAGGTCAGTTCCCCTAAGCTAGTTCTGACACCCCTCCACTGTTCTGATCTTCACGGTCAGATCAGACCTCAGATGATAGTCCTGTTAGTCCCGGCTCAAAGAGGACTCGTCCACGGTTGTAGAAATTCTAATCCTGCCTTATTCGGATTTCGGGAGTGTTCATGACGCCTTCGTCTTCCAGCAGCAGCAGACTGAGAGCAACCAGAACCAGCACCAAACAGTCCTGTTCCAGACCCTGCCCCAGTCACCGGCGACGTCAAGAAATTCTCCAATAATTCTGACGTCTTCTTGGGCTAACCCAGGAGGTTTTGGCGCTGGTTTCGTCAATAACAGAGTTCGGAAGAGCCCGTAGTGGAGCCGGCAGTGACTGCCGATCTCGCTGTCCAGAAAGCTGGCAGAACCGGCTTAGCTCGCCATTTCGGTTTTATCTTAAGTTCCCCACCCCGCCTGGCCGGCTTACAGCCCCTCCCTGCGTGGAGGTAGTGTTTGATTGTAATTCGTACAATTCCCCACCCCTAGTCCAACCCCCTTCCAAGGGGCGTAGTGCTTGTTAATTTGGTAACTAGGTTGACGCTTCATCGGCGTAGCGTGCGGGGAATCACGCTTCCTCACTCGCCCACGTCTCCGAACGGCTAGGTAAACTCTCGTCCCTTGCTCCCAATAGTGCTTGTTTGTTTAATATTCTCCAATTGCACCATCGGTTAAGGGAGAGAGCGCCCAGTCCCACGGCTGCACCGCCTTCGTGCGACCACCGTGGATGTGAGTGAGTCAACCCGCACCCTTCGGCCATTGCCGACTCATTGAGTTGGGCATCCGTACCCCAAGGGGAGGTTTACCTTGGACTTTACTGGCCCTCTACCAGCAAGGGTCTTGTCCCACTTCCTCGACTCGGCATCCCCGCGTCACCCCCATGTTGAGTGTGCACGCCATACGAGTGTCCGCTTACGTAGGTTTCTTAGCCTTGTGGTTGTGCTTGCATACTTAGGTCCAAGGAGCATTGGCCTTGTGGCTATCACCCCAAGGTGGTGTCACATCATCAAAAGCTCTAACTTGGCATGGACCCTACTAAGTGGTCAAAGTGTCATCCAAAAACTCATGTATAATGTTTACACTAGGTTCCTGCTTAAGAATCCTACCTTAACCAATTATGCACTCAGGATCTCCTACTTCTGCCTTCAAGCAGCTCTTCCTATCCTCCCTCTAGTTCGCCCCATAGTAATGGATCTAAGAGACTTAGAACTGGATTTCAAAGAAATAGAAGAAGCTAAAAGACAACTTGGAGAAACCTGTGGGAGACCTACCTTTATGAGATGACAAGGTCCACCCAAGAACGTTCCAAGGAGTATAGAAAAGCTTGTAGAATGGAAGAACAAGAATGGGGGAAGAGAAATGAAGGGAAATCTATAAAACTCTCTGTCACTATATGCCCTAGATATGGCTTGCCTTGACACCCTGCATGCAGGGTCGACTTCCAAGCCACTCCCACCTAGATACCTCCGCCAAACATAGACATTTTAATCTATTCAATTCCATTCATCTGGTCACGCCTCCCCATACCATATCGACGAATCTAGTGGGCTTAGGTCTCGAGGGCTTTCAGATCCAAGAAAGATCTAAGAGTATCAGACGTCAGTATTATTTAATCTAAGGAAGACATGGCGAGGTCAGTGTTCTAAGACCTTTATCCTTCGTTGGGCATTGTTTATGTCATGCCCCGAGCGCGGAAGATACCCGGGTCGTGGTCAGCTTATATAGAACCATTCAATCAGAGTAGTATACATATTTTTTTCACAAAAGACAGAGTGCGCAAAAGACTAAAATAATAACTAAGTTTTAAATTTCTAAAATGATACTACTTGTCCAAGATGAGAATTATCCAATAACCAAATGGTGATAATTCTAGTCCATGATATTCATTGTTCACCGAAATACTAGGCTACAAGCCTTAACAAGGAACTCAAGAAATCAAAAGACGCGACTAGCTGATAGTAGATGATCGGTGACTATAGCACTCTTCACTCGGTCTCATTCCCATTCATGTGGTTGTCGCTACGCCATTTTCCTGAAAGATGGACTACCCCCTGGGTGCCAATTCCTGAAAGACTGGCTAACCTCTGGGTGCCAATTCAGTGACTGTGGCAGCGTTCCATTCTGATTTCCTGATTTGTCTCGTGACTTATACCGATATAACCCTAGTTCATTTCCTACATTATATATGCCTTTGAACTCCATTCCATGGCAATCTACCTTATGTATATCCTACAATGGTCAACCCTTGAAATTCCATATTGGCTATAAATGAGAGTGGATGTCAAAAGAAATACATGAAATGTTGTGCATATAGGGCCCGATCTGGTCCTTGGAGGAGCGCTCGAAAGTACTTGTGCCCTTGGGAGTTGAATGATCACAGTGTTTAAGCATTGCACCGAAGTACTTACTTGCTTACTAAACTTCACACATCCCACTCACTCTCTCGTGACACTACTTGCTTACTTGACTTGACTTGCGTGGCCCGAAAAAGGGCGATTACTTGACTTACGTGGCCCAAAAAAAAGGGCAAAGTACTTGCTTGATTGAAATAGCCAATTCCAGTTACATGTACTTGATATTACACAACTTGATATTACTTGCTTGAACACGATATTACTTTCTTGAACATGATTCTCACTCGCTTGAACTTGTTCCTTGCCTTCCTAGCAAATCGTGCAAACATTTGATAGTACTTGAAATCATGTAATACTCTTTCTATGAAGTTCGTGATATCTCGCTTGTCAACTTGCTAGTACTTGAAACCATGCGATATTCTTCTATACAGTTCATGCCTTTCTCGCTTGTCTAGCATGCATAGTTATACCTTCATTACACGTAACATGTAATTTACTTAAAGACTGCTCAAACTTGAGATGTAATTCCTACTGAGCGATTCACTCATCTAGTTCATTCTAATATTTTCAGGATACCTGGGGTGGTTTTTAAACTCCTATAGGGTGTAAAAAATGAATGGTAAGGGTGTAGAAATGATGTTGACAAGTGCAAAAACATGGGAAGAAGATGGAGAAGATGATCATGCATTGGATGAACTAGTAACTAAACACCAAGACTAGAACACAAAACGAAAGGCTACCCCCTGAACCAAAGGCTTAAAAGGATGTAGAAAGCCTCCCTCCCTAGCTACAGCTCGCTCAAGAATTCGACAGAGCTTCGACATCGACGTTGGATCTCCCCCCTTTCAAGCTTGGACTAGGGGTGCTATTTATAGACCCCTGAAAGTCCAGCCCCGAAATTGGATTTTTCATTGAAAATTAGGGCGTGATAATAAAACAAAATATGTAGATAATATTTCTATCTCCCACCGGGATCAAACGGCACCCCATTTGGTGGAGAAACCATGGAGAAAATGGCAGAGGAAGGTGGAGGTTTAACCACGGATGGAGAAAGAACAACCAAATATTCCACAGATCTCGGGCCTGTACGCGGTCGTTCGATAGGCCGCCCAGACTAATACGCAGTCCATTGCTATACCGGTTACCTCTGTCGGTGATAAATAAATAAAACAACAAATTAGTGAATTATCCACCGAACTGACCAGCTATCACGGCGCTGGACTCTTTAGGATAAAACGGTCTAATGATAGACCACTCAATGAATGGCACGGTCCAATGCTAGGCCGTGTAAACCGTGTCAGTGATAAATACAATAAAATAGGATAAATAGATAATTATCTAAAAATTCAACCGGCTTAGGACTCTGGGAATTGGACGGTCTAAAACCAGGCCGTTCAATGGCAGTAAACGGCTGAACTGAGACTGTGCAAATGCGTGTCGGTGGAAATTCAAAAAATCAAATAAATATCTAATAAATCACTCTTAGCTTGTAAGCGGTTCCAAATAGACCGCCCAACCACTGAACGGCCCATCGCTAGACCGCGTACAGCCTAGACGTTTGAAATTAACAAAATGGGATAAACGAGTCTATTTACCCCAAAACCAAGCGAAATCAAGGCCCATTAAGCCCGATTCCAAGAGCAGACCTAGCCAGGGAGGGAGATACCCATAGAATAAGCCCTACGATATGCCTGGAAATAGCCCAATGAATAATGGACAACTCGAGGCATCAACAAATGGCGATAAGAGGAAAGGCCCAACTCATAGGTAAAAAATGGGTGTCAAGAGATGCCCCTCCTTAACGTCCTCTTTGCAGGGGAGCGTGCGGAGGTGAAGCGAAAGCGAAATGGAACATGGATGTGAAGCGGAAATGAAGCGGAGCGGACTGAACAGCGGGCGTTATAGCAAAAGACAACCATTTTCTAGCCAACGAGCGATAAGAATCTTCCAGAAAACTCTGAACCAAACACAAGGAATGATCGGACTAAAACGACACCAGTCTGGATAAATTAACTAAACAGGCGAAAGAAGAAACAAGCAACCTCATCAGGGGACACAATCCACAACCAATGAGGGGATCAAAACAAGCAGTAAAAAAGGTAAAGGGACATACTAAAACCTTAGACGGGGACCCTTAGTCAATCAAACCAGGTGAACAGACCAGAGAGAACCTTCCAACTCGAGTGGAATTGCTCCTCTTACTCAAAACCATGAACACACAATCACCCATCACAAACGAGACATTTTCAGACAAGCCATGGGTCATGAATGCTCAAAAGATGCGTATGATGCATGCTGGGCTAAAATAGAAAAAATCATTTAAAACGAATGCAAATAAAGCCATAAAATAAAAAATACTCGAGAATAATATTGCTAGACTGGAACAATTAGGGTCAGGATACTATCTGCAGCCACGGCGTGCGAGACAGAACCGTCGTCCCCCAATTTTCCCAACCTAACGGCCTATCTGATGATTAAACACGCGAACCTAGATCATCATCGTTTTTGTTATAGGGGAACGTCAGATCCTGGAACACGTAAATAACCAGTCAATTCTCGAGGTAATATAGCATAATACCATATAGTAATGCAATAAGGGACCTAGGGATCGAAATACTTACATGACATACGTGTAGGCAGTAGAAGTCAAAGTGACACTGCAAAAGAATCATGAACATGATTTGCAATTGATATATATCATGGAACAATATAAGTCAAAAGAATTATCAATTAAGCACATAATGCAGCAACATAGCATCAAAAGCATTATACATCATTTCAGTACCTACATGGTCTACCCCAGACCATCGAACCATATAAACGGTCCATAGAGGGCCGTGAGAGCAATGCTAGTTTGACCCTGATCATCGCCTTAGCACGGCCTAGTGACAGACCGCTTAGTGACATGAATGGTCAAAGGATAACCGTTTAAGTGGGAACTGATACGTTGTTACTAAACAGTCTAACTTCAGACCGTCTACAAGTAACATAGTCTAACAATAGACCGCGTACTAACTGTCGGTTTTCAAAAAATAAACCGACGCCCATCGTCTCCCTCACTTCATCGCCCACTCTCCCCTCTCACCGTAACCGACGAAGGCTCAACCCCTCACTCTTTCTCTCCTCCAACCCACACCCTCTCCTGCTCTCTCCCACCCTCTCTAGTCTTCTATGTGCTTCATGCATCAATCATCAAAGCGACTTCTTCGTTAGATGGCCAGGGAGGACGCCGTAGTACCGCCACCGGTGACACCCGCGGTGGGGATGATGGCACCGCATACGGCGGTCGAGCAGGAAGCAGCACCGCTGGAGCCGTCCGTGGAGGCACCCATGACGGAGGTTGAAGGGACCATCGTAGTTGCCAGAGTGACTGAAGAAGGAGATGCTCCGCCGGAGATGGCGGCCGCTGCGGTGGAACGGCCGGCTAGGACCTCCGAGGTAGGCCAACCCCCCCCCCCCCCCATTTCACTTCTTTTTAGCATGCATGCAACCCTAGGGGTTAGAAGAGGGGCGTACGACCCCTTAGAAATACTCTGTAAGACCCTAGGGCCATTAACCATGGCGGGAAGGGGGGTGAAATACCATTGGGCATGGCGATCAGAACACGGTTCAACAAGAACCACTTTTAAAAACACACGGTTCATATAGAACCGTTCATAGATAGCACGGCCCATGGGTGGCCGTTCCAAGGGAATGTGAACAGACAAGAGTGAGGGATTTAGCACGGTCTAGAGAAGACCGTGGAGATGTAGGATGGCCCACTTCGGTCCGTTTAGAATTTGAACCGTTGGGATTAGAACGGTCTACATCAGACCATCCATAAGCACACGGTTTAAGGAAAAACTGTGCAAGCTTAAATGATCAGGGGCATGAAAGGGGAACAACACGGTAAGGTGGGGATTGTGGACTCCTTGAACGGCCAGGAAGTGGCCGTTACAGAGTTAGACACAGAAAGAATGCACGGTCCTAACCGGGCCGTCAATTAGGTAGAGCGGTCCATGGGTGACCGTGGACCTCCGAAAAAAGTTTATTGGAATGGTTGGAAGCAAACCGTGGAAGGGTTAAACGGCCCATAGCTGACCATTATGTTAGCAGAGTGCATTTTTCTTTCTTTTGTCCTTTCATTTATTGATTTAATGAAATGCATGATTTGCTATGAAACGCATGACTAATGCAATTGTTTTAAATGTATGCAGGGGAAGCGTAGGACTCGGATCTCCTGGATAAAGGTCTGAGCAGTGTACCTCGCACTGCCAGAGTTTCAGCGGGAGAGGCTCGCGGCGATGGGCTTCGCCGAGTTCCTGAGTGTAGAGGTTACCCGACTGGACACGCCGCTCCTCTACGCTCTGCACGACCGCTGGCATCCGGTGCGCCGGACGTTCCTTTTCCCGTGGGGCCACATGGTCCCCACGCTGGAGGACGTTGCGCGAATAACCAAATTGCACATTCATGGGACACCGGTTAGCGGGAGGACCTACCCCGACTACCGGGAGCTGGCCTAGGAGTTGCTGGGACTGGAGCTGCTGCGACCGAAGTGGCAGTCGATGACCCTGACGCGGGCGAGGCTGCAGGAGAGCCTCGGATTGAGGGGAGCAGGGATAGCGACCGGGGAGCTGCCTGAGCAGCACTTGTAGAGGTTGGTGGACCGAGCGCGACCCCGTGTGGCAGCTGAGCCGGGACCTGAGGCAGACATCATCCTGAGGCACTTCTTCGGGCAACTTCTGTTCACGACGAGGGCCGACGTCATCAGTTGTCGGTTCTTCCCCCTGCTCGAGGATGTGGAGCACGTTGGGGACTATGCTTGGGGAGCGGCGGTCCTCGCATTTTTGTTCGACACCCTCAGCTCTACCAGCCGGCAGACGATGCTCGACGGCTTCTCTCCCATACTCCAGGTACAACATGACTCTTAATTTGATTGTGCATTTTGCTATATGAATTCTATAAATGCTACGTGCTGACATTTGGTGAAATGCAATGCAGGTGTTGGCCTACGTGCACCTACGTGGGCTAGGGAGAGGTGAGGAGACGTACCCTGACCAGCTGCCCATCGAGAGGCGGTGGACGACCCCACGGGAGACTGGGTCCCTACGGTGACAGGTCCGGGGGATCCAAGATGACATGGACACACTGCCCTTCGCCTCGGTAAGACCTAAACTCAAACTTTACATTAAATGCAACTTATATGCTTATGATGCTAATGCAATTCTCCTGTTTGACAAGTCCGGTGGACACCGTATGAGAGTGAGGGGCACGAGGGCCAGCCTTGGGTGGTGGCAGCCCTCGCCTACGCAGGCCGAGACATCTGGGTCCACTGCATGAATGTGGTGGAGTCGCTCCACTTTTGACTGGTGACGAGGACCATCGGCGTCCACCAGCCCGCGGTCGAGTTTTCGACACCTGAGAAGTCGGAGGAGCGAGTCGGGCGACACCCCCGAGGGCTGGCCAAGGTGGTGGACTGGAGACCGCGGACAGTAGAGCAGATCGCAGACTGGACAACACTCAGGCTGGTGGTGTCCACTGGGGCGGAGAGCGAGGAGGCTTACTACACAGCCTACACCCGACACTACAAGGACCAGGTGTTCCGTGGTGCCCGCTGACTGGTACGACTTCTAACTCTAATGCTTCCTATTGTGCTTTCTATATGATTATGCATTGACCCTTGGACTTCCTACATGCAGATTGACCCCCAGGGGAGGATCGCGGAGTTGCAAGGACTCCTCCACTCGACCATCTAGGAGACAGGCGAGGCCCGATAGGCCCTGACCCTTCTAATGAGTTCCGCTAACCCGTAAACTTACTTATGCACATGTTTATAATTATGACTGTGAAATGACTATCCTTGGACTTCTAAAATGCAGCGAGCCGAGGGAGCCCAGCGTCAGGGGGTTGACGCACCCTTTTCTTCTTCCCAGACTCCTGCGGACCGTGCCGAGTGGGAGGCAGAGTTCGCGCAGATGGTGGCGCGGGCTGAGGTAGCCGAGGCGGCACTCTCCGAGAGGGTAAGTGGTCACTAGGCCTTCCCTATTGATTATGTTTATGAAATACAATTGACTAACAATGATGCGTGTATCCAGACGACTGAGCTGACCCGATTGGGGGCGGAGCTTGAGCAGAGCCGTGTAGCAGCACGAGAGGAGGCTGCCCGCCTCCGGGAGGAGATGGCGCGGAGCCGATCGACACACGCGGTCGAGATGGCACTCCTCTATGTAGAGCTAGAGCATCTCTGGGCCGGGGCTGTAGAGGCAGAGTGCTACCGAGCGGAGGCACTAGAGCTGCGAGGGGAGCTACGGGTGTACAAGGAGATGAGCCGGCGGTCGGAGCACACCGGGGCTCTGAGCAGCAGCACTCACGGCACCCATGGCTCAAACATGAGTTACTTTACGGGCTCCTCCACTCGCCGGAGGAACAAGGAGGAGGAGCAGCTCCGACAGCACCGAGAGGAGGTGAGCTCAGCGATGCCCCCGCCATCGAAGAGGCATGAGGGCGCGGTTGATAGTGGGGACCCGGGAGAGGGACATGCTTGATGTATCCATGAGATGACTTTGTATATGGAGGTTATGATAGTGATAGTGACATGACATGTTTTTTGTTAATTTTCTTTTTTGCAAATGAATGTGAATGTGAATGAAAGTGAGGATGAATGCTATCTAACTGACTAACAACGAGCCCTAGATTGACACGAGAGAGTGAGGGGGAGAGAGGGAACAACCTTGAAGTGGAATGATGCATGAAGAACAAAATTAATATGGCAGGGAAATAGACGGTCACATAACGACCGCTCAATAAACCACACAGTCTCTTGACAGACTGCTGAAATCAGCTCGACTAGGTTCCAATAAAGCCATTGGATGATTCAAGATAGTCCGTTCAGGGAGACAGAACGGTCCTCTTTTGACCGTGGGAGTTGCAGAGTGGCCCGTCCTAGACCGTTTAAAACTCAGGGATCAAACTGTATAGAAGGTTAGTACACGGTCTCTTTCAGACCGTGTATAGACTCACACGATCTGTCGATAGACCGCGTATGCAGCAACACTGATAGTCCGATCGGGACTGTATTGGAGAGTCCTAACCCGAGAGTGGGAGTTCCAAACCAACCCAAATCCTATCCTAACACGATCTAGAACTATCCTACCTCAATCCTAGTGGGTTTAGGCCTCTAATCAAGTTCTATAAAAAAGAGGGGACTCTAAATTCATCCTTCACACCATATCCCTCTCTCAAACCTTGAAAACTTTGCCAATCTTCCTCAAATCATCATGAAGATAGCCTTTGAAGGAAGCTCTATGGAAGGGGCGGCTTATGAAAGGCCAAAGCCGGCAAGGAAGGAGCATGGAATGCTGCAACGGCTGACCGCCATCCCGGGACACTTGAGCTCTAGCCCCATGAGAGAGGTAGGCTAATGCTATTTCATTCAATTCCATTCGATTTTATACAAAAACTTAGATGTCCTCTCTTCTTTTCTCCTTTTCCTTTTCATTTATCACCTCAGCTCCTCCCCGGTCCAAGGCGCTATTCCACCTTGAAGTGGATGGCTCTCATGATCCACGAACTACCCATATCAGTGACATCCATCCTTGGGTCCTGGCACCTACACTCTCTTCTAGTGTTAGCCAAGAACTACCCCAAACTTTCACTAGATTGGCATAGTATCACAACTTTAGTGGAGATATGGCATCCTCTGACACATACATTCATCTTCCCATCTTTTGAGGCCACCATCCTTCTAGAGGAGGTAGAGACCTACTTGTCCTTTCCTAGATCCTAGGTGGGTGAGGAGGATTTAGTCTACCACACCATTGCCCATGTAGATCCTTCCCTCATCCTAGGAGAGTTCATACCTAGTAGCAAGGACATTCGAACCATAGTGGGCCCACACCAGAAAAATTTACTACCTCTCAGCCTGTGGGTGATAGCACATTGTAAGAATAAGTGTGGGTGGGCCGAGACTATAGCTAAGGCTGCATCCATTTTCTTGTACGGGGCCATACTCTTCCCCTCTACCGACCATGTCCTAGATTTCCCTATCCTTAGCACCATTAGTGGTCTGTGGCAGGGTCTATCCATTTCTCAGGCCGTCCTTGCTTACCTTTATGAGGGTCTCAGTTGAGCTGCTCTAGGGTGTCCATACTTTGGCTCTATGATTCTCCTGGAGTGCTGGATGGGGGTTAGGCTAAAGTTCATGCCTAGGCAAGATGTTACCTCGATCAGCCGGATCTTTGGGAGCCACCCACTATTCTTTATTGGCGGTTCTTTCAGGTTCTCTCAACAGGTGGAGTGTCGTACAGCAGACAAGAAGTCTAGAGATGAGTGGCGCCTCTACATCAACACTCTACCTCTGGACCGGTTCGTGATGTGCCCTTTCTTCCTCCACGGTACCACCCTCAGGCTTCCTAGGAGGCTTGGTTTGGACTTGAGGCTCGTGGGTGACACTGCTTTGGTGATGTACAGCCCGCACCGGTGTTTCTTACAGATTGGACTACCCCGGACTACACTTCCAGCACTACCCCATCTTCTCGCACTACAGGCGAGGAGGTTCTGGTCAGAGGAGGATGAGCAGGCAGTCAGGAGCGCCTTGATCATGTGGGAGATCAGCAAGACACGCGTCCTACCTGGGGAGGTGATGGAGCTCCAGGAGGCATACCAGGCATATGTGAGAGAGCTTAGAGAGATTAGGCCTCGCGGGGATGCCCGGCTGAAGATTGAGTGACTTTCTTTCTTTTGATGATGTATGGAGACCATGGATTTGATATTGATTTTGAAATAAAGGAATTGAATGTTCAATTAATAACATTAGCCTTTGTTTCCTATGCATTTTGTGGATTGAGGTAGCTTTCTAAGATGTCGCGGTCCATTGGAGGCCGCTGACATAGTTAAACGGTCATTAAGTGGCTGCGGAGCAAAGACAAACGGTCTCAGATAGACCGCTCAATTGACGGATGTGAGTGGTTTAGAACAAAATCTAGGCGGTCCATCGAGGGATCATTTGGGATACCAGAGCGGCTAGTGAGAGACCGTGTAAATAATAAGTGGCCCATATGGGACCGCTACCCTTTTGGGTGGATAGGAGAGCCGGTTGGCTCATGAGACATAAAATAGGGTGGCCTTATGAAGGCTATCTAGAATCCTGGGAAGGTCATATGATGACCGTTTAAAGGATTTAGATGGTCGTATGGAGACCGTATACCTGTAGTTGCCAGCATCATTTGTAGGACCTGCCCCTGCACACACACTCAAACAAAAAATAGGTTAAATCTATTTTAGGCTTAACCCCTTGCCTGTAGCAAGTTAGGGGATAACCAATCCTTGATTTTTAGTCAAGGGGATAGACCTTATTAAATAGGTAAAATGATAAAAGGAAAAGAATGCAATGCATGCCATGAAATGCAAATGATGATTTTGAGAATTTTTTTTGGGGGTTTTAAAAATATTTAAAATTTTTTAGATTTTAAAATATGTGATTTTTTTGGATTTTGAAACATGTAATAATTTTTTTTGATTTTGACATATGTGATTTTTTTGGATTTTGAAATATGTGATTTTCTTAGATTTTGAAATATGTGATTTTCTTAGATTTTGAAATATGTACTTTTTTTGGATTTTGAAATATGTAATTTTTTTAATTTTAAAATATGTAATCTTTTTGGATTTTGAAATATGTAATTTTTTTGGATTTTGAAATATGTAATTTTTTTGGATTTTGAAATATGTATTTTTTTTTGGATTTTGAAATATGTATTTTTTTGGATTTGGACAGCCCATTCCATCCCAGCAACAAGAGCTGTGCCCGTCCCACTAGGAATCATCGGTGGCCGACGTGCTTTAAAGGTGACAATCCCTGGCCAAGGGCCGTTCCTCACAATGGTGCTTCTACCGAGGTCATGCTCGGGGTACAGTGTTAGTTCCTAAAAATTAAAAGAGAATTAAGGAGATAAGCCTAGGCCAGGTGTAGAAGCTTTTTGGGTTGAGTCCTTCTCATGGCTACCATTTCAGAGGTCCAGCCTGTTGCGCCGGGGCTTTGTGTCCATTATCGAACCTTCATCCACGCTAGGCACGCATACGACCGGGTTCATAACGTCTCGCGGGAAACTGTACTGCCACTCTTGTCATGCCTAGTTTTATTTTACTGGAACATCAGGATTTTTGAATTGTGAGTCTATAGAGAAACTTTTCAATTCTTGTCTTTGGTTTTGCTCCATTTTATTTTCTCTTCTTTTTTTCTCTATTGTGGAATGAGGTCATAATGGACTGCCCCTATTTGAGACTTTTCCCCATCAGAGTACCTAGATCAGTTGTTGCCCCCTTACTCACCGCTTGCCCCTAGATTCAGCCGAAGGGAGAAATGTACAAGGGTCTTTACATCCCCCAGGCATGGCCAGGGAGAAACAGTGTTACACAGGGCTAGGGTACCTGACCAGGGACGTCGTGAGGTGTGTGAATGTCGGACACGGGATCTTTCTTTTGCGATCGAGGCAAGGGACATCTTGCTGCCAGTCCTTCATCGGCTTGACTCTAAGGGAAAAAAGATTTGAGATACAACCCATTCCACGGATTAGACAATTCTTTGCCCTCGGTGTTGACTAGACGGTACGAGTTCCCAGGATAAGCCTCCTTGATAACGAAAGGACCTTCCCAGTTGGGTTGCAACTTAGACCTAGGACCTCCAGTTTTGGTAAATTTGTGTTTCAACACCATGTTACCCACTTGAAATTTTCGTTCAATGACTCTCTTTTGAAAATGACGCGAGACTTGCTTTTGATAAACGGAGACATGATTGGTTGCGTTAAGCCTCTTCTCGTCCAAGAGTTCCAACTCTACCAGTAACACCTCTCGACGTTCGTCGAGATTAAGTTCCTTATCCAGCTGCACTCTTAGGGAAGGGATCAGAATCTCGTATGGAAGTACCGCCTCCATCCCATAAGTCAGGGCAAAAGGAGTCTGCCCAGTGGGAGTGCGGACGGAGGTGCGATAAGCCCATAGAGCTTCAACAAGTCTTTCAGGCCAATCAGTAAATTTGTGTGACTCGCAAGTTTTTTTGATAATTTTCAAAAGCGTCTTGTTGGTGGCCTCGGCCTGGCCGTTGCCTTGAGGGTAGTAAGGTGATGAATGATGCAATGCAATGTTGTATTTCTTATAGAGGTCCTGGAGTTCTTGAGACACGAACTGCGGTCCGTTGTCGGTGACTGTAGCACCCCCGATAAATACCTTTGAGTAAATTTAAAACTTCTCCCTAAAAGAAATCATACATGAAGGCCTTACATAAAGAACTCAACCTCTTGAGGACTATAATATAAATATACAAGCCAACCTTACTTTATGCCATAAAGAACCATGAGGGCTTTATGTAAAGAGCCAAACCTCATGGGGGCTAGCATATAAATGTACAACCCATCACTTTATGCATAGTACGCAGTGTACTTTTCCTAAAGAATCTTACATGAAAGGTCTTGTATAAAGAACCAAACCATGAGAGGGTTATTATATAAATGTACAATACAACTTTAAACACATGGGCCATGGGTAGTACGTAAGTGAGATTTCTTTCCACCCATTCAACAAACTGAAGACTACTTATGGAGGCACCATTTTCACTTGGGGCCCCATCCTATTATGATATTAATATATGTATGTACACCATGAATGTCAACACGTGAAGTTGACAGTTTTATCTAACAGTTAACGCCCTCTTGCAAGGGCGTCATTCTCATCAATAATGACACCCAGATTAATAAACGCCATAATGCAGAGACGTCATTTAAATGAATAGTACCACCTAGATTAATGAACGACCCCTTACAAGGGCATCATTTAATCTATGTTTCTAGAAGGTTGAGACACGAACAACCCATTTTAGCTGGCAAACACCATGCCCACTCAGCAGGACCCGCAAGGTAATAAACCAATGGATTGTGATTCCTTATAACTAATTCCCTCCGTAGCACTGTCAGAGGCTACTGCTGCCATCAGTGCTGAAGGAGCATCTTCTTCTCGAGTCAATGTCATGTTGTGATCCTACTGTAGTTTCTTTATTCTGAACCTCGTAGCTCACGTCAAAAGGTAGGTGTTATCAAACCCTTGCCTAACTAGTAGCTAAATAGATTAACTTATGCATGCTTAGAGTTAGATTAACTCATCATCCATGCTATATATTACCTGGATTTACCGTGATCAAGAAATAACCATGTATATACCATGTTATACATATTTTAATAGCATGTTACACATGTTGCATATACATATTGTTACCTTGATCTTTATGAGTTTGAGCATAGTCTGTTAGCATTATTTCATGAGTTTTAGAACATATGTTATTACACTAGTTTTATAGTCTTAATGACTATGTTTTAAACCTTAGTATAGAACCTCCGTATACAAAATACTCGCATGTTTTAAAAATCCGGAAGCCCCAGCTCTCAGGTAAATGGCACCCCTGACCAGGGCGCCAATTTGCAAATTGAAGACCCCTGACAGGGCTCCAATTTGTAAATTGAAGACCCTGACCAGGGTGCCAATTTGAAAATTGAAGACCCCTTGAGTGGTCGTCAATTAAATGAAGACACTTCGCAGTGTCGTCATTTCCATTTCTGTAATTTCCAGTAATTGATAATTCAACACATTCAAAAATTCATAACTATCGAACTAAAGCATGAAATTTTTACATGAACATGTTTCTGGAATCCTAACATTTTCCTCTACCTGCTCGTACCATTATTTTCTGATTCGGAGCACTTTCACATTGATGAATAGTGAATAACTCCCTGTAAATGGCGCCCCTGACCAGGGCGCCAATTTCAGAATTAAAGACGATGCGCATGGTCGTCAATTAATTGGAGACATGCGCAATGACATCAATTCCATTTTATGGAATTTTCTATAATTAGTAAATCAACGCATTCAAAAATCTATAACTATTAAACCGAACAACGAAAATTTTGCCTGAATATACTTCTGTGACCCTGAGATTTTTCTCCACCTGACCATGTCCTCGCATTCTGATTCGGAGAAAGTTTGGAAAAATAAATAGTAACTTGTATCACAGAACTTACCGTCCTGATACGAAGCATAACTCACTTGGAAAACAACCCCATTGGTGACTCGCACAGTGTCGTCAATTAGTTGAACCTGTACTTAAATTGGTGACACCCCGAAGAGTCTTCAATTAAATGAAGACTACTCACAGGGGCGCCAATTCTATTTCTTGAAAAATTAAAGATACAACATTATAAAATTCATATCTGTGAAACCAAAACTCAATAATTATACCTGAACATGTTTTTGGACTCCCGAGGTTGCACACTACCTGTTAATATCAGTAAATTATATTTTCGAGAAACTTTTCTCAAATGAATAGTGTTTTGAGTCACAAAACGTACCTATTGGGTGAAAATCACCCATTGAAATTGGCGCCCCAAGCCAGGGCACCAATTCATCAAATAGCGATAGCCAGCAAGTCTTCAATTAATTGAAGACTGCATGCAAGGGCGCCAATTCCTTTTATTGAAAATTCACCTTATGCAATTGGCGCCCCAAGCCAAGGTGCCAATTACTTAAATAGCGACGGCCATGTCATCTTCAATTAAATGAAGACTCCCTAGAAGGCGCCAATTTGATATATATATATATATATATAACATTCTAAGAATTAAAAATTTGAAAGATTGACAAACCCTCAGGCGCCAACTCATTGATTAAAGTTTTTGATCTTGATCTGTCTCATGATTTGTGTAAACACAACCCTAATCCATACTCCTGCGTATTATGAGTTCTTGAATTCCATTCCATGAAAAATCTACTTGTGTATATCCTACATGGTCAAACCTTGAACCTCTTAAACTACCATTTGGGAGTGTTGGAGCTAAGTACCATGCAGGGCAAAGTGCTACGTTGTGGGAGCCACCTCTTGAGGCCGTACAGCGTAAAGTGCTACACGACGGGAGCCACCTCTTGAGCCTATAGGGGCCACCTCTAGAGTCCTCCATAACCAAATGACTAGTTAATCTCGTCTGTGATACTACGTTTCTTAATTCTTGAATTTCCATATTGGCTATAAATGAGAGTGGATGTCAAAGGTAATACATGAAATGCTGTGCATATAGGGCCCGGTCTGGTCCTGGGAGGAGCACCCGAAGGTACTTGTGCCCATGGGAGTTTATTGACCACGGTGTTTAGCATTGCACCGGAGTACTTGCTTGACTTGAGACACTCCACCCCTACTCTCTCTTTACTTTACTTGACTTGCGTTGCCCGGAACGGGCAATACTTGACTTGTGGCCCGAGAAAGGGCAGAATACTTGCTTGATTAAAATAGCCAATTCTATTGATACGTACTTGACATTACTTGCTTGAATTGAATTTTTACTTGCTCGTACCTAAGATATACTTGTACATGAGTTCATTATCGTACTTACAGTCATATTTTTAAATGAATCCATACTTGCCTCGAAGTGGCATTTACATCTGTAAATACTTGAAATACTACTTGTCAAATACTTGAAATCTTGATATACTCGCTTTATACAATTCTTGATCTCTTATTGTTCATCATGCCTAGATTTACCTGTATACCTGATTTTTCTTATACGTACATCATGCATAGCCATACTGATAATACATGCAAATTGGAAATCACGTAAAGATTGCTCAAATTTGAGATGTAATTCCTACTGAGCGATTCGCTCATATAGTTATTTTCTAACATTTTCAGGTGATTCGGATAGCGACAAGAATGGGATTGAGACTGAGTGAAGAGTGCTAGAATGTCAATCACCTATAATTAGATAGTCGTGTCTTTTGAATTTATTTGAGTCTACCTTGTATTCCCAGCTATGTCAGTTAATGGTATAAACTTGATTAAGGCATGTAGCCTAGTGTTGGATTTTAAATTCGGAATTGTCATGGACTATCTTTTAATTCTTTTGGTTAATCAAACAATCATCGCTTGGACTATTGGGATTATTAGATTTTATTAGTCTTTTGTGCACTCCGTAATTATGTATGTCAAAAAAAATTTCGCTCTAATGACACGATCTATATAGACGTGTCACATATCTGAGTATCTTCCGCGCTCGGGGCTTGACAATCTTCGTGGTATCAGAGCCTAGGTTTTCAAACCTAGGGAAAACTAGAAGAAATAAGAGGTTAGGAAAAAAAATTTATTACGGCCATGATTGAAATCTACGTAAAAAACTTGAGTCTAAGGATAGGTAAAACCCGAGTCCCAGGATAGATATACCTTACTCGATGAGATGGATAGAGCCATGCGTTAAGATCTATAATGACTTTTGACCTTATAAGTAAACCCGATCTTTATCATACTTAAACTCTTTTGTAGGATCATGGTTGCTGAAAGAACACAATGGCGCAAGATGCAGCGCACCATGCAGGGCCTTACACAGGCACTATAGCAAGTGGCCCATAGTGGAGGTAACTGTGGAGCGGGTGATCTCCACAGGAGTTTCCGTAACATGAACCCACCGAGGTTCACGGGTTCCGACCCCGAGGATGCCAAGAATTGGTTAAAGGAGATTGAACGAATCTTTTGTGTGATGCAATGCGCGGACGAGAAGAAGGTTTTACTGGCCGTATTCCAACTGGAGCAGGATGCTTGATGCTGGTGGGAATCCATAGAAGCAACACTGCCAGAATACCATGTCACATGGGATGAATTCACGAAACATTTCAACAACAAGTATTTCTCCGACCATATCCTGGAGAAGAAGGCCGCGGAATTCACCGTTCTAAAATAGTGGGGCTTGAAAGTGGCCGAATATGAGGCCCAATTTTCAAGATTGTCGAAGTATGCACCTCACTTGGTGTGTACGGAAAAGATGAAGGCGATAAGGTTCCTCAACGGGGTTCGGCCCCATTATATTACATAGCTTGCATCGATGGACATCCAAGCCTATTCGGAGATAGTTCGGCGTGCCCAATTGCTAGAAGACGCCACTGAATTGTCCGAGAGAATACGAGGAAGAGACAAGAAGGAACCCGTCACAAGCCCGGAAAAATGCAAACAATCATTCAACAAGAAAAGGTTCTTCATGGGAGGGGAGCCCTCCAAGGCAAAGAAATTCCAGAAGAATGACAGACCATTCTCCACCACCACACCCTCAAAAGAAATTTGCAAGTATTATGATAAAGCTGGTCATAAGATCGAGGAATGCTGGAGGAAGTTAGGAGTCTGTCTTCGATGCGGGAGCCGAGAACATCGAATCCCAGACTGCCCACTGATGAAGGAGCAAGACACCAAAGATGAGAAGCGTCTGGTAATGAAACAAGGCCGTCTGCAAGCTCTCCAAGAGACGAAACCCACCGAAGGCGGAATTGTGGAAGGTACTATCACTATTTGTTCAAAAACTGCTCAAGTTTTATTTGATACCGGAGCAACTCATTCATTCATTTCCAGAAACTTTGCTACTTCTTTTTCTAAGAAACATGAACTGTTAGATTTGGTCATATCTACACCTCTTGGGAATGAGTCTGATATCACTTATCACTATCCAAATTGTAAAGTGATGATTAAGGGAAGCAATTTACCTGCTGACTTAATATGCCTAGATATGAAGGGTTACGATGTCATACTTTGTGCCGACTGGTTATCCACATACCAAGCAACTGTAGATTGCCGACATGGCAAGGTAACTTTCGTGGATTTCCCAGAGCTAGTTTACAATAGCCATCAGAGTAAATCACTTCTTATATCAGCACTCCGATCTAGAAAGCTTATGGATAAGGGATGCATGGCTTTCATAGCATTCATGACTGCCACGGAAGTCAGGAAGGTTAAACTTGAAGACATCCGTGTAATTCGGGATTTTCTCGATGTTTTTCCAGAAGATTTATCTGGCTTACCCCTGGAAAGGGAAGTGTCGTTTACAATCAACCTTGTCCCTGGTGCTGGTCCTATTTCCAAGGCACCGTACAGAATGTCCCTTACTGAGCTAAAGGAACTAAAAGAGCAGCTAATAGAGTTATTGAAGAAGGGTTTCATCAGGCCGAGTACTTCCCCTTGGGGAGCACCCGTGCTGTTCGTCAAAAAGAAGGACGGATCGTTGAGACTATGTATCGATTATCGACAGCTAAATCACCTTACAATCAAGAACAAATACCTGCTACCGAGGATTGACGAGCTGTTTGATCAGTTGGCAGGAGCTTCATATTTCTCCAAGATTGATCTTCATTCTGGTTACCACCAACTGAAGATCAAAGAAGAAGACATTCATAAGACTGCATTCCGAAGTAGGCATGGGCATTACGAATTTACTGTTATGCCTTTCGGACTAACAAATGCCCCCACACCTTTTATGCAATTAATGAACGGCATATTCAGGCCCTACTTAGACCAATTTATTGTGATCTTTATTGATGATATTTTGATCTATTCAAAGACCGAAGAGGATCATGAAGAACATCTCAAGAAGGCACTGCAAATATTGAGGGAAAACAAACTATATGCCAAATTCAGCAAGTGCGAGTTCTGGCTCGAGGAAGTTTCTTTCTTAGGCCATATTATTTCAAAGAACATAATTGTTGTTGACCCATCAAAGGTCGAAGCCATGAAGAACTGGGAACGACCCACAAATGCAACGAAAATTCGAAGCTTCTTGGGTCTAGCTGGTTACTACTAGCGTTTTATCGTGGACTTCTCCAAGATTGCTGTTCCTCTGACCAGGTTAACCCATAAGGAAGTGCCTTATGAGTGGAATGAAGAGTGTGAAAAGAGTTTCCAAGCCTTAAAGGATCTCTTGACCACTGCTCCAATCTTATCATTACCATTTGAAGCAGAAAAATACGAGGTATATACCGATGCTTCTGGTATTGGCCTCGGATGTGTATTGATGTAAAATAGAAGAGTCATTGCATACTCTTCCCGACAGCTCAAGAAACATGAAGAGAACTACCCAGTGCATGACTTAGAACTAGCCGCGGTAGTATTTGCCTTGAAGATCTGGAGACATTATCTCTACGGAGAATAATTCACTATATACTCCGATCATAAAAGCCTCAAGTACTTATTCTCTCAAAAGGAGCTGAACATGCGGCAAAGGCGTTGGCTCGAGTATCTCAAGAATTTCGACTTCAATATACAGTACCATCCTGGTAAGGGTAATTCTGTAGCTGATGCCCTTAGTCGAAAGCCGAGAATAATATTGGCCAACTGTATTATACAAGAATGGAAACTGCTGGAGAAATTCTCTGAACTTGATATCAACACAGATGAGAAGAACATGTGTATTATTCTATCTCATATGAGCCTACATCCAGATTTACTACCTGAAATCAAGAAGCTACAGGAAGAAGATCCCTCACTAGTGGAGATAAAGAGCAAGCTAGACGAGAGCCTTAATTTCAAGCTGGCACCTGATGGCAGACTGCTATTTCATGAACGGACGTGTGTGCCCGACTATCCCAAATTGAAGAAGAAGATTCTTGAAGAAGCTCATCGATCGAGGTACACGATCCACCCTGGAGCCACTAAGATGTACCAAGATTTGAAAAGAACTTTCTGGTGGCCTAACATGAAAAGGGAGGTAGCAGACTTTGTATCTCGTTACCTTACATGCCAACAAGTGAAGGCGGAACATCAAAAACCCATATGAAAGCTACATCTGCTGGATATTCCCAAGTGAAAGTGGGAAGACATTAGCATGGACTTTATCACGGGTTTGCCCAAGTCTAGGGGCAGATATGATGGAATTTGGGTAGTTATCGACCGGCTAACTAAATTGGCCCATTTCTTACCCATCAAAAGCTGATGGTCAGTCGACGTACTTGCTGCCCTATATATTAAGAAGATGGTTAGATTGCATGGAGTTCCCGTCTTGATCGTATCTAACCGAGACCCGCGCTTCACTTCTCATTTCTGGAAGAGTCTACAACACTCACTAGAGACGAAACTCAACTACAGTACTACTTTCCATCCCCAGACAGATGGACAGAACGAGAGGACAAATCAAGTTGTGGAAGATATGTTGAGAGTATGCATTATAGACTTCGGCGGAAGCTGGCATCACCACTTACCACTAGGTGAATTTGCATATAACAACATGTACAGCTATCAAGCCAGTATGCAAATGGCACCTTTTGAGGCACTGTATGGCAGGAGTTACCGATCTCCTATATACTGGGATGAAGTCAGTGAAAAACAAATTCTAGGCCCAGACATGGTATGAGATTCTACCGAGAAGATACACCTCATTAGAGAAAGGTTAAAGATAGCACAGTCTAGGCAGAAATCTTATAGTGATAACAGAAGATGAGATCTGGAATTTCAAGTCGGAGATCATGTATTCCTCAAGGTATCTCCCGGCCGAGGCATTAGAAGATTCGGTGTTAAGGGCAAACTAACACCAAGGTTTATCGGTCCATTCTAAGTACTGGAAAGAGTAGGCGAGGTGGCTTATCGCATCGCCCTACCTCCGCAACTATCAGAAGTGCACAACATGTTTCATGTTTCTATGCTGAAGAAATACGTGCACGATCCTTTCCATGTCATTGACCACAATCATTTAGTGGTACAGAAGGACCTTACCTACGAGCATAGGCCAATGAAGATCCTCGACCGAGAAGTTCGTGTTCTAAGGAACAAGACGATCCCTATGGTGAAAATCCAATGGAATCGATGCTTAGAACAAGAAGCTACATAGGAAACTGAAGAATCTATGAAGAGGAGATTTCTGAAGTTATTCTAATTGTAACTACTCTGCACCTTTCCTATTCCCGTATAATGCAGTTGAATTTGGGGGCCAAATTCTTTTAAGTGGGGGAGGGTGTAGCACCCCCGATAAATACCTTTGAGTAAATTCAAAACTTCTCCCTAAAAGAAATCATATATGAAGGCCTTACATAAAGAACCCAACCTCCTCAGGACTATAATATAATTATGCAAGCCAACGTTACTTTATGCCATAAAGAATCATGAGGGCTTTATGTAAAGAGCCAAACCTCATGGGGGCTAGCATATAAATGTATAGCCCATCACTTTATGCATAGTACGTAGTGTACTATTCCTAGAGAATCTTACATGAAAGGTCTTGTACAAAGAACCAAACCATGAGAGGGTTATTATATAAATGTACAATACAACTTTAAACACATGGCCATGGGTAGTACGTAAGTGGGATTTCTTTCCACCCATTCAACAAATTGAAGACTACTTATGGCGGCGCCATTTTCCCTTGGGGCCCCATCCTATTATGATTTTAATATATGTATGTACACCATGAATGCCAACACGTGAAGTTGACAGTTTTGTCTAACAGTTAACGCCCTCTTGCAAGGGCGTCATTCTCATCAATAATGACACCCAGATTAATAAACGCCATCATGCAGAGACGTCATTTACATGAATAGTACCACCTAGATTAATGAACGACCCCTTACAAGGACGTCATTTAATCTATGTTTCTAGAAGGTTGAGACACGAACAACCCATTTTAGCTGGCAAACACCATGCCCACTCAGTAGGACCCGCAAAGCAATAAACCAATGCCTTGCGATTCCCTATAACTAATTCCCTCCATAGCACTGTCAGAGGCTACTGCCGCCATCAGTGCTGAAGGAGTGTCTTCTTCCCGAGTCTATGTCCTGCTGCGGTCCTAAAGTAGCTTCTTTATTCTGAACCTCGTAGCTCACGTCAAAAGGTAGGTGTTCTCAAATCCTTGCCTAACTAGTAGCTAAATAGGTTAACTTATGCATGCTTAGAGTTAGATTAACTCATCATCCATGCTATATATTACCTGGCTTTACCGTGATCAAGAAATAACCATGTATATACTATGTTATACATATTTTAATAGCCTATTACACATGTTGCATATACATACTGTTACCATGATCTTTATGAGTTTGAACATATTCTGTTAGCATGATTTCATGAGTTTTTGAACATATTTTATTACACTAGTTTTATAGTCTCAATAACCATGTTTTAAACCTTAGTATAGAACCTTCGTACACAAAATACTCGCATGTTTTAAAAATACGAAAGCCCCAGCTCTCAGGTAAATGGCGCCCCTAACCAGGGCGCCAATTACCAAATTGAAGACCCCTTACCAGGGCGCCAATTTGTAAATTGAAGACCTCTGACAGGTGTTGACACCCGTTTTAGCCCACAAGTTGAGTCGTTTCTCTTATTCATCATTTTTGATGTCCCGAATTAGCCATTGTTTTGGAGCTTTTTCGGATGGATTTCAGGCCCATTTTCATCATTCCCTATCCTTTGAGTCTTGAAGACCATGATTTCCTAGAGCCCTGGATCTTATTTTATCAAATTCCGACTTCCAAGTCGACTTTCGGCCCATTTAGGCCAGCTCCCCTCAAGTAATCAGCTCTCTCTCACTGTGCAGTCCTAAAAGTGGTTCTTTTTCACCCTATTCTTGTCCTCTTTTCAAAGAGTTGTCTTCATCAAAGTTGTTCCTCTTTCAAAGATCTACAATTTCTTCTTCTACACCGTTGGCCGGTTCTGCCCCGTTTGTGAGCTATTCACATTTTTCCAGTAGGCTGTGCTGTTCACCAACATTCCAGAATTTTTCTCTCTTCCAGTCCTATTTTCTCCCTATTCCAATCATTTTCTCAAATTTCTTTGTTCATGAAAGTTGTTCCTCTCTCAGTTATCTACAACTTCTATGTTTACCACTTTGTCTAGTTCTGCCCCGTTTGAGAGATATGCTTCAATTTCTAAAGTCGCGCACAGTCTGCCCGGAATCTGCCTTCATCAATGTGAAGGTCTACTGTAGATGCGTTACTTTAATGTGACGGCCCTACATAGATGCGTTACTTCACATGTGACGGTCCTATAGTAGACCGTTACATCCAAACTTGCCCGAAATCGTCCCGTTCGACCTCCAGAGTGTGACGGACCTACCCTAGTCCATTACATCATGTGGCGGTCCTATGATAGACCGTTACATGCACCAGAGAGTCCGATTCGTGCTGGACTCTGCTCCATTTTTGTGTGCTGTGGCCCTCTTGAAGAGTCCATAACTTCTTGAATTCTTATCCAAATTGATCCCCATTTTTTCCTACTTCTAGCCCTTGGTATTATTTTGAATTTGGTTCATAGGAATCAAATTTTTATTGGCAGTATCTCTTGGGATCTGGGTCGCACGATCAGGATTTATGTTTCCTAGTTCAACTCAAACTCTGCAGATAAGACTCCGGGGCTGCCTTCCAAAAGACATATCTTCTAGAATCCTCCTCTGAATTGATCCCCGTTTGTTCCTATCTCTTGTCCTTAGTATTATCTCGAGTTTGATCCAGAGAACTCGATTTATCTTGGACTCTATCTTCGGGAATTGTGATAAGAAGATGAGGATTTCTTACAAAACTCTATAAAAACTGCCCAGTTCGCAGTCGCGACGGGGGGCTCTTTTGGACGTGGGGCGAAGCCATGCTGCAACTCCAACTCAATCCTTCGACCCCATCTTGAAGAGGGGAGTATTAACTTTCAATTTCATCCTTCTGGACTTGATTTCATGGTCTACACTCTTAGTTCTAGTCTCCTCAAAATCACAAATCATCACAGTTTCCTGCACTTTCTGCTACACATGCGTTTTTCTCCGTTTTGCATCATCGTTTTCTCTCTATTCTCTCAATCAAATCTCGTGATTTCAAATCTCATGCATGCACAACACACCCACCTATCTTTTCCACCCTTCCACAGGGGTAAAAAACCCTCCCCCGGTGAGTTTTCCCTCAATTTCTATCCCTATTTTATCACTTTGGGATTGATACTACACTTCATGTTCTAATGGGTTTTTGCCTTTGTGTTTCATCTTTGTTTCGCAGGAGAGCATGAATACAACGTGAGGCCCTCTTCCTCTAGCCGGCTGGAAGGAGAGGAGGTTTGAATTCACAAGTTCCCCGCACCCCATTTGAAGCGCGATCAAGTCTTTAAGTTCCAAGGTACACGACGCCGTTCTTTACACGTCTTCATCCTTTGGCGTTGTTAATCCTTGGTGGCGATCACGGTTAGTATTTCTCATCCTTTCATCCCCCTTGTCTTTGATTCACATGTTTATGCATATATGTATTTAAAGGGGGCGGGATTGTAATCTAATTAAAAAAAATAAATCGACAGTTTTTTGGCGATCACGGTGGGACACCAATGCCCATCACGCTTATTTTCATGCTCTTTTGTAGGTTGGGTGGGTGCATATTCATGTTTAGGTGATATTTCTTCCATTCTCCAACTATTTTTGGTGTTTTAAGGGCTCTGGTAGTGTGACGGTCCTGCAGTAGACCGTCACATGCATGTAACGGTCCTTTGGTAGACCGTTACACGGCTTCTGGCAGTCTTGCGTGCATGCTCACAGGGCCGTGTTCATCGAGGCATAACTTTTGATCCCAGAGTCCGATTGAGCTGATTCTTGTTGCGTTGGATAGCCCTTTGTATTGTCTTTCCATCAATATATTATTTGCATTATTTGGTTAACATTTGCATATTCTAATCTTGTCCAACTTTTTGAGTTTTATGCATAAGTTCTGCAGGCAGGCTCAGGGACAGGTTCACAGGTACATCTTTAATGAGTGATTTGACTGCCTTCCCGATGTCTGATTACACTGATTTTTGATCCATTGGATAGTCCTTTGTATTGTCTTTCCATCCATAGCTTATTTGCATCATTTGGGTCTCATTTGCTTAGTTAAAAATTGTCATCATTTTAGCATTTTGTCCATAAAATCTGCATGTGGTCTGCGCATAGGTTCACGGGGGCATCTTTGCTTAGTGATTTGATTGACTTCCCGGGGTCAGATTGATCTGTTCTTGGGGCTGTTGTGCAGATCTTTGTATTATCTTTCCATTCATATACTATTTGTTTTCGTTGGACCATGTTTGCATAGTTTAATCTAGTCTTGAGTTTCTAGTTTTAAGTTAGAATTTGCATGCACTCCGGTGCACATAGGGCCATACATTGCATATCATAGTTGCATTCTCCTACCTTGGTGCGTGGACCTCTCGTCTCCATATTCCTTGGAGCCGACCAGGAAAACACATCAGGGACCTCCATAAGTCCCCGTGAGCCGTGGATTCCCACACGGACGCCGGGCCGGTTGTACATTCCCACCCCTTAGGCTTGCATTTGCATACGTGTGAGGGAGTTAGCCTTAGTCAACCCAAAGTTTGGACCTTATTCCCATAGGATTCCTATCTTGAGGGAATTATTATTAATTCAAATCATTAAAAGGTCTATTAAAATCTCTAAAATATTTCCCATCATATCAAATTATTTGACTTGGGTGAAAACTCTCACATTGCATTGTTCATGTTGATTGGGCTTGTCCAAGCCCATTAGTGTTTTTTGTGTTGCATTCTTTCATCATCCACATGTTTTGTTGTTGTTAGGCCCATTTAGCTTAGCCCATTTTGTGTGTCCATTGTCCAGTCCATTGTCCCGTGGTCCGTTGTCCATTCATCTTTGCATTAGTGGGTGAGCCTTCCTTGTTCTCAAGCCCATTAAGCCATTGCTTCCCCACTTGTATTGTCTTTGATCTCCTTGTATTAAGTCTCCATTTGCCCTCATGGAGCATCATTCCAATCCCTTGTATCATCCTTTTCCCCAATCTTCCTCTTATTCTCGCATGGAATCCTCTTCCCACGCAGGCCCATCTTCCCGTGGTCCCTCTGACCCATCTGAGGAACAGGCTAATCTCATGGCCCGTATTTCAAGCCTTATTTGCCAAATGGACCCTGCCCAGGCCCAACGTCTTATTGCATCTCATCTTCATGGGCCTTCTTCTCATAATGGGCCATCTCCTATTCATGGGCCTCCTCCTTCTCCTTCATATGTTGCTGGCCCAGTTGCTAATGGGCATTATTCTCTTAATGGGCCTCATCCTTCTGCCCATGTTGCTGCCAGCCCATTCAACCCATATGCTCATGCCTCTTCCAGGCCCACATATCCTTCCATTCCCGGAATGGGCCCGTCTTCTTCTCAGCCCGGATCCTCTTATTCGGCCCAATACCATGCTCCTGGTCCTAATTCACACCCTCTTGCTCAAGTTGGCCCATATTCTTCTCGATATCTCCCTACCCAGAAGATGATTGCTCAAACCCAACGCCAGCTTGATGAGCTTCAACGCCGGATCAATCCCAAATCCTCCTTGAGTATCCCATTCGCATTTCAAGGTCTTCGGCTTCCGCCATCTTCACAAATTCCCGCATATCACCATTATAGTGGAGTTGGTGACCCATATGTGCACTTGAAGGAGTTCGTTTATGAGTCGGCCCAATTTCGACATGACCAACACTTGATGGCTTATCTGTTTGGTCTGTCATTGGAAGGCCTGGCTCGTGATTGGTTCTTCTCTCTTCCGTAAGAGCAAGTTGTGAGTTTTCATGCCGTTCAAGAAAAGTTTATTCAGCAGTATCAAGACTAGGTTGGGCCCAAGTATTCTATCGTGGATCTGGCCCAAGAGATGATGAAGCCCGAAGAGGATTTCTGCACCTTTGCCGACCGCTGGCGTCACCTTGCCGCGCAAGTCTCGGGACACATTCCGGAGGGAGAGCAAATCAAGATGCTGATATCCAATGCCGTGCCCGAGTATCGATTTATCTTAGCCCGCAATGACATCACCTCCTGGCAACAACTTTACAGCCGAGCCCGCTTCATTCGCCAACAAATCCAAGATTCCCTTGACCTCGAGTCTCCACCATCCACGTCCACATATCAACCTTCACCCTCCACATGTCAACCCTACGCTCCCACGAGTCAGCCGGCCATGAGTCAGCCTTCCGCCACATATCCCTCCACGAGCCAACCTCCTGCCTCTACATACCCATACGCCTCAGTATATCAACATTCCATGAGTCAGCCTCCCGCATCAACATACCCGTCTCCATCTCCACTTCCGGTCAAGGGAACACCACATCCCGAGCAAGTAGATGTCGTCTACATACCCCCTCATCCTGTTCCACACATGCCTTCACCAAAGCCCTCCACCACTAGCCACGCACTCCTGCCTACGCAACCTCCACTTTCGTCTCCACAACCTTCTCCACCATTACATATCCCTCGGCATCCACCTTGCCCGAAGCAGGCTCCTCATCTTCCTTTGTCGGAGTGTTTCACCGATATATTTCAAGCTTTGATGGCCACTCACGTGTTTCCGTTCTCTCCGGTTGTGCCTTACCGACCCGCAGTCGGGGATATGCTTCAGTTCTGTGATTTCCACCGTCAGCAGGGGCATTTGGTTGAGGATTGCCCCGAGTTCCGGGATTATGTTTATGATCTGGAAGCTAAGAAAAGGATTGATTGGGCCGCCATGCATAAAGTTATTTTACATCTTCGCAACCAACAACAGCATCAAGAAGTGCCACCCGGGCAGCCGTCTCTGTTACTTCAAGGACAGGGGCACCCCTATTATTCCTCTTCTAGTGCTGCACTTGCTCCATCACCTACTCCGTTACCTCCACCATCTCTTACCCCGGCTCCATCGCCGCCACAAACCCAAGCCTCTGCTCAGGCTAGTGCCTCCCCTTCTTCCCCTGCCGCCACTACCACTACTTCTATCCCTAACACCGCTCGACGCGTTGTGTCGACACGTCGACGGTGGACACCACAACCTCCTTCTTCACCCTCTCTACCTCCATGTCCACTACCCCCATCGCCTTCATCACTATCCTCACCATCTCAATTGCCATCACCATCATCTCCATCTCCACCACCAATGCTTCCATCACCACCTCCATCTCCACCCTCGCCTCCATCTCCGCCATCACCTTTGCCCGAGCCTGAGCAAGCCAAACCTTCTCCTTTATCTCTACCCTCAGCCACGCCTTCGCCATCGCCTTTATCGCCACCCGAGCCTATCATCGCCACATCGCCTGCGCCTTCACTTTCCATCACCACTCCCGTTGGAGCCTCCATGCCTTCCAAACCTTCACATGTTCCACCGAAACATATTCCCTTTACTTCCCCAACCATTACCACCCCACGGAGCGGGTGTGCGCTTCCTTTGGTGCCCCTCGGGTCTAATCCCCAGGGAGACAATGAACCAAGTCAGGATGATTCAGTGCCGACCGTGCATTTCAAGATTCAGGATTTTATCTGTCGGATGCCGGTTCGTGTCCTTGTCCCTAGTTATTTTGGGGATGGTGCGCCTCTACTTTCAAAGATGAGAGTTGCTAAGAAGAGTTCCCTTGAGTTGACGCCAATTTCTTCCCGAGCGAGGCCGGTGGCAATCTCCTTGCTCGCCGGAGAGTTCACCATTGATGCTATTATTTCTCCTCGCTCTATTGCTATTCAGATGACAAGCCAAGAAGGGTTCTCTACCCATGTTATGCTAACGCATACGGCCGCCAAGCAGATTATGGATTCTATGTTCAAGGGGCAATTGGCCGTATCTTCTACACTTTCCAAGGATATTCTACACTTGTTATGCAATCTTCCTCGGTTTATTAGCAAACTGGCCATGTCAACGCCGTGTATTACTCTCCCTCAGCTTCACCCGTCTCTTTCATCAAGGGAGTTGTGCTTCAAGGCTGAGTTCCGAGTGGAGTTACCGAATCTCATGCTACTTGTGCCAAGTAACAAGACTCCATGGTTTTATGATATTCAGCATTATGAGGAGTTAGTTGTTCAAGAACGTCCTACTATTGTTAGCTCCGGGAGTCTAGGGGCAACCGCTCCGATGAAGCTGTGTGTTCATAGCCGGGCCAGGCCATCTGCCAGATGGGCTTGCTATTTGAGAAGATGTTGCAAGGCAAGGTGCCCAAGGATTCGAGCCCGCGCCAGGCGAGTCCATGTTCAAGAAGTATCAACTAAGAAGAGGCGGCGGCGTAATTTTAAGGGCCGTCAGTTGTGCACTCAGGGGTCCACTTCTCTTCCTTCTTCATTTTACTCATCATTTCTTCTGCTTGGTTCCCACCCCTGGGTGGTGTATCTACCCTCTCCTAATTCTCCCTCCATGATTCTCTCCTCCTATCTCGAGTCTGTGAATCCCCATTCTTCCTTTTCCTATCTGGGACCTCCAGACTTTCCATCTCCCCACCATTCCTGGCCTCAGCCTATGTCCTCCTTTGATTCTTCTCCCTCGGTACCCTTGGGTTCGACTTCTCATTCTCTTTCCCCGACCCTATCGGGTGACTCTCATTCTCCTTCCCCGACTCTGTCGGGTGGTCCTAGTTCCTTTTCTCCAACCATGTCGGATGATCACTCCTCTTCCCCTTTACCTTTTCCGCAATCCTCTCACTATCTTTCTATTCTCTCCTCTTCTCCATTTCGGGGTCTTCGCCCTTTCTCTTGCTGTTTTCAAGGCTTTAGCCCGCCTTGATCTCGGTTAATCTGGTTTCTTCTGTAATTGGTTCCTTGTTATCAAGGTCTCTACGCCTTAATGAGGGAGTTCTAGCCCTCATCTCTCTTCCTTTTTATCCTTCTTCATCCAGTGTCGTGTCTGCCGCTCCTCTGTGTAGAGGAATCTTTGATCCTTTGCTATCCTCTACCTTTCGTCCTATCAAGCAAGGAATACAAAGCTCGTGCTGAACGAAGCTCGATGATCAAGATCACGCCAGGACGCTACTTCCACTCTATGGATTTGCAATGTATCATCATTTTGTGCAAGAAAATGTTATCTTCGCTAGTTATCTCTCTTACTCATGCACACGCTTATAATGCTATTCCTTTACATGGTTAAGTGGCTTTTAGAAATTTGCTTAATTCATTTAAAATGAGTTCGCTTCTGCAGCATCTTTAGCCTGGTGATAGCTCCGTGCTGGGAGTCCAGTTCATTCCCCGATCATTGAGGGTGACCTTTGAGCATGGGTTTTTCACACACTACACGGCAAGCCATAGCCAATCTCTCTAGTGCAACATCGTTGCTGCTTTGGCCATACTTTGGGTATGCACGAAGGTCTTTCTCTCTTCTCTGCTCGGCCAAGTGCAAGGGGCAAGAGATTGATGGATAAGATGACCAACCTAGGTGCTCTCCAATACGAGAGAGGTCTCAAATAGGGGCAGTCTTGACCCTCGAAAGTGAGCTTTCATGCAATATCTAGCCAACAAGGGCTATCAAAAATCAATGATGAATCAAAAAGAAGATTATGAAATCAAAGGCATGGCAAGAGTGGCGAAGCCCGCGGGACATCAAGAGCCCGGTCGTATGCGTGCTTGATAAATATGGGTCTCAAAATCAAAGACACAAAGTCCCGACGCAACAGACCTATCTCTTTGAGGGGTAGTGCCCTGGAAGGAATTCAAGTCCTAATGCCTCCAATCCTGCATAAAGCTTGTCTCTAATTTTTCTTCTATTTCTCCCTCTTAGGCTGGGTTGTATCCCGGGTATGGCCTTAGTAGGGGCACCGTTCTTTAGAGGCGGTTGGTTACGGTAAGCCACTCTCACATGCACGCCCTGCTTAAGGGAAGCCTTTAATGAGAGGGGAGGAGCGACGATCCCTGGCCAGTAATTCGAGCCTGTCTTTGGGTGCTGCAGATTGATATTGTCAAAATCCAAAAAAATGAAATATGTCAAAATTCCAAAAAAAATCAAATATGTCAAAATTCAAAAAAGAAATCAAATATGTCAAAAAATCCCAAAAATTTGAATATGGCAAAAAAATCAGAAATACAAAAATCTAAAATACTTCTCTTCTGTTCCTGTTATTTTTATCTTGAGGACAGGTACGTAATCTTTTTGCTAAGTGTGCAGGCTGCAGGTTGCAGGTTCAAGCTTTCCTTGCTCTATCATTTCGCTCTGCCTCTACGCATATTCTTTGATATATTCTCATCTCTTTAATATCTATTCTGAAGCTTATGGCCTTCTCAGCTTTCGCTTATCTGCTTATGAGTTTCCATGAGAGGCATTGTCATACGATTTTGAACCTGGCAGTTCTGTTTCATCTGATCTTGGGCTTTGATTGAAGAATGTGTTTGTTATCTTTATCATGTCTATGGTCCTCCATGTCTTTTGTCCCGTTATGTCCTTATCATATGTGTCTATGTCCTCTCGTGATTGGTCGTATCTTTTGTCCTGCCGGGTCATTTATCACGCGTGTCCCCATCCTGCCATATCATTCATCACAGGTGTTGTCCTCCGTGGTATTGTCATCCCACGTGTCTTTGGCCCACCATGTCCTTATCTCACCGCGTGTGCTGTCCCACCATGTGCGTATTGTCTTATCCCACCGTGCCTTTAGTCGCATGTATGCTTGCCATTTGTTTGTTTGTTATGTTTCATCCATCTTCGTTATGTTATGTTGTGCCATGTTTCGTTCATATTTCTCTTACTATGTTATGTTCATGTTATGCTCGTTCATATTCGTTCATGTTCTCATCATATCATGTCAAAGTGGTTGTGTCTTATGATGAAAATTCATAAAAAGTAGAAATCAAAAATTCTAAAAAAAGATGCCGTTTCCCCTACACAGGTAAGTCAGGTATGGCTCTCTATCTCTTCTCATTGTTGCATTACTATATGGTATCTATGTTATTATAGCCTCTCAAGGAGAGGCTGGTTGCCCGTGTGTTCTAGGATCTGATGTTCCCCTTTAACAAAAATGATGATGATCTAGGAGCATACGATTAATCGTTGGATAGGCCGCTCGGTTGAGTCGAGTGGGGGACGATAGACTCTTTCTCGCACGCCGTGGTTGCAAGAAGACTCTTGACCCCGTCTTGGCTCATTCTAGCAATATTATCCTTGAGTACTTTCTATTTTATCTTTCTTTGGATTCATTTTAATTATTTCTTTATTTTAGCCCAGCATGCATCATGTCATTTTGAGCACTCATGTCTCGTGATCCGTTCATGGTTTCTCCTCAGCAATGGTTGATTGCACCTCAGTTCTCTTGGATAAGAGATTTTTCATTCCACTCTGAATTCAAACGATTTCTCTGATCTTGCCGCTCGGTGTGGTTGGCCAGCGTGATTCCTGTCTGGATTTTATCTCAGTCTTATTCTCCTTTCCAGCTCTTACGCTGTGTTCTTTCCGACCCACTCATTGTCCGTGGATTGTGTCCCCGATGAGGCTGGTCGTGTTTCATTTTCCTCCTTTAGTTTAGTTCTCCATACATGTCTCATCGTTGTCAATCATTCCTTGTGGTTAGTTCAGCATTTTCGAGAGAATTCCCATCGCTTGTTGGTTGTGACGGGTGTCTTTTTGCCTTGATGCCCGCTTATCAGTTCTCTCCACTTCATCTCCGCTTCATCTCCATTTCACGTCGCTGTCGCTTTTGCTCCATCTCCTTTCCATTTCACCTCCGCGCCACTTTCGCTCGTTCCCTTGTAAAGCGGACATCAAGGAGGGGCATCTGTTGACACCCGTTTTAGCCCACAAGTTGAGTCGTTTCTCTTATTCATCATTTTTGATGTCCCGAATTAGCCATTGTTTTGGAGCTTTCTCGGATGGATTTCAGGCCCATTTTCATCATTCCCTATCCTTTGAGTCTTGAAGACCATGATTTCCTAGAGCCCTGGATCTTATTTTATCAAATTCCGACTTCCAAGTCGACTTTCGGCCCATTTAGGCCAGCTCCCCTCAAGTAATCGGCTCTCTCTAACTGTGCAGTCCTAAAAGTGGTTCTTTTTCACCCTATTCTTGTCCTCTTTTCAAAGAGTTGTCTTCATCAAAGTTGTTCCTCTTTCAAAGATCTACAATTTCTTCTTCTACACCGTTGGCCGATTCTGCCCCGTTTGTGAGCTATTCACATTTTTCCAGCAGGCTGTGCTGTTCACCTACATTCCAGAATTTTCTCTCTCTTCCAGCCCTATTTTCTCCCTCTTCCAATCATTTTCTCAAATTTCTTTTTTCATGAAAGTTGTTCCTCTCTCAGTTATCTACAACTTCTATGTTTACCACTTTGTCTAGTTCTGCCCCGTTTGAGAGATATGCTTCAATTTCCAAAGTCGCGCGCAGTCTGCCCGGAATCTACCTTCATCAATGTGAAGGTCTACTGTAGATGCGTTACTTCAATGTGACGGCCCTACATAGATGCGTTACTTCACATGTGACGGTCCTACAGTAGACCGTTACATCCAAACTTGCCCGAAATCGTCCCGTTCGACCTCCAGAGTGTGACAGACCTACCCTAGTCCGTTACATCATGTGGCGGTCCTACGATAGACCGTTACATGCACCAGAGAGTCCGATTCGTGCTGGACTCTGCTCCGTTTTTGTGCGCCGTGGCCCTCTTGAAGAGTCCATAACTTCTTGAATTCTTATCCAAATTGATCCCCATTTTTTCCTACTTCTAGCCCTTGGTATTATCTTGAATTTGGTTCATAGGAATTAAATTTTTATTGGCAATATCTCTTGAGATCTGGGTCGCACGATCAGGATTTATATTTCCTAGTTCAACTCAAACTCTGCAGATAAGGCTCCGAGGCTGCATTCCAAAAGACATATCCTCTAGAATCCTCCTCTGAATTGATCCCCGTTTGTTCCTATCTCTTGTCCTTAGTATTATCTCGAGTTTGATCCAGAGAACTCGATTTATCTTGGACTCTATCTCTGGGAATTGTGATAAGAAGATGAGGATTTCTTACAAAACTCTATAAAAACTGCCCAGTTCGCAGTCGCGACGGGGGGCTCTTTTGGACGTGGGGCGAAGCCATGCTGCAACTCCAACTCAATCCTTCGACCCCATCTTGAAGAGGGAAGTATTAACTTTCAATTTCATCCTTCTGGGCTTGATTTCATGGTCTACACTCTTAGTTCTAGTCTCCTCAAAATCACAAATCATCACAGTTTCCTGCACTTTCTGCTACACATGCATTTTTCTCCGTTTTGCATCATCGTTTTCTCTCTATTCTCTCAATAAAATCTCGTGATTTCAAATCTCATGCATGCACAACACACCCACCTATCTTTTCCACCCTTCCACAGGGGTAAAAAACCCTCCCCCGGTGAGTTTGCCCTCAATTTCTACCCCTATTTTATCACTTTGGGATTGATACTACACTTCATGTTCTAATGGGTTTTTGCCTTTGTGTTTCATCTTTGTTTCGCAGGAGAGCATGAATACAACGTGAGGCCCTCTTCCTCTAGCCGGCTGGAAGGAGAGGAGGTTTGAATTCACAAGTTCCCCGCACCCCGTTTCAAGCGCGATCAAGTCTTTAAGTTCCAAGGTACACGACGCCGTTCTTTACACGTCTTCATCCTTTGGCGTTGTTAATCCTTGGTGGCGATCACGGTTAGTATTTCTCATCCTTTCATCCCCCTTGTCTTTGATTCACATGTTTATGTATATATGTATTTAAAGGGGGCGGGATAGGAATCTAATTAAAAAAAACAAATCGACAACAGGGCGCCAATTTGAAAATTGAAGACCCCTGACAGGGGGCCAATTTGAAAATTGAAGACCCTGACCAGGGCACCAATTTGAAAATTGAAGACCCCTTGAGTGGTCGTCAATTAAATGAAGACACATCGCAGTGTCGTCATTTCCATTTCTATAATTTCTAGAAATTGATAATTCAACAATCCATAATTATCAAACTAAAGCATGGAATTTTTACATGAACATGTTTCTGGAATCCTGACATTTTCCTCTACATGCTCATGCCATTATTTTCTGATTCGGAGCACTTTCACACTGATGAATAGTGAACAACTCCCTGTAAATGGCGTCCCTGACTAGGGTGCCAATTTTAGAATTGAAGACGCCGCGCATGGTCGTCAATTAATTGAAGACATGTGCAATGACGTCAATTCTATTTTCTGGAATTTTTTGTAATTAGTAAATCAACGCATTCAAAAATCTATAACTATTAAAGCAAACCACGGAATATTTGCCTGAATATACTTCTGTGACCCTGAGATTTTTCTCCACCTATTCATGTCCTTGCATTCTGATTTGGAGAAAGTTTGGAAAAATGAATAGTAACTTGTATCACAGAACATACCGTCCTGATACGAAGCACAACTCACTTGGAAAACAACTCAATTGGCGACTCGCAGTAGTGTCGTCAATTAGTTGAACCTGTACTTTAATTGGTGACACCCCGAAGAGTCTTCAATTAAATGAAGACTACTCACAGGGGCGCCAATTCTATTTCTTGAAAAATTAAAGATACAACATTAGAAAATTCATATTTGTGAAACCAAAACTCAATAATTATACCTGAACATATTTTTGCACTCCCGAGGTTGTACACTACATGTTAATATCATTAAATTATATTTTCGAGAAACTTTTTCAAAATGAATAGTATTTTGAGTCACAAAACGTACCTACAGGGTGAAAATCACCCATTGAAATTGGTGCCACAAGTCAGGGCGCCAATTCATCAAAGAGCGACAGCTAGCAAGTCTTCAATTAATTGAAGACTGCATGCAAGGGCACCAATTCCTTTTATTTAAAAATCACCTTATGCAATTGGCGCCCCAAACCAGGGCGCCAATTACTTAAATTGCGACGGCCAGGTCATCTTCAATTAAATGAAGACTCCCTGGAAGGCGCCAATTTGATATATATATATATATATATATATAACATTCTAAAAATTAAAATTTTCAAAGATTGTCAAACCCTCAGGCGCCAACTCATTGATTACAGCTTCTGATCTTGATCTGTCTCGTGATTTGTGCAAACACAACCCTAATCCATACTCCTGCGTATTATGAGTTCTTGAATTCCATTCCATGAAAAATCTACTTGTGTATATCCTACATGGTCAAACCTTGAACCACTTAAACTACCATTTGGGAGTGTTGGAGCTAAGTGCCATACAGGGCAAAGTGCTACGTTGTGGGAGCCACCTCTTGAGGCCGTACGGCGTAAAGTGCTACACGACGGGAGCCACCTCTTGAGCCTATAGGGGCCACCTCTAGAGTCCTCCATAACCAAATGACTAGTTAATCTCGTCTATAATACTATGTTTCTTAATTCTTGAAATTCCATATTGTCTATAAATGAGAGTTGATGCCAAAGGTAATACATGAAATGCTATGCATATAGGGCCCAGTCTAGTCTTGGGAGGAGCACCCGAAGGTACATGTGCCCATCGGAGTTTATTGACCACGGTGTTTAGCATCGCATCGGAGTACTTGCTTGACTTGAGACACTCCACCCCTACTCTCTCTTTACTTGACTTGACTTGCGTGGCCCGGAACGGGCAATACTTGACTTGTGGCCCGAGAAAGGGCAGAATACTTGCTTGATTAAAATAGCCAATTCTACTGATACGTACTTGACATTACTTGCTTGAATTGAATTTTTACTTGCTCGTACCTGAGATATACTTGTACATGAGTTCATTCTTGTACTTACATTCATACTTGTACACGAATCCCTGCTTGCCCCGAAGTGGCATTTACATCTGTAAATTCTTGAAATACGGCTTGTCAAATAATTGAAATCTTGATATACTCTCTTTATACAGTTCTTGATCTCTTATTGTTCATCATGCCTAGATTTACCTGAATACCTAATTTTTCTTATACGTAAATCATGCATAGTTATACTGATAATACATGAAAATTGTAAATCACGTAAAGATTGCTCGAATTTTAGATGTAATTCCTACTGAGCGATTCGCTCATCCAGTTGCTTCCTAATATTTTCAGGTGATTCAGATAGCGACAAGAATGGGATTGAGACTGAGTGAAGAGTGCTAGAACGCCAATCACATATCATTAGCTAGTCGTGTCTTTTGAATTTATCTGAGTCTACCTTGTATTCCCAGCCATTGTTATGCCCTTGTGTGGTTTTGATGATGGCTGACACACCGTGAGTCACACTGAGGTTGAATATCTGATTGCTTGCTTGAATAGCTAATTCATGAATATGGCTAGATTGGGTTAACGTAGTGGCTAATTGTTCATGCAGTGCGTTGACGCAGTTGGAGATTGGGTTGACGCATTGGCTGTCTGTTCACTAGCTGCGTTGACGCTACAAGGACACTGCGTTGACGCAGTAGTTGCTGGTTTACTTGCTGCGTTGACGCAGTAGAACAGCTGGGTTGACGCCATGCTGTTTTGTCTACTTTTTGTGTGAAACTCTATACAGTGTCTCTTTGCTCTAGCATCACTTCGAGAAGTCTGTACAGCATTCAAGTCTATACGCTGGATCGTCTTTATTAGCGTCTTCATATTCGAAGTCCATACATTGGTCTTCACCTATAGTCTGTACATCACTGTAGCTGCATCGTCTCATGCAGCGTCTCATTAAGGTCTATACAGCCGTTTGCATTTCATGAAGTCTGTACACTGCATCGTCTCTCAAGCATTCAAAGCCCATGCATTAAAGTCGAAGTCTGTACAGCCGGTCCGTCTTGTTCAGCGTCTTAGTGCATTCAAAGTCTGTACATTGCCTTCAAGGCACCAAGTCTATACACTCTCCTGTTCACATCTCTGTGAAGTCTATACATTGTTTGATCATTCATCTTTGAAGTCTATACAACGTTGTGTTGTCTCTTCAAGTCTATACAATGTTGCCTTGTTTCTTCAAACTCTATACACTGTGAACATTCAAGTCTATACAGACATCACTTCAATCAAGTCTGTACACTGGTTTTCACGAGAAGTCTATACAATGGTCTTCACTTGATGTCTGTACATTGGCTCAGACTTACCAAGTCTGTACACTGCCTTTGGGTTCCAAGTCTATACACTCCCTCAGTGTACATACTTATTCATTTGCTGGTTCAAAGTCCATACACTCGTTTCTAAGGCAAAGTCTATACAATCTTCTTTGAGCATCAAAGTCTGTACAGCCTATCTGCCTTCATGGGTTCTGTGCTTTTAGTGCGTTGACGCACTTGGCTGACTGTGTAGACGCAATTGTGCGTCTTTCGCTTCTGTCTTGTTCACTGCGTCGACGCTGACACTGGATGCGTTGACGCATTGGCCAGTTGCCAAGGGCGTGAGCATCTCGCTTGAGGAGCTGAGGTGACGCTGCACGATGGAAGCGTTGACGCCTTGCGCTGATGTCCTCACGAAGTCTGTACACTCAGTTAAACTTTCAAGTCTATACATCATCTGATACTGTTATTCAACTGATTATCTGACAGGTTTAATGGATGAGGCCATCAAGACTTGCACGTGATCCTAGAGGCTAAAATGCTGACACGTGGACCACTGAAGCTTGGGCGGGAATCGAAAAGAGCATAAGCCCTAGCTGCCTGCTGCTGGTATATATATGGAGTTTCCTCCATCGGCTGAGAAAAAAATATAGAAAGGAAGAGAGCCATCGAGAAAAGCTGAAGAGCAGAGAGTGCCTCCACGATATAGAGAATAGAGAAGAAGAAGAAAAGGAGTGAGAAGAAGGAGAAGGCAGAAGCAGTGAGAAGAAGAAGAAGAAAGAAAGAAGAAGAAGAAGAAAAGAGAGTTCGTGCTGGGAGAAAGAGAAAAGCAGAAGAAGAAGTCCTGCTGGACCGTGGATCAAATCCAGGCCAGCCAGCTCCTGCGAGAGCCACATTTGATTTTATCTTTTCAGCTTTCTATTGCTGCGTTTTTGTTTTTCCTTTGAACTATTCACTTGCTGTTCTTCCGATCCTCTAGTGTGAGGTCGGGTTCCCTCCGGTGTGGAGGAAGAGAGACTTGCGTCTCTGGTTGCCTCTGACTGGGTGTCATTGGTTGTTTCCCTCCGGTTGGGAGGAAGAGAGGTCCGAGACCTCTAGATTGCAGTTGACTTGGTGTCACTTGTGTTTCCCTCTGGGTTTCAGAGGAAGAGAGACTTGGGTCTCTAGGTTCCCCTCCGGTTTGGAGGAAGGGAGGTTTGGTCCTCCGGTTCTGGGCTTGTGGGTAGCAAGTCCAGGGGTTCCCTCCGGGTCTGGAGGAAGAGAGACCGTGTGTCTCTGGTTTCCAAGTGGCTGGGAGTCACTTGGGGTGTCCCTCCGGTTGGGAGGAAGAGGGGAGGTTGTTCCCCTGGTCAAGCTGTTTGGCTGCATTTGTTGCAGACTGAGTCTGCTGTGCTAGTGTTACTAGTGGAAGCCTCACTCCGGTTGGGAGTGAGGGGTGGACGTAGGTCTTTGGACCGAACCACCTAAAAATCTCTTGAGCAGTGGTTTATTTGTGTGTTTACTTCCGCTAGATGATTGATTAGGAGCGCTCCAAGTGTCTCTTCATTTGTTCAATTGAATTAGTTTCTATTCTGGTATTGTGTTTAGCTTCCGAAGTTTTAATTGGGCGATATTTCTAGCAGGGTACATTCACCCCCCCCCTCTGTATCCAGGGCTTGCACCCTAACAATTGGTATCAGAGCGATTCTCTGATTGATCAGATCCAACGATCTGCAGAGGATCCTATTGTCCCTTGGTGCATTTCTGATTTTACTCTTTGCTGCATTAATCTGTTTGCCGAATTAATCAATGGGGTCTCCACCGGTCTTTAATGGTTCTAACTTTAACTCATGGATTAGCAGTCTTCACAATTATGTGAAAATGATTAATCCGGATCTGTGGAAGTTAATTTCACAAGGTCCCCACAGATTGCCAAAGGAAAAGTCAAATGGACTAAAAGTCACAAGTCAAAATATGGAGAAAATCAGAAAGCCTTTAACCTGGTGAGAGCAGCTACTGACAAGGCTCTACATTCTTATTTTTATGACTGTAGGTCCGCTAAGAACATTCTGGATCAGCTGAAGCTAGCTCAGAGTATGAATGAGGACAACTGCATGATGGCTGACGAGAGCAACCATAGCAGTGATCAAGAGGAATTCCAAGATGCTGAAGAGGTAATCATCCCCTTCTCTAGCTTCACTTTAGATGACTGGGTAGATGCCTATGCTGATCTGTTACACTCCCATGAAAAAATGAGTAAGAGGTATAGAAGACTGAAAAAGAAGCTGGAAAAACTAGGAGGTGAAAATCTTGAAACTCTGAAAACTGAAAATGAAATATTTAGAAGACAGATAACAGAGTTTGATTCTATTAGTTTAGACTTAGATCATTTCAAATCTGAAAAACAATCTCTTATGAAACAAGTTGGTCTACACAAAAAGGAGAGTCAAGAGCTTGTTTGTGAAATTGCTGAACTAAAGGAAAGGCTTAGCTTAGTTGATCAGGCTCACAACAATGATATTGTTCAAAATGAAAAATTGGTGAGAGAATTAGAATGTGTCAACTCTGAATTGGAAAAAATGAAATCTGTAAATGAAATACTCAATAATCAGCTCAAGGAATTTGAACTCAAATCAATAAATCTTGAAAAAGAAAATAGATTGATTTCTGAAAAACTAGAGGCTGATAGAGTAACAAATTCAGAGATTCAGAAAAATCTTGACAAACTTCAATCTGAAAAACAACAGGAAATGTTTCATGAATGTCAGTCTCTCTCAGATGAATGGGTGCTTGATGCTGATCACCTAGAGCAGAACAGTAAACTAAAAGAGGAAATCAATGAGTTGAAACATCTAAACACCCAGCTGACAGATAGGCTAATGACAATTGAAAAAGGCAAGTGTGTGAGTGTGGATAATTCTGATAGGTTGATGAATGCTGAACAAGAAATTGAGAGTCTAAAAACCATCAACTTAATGTTAAATGGAAATGTCAGTTGCAGTGAACGGAAAATAGCTGGATATGAGCTTACTATCACATCCCTTCAACAGAAAGTTTTTATTTTTTTTTTCAATAAGCACCAGCCAACAGAGTCAGGAGCCAGTCAAGTGCACCATCCCCCAGCAGGGGACAATGTTCTCACTTCCCCAGACTAACTCTGTGGCCAAGAAATTTTTATTGATATTTTGAACGAATACAATTTCAACGGGGCATACCCCTGTCTATCTGTAGAGCAGCCATGAAATGAAAAGAAAACTATTAACCCAATTGGAAATTATTTCAATGCCGTATAGCAGGAATACCCGCTTTATCCACCCTCAAAGCTCCCCTGGCCTCCCTAGGAAGCCCACTGACCTGAGAAAAAATGGTGTTATTGTGGTTGGCACAGGCATGGGAGGCCAGAGCATCTGCTACTTGGTTGCCCTCCCTAAAAATATGCGGCACTGAGTAGCCACATTTGAATATTAGATCAAGAATGTCCTTCCACCAAGGAAGGATAATCCAACTTGGAGCCACCTTTTTCGGACTGCATCAACTAGCACTGCACAGTCACTAAAAACAACCTCCACTTGAAGGCCACTAGTCAAGGCTATGGATAAACCATCATGCAAGGCCCTGGCCTCAGCCAATAGACTTCATCCATGGCCATAGTGAAAAGCAAAGCCAACTAGTAAATTACCTGCTGGGTCCCGAAAACATCCTCCTCCACCACACAATCCTGGGTTGCCCTTTGAAGCCCCATCTACATTCAAAGTGACCTTAGTTAGAGATAGCTTGCACCGGACAATAACTGGCATTTTCTGTACACACTTAGGAAAAAATTGAAATTGAGCCAGCTGGTTTCTCTGCAGTTTGGATAAGGCTGCAGGGAAAGAGATTTTATCCATGGAGAAGGAGATGGCTTCACTGATTTTCCCCTTGATAGACCTCACTGATGGGTTGATATTATCATATCTGGCTGAGCATCTGGCTTTCTAAATTTCCCACATCAGTTGTATCACAGCATACATTCCAACATAGCTAGTGGCTGAGACTAACCGGGTTCCTGCCAAAACATTCCAGCATCAGATGGTGATCTGCTCATTGAGGTGAATCTTGGAGCTTATAAGAGGCCTGACCCATGCCCAAAGTTCTGCAGCCAAATCCCCTTTGATAAAAAGGTGATTGAGATCCTCATGTTTAGGTTGGGCACAACAGCTGCATTTAGAGACCATAGAGATACCACATTCTGCCACCCTGCTATCCACAGGCATTGCACGGTGGAGCAGCTTCCAAAAGAAATTAGCAGCCCTTGGGGCTAGGCTGGGGTGCCAAAGCTTGGCCGAAGGGCTTCTAGATCTACCCGATGACCTCAGCAGCTTGCTTACTGATTTAACATTAAAGAGCCCTCCTGTTGTATCTGTCCATACACAAGAGTCATCCTCGTCTCTTAGCTGGATATTGGGAAGGCTGGTATGAATCAAATTCCTTGCTTCATGATGGGGCTCTATCATAACCTCCCTGAAAGTAATATTGGGCCAGTTCAGAATTCTACTAGTGTCGGCAGCCTGCTACACTGTACTGATAATTGGACCTTGACCTGTCCAGTTATCCTTCCAAAAGTTAACTCCCTTCCCATCTCCAATGAGCCACCTTGAGTTATATAAGATAATATCCTTCGCCTTCTGAAAAATGTTATCTGGCATTCCTGCAGGGAAAGCCTTTGAACAGTCAAAGAGATTAGTTTTGATGAATCTACTACGGGCATAAGAGGACCACAGAGAGGAGCCATGAATTATATTCCACAAGTTCTTGATGGCCAGTGCAATCTGGACCTGCTGCAGGTCCCTGATGGACAGGCCTCCTTCATTCCGAGGCTTCAGAATGTATTGCCAGGCCACCCAGTGCCGACGCCTCTGGCCTTCAGAACCCTGCCAGAAAAAATTGGCGCAGATGCTATCAATAGCTTTGACAATAGCTTTGGGCAGGAAACAGGCCGAGGCCAGATAGACAGGCATACTACGAAGGACTGAATTAATAAGGATGTCTCTCCCAGCCTGAGATAGGAATTTGGACTGCCAACTTCAACAAGAAGTTGATGATCTTTATAAGTCCCTATCTGAAGCTGACAATGAAACAAAACTAAAACAGAAGTTGAAAAACTCAAAAGTCTGAATGATGCCTTGCATCAACAAGTCATTTCCTATGAAACATATCTGTCCAAATATGAAGCTAATATTTGTGGCTTGAATTCTGAGATTAAAGATTTGAAAAACTATCTATCAAAATTTATCAAAGGAAAGGACAATCTGAATAAGCTTCTTGGAAAGAGTGATAACTTTGAGAGAAAGGGACTGGGCTATAGTCCGACAAATAAAAGGAGTAATGGGAATGAAACATCTACTGTTTTTGTCAAAGCTACCAATCAGAACACAACCTCTGCTCCTTCTGTCTTCCAATTCACTGCACAAAAATCCACTGTGAAACCCAAAAATGTGGAACAAAGTCAAAAATTGAAAAAAGATGAAAATTCACAGAAAAAGGAAAAACCCAAAACTGTGGAGCAAAATCAAAAACTGAAAAAGGGTGAAACTTCATAGAAGAAGGATAAAGACACTCATGTTACTATAAAGAAGGCTACACACAATTCACATGATCTCTCACACACTCATATTAAAAAGGGGTCATGTTATTATTGTGGGAAAGGAGGTCACATAATGGAAGATTGCAGATTGATATTAAAGGATGAGCATACTAGTGGAACTTTACATTCAAGAAATCTTTCTGATAGAAACCATGCTGCTAGGAAGCCTGATGCTTCATGTTATTATTGTGGGAAGCATGGTCATCTCATGAATGAATGTTTTATCATGAAAGAAGACAATAAACTACATGCCAGGTCTTCCATGCACTTTCATGATCCATATGGATCTAAACACAATTCTAGTCAGCACATTGTGTGCTTCAACTGTAATAAGCCTAGGCACAAGGCTGCTGAGTGCTGGTTTAGATCTACTTGGGGTAAAAATGGTTTTCATAGAAGAAATTCTTTTGCTTGCTCTCACTGTGGGAAGAATGGCCATACAGTCAAGAACTGTTGGCATGTTCAGAAGAACACTGTTAACCCCTATGGTGTCAAATTCCTTGCAAAACTATTTGCAAGATTTTCATGCTATAACTGTGGGAAGCAAGGTCACAAATCTTCTGAATGTTGGCTGGTTAGGAATAAGAACCAAACTGTTCATGCATATAACAGAAAATCTTATGAACATGTTTATAAACCTTATGCTACTGTTACTATGCATCATAAAAACCAGAAACCAGTCACGTCATGTAGATATTGTGGGAAGTTTGGTCACTCTATGAAAAATTGCTATCTGATGGATCATGGTGACCATATTGCTATGAATTTGCTTAGATCACCTGTCAGGGCTAACGCAGGACCCAAAGCTGCTTGGGTCCCTGCAGGATCAAGATGATCAAATACTTTGCAGGTGTGCCTTGGACTGAGGAATAAAGAGGGGTAAATTAAACCAAGGCACCCAAGATGATAAAGCCCCATTCAGGTAAATTCTGAAAACTTTGTATTATGATTTGTGTGATCTGAATGCACTGCATATCATGATAATTCTTTTGCGCATTGTCTAACTGAAACTAATTGGAAAAATCTGAAATGCTCATGAAAATGATTGAGTTTATTTCTAAATGCATTGCACACAAATGCCATGATGAATGATATGCCAAACTTCTTGTATGTTTAATTGCATATCATGCACTCTGTAAGGGGGAGCTTGACTGATGTTGCATTTGAAGAGTAGTGCATTGCATGTCTTTGCATACATGTAGTTAGTTGCATTACACATTCCTGTTTGAAAATCAAAAAAAAGGGGGGAAGGTAGTGTCTCACTGCATATAGATAGGGGGAGCATGCTTAAACCGTTCAGTTGTGTTTTTATCTGAACTCTTCCTATCCACCTACTTGATTCATCTTGTCAATTCTATAGTGTCAGTGATTCCATCACGAAAGTGGTATCAAAAGATCTTTCTTGACTGCCTCTGAAGTTGTTCAAAATCTGAATTCATACTTTATAGGCATATGTCTGTCTCTCCTAAATCTGCTGAAGGAGAGCTTCACTTCTTTTCAGTCATCCTTGAACTTCTATGCTCAATAGCAGCTCCTTTGCTACAATTTTTCAGAATCCATGCTGTCTGTTGAATATTCTCAGTTGAATTACTAAGCTGAGATATGAAGTAAATCTTCAGCCTGAATACTACTTCATAAAAGTTAAAACATCTTCAATGAGGAACCTTCCATTATACATGCTTAAGAACATTTGTTAACTGGAACTGGTTTAAGTCTTATGTACTCCTGTTTGGACACAAGGAACTTGGAAATATCTGATTCAATCTCTTAATAAACTTTAACTGTCTACCTCATGTAAATTCATGTAAGAGCTTCTGACATCTGAAAAGTTGATATCCTTGTCTATGTTGACTGAGATATATAGTGTATGTGATTTTTCTTAAACACTTAACTTGTTCTAAATCATGGACAGAGCAATAACTGTAGTTACTGAGAAACCTGTCCAAAGGATTGTGTCATGAAGTACCATGGTTAACTCTGCTTAAAGAGATGATTGAAAATACTGTGAAAAGTTGGCAGAGCAATGGCATTGTTGTATTGAGTAACTGGGGATTCTGGCCTCTAATCAAGGTGTATCCTCATGCCAAAGATACTTCCAATGCTACCTCTATTCTCCAAAATGGGAGAAGCAATACGGTTGTCACACTGAGTAGCTGGGGATTCAGGCCTCTGATCAAGGTGTCTCCCCATGTCAAAAGGTGTTGATAAATCAAAATTATTCATTTAAAAAGAAAATTATGAACAAGTGTAAATCAAATTCTGAAAGAACAATGTAAAATTCTGTTGCAGTCTCTTATGTATCTCTTAAAACTGTCATGGAAAGTAAACTAAGTAAGATGGAAGTTGGTTGAACTAGAATTTTATATGAGCTTGTAGTTCCTTTTTATTAAGAGCTGGTTCAGATATGAGTATAATTCTTTTTGAAAAATTTGTTTACATCATTCTTAAACCATATCTGAAAATCAAGGTTTCATAAGCTTTTATAATGGAGGACTCTAGAACTTAAAAATTCTGTTCTATGAAGTTAGTATCTTGCTGAAAAGTTCAATATCTCAACTTTCACTAACTGTTGAATCTGCTCATCCTATGGCTCTTTATCACTGTGTTTTGATTCAGTGGTATTAGACTGGTTGTCATTTTTGAGAAGCACTTCTCTCAGTTTACCATGTGTACTTGCAGTTTTTGGATAACTAGAGTTCATCCTTGTGGATTTCTCTTGCATCATAGATCATACGGGCAAGATTCTCTGGTCTGTTTGAGAGACTATTTGCATAAGGGGACAATGTGCTAGATTGTCTGATCATGTTGTTTGTCTGCATTAGCTCTATATCTTCTGCCATGTCTAAGGGGGAGTATTTGTTGCATATGCATCACTGCATAAGTTGTTTAACAAAGGGGGAGAATTGATTTAATTGCTTCTGATATTGTGTTGTCCTCATCTGCTGAACTATGTTGAGTGTCTCATATGACATCTCTGGATTATTTGTTTTGCTAAAGTAAAAGGGGCAGATTAGTCAAAAGGGGGAGCTTTTAATTCACTCTTTTTATACAGTCTTATTATTTCCTCTTCAACTCATGTCTTTTTGCTGAAGGCAAAGGGGGAGAAGAATCTAATCTGAGTCAGTGTAACTCATAGTGTTGCCATCATCAAAAAGGGGGAGATTGTTGTGCCCCTGTGTGGTTTTGATGATGGCTAACACACCATGAGTCACACTGAGGTTGAATATCTGATTGCTTGCTTGAATAGCTAATTCATGAATATGGCTAGATTGGGTTAACGTAGTGGCTAATTGTCATGCAGTGCATTGACGCAGTTGGAGATTGGGTTGACGCATTGGCTGTCTGTTCACTAGCTGCGTTGACGCTACAAGGACACTGCGTTGACGCAGTAGTTGCTGGTTTACTTGCTGCGTTGACGTAGTAGAACAGCTGGGTTGATGCCATGCTGTTTTGTCTACTTTTTGTGTGAAACTCTATACAGTGTCTCTTTGCTCTAGCATCACTTCGAGAAGTCTGTACAGCGTTCAAGTCTATACGCTAGATCGTCTTTCTTAGTGTCTTCATATTCGAAGTCCATACATTGGTCTTCACCTAAAGTCTGTACATCACTGTAGATGCATCGTCTCATGCAGCGTCTCATTCAAGTTTGTACAGCCGTTTGCATTTCATGAAGTCTGTACATTGCATCGTCTCTCAAGCATTCAAAGCCCATGCATTAAAGTCAAAGTCTGTACAGTCGGTCCGTCTTGTTCAGCGTCTTAGTGCATTCAAAGTCTGTACATTGCCTTCAAGGCACAAAGTCTATACACTCTCCTATTCACATCTCTGTGAAGTCTATACATTGTTTGATCATTCATCTTTGAAGTCTATACAACGTTGTGTTGTCTCTTCAAGTCTATACAACGTTGCCTTGTTTCTTCAAACTCTATACACTGTGAACATTCAAGTCTGTACAGACTTCACTTCAATCAAGTATGTACACTGGTTTTCACGAGAAGTCTATACAATGGTCTTCACTTGATGTCTGTACATTGGCTCAGACTTACCAAGTCTGTACACTGCCTTTGGGTTCCAAGTCTATACACTCCCTCAGTGTACATACTTATTCATTTGCTGGTTCAAAGTCCATACACTCGTTTCTAAGGCAAAGTCTATACAATCGTCTTTGAGCATCAAAGTCTGTACAGCCTGTCTGCCTTCATGGGTTCTGTACTTTTAGTGCGTTGACGCACTTGGCTGACTGTGTAGACGCAATTGTGCGACTTTCGCTTATGTCTTGTTCACTGCGTCGATGCTGACACTGGATGCGTTGACGCATTGGCCAGTTGCCAAGGGCGTGAGCATCTCGCTTGAGGAGCTAAGGCGACGCTGCACGATGGAAGCGTTGACGCCTTGGGTTGATGTCCTCACGAAGTCTGTACACTCAGTTAAACTTTCAAGTCTATACATCATCTGATACTGTTATGCAACTGATTATCTGACAGGTTTAATGGATGAGGCCATCAAGACTTGCACGTGATCCTAGAGGCTGAAATGCTGGCACGTGGACCACTGAAGCTTGGGCGGGAATCGAAAAGAGCGTAAGCCCTAGCTGCCTGCTGCTGGTATATATATGGAGTTTCCTCCATCGGCTGAGAAAAAAATATAGAAAGGAAGAGAGCCATCGAGAAAAGCTGAAGAGCAGAGAGTGCCTCCACGATATAGAGAATAGAGAAAAAGAAGAAAAGGAGTGAGAAGAAGGAGAAGGCAGAAGCAGTAAGAAGAAGAAGAAGAAAGAAAGAAGAAGAAGAAGAAAAGAGAGTTCATACTGGGAGAAAGAGAAAAGCAGAAGAAGAAGTCTTGCTGGACCGTGGATCAAATCCAGGCCAGCCAGCTCCTGCGGGAGCCACATTTGATTTTATCTTTTCAGCTTTCTGTTGCTGCGTTTTTGTTTTTCCTTTGAACTATTCACTTGCTGTTCTTCCGATCCTCTAGTGTGAGGTCGGGTTCCCTCCGGTGTGGAGGAAGAGAGACTTGCGTCTCTGGTTGCCTCTGACTAGGTGTGATTGGTTGTTTCCCTCCGGTTGGGAGGAAGAGAGGTCCGAGACCTCTAGATTACAGGTGATTTGGTGTCACTTGTGTTTCCCTCTGGGTTTCAGAGGAAGAGAGACTTGGGTCTCTAGGTTCCCCTCCGGTTTGGAGGAAGGGAGGTTTGGTCCTTCGGTTCTGGGCTTGTGGGTAGCAAGTCCAGGGGTTCCCTCTGGGTCTGGAGGAAGAGAGACCGTGTGTCTCTGGTTTCCAAGTGGCTGGGAGTCACTTGGGGTGTCCCTCCAGTTGGGAGGAAGAGGGGAGGTTGTTCCCCTGGTCAAGCTGTTTGGCAACATTTGTTGCAGACTGAGTCTGCTGTGCTAGTGTTACTAGTGGAAGCCTCACTCCGGTTGGGAGTGAGGGGTGGACGTAGGTCTTTGGACCGAACCACCTAAAAATCTCTTGAGCAGTGGTTTATTTGTGTGTTTGCTTCCGCTAGATGATTGATTAGGAGCGCTCCAAGTGTCTCTTCATTTGTTCAATTGAATTAGTTTCTATTCTGGTATTATGTTTAGCTTCCGAAGTTTTAATTGGGCGATATTTCTAGTAGGGTACATTCACCCCCCCCCCTCTGTATCAAGGGCTTGCACCCTAACAGCTATGTCAGTTACTGGTATAAACTTTGTTAAGGCATGTAGCCTAGTGTTGGATTTTAAATTTGGAATTGTCATGGACTATCTTTTAATTCCTTTGGTTAATCAAAAATAAGCATCACTTGTACTATTGGGATTATTAGATTTTATTAGTCTTTTGCGCACTCCGTAATTATGTATGTCAAAAAATTTATCGCTCTAATGACACGATCTATATAGACGCGTCACGTATCCGAGTATCTTCCGCGCTCGGGGCGTGATAGTGACGATGTCGCTTGGCACTCCAAACTGCGAAATAATATTCTTTAGGATGAAGCGGCATATTGTGGTGGTTTTGATTTCTGCATATGCTTCAGCTTTTACCCACTTGGTGAAATACTCCGTGGCTGTAAGGATGAAGGATTTCTGTTTGACCTGGGAGTTGGGATCACCTAGCGGGCCTATAATATCAAAGGCCGACATGGAGAATGGCCAAGGAGCTGAAAGAGGATGGAGTGATGAAGCAGGAGCATGGATTTTGTCGGCGAGGAGTTGACACTGAACACATCTATGGACATAGGCGGAGTAGTCTTTCTCTTGGGTTGGCCAGTAATAGCCCTGCCTAAGGATCTTTTTCCCCAGCGCCTACCCATTGACATGTCGGCACATTCACTCGAATGTGCTGCTTCTACAACCTTCCAAGCCTCGTCATCATCTAAACATCTCGTCAGAACTCCATTAAGAGCTTGCCTATACAACTCTCCTACAATGATGGTGTATCTGGAGGCGATTCTTCTAATGGCCTTGCGTTGCGCGGCGTTGGTCGATTCTGGGAATGACCCATCCCTGAAATACTACTTGATCTCATGATACTAGGGCAATTCCTCTTCTTCAAAAATTTCCTCGAGCTCAGTTAACGACACTTCTTTTAAATCCTCCTTTTCAACTTTCTTTTCTACAGTTTTCCCAAGGTTGTCAAACCACGGATCCTGAAGGGAAGGAGTGTCTAATCGCTAGACCATAATGGTCTCAGTTGAGCGACTGAGGGGGAAGGAGAGGGAACAAGCAAGTGATTCAAGAGCATCGGCAAGAATATTCTGAGACCGAGGGGTGTGAATGTAAATCAGCTTATGGAATTGCTTAGCCAAGAATGTGACCAAATCTTGATAAGGTTTGAGCTTAGGGTCCCGAGTGCGATAAGTAGAAAGAACTTGACGTAGCACCAACTGAGAATCGCCTATGATATTCAAGTATCACGCGCCCATGATGTAGGCGTGCTTCAATCTGGCAAGGAGAGCCTCATACTTAGCTATGTTATTGGTATCAGGAAAGGAAAGCTGATATGCGATGGGAATGGTCACTCCCTCTGGAGTGAGAAGAACAGCGCCGATCCCTCGACCTTGGGAATTAAGTGCACCATCAAAGTGCAATGACCAGAACGGGTGATGAGTGAGCACAGTCAAGTGTTCTTGAGGAAACTCATCCTGGATTGAATCGGTGCAAGGGATAGGAGAATGAGCAAGATGTTCAGCAATAGCGTATCCCTTGATAGCTTTCTGAATGATGAAGGTAATATCAAATTGGGAGAAAAAGCTCTGCCAGCGAGCTAACCTACTAGAAAGAATGGGTTTCTCTAAAAGATAGCGAATTGGGTCCATTCTAGAGATCAACTTAACCTCATGGGCAAGGACATAATGTTTCAATTTCTGGGCTGCCCATACTAAGGCTGGGCAGGTCTTCTCCATAGTGGTATACTTAGATTCAGCAGGATTGAACAACCCAGAGAGGCAGTAGGCTACCCTTTCCTTCCCTTCGTCGTCCACTTGTGCCAGGACAGCTCCTAGGGAGTCATCAATAACCGAAATGTATAAAATCAGGGGTTTTCTGAGGACAGGGGGTTGCAAAATTGGGGTATTAGATAGATAAAGGTTAAGATCCTCATAGGCCTTTTGTCAATGCTCGTTCCATTCAAACTTGGCCCCCGCCTTCAACAATTCGTAAAATGGGCGGCATCTCTGTGAATGTTGAGATATAAACCTCTGAATAAACTGCAGACGCCCAATCAACCCTCTAAGTTCAGTGATGTTCGTAGGGGGTGGCATTTCTATGACTGCCTTTGCTTTGTTTGGATCAATTTGAATCCCCCATTTACTAACTATAAAACCTAGCAACTTCCTTGATGTTACCCCAAACACACATTTCTTCGGATTCATTTTTAGCTTATACTCCCTACCCCTTTGCAACACCTTGGCTAAGATGGCAGGGTGCTCCTCTTTTGACCTCGGTTTCACCAGAATATCATCCATGTATGCTTCCATATAAACATGCATCATGTCGTGGAAGATTGCCATCATCGCCCGTTGATACGTGGCACCTGCATTCTTTAATCCAAATGGCATGACAACATAGCAGTATGTGCCCCATGGCGTGGTGAATGAGGTTTTCTCTTGATCCTCAGGAGTGAGACGAATTTGGTTGTATCCAGAATAGCCATCCATAAATGAGAGGGCTTCATACCCAGCCGTGTTGTCCACAAACACGTCAATGTGAGGAAGCGAAAAATCATCTTTTAGACATGCTTTATTTAAGTCCCTAAAATCGATACAAATTCAAAATTTTCATCCTTTTTCATCACAGGGACAATGTTTGCCACCCATTGAGGATATAACACAACTCTAATGAACTTGGCCTTGTGTAACTTGTCCACTTCTTCTTTTATCCTTAAGGCCATTTGAGGGTGGAATCTTCTTGATTTTTGTTTAACGGGCGTTGCCCCTGGTTTAAGTAACAATCTATGCTCTACCAGAGTGGGGTCAAGGCCTGGCATGTCCTCGTAGGACCAGGCAAATAGATCGCTATACTCCCTCAAAACCTTGATTAGCTCCTCTTAACCTGATGAGGGAGATTAGCAGAGATTATTATAAGCATGGGGTCCTCTTCAGTTCCAAGGTTAATCTCTTTCGTGGGTTCATCCACTGCCGACGACGGTTCATCAAATCTCTTCAAACCCTGCGCGTACAAATCGGCATTGTTATCCACGTCGCTATCCTCATCATCGATAGGGTCCTTCTCATCTATGATTTTATAAACACCTAATCCATCATCGCTCCACACCCCGTGTAGCTCTTCATCACCCTCTAAGAGAATTATTGTCTCTGCAAACTCAGGACACTTTAGGAGGGCATGGCAATGCTTAGCAAGATCTTGGAGGAACCTATGAGGAATGGTTTTAGCATGACGCGTCATCAGGCGCGTAGCAAGTGTGGAAGGGCAGGAGACACTAAATCAAGACCCAGACTCACTGGACTCAACCGACTCTACTTCTCTAAGCTCAACAAGTCCTACATCTAACATAGAAGATAGAAAATATACAGGAAAGGAAACAGGGGTCTCGTGCCCCTGGGATGGATGTGGACAACACACAACATAATCCTCCATTGAAATCTCCATTTTAAAATTGGCATTTTTTTTGGAGATCGGAGGAAATCATCAAACAAGACAGACTGGAGGAGGAGGAAGCGAGCGGGGAAAGAGAGATGGGAAAAGAACATCAAAGAATGGATCGGATGATGAAAACCACATCTGAGAGAGATAAGAGGATGGAGTAAACATGGTTGAGAGATCAATAGGTGGGCATTGCCCACATGCACAAGGCACAAACAAAATGTCGAATGGCTTTTCCGTATAGAACGGATCAACCATAATTGGAGGTGAATGGGGAATGGATTCAAGTTCTTGGAAAAGGGAGGCAAGGCGGGAAGGATACCAAGAAAAAGCAATGAGGGAGCACCCCTCTTCCCGCGGCCTCCGATAAACTGGCTCTACCGGAGAGCACTTCACAAGCTGCGTCTCCAATTTCTTTAGACAAACTTCTTCTTCAGAAAACATCTTCTCAAAACTATAACAAAAATCTTACATATCACCCACCAGCCCTTTCAACGGCGGCGGCGGGTTAGCAACAACACAAGCGCCATCAGTTTTCACATCTGAACGGGGTGGCCTCTTAAGGGTACCCGGCTGCAATGGGCCCTTCACAAAATGCTAACGGTAATCCCACGTTAGTGGCCCAGAGTCTCCCAAAATTGACAATGCTGACTCTCGATAGCCGAGGCCTCTTCTGCTCATCTTTCTGCCCCTTGGGATGGGCGTAGTCCGCCCCTACAACTGGGCTCTGAGACCCATGCCTGGCTGGTAACCTAACTTCAGAATCATGTTCCAGCCCTTGGAATCTCGTATCTTGGACTTGGCTTTAACATTGATAGGTATTGTGGCGGGATTGCGTGAAGCATATGCCCAGGGAAAATCCAAGTCCATAACAGAAAGAACTGGCCTGTTGCTCGGCCAGAGAGTTGGCAAAATCATATCAGAAATGGCTTCGACTGTCTGTACCATAGAAACACTCTTTACCTTGACCACCCGCCCCTGAAATGGAAATTTGAGGCATTGGTGAGCAGTCGAGGGTACTGCATTCAAGCTATCAATCCATGGATGACCTAGAATAGCTCTGAACATCAAGTCTATGTCCAACACATAGAATTCCACGGTCATAGTCAAAGGCCCTAGCTCCGCCTAGACTGTTACAACCCCATGGCACGCTCTCCTGGAGTTATCATATGCTGCAATGGTCGTCGGTGTCGGCCTTAGCATGTCTTCAGAGATGTTGCAGGCACGCAAAGTGCTCAAGGGACAGACATTAATAGAAGCTCCCATGTCCACTAGACCTGCATCAACGGCCACCTTATTTAATGTGATTGAAATGCATAGTGGCATCTGGCGTGCCTCCGGGGGTGCTAACTCCGACTCAGAAAAGGAAATAGAAGGCCCCTTTGTGATGGAGGCCAATACCGACGGCAAACTATCTACCGCCACATCCTCACTAACCATTACTTTCTGTAGAAAAGCCTTTAGGGCATCTTGGTGTAGCGTGGACCTCTTGATTAACTCTAGGACTGAGATCTTCTGCTTCAACTGCAGAGGAAGGAATTGTGGGACTGGGTGCAAGTGTGCTAGGTTCGGTGCAGTATTCAGAGGGGGGGGTGAATGAATATGACTTTTAAACAACTTTCGCCCAGTTAAAATTTCGCTCACTAAAAATGCTAGTTCGCAAACTAAACAAACTTGAAGGCTAAATGGCAGTTGTGGAACTAACCAAACACACAGTGAGATCACTGGAGTGCTAACAAGACAGATTTAGTCAATCTGAAAACTAATAAACTCTTCTACTCAACCAGAAGCCAAACACATGGAGCGCCCCTATGCAATCACCTAGCGGAAGCACAAATAGACAAGTCAAACCACAGTGCACAAGGGGTTTTTAGGTGGTTCGGTCCAGCAGACCTACATCCACCCCACACTCAACTCGAGTGTGGCTTCCACTAGCTCACGCTAGAAACCGCAGACTCAGTCTGCAACAGGTGCTGCCACACAGCTTGACCAGGGGAACAACCTCCCCTCTTCCTCCCAACCGGAGGGACACCCCAAGTGACTCCCAGCCACTTGGAAACTAGAGACGCACAGTCTCCCTTCCTCCAAACCAGAGAGAACACACCAGTGACTTCCACTCACTAGCAAACCAGAGGTCGAAGACCTCTCTTCCTCCAGACCAGGAGGGACACCTGGACTTGCAACCCACAAGCCCAGAACCGGAGATCAGATCTCCCTTCCTCCAAACCGGAGGGAACACACAAGTGACTTCCAGCCACTTGCAAACTAGAGGTCGCAGACCTCTCTTCCTCCAGACCAGGAGGGACCCGACCTCAGTCCAGAGGATCGGAAGTAAAACGCTAACCAAATGAAAAGGAAAAATAAGAAAAGAAAAATACACAGCGATCAGAAAGCTGTACAGAAAGATAACACAGATGTGGCTCGCATGAGCTGACTGGCCTGGATTTGATCCACGGTCCAGTAGACAGATCTTCAGTTAAGCTTCTCTTCCTCTTCTCTTCTCTCTCACTTTCTTTTTCTCTCAACCCTCACGAGCTCTTCTGCTTTCTACTGCAGCTCTTTTCTTCTTCTGCTCTTTCACTCTCTCGATCTCTGCTCCTCTATTTTCTTCGGCTCACACTTCTTCTATTTCTTCTTCTTCTCTTTTTCTTCCTCTTTTCTTTTTCTGGATCGAAGGGCTTTCTGCTCTCCAGGCTTCTTCTTCGATCAGTCTTCATCTGTTGGATGTAGGCTTCCTTTTATAAGCAGCAGCCAGCAGGAGGGCAGCACTGGGCACGTGTGGCTTCCACATTTCCCGCCCAGAACTTGTGGCCATGTGTCAATCTCTCAGCCAACTTCAGCACACGTGTCACAATCCTATCTGCCCTTCCAGCCTCGAATCACGTGCCACCCAGTCACTGGGGAATATTCTTCCTCGGACCACCTTCTTCTTTTTGTTTTTCTTCTTCTCCTGCAAAGAGATTAACACCATTAATACTCAGGGTTCTCTCTCTATATATATACCTGAAATAAGTCGGTTGACACTCAAGCTAAAGCTGCATGAGGTGTGTAGGAACAATAATAGGTGCACTATACTGAGAACGACACGAGGTACATAAGATGACTATAGCACGAGATAAAGAGAGAACGACACGAGGTACCACTGTAACAAAGCTAACACTACAAAGAGAACGACACGAAGTCAGATGAGAATAGCACGAGGTAAATAGAGAACGACACGAGGTACCACAGTAACAAAGCTAACACTACAAAGGGAACGACACGAAGTCACATGAGAACAGCACGAGGTGAGAAGGAAATAACACGGAGTAAAACGGTAGTAAAACACGCGATCAGAGGAAACCTGGACGTAGATAGAAAGAAGCAACACAAAGACATAAAAACAACACGAAGACATAAAAACAACACGAAGACACAAACACAGAAATAACATGACGACTCAAACACAGAAATAACATGAAGACATAAAAACAACACGAAGACACAAACACAGAAATAACATGAGGACACAACAAGAGACGGTCAACGAGACGCTGACTCTGTACAGACTTAAGCTAAAGCAAGACAGTCGATGTATAGACTTAGAATCATGGAGGCAAATGTAAAGACATCAACTCTGCACATCGAATGTATAGACTTCAAGTGTGAAGACCATTGTATAGACTTTGGATTCGAAGATCAATGTGCAGACTTTGGATTTCACTGTGGATGTACAGACTCTGAGGAAATGAAACGAGTCAGTGTACAGACTTCAAATTCCACTGACCAGTGTATGGACTTCAACAGTGAACGGCTGTACATACTTCATGTGAAAAACCAATGTACAGACTTTGAATTCGAAGACCAATGTGCAGACTTCAAGTTTAACTGTGGTTGTACAGACTTCAGGTGTGAAGACTATTCTGCAGACTTTGGAGAACAGTTCAATGTATTGACTTAGCGTTGTATAGACATGAAGATGAATGATCAGACAATGTATAGGCTTCACAATTCAACAGCCATTGTATGGACTATGAAACAGCAAATGAATAAGTATGTACACTGAGTAGAAGAGGCAGGCTGTATAGACTTGGAGTTTAACATGCATGAAAACCAGTGTACAGACTTGCTGTCCTCACAGCTGACGACTCCAGTGTATAGACTTGCTGGCCTGAAGGCGATGATCATACTTGCTGAGTTGATGCTGCAGCCCAATGAGTTGACGCTGCAACGTATACACTTTACGTTCAACTGATGATGTGTAGACTTGAAGTTAGACAAACCAGACACTCAGTGTTCTGATGAGTCGACGCATCAGCAAGAGTGGGTCGACCCAGTACTGTTCATACTAACTAAGCAGAGTGTAGCAATGAATGCTTTATGCATCAGTTAACACGACTGAACATCAAAAATGTTAAACTAAACTGAGCAGCAATATGACTGAACATTTGATAGACTGAATAACAGCATGATGACTCACAGTGATTAACTCACATCAAAAACCAATCATCAAAACCATCATTAAAACCATCATCAAAACCAAAATCACATGGGCACAATAATCTCCCCCTTTTTGATGATGGCAACACTACACAGTGAGTCAGTCTGATGACTCACACTATTCTCCCCCTTTGACTTCATCAAAAAGAAAATAGTTTGAGAAATTAAAGCATGTATAAAAATTCAGTCAATTTCTCCCCCTTGTAAGAACATGATTCTCCCCCTTTAAGAGTATCAGTAAAAGCATGAGTTAGAGATGATCAAAAGGAACCTGCATGCACTGGTTGAATGATATTCTCCCTCTTAGGCAAACAATCTCCCCTTTGGTATAATCAAAATAAACCATGGGAAGGGGTATGAATGTAGATGCAGATACCAGAAATATGAATGCAAGGGCACAATTCTTCTCCTTCTATGCAGCATGATGCATATGACAAGGAGGCTCCCCCTCAATAAATGGAACCTTATGAAATGAATGAGAAGGAGACCACATGGGCAAACAGGGAGAAGTTCAGGTCAATTAGCAGAAGAGGTTCAATTAGCAGATTTTTAAAGAAGCTTCAACTACAAGAATTTCAGTCAGATTTTCAAGGAATTGTCATTCTCATAAATCCAAATCAGAATATTTCAAAGTCTTCCATTATAAGGGCTTATGAATGAATTTTATTGATCAGCATGGTTTAAACATGATGTATGCAGAGTTTTTCAATAAAATTTTGTATTGATATCTAACACCATAGTTTAATAAAAATGAACCAAGCCCTCATATTTATCTTGATAAATCTTCCTTTCTCTTACACAATCAACTTTATTGACTTCTTTTGGAATTACATGCATCAGTATTGAAATCAAGCAATTTTGAAGTCATATGATTTTGTCTAGGGTTGTAGCAATTTGATTTTAGCATCAATATTCAGATATTGTGATTTGTTCAACAGTTTTTCATGCTACAAATTTTACGAGCACTCTAATTCAGTGCACACCTTGTAACTAGAGGATATACCTTGATCAGAGGCCAATATCCCTAAGCACTTACTGTGACTAACTGTCATGCTTTATATGAACAGAGATTGCATTTACACATCATGACACACTGCAAATCATTTCTTGATGAGTGAGTTATATTTCTCAGTGTGCATGCCATTGCTCTGCCTGATTTTCAATGAATTTTATGCAGAGTTAACTAAGGCACCTCATGACACAGTACTTTGGACATGTGTTTCTCAGTCACCAAAGTCATTGCTCTGACAATTACTTTACCCTTTAGACAATTCAGAAACATTCATTTACTTTAAAACAATAACAACTTCATGTACTTAACCAAATAAAGCCATGAATTCAATAATGCATATTTTAGAAGATTTTACAAGACACAGCATGAAACAGATGGTTAAGGTTTATTAAACATGCTTCAGATATTTTTAAGAGATTTTAAAGCCAAACTCATTGAATACATTAAACTTAAACCACATGAGTTATTTCAGTCATTCATAAAAACGTATAATAGAAGATTTCTAGTTCAAGAATTTTCAGATTTATGATCGAGATAGCCCCATTGAAATCTTCATGAAAGACTGATGGAATTCTGGAGCCAGATGATACCAATTGATAGGAGAGATTTTTGAAGCTCAGTGTTTTCCGAATAAGATCAAGATTTGTCACTTAAAAACAATGAGGAAAAGGTTATGCACAGCAAACAAGATATCAGGAGGTCTGGCAAGTTTCAGGATTTCCAAAGATAACATGCAGTGAATTCTGACAGAGATGTATGCACTTGACCACATGCATGCAGTGCATTGACTCCCCCAGACACTATGCATTCAATTACCCTTTTTGGTATTTTCAATGCAGTAAAATACAATGCAATTAGCTACATGCATGAAAAGACTCAACACTGAATGCTATGCAAGGACATGCAATTAACTCCCCCTGAAAACATACAATGTTTGTCATGAGACACTGATGAGGTCATGCATGATAATTCAACATGCAGTCCTATATCCAATTCAGAATGTTCAGTGAGCTATTGCAACACACAAATTTCAAACAATATTCACATTCAGTTCAGATTTTCAGAAATTTCAGAGTGCATGATTAGAACATAATGCAACTGGCAGATGATGAATGAATATGCAAGAACGGATTTAATATGCATGCAGTAGATGAAACTAAGAACAGGATATGCAAGAATACATCAAACCAGATATGCAATGAGTTTCAAAATGGGAAATGCAGAGAATTTACCTGAACAGTTCAGAAGGGGTTTTTTCATTTTTGAGTGCCTTGGATTAATATCCCTTTTTATTCCATTCCAAGGCACACCTGTAAGGCAAAGTTTATTTTGCACAAACAGGCACCCAAGAAATCTTGGGTCCTGACATGACAGTATTATTTCTAGCAGGTTTTCTCAGCACATTTCTAGCAACATGGTCATCAGATTTCATCAAGTAGCAATTATTCATTGAATGACCAATTTGACCACAATAACGACATGAATTATCAGATTTCAAATTCTTCTTATGCACATTACTGTTGTCATGAAGTTTATTGGCAGAGAGAGAGTTCTGTTTACTATAATGATAGTAAGATGCACCAGATTTCAGATATAATCTATGCACATTCTTGTTAGCATGAAATCCATGTGTATATGCATGAGATTTTCTGTTAACAGAATAAAAATTCTGTTTACCAAAGCCAGTTTGGTTTTGATATCCTGCCAGCAAACAGGTTGAAGCCCTGTGACCTGGCTTCCCACAGTTATAACATGAAGGTTTTGCAAATTATCTTACAGGGAATTTAGCATGTTTGAGATTCACATTTCTACCCTGAATATGCCAACAGTCCTTGACTGTATGGCCATGCTTTCTACAGTGAGAGCAATTGAGAGAATTTCTTCTAAAGGAACCTGACCAGCATTCAAAGGCCTTGTGACCATTTTTGTTGCAGCTAAAACAGATGATGTGCTGGTCCTTTGAAACAGATTTGTTCTTATTAAAAACATGCTGATTTACAAAGTATTTTTTATGAAATGAACATGATTTTTTCTTACCACTTGCAAACCAGCAATGAGCAGTAGTGTGTCCTACTTTATCACAATTAAAGCATGTGACATTCTTTTTCTGAGGGACAGGGAACTTGACCTGCGAATCCCTACCATGCATTTTTCTAGCTTTCAGATCATCTGATTTCATTAAATTACATTCATGCATCAAGTGACCAATCTTGTGACAGTAATGACATTTCATGATTTCCCTTTTATGTGCATGTCTAGGTGTATCAGTGTGTTTTACAGCATGCACATTTTCAATGTGATTCAATCCTTTCTTCACATGACTGACCTTTTCCATTTTTCCAGTTTGTTTCTGATTCTTCTGAACATTTGGTTGTTTATTCTCTGAGGTGGTGGCTACATCTGAAGCTTTGATGAAAGATGTCATTAGCTTATTTTTGAAAGCCCTTTTATTGATATTATTGTAGCCTAGCCCTTCCTTTTGAGTATTAGCTATAACTCCTAACAACCTGTCCAGATTTTCTTGTCCATCAACAAATTTAGACAAAGAGCTTTTCAGATCCTAAATTTCATTTTCAAGAGATGCAATGTGTATTTCATAACTAGAGATCTCTTGTTCACTACAATCGACAGCTTCATTCAAAACCTTGTTAGCTGTTTTGTATTCTTCAATTTCCTTTCTCAGTTCATCTACCTCTTCAGTCTCGTTTGTACAGACGACCTTTCCTTTCTCCAATGTGAGAAGTCTTTCAGACATGGCACTGTTTAACAATTTTAATTTTTCAACTTTTTCTTTAAGCTTATCATTTTGAACCAATTCATTTATTAGAAGCTGATCTTCTGAATTGGCTTCATGTTTTCTTCCAGTCTCAAATTCCTTCAATTCTTTTTGTTGTTTTTCAACATCTTTCTGTAATTGTAAGTTTACAGATTTTATGGCATTCAATTTTTCAATCAGCAATGTGTTCTCCTTTTTAAGTTTCTCTAAACTTTCTTCAATTTCTTTGGAGAAATTTTTGAGAGAATCCTTCTCACTTTTCAGTAATGAAATTTGTTTCTTTAGCATTTGAATATCAGACATACAAGTATCATGAACATTTTTTAGTTCAGCACAATTTTCACATGGAGAATTGAAACTGTCTGACCTACTATTCTTCTTCAAATTTTTGTATTATTTTCTTAACTGTTCATGAGATTCAAATAATTCAGCATATGCATTTTCCCAATCTTCTAGAGAAAAATTCTTGAAGAGATTTACCTCATCATCATCATCTTCTTCAGTTTGATTGCTGCCACTTTGATTTCTTCTGTTGGCCATCATGCAGCTGTCCACATCTATCTCCTGAGTTCGCTTCAGTGTATCCAGAATGTCTTTAGCAGAACTGTAATCAACGAAGCATGAGTGAAAGGCTCTATCAGTAGCTGCCTTCATTAGATTTATAGCTATCTGATTTTCTTCATGCATAGACTTGTGACTGTCAGTCCATTTGGACTTTTTCTTTGGCAGTTCATGAGGACCATGTGAAATTACTTTCCACAGGTCTGGATTCACAGATTTGACATAATTCTTCAGACTAGTGAACCATGCATTAAAATATGTACCACTGAAAATAGGTGGATGAGCCATGAGAACACAACAGATTAATGCAACAGGAATATTGATGCACTAAAAACAAATTAGCACCTAAGACTGCAAGATCGAATCTGCAGGTCGCTGGACCTTGTATGCAGACACCGCTCTGAAACCAAGTGTTAGGTTCGGTGCAGTATTCAGAGGGGGGTGAATGAATATGACTTTTAAAAAACTTTCACCCAGTTAAAATTTCGCTCACTAAAAATGCTAGTTCGCAAACTAAACAAACTTGAAGGCTAAATGGCAGTTGTGGAACTAACCAAACACACAGTGAGATCACTGGAGTGCTAACAAGACAGATTTAGTCAATCTGAAAACTAATAAACTCTTCTGCTCAACCAGAAGCCAAACACATGGAGCGCCCCTATGCAATCACCTAGCGGAAGCACAAATAGACAAGTCAAACCACAGTGCACAAGGGGTTTTTAGGTGGTTCGGCCCAGCAGACCTACATCCACCCCACACTCAACCCGAGTGTGGCTTCCACTAGCTCACGCTAGAAACTGCAGACTCAGTCTGCAACAGGTGCTGCCACACAGCTTGACCAGGGGAACAACCTCCCCTCTTTCTCTCAACCGGAGGGACACCCCAAGTGACTCCCAGCCACTTGGAAACTAGAGACGCACAGTCTCTCTTCCTCCAAATCAGAGGGAACACACCAGTGACTTCCAGTCACTAGCAAACCAGAGGTCGAAGACCTCTCTTCCTCCAGACCAGGAGGGACACCTGGACTTGCAACCCACAAGCCCAGAACTGGAGATCAGATCTCCCTTCCTCCAAATCTGAGGGAACACACAAGTGACTTCCACCCACTTGCAAACTAGAGGTCGCAGACCTCTCTTCCTCTAGACCAGGAGGGACCCGACCTCAGTCCAGAGGATCGGAAGTAAAACGCTAACCAAATGAAAAAGGAAAAATAAGAAAAGAAAAATACACAGCGATCAGAAAGCTGTACAGAAAGATAACACAGATGTGGCTCGCATGGAGCTGACTAGCCTGGATTTGATCCACGGTCCAGTAGACAGATCTTCAGGTAAGCTTCTCTTCCTCTTCTCTTCTCTCTCACTTTCTTTTTCTCTTAACCCTCACGAGCTCTTCTGCTTTCTACTGCAGCTCTTTTCTTCTTCTGCTCTTTCACTCTCTTGATCTCTGCTCCTCTATTTTCTTCGGCTCACACTTCTTCTATTTCTTCTTCTTCTCTTTTTCTTCCTCTTTTCTTTTTCTGGATCGAAGGGCTTTCTGCTCTTCAGGCTTCTTCTTCGATCAGTCTTCATCTGTTGGATGAAGGCTTCCTTTTATAAGTAGCAGCCAGCAGGAGGGCAGCACTGGGCGGGTGTGGCTTCCACATTTCCCGCCCAGAACTTGTGGCCACGTGTCAGTCTCTCAGCCAACTTCAGCACACATGTCACAATCCTGTCTGCCCTTCCAGCCTCGGATCACGTGCCACCCAGTCACTGGGGAATATTCTTCCTCGGACCACCTTCTTCTTTTTGTTTTTCTTCTTCTCCTGCAAAGAGATTAACACCATTAATACTCAGGGTTCTATATATATATATATACCTGAAATAAGTCGGTTGACGCTCAAGCTAAAGCTGCACGAGGTGTGTAGGAACAACAATAGGTGCACTATACTGAGAACGACACGAGGTACATAAGATGACTACAGCACGAGATAAAGAGAGAACGACACGAGGTACCACAGTAACAAAGCTAACACTACAAAGAAAACAACACGAAGTCAGATGAGAACAGCACGAGGTAAATAGGGAACGACACGAGGTACCATAGTAACAAAGCTAACACTACAAAGGGAACGACACGAAGTCAGATGAGAATAACACGAGGTGAGAAGGAAATAACACGGAGTAAAACGGTAGTAAAACACGCGATCAGAGGAAACCTGGACGTAGATAGAAAGAAGCAACACGAAGACATAAAAATAACACGAAGACATAAAAACAACACGAAGACACAAACATAGAAATAACATGAAGACTCAAACACAGAAATAACACGAAGACGTAAAAACAACATGAAGACACAACCACAGAAATAACATGAGGACACAACAAGAGACGGTCAACGAGACGCTGACTCTGTACAGACTTAAGCTAAAGCAAGACAGTCGATGTATAGACTTAGAATCATGGAGGCAAATGTATAGACATCAACTCTGCACATCGAATGTATAGACTTCAAGTGTGAAGACCATTGTATGGACTTTGGATTCGAAGATCAACGTGCAGACTTTAGATTTCACTATGGATGTACAGACTCTGAGGAAATGAAACGAGTCAGTGTACAGACTTTAAATTCCACCGACCAGTGTATGGACTTCAATAGTGAATGGCTGTACATACTTCATGTAAAAAACCAATGTACAGACTTTGAATTCGAAGACCAATGTGCAGACTTCAAGTTTAACTGTGGATGTACAGACTTCAGGTGTGAAGACCATTCTGCAGACTTTGGAGAACAGTTCAATGTATTGACTAGCGTTGTATAGACATGAAGATGAATGATCAGACAATGTATAGGCTTCACAGTTCAACAGCCATTGTATGGACTATGAAACAGCAAATGAATAAGTATGTACACTGACTAGAAGAGGTAGGCTGTATAGACTTGGAGTTTAACATGCATGAAAACCAGTGTACAGACTTGCTGTCCTCACAGCTGACGACTCCAGTATATAGACTTGCTGGCCTGAAGGCGATGAGCATACTTGCTAAGTTGACGCTGCAGCCCAATGAGTTGACGCTGCAACGTATACACTTTACGTTCAACTGATGATGTGTAGACTTGAAGTTAGACAAACCAGACACTCAGTGTTCTGATGAGTCGACGCATCAGCAAGAGTGGGTCGACCCAGTACTGTTCATACTAACTAAGCAGAGTGTAGCAATGAATCCTTTATGCATCAGTTAACACGACTGAATATCAAAAATGTTAAACTAAACTGAGCAGCAAGATGATTGAACATTTCATAGACTGAATAACAGCATGATGACTCACACAGCAGGATGACTCACAGTGATTAACTCACATCAAAAACCAATCATCAAAACCATCATTAAAACCATCATCAAAACCAAAACCACATGGGCACAACAAGGTGCACCAGTAGAGGGGTAATTTCTCTGAAACAAGCGCCCGCTCCTGAGGGTAAGATTCTGGGCCGACACGGCACTAGATGGACTCCCGATTGGCCCGGCGGGGTGAGTAGAAGGGATGTAACTGGGGGTGATGATGGTGGAGGCGGGTCGGACAGGCCCTGATCGAGGAATGACGAGTGAAGGCGTGAGGATTGGCGGAATGGTGGGTATGGTGATGGGTGTAATAGGTGACCAGAAGAGAATAGGGGGTGTAATGGGAGTTAGAGTGGCGGGCCGGATGATAGAAGGAACAGAAGGCGAAGGGGAGTTCGTGTATGTGTGGTGGAAGGCCAAAAGATGAGTGGGAGTCTCATCGTCGTAAGACCACCCAGCACTGGGAGCTGGGCGGTGAACCACATTTACTTGGGCCGGTGCCGGCGGCTGCTGTTGTGGATGTGGAGCGGGCAGGTGGTTTGGCATGGGATTTTGGTGAATCCTGAGTTCTGGTGTAGGCTGCTGTTGCTGGGGTTGCGGTTGCTCAGGTTGCTGCTACTGCGACACTGGCTGCTGCGGCCTTGGCGCCTGTCTTCTTCTCTCCTTGATGTCTTCTATCAACTTATGCATTTGGTCCCAGTCAATTCTTTGCCCTTCATGTAAATCATACACTAAATCACAGAATTGATAGCACCTTTCTATGGTGTGCCCGGGCTACTGATGATATATGCAATACCTGGACTTGTAGGCGGTCGGATTCCAATTCGGGCGTTCCGGAGGGAGCTGAAGATCACCAGTGTACATTAAGGCCGAGAATATATCTGGGAGAGTTTCAGGAATTAGAGGGTAATGGACTCCCTTAGGACCCGGCCGAGCAGGTGCGTAACCATTGGGTGGCGGGACGTTATGGTACTGCGGCGACTGTTGTGGCTACTGTGGGGGTGGTAGTTGTGACGAGGAGCAGGAAATGATGGTTGGGCATGTGATGGAGCGATGAACTGGGGATTACGGGGAGGTTGCTGGAAGCGTGGTGGAGCAGGTTGGTTGGGGAATTGGACAGCCTGAACCTGCCCGTTTGTCTGGACTCCTTCAGTGACTGGGCCTTGAGGCTTTCTGGTGGTTTTGGGCTTCTGGGCCTCAAACAGGGAATGAATGGGGGAGTCCTTAAACTAGGTCTGGATAAACCGGGCCTTGCTACACAACTGGTGCTTATTTGATATATCATTCATTGCCAGAATGTTCTGGAACGTAGGTGTAGCATTTGAAATCAACAATTTTACCATCTCTTCTTTCGGGATTTGCCCGGGCACACGGGAGGCCATCTGCCTCCATCTATCTGCATAAGTTGCAAAGTCTTCATCGGCCTTCATCTTTTCGACCACTAAGTCGGTGAATGAATATTCTAGGCCCACCCGGTCTTGAAATCGCTGTATAATCTTCTCCTTGACAATCTTGAAACTCTTCGCCTCCTCCAACGGCAGAGTGTAAAACCATTCTAATGCAACCCCATTCAACGACCGGTTGAAAAGATACCCCATAAGGCGGTCATCATGCTGGAACTGTGCCGATTCATATAGAAACTCCCTTACATGAATAAAGGGGTTGCCATTCCCATCGTACTTGCGATACGTGGGGAGCTCTGACTGCGGAGGGAAACGAATGTCCCGGAAGTTAGGAACGAGGACATCAGCGAGAGACTGTGGGCCGACCCGCTTATGAAGGAGGTCGATCTGTTGCTGCATGGCAGCCCACTTATCAAGGAGTTCCTGTTCCCGGGATGGAGGAGGCAAAGACGGGAGAGCGGACCCGGCATAAGGGGTCGAGGGATAAATCGACGGAGGGGGAAGCCCGTTGGAAGGATAATGGGCCAGGGAACGGCCCATATCGGCATGAGCAAGCTGAGCAGCCCCTGCTTGAAGACGAACAAAATCAGCCGAGGCCACGAGAGCCTGCGGTGCTGGAGAGATAGTGGTGTAAGGATCAGAATAAGATGACAAGGGGATATGGGTCTTCCCTTTATCAAAAGCCTGATGGGCCGAGCTAGAAGCTTGGCCCACTTCCATGGTAGGAAATCAGAGAGTCTAGGGATGGACGGGAGTAAGATCAATGGGCGCAGCAGAAGCAACCCCTAACCCAACAACTGGAGAAGACGTGGTGGCAGCAGACACACCATGAGGAGAAACAGAAGACGGGGCATCCTGCCCCGGCAAAGCCTGGCGAAGGAGGTGAAGCTGAGTTGGATCTAGCTGGGCCATCATATGAAGGATTTGATTGGCCGAGTTCTTAGAGGAGGAATCGGAAAGAGAGGGTTGAGCACCCTCGATAACGATAGATGGGAGAGGAGGGGCAGACCCATCTCTTCCCTGCACGTGCGCGACCCTGGGCGGGTCCTCTAACAATCCCTGAGAAAGGGAATCCTCACGGGCCTGACAGAAATCATAAGAAGACATGGTGGGAGGGGAATCAAACAAAGGATTGAAGTAGGAGAAGAAGTGGGAATTGCCCCTAGGAGACGATCCTATAGGAGTGAAGCACTTCCACATACAACAAACACACTATCACAAAAACAACACCTAATGAGATCCTAGATAAAAGCTATGCACACAGAAAGAGAGGAGAGAAGAGGCAATCAATTGAACAACCAAGTTTAAATGATACACGGTAAATTTTATAACTTCCTCCCTTTTAGAACCTCAGTGGATTTAATTAAAATGACAATTCTCTCAACCACAAGGGTGCCTATCAAGGGTGGAATGGGAAACTTGGTTGACTCTAAAAGGGCACTCTCTCTCTCTTACGGATGCAATCCTAGACTTGGTGTGGCAAGGTACAATCTGCCCGGTGTCCATGGGGAATCCATGGCTCACGGGGACTTACGGAAGTCCCGGGTAAGGTCACCTAGTCAGCTCTAAGGAATATGGAGACGAGAGGATCCCCTACCACGGTAGGAATGCAACTAGTATGGAATATATGAATGAATCCTATGCGCACCGGGGTGCATGCAAAATCTAGCCTAAATCTAACAAACAATGATCGACCAATTATAACAAGTATGCCAATAATCATGCAAAATTAAGTAACAGTAAGGGGAGATCAGAATAGCACCAAAACCAATATAAAATAATGTGAAATAATAGTCAAAATGGTGATCACGGGTGCACTATAGCACTAACACACGGTCTGATGGGAGACCGCTCAGGGAGGTAGACGGTCCTGGGAAGGACCGTGCAACAGCAGGGAGTAGTAAAAAAAACTAAAAACATAGGGAACTGAAACAAAGTCGAACTGTAGTGACAGACGCGTACCTGACCGGACGGTCTATCGATCGACCGTGCAAACTATGGAACGGCCCTAAATAGACCGCAAGGAATCAGTAAAAACCCACAAGTGTATGAAGAATAGTAACGTACCTGAGCCAGCAGACGAGCACGGCCTGTCGACAGACCGTGGAAACCGATGCACGGTCTTGCGAGGACCGCTGAAACTGAGATCGGGACAGCACTACCTATCGTCCAACCGCGGGGATAATTGAGCGGTTCTGAAGGAACCGCATACACCTCCAAGAATAGAAACCCGGGGTTGACGGAATAGCAACCTGAAGCAACTTAGAAAACCTAACCAAGCACAGAACGTAGGTCAACAAAAAAATAGCACGATGGGCACTAGGCGTCCCACAGTGATCACCAAAAAATGGGATGTTGACATGTTTTTCCCCCCCTTCTCTTCCTTTACCTTTCTAAGTCAAGATGTAATGGCAATCAAAATGAAGGAAAGAAAGGGTGGAGAGGTGTGTGCGATCGTGATCGCCACCAAGACACGGGGTACCGAAGAGTACTACATACCTTGGAAAGGGAGAAGACACTCGCCCAAAGTGTAGCGTTGGCAGTTGTACACGGTCCGGGAAGAACCGCTCAATGGATGGCACGGACGCTCGATAGGCCACTCACAGTGCTGGAAAGGGAATCGGGACGAAGACTGGACTAGCGACAGCACGGTCCAAGGAAGGCCGTAGGAAGGGATTGCATGGTCCGATCTGGGCCGTGTATCCTTATATACGGATGGATGACAACCGTACGATGCTGCCAAACTCCAAGATGTTGGACTTGATCCTCCACCCCTTCCGGCCGGCCAGAGGGGATGGGCCTCATGCTGTGCTGATGCTGACCTGCAAAACAATGTAGAGGACAAGAAAATAACACCCAAATTAGCCCTGGAATGTGTAGCAACTATAAAATAGAATAGAAAATCAACATAACGGCATGGAATGGGTGATACCTGGGGTGGTTTTTAAACCCCTATAGGGTGTAAAAAAAATGAATGGTAAGGGTGTAGAAATGATGTTGACAAGTGCAAAAACATGGGAAGAAGAAGGAGAAGATGATCATGCAATGGATGAACTAGTAACTAAACACCTAGACTAGAACACAAAACGAAAGGCTACTCCATGAACATGAGGCTTAAAAGGATGTAGAAAGCCTCCCTCCCTGGCTACAACTCACTAAAGAATTCGGCAGAGCTTCGACGTCGATGTTGGATCTCCCCCCTTTCAAGCTTGGACTCGGGGTGCTATTTATAGACCCCTGAAAGTCCAGCCCCGAAATTGGATTTTCTATTGAAAATTAGGGCATGATAATAAAACAAAATATGTAGATAATACTTCTTTCTCCCACCAGGATCAAACAGCAACCCATTTGGTGGAGAAACCGTGGAGAAAATGACGGAGGAAGGTGGAGGTTTAACCACGGATTGAGAGAGAACAACCAAATATTCCACAGATCTCGGGCTTGTACGCGGTCGTTCGATTGGCCGCCCAGACTAATACGTGGTCCATTGCTAGACCGCTTACCTCTGTCGGTGATAAATAAATAAAACAATAAATTAGCCAATTATCCACCGAACTGACCGGCCATCACGGCACTGGACTCTTTAGGATAAAACGGTCAAATGATAGACCACTCAATGAATGGCACGGTCCAATGCTAGGCCGTGTAAACTGTGTCGGTGATAAATCTAATAAAATAGGATAAATAGATAATTATCTGTAAAATCAACCGGCTTAGGACTCTGGGAATTGGACGGTCTAAAACTAGGCCGTTCAATGGTAGTAAACGGCTGAACTGAGACCTTGCAAACGCTTGTCGGTGGAAATTCAAAAAATCAAATAAATATCCAATAAATCGCTCTGAGCTTGTAAACGATTCCAAATAGACTGCCCAATCACTGAACGGCACATCGCTAGATCGCGTACAGCCTGGACATTTGAAATTAACAAAATGGGATAAAAGAGCCCATTTACCCCAAAACCAAGCGAAATCAAGGCCCATTAAGCCCGATTCCAAGAGCAGACCTAGCAAGGGAGGGAGATACCCATAGAATAAGCCCAAAGACATGCCTGGAAATAGCCCAATGAATAATGGACAACTCGAGGCATCAACAAATAGCGATAAGAGGAAAGGCCCAACTCATAGGTAAAAAATGGGTGTCAACACTTAGTGCACGAACTTCACGATCAAGGATCCTCAAAGGTTTTTGTTCATAAGTGAGATCCTTTTGCATCACCAGGTCGCCATGATCTATGACGTGGGTCGGATCGTGCATATATTTCTTCAACATAGAAATGTGAAACACATTATGAACATCGGACAGCTGAGGAGGCAAGGCGATGAGGTAGGCAACCTCACCAACTCTTTCTAACACTTCGAAGGGACCAATATATCTTGGTGTAAGCTTGCCTTTAACACAAAATCTTTGGATACCTCATCTTGGGGAAACCTTAAGAAAGACGTGATCTCCGACTTGAAATTTGAGATCCCTCCTTCTAGTATCAGCGTAAGTCTTTTACCGAGGCTGAGCCATCTTGAGTCTCTCCCTAATTAGCTGAATCTTTTCTGTGGTTTCTCTCACCAAGTCTGGGCCTAGTAGTTGTTTCTCGCCAACTTCATCCCAGTACAAGGGTGATCGGCAACTCCTTCTGTATAATGCTTCGAAAGGTGCCATTTGAATACTTGCCTGGTAGCTGTTATTATAAGCAAACTCAACCAAAGGTAAGTGATCATGCCAGCTTCCACCAAATCGATGATACAAGCTCGTAGCATGTCTTCTGCATCTTGATTTGTTCTCTCGGTCTGACCATCTGTCTGAGGATGAAAGGCTGTACTAAAGTTGAGTCTCATCCCCAGGGAGTGTTGTAGACCCTTCCAAAAATGAGAAGTAAATCGCGGGTCTCGGTCAGACACGATTGAAACACGAACTCCATGAGCTGACTTCTTCAATCGATCTATGATGACCCATATTCCATCATGTCCACCTTTAGAGTTAGACAGTCCCATGATGAAGTCCATACCGATATCCTCCCACTTCCACTTAGGGATATCCAAAAGATGTAGCTTACTGACAGGCTTTTGGTGTTCCGCCTTGACTCGTTGGTAGGTCAGACAGTGATATACAAAGTCTGCTACTTCCCGTTTCATGTTGGGCCACCAAAAGGTCCGTTTCAAGTCCTGGTACATCTTGGTCGATCCGGGTTGAATTGTGTACCTTGATCTATGAGCTTCTTCTAAAATTCTTTTCTTCAATTCCGGGTAGTCTGGTACACAAGTCCTTTCCCTGAATAATAATCTTCTATCTGATGCTATCTTGAAGTCTGGTCGTTCTTCTAGCTTATCTTTAATTTCTACTAGCACTGGGTCACTGTCTTGAAGCTCCTTGATTTTGGAGAGTAGATCTGGTTGTATCCTCATGTGTGATAGAGTAAAACACATTTTCTCCTTATCCATACTTATATCAAGTTTAGAGAATTGCTCCAGCATCTTCCATTCTTGGATCATACAGTAGGCTAATAACGCTCTCGGCTTCCAACTAAGGGCATCAGCTACGGAATTACCCTTTCCAGGATGATATTATATTGTGAAGTCGAAGTCCTTGAGATATTCTAGCCAACACCGTTGTCTCATATTCAATTCCTTCTGAGAGAATAGATATTTGAGACTCTTGTGATCAGAGTACACTGTGAACTATTCCCCATAGAGATAGTGTCTCCAGATCTTTAAAGCAAATACCACTGCGGCCAACTCTAAGTCGTGCACCGGGTAGTTCTCTTCATGCTTCTTTAACTTTCGGGATGAGTAGGCGATGACTCTCCCTTGTTGCATTAACACACATCTGAGGCCAATGCCAGACGCATTGGTATATACCTCGAATTTCTCCCCTTCAGTTGGTAATGCCAATACCGGGGAAGTTGTCAGATGATCTTTCAAGGGTTGAAAACTCTTCTCACAATCTTCATCCCACTTATAAGGAATCTTCTTACGGGTCAGCCTAGTAAGAGGAACGATGATTTTAGAGAAGTCCTTGATGAATCACCTGTAATAGCCAGCTAGACCCAAGAAACTTTGGATCTCTATGGCATTGGTTGGCCTTTACCAACTCTTCACGGCCTCGACTTTTGATGGGTCAATAGAAATCCCATCCTTTGAGATCACATGCCCTAGGAAGGACACTTCCTCGAGTCAAAAGTCACACTTACTAAGCTTGGCATAGAGTTGATTACTCCTCAATATTTGCAATGTGATTCTCAAGTGTTCTTTATGGTCTTCTTCGGTCTTTGAATAAATCAATATGTCATCAATGAAGACCACTACAAATTGATCCAGATGAGGCCTGAATATGCTTTCATCAACTGTATAAAGGATGCAGGGGCATTCGTTAGTCCAAAAGACATAACAATAAATTCGTAGTGCCCATACCTGCTCCAAAATGTGGTCTTATGAATGTCCTCATCATTGATCCTCAATTGGTGATATCTTGACCTGAGCTCAATCTTTGAGAAATACTTGGATTCAGATGTATGATCAAATAACACATCGATTCTCGGCAATGGATACTTGTTCTTGATAGTAAGATGGTTCAACTGTCGATAGTCGATGTAGAGTCTCATCGATCCATCCTTCTTCTTTACAAATAACATGGGCGCTCCCCACGGGGAAGTGCTCGGTCTGATAAATCCTTTCTTCAAAAGCTCTACCAATTGCTCCTTTAATTCCTTGAGCTCAGCGGGGGACATCCTATAAGGTGCCTTAGAAACTGGACCAGCACCAGGGACAAGGTCGATGGTGAAGGCCACTTCTCTTTGTGGGGGTAATCCGAGCAAATCTTCCGGTAATACATCGGGAAACTCCCGAACTACTTGGATGTCTTCTATCTTGTATTCCTTAGTCTCTCATATAGTGACAAAAGCAAAGAAGGATACGCACCCTTTCCTTATTAGCTTATGGGCTCGAAGAGCTGAAATAAGGGGTGACTTGTTTCGACCCTTAGGGCTAGTGTAGACAAGTTCTGAGAACTCCTTGAAAGTTACCTTGCCATTTCGGCAATCTATCACTACCTTGTGTGTGGATAGCCAATCATCTCCTAGTGTGACATCATAATCCTTCATGTCTAGGCATATTAAATCGGCAGGTAGATTTTTCCCTTTCACCATAACTTCACAATTTAGATAATGATGTGTAATATCGGATTCATTTCTGGAGGAGTTGAAATAACTAGATTTATCCACTCCGGTTCTATAGGTAATGGATCAGCAAACTTCTTGGAAATAAATGAATGTGACGCGCCGGTATCAAAGAAGATGCAAGCAGACTTGGAACAAATCTTTAATGTACCTTCCACCAGTCTGCCTTCATCCTGTTCCGCCTCTTTGAGAGCTTGGAAACGTGCTTACTTTTTTACCGAGCGCTTCTCATCTCCGGCTTGATCATTAAGCAAGGGGCAATCAGGAATCCGATGATCACGGCTCCCACAGTGGAGACAAGCTCCCAATCTCCTCCAACATTCCTTGGCCCTATGGCCGGCCTTGTCACAGTGCTTGCACACATCTTTGGAAGGTGTGGTAGTAATGGAGAAGGGCTTGCTAATCTTCTTGAAGTTTTTCTACTGGGAGGAATCTCCTCCATTAATAGCTCTCTTCTTGTTGAAGGTTGGCTTGAAAGTGCCGGAGCTTGTGACATGTTCCTTCTTATCCTTTCCATGGATTCGGTTAGACAATTCCGTGGCATCTTCTAACAGCTGGGCTCTTCGCACCATCTCAGAATAGACTTGAATGTCCATCGGCGCCAGTTGATTAATATATTGCGGTCGAAGCCCATTAAGAAACCTTTTCGCCTTCATCTTCTCCGTATGCACTAGATACGGTGCATACCTTAACAGACGAGAAAATTGTGCCTCGTACTCGGCTACGAATAATGTCCTTTGCTTCAATGCGGCGAACTTCACAGCCTTCTTTTCTTGGATACGGTTTGAAAAGTATTTATTGTTAAAATAGTCAACAAACTCACCCCACGTGACTTGTTCTTGGGGCAAGGTAGCTTCTACTGACTCCCACCATAAATGAGCATCCCTCTCTAGTTGAAAGTTGCTAGCAGGACCTTTTCTTCACCAGTGCATTGCATGACACGGAATATCCGTTCGATCTCCCTGATCCAGTGCTCGACATTGTCAGGGTCAGTCGAGCCAATGAACTTGGGTGGATTCATGTTACGGAAACTTCGGTGGAGATCTCCCGCTCCACGGTTGGCTCCTCCCTGCGCCACTTGTTGTAGTGCCTGAGTAAGACCCTGAACAGTGCGTTGCATATCACGCCACTGGGCACGTTCGGCAGCCATGATCCTACAAAATTTTTAAGTAATTATATTTGTATATGTTTTAACCAAGAGTCCAAGTTCCTAAGTTAACTTAACCCATGGTTCTACCCAATCTCACTGGGTAAAGGTATAAACCTATCCTTGGACTTGGTTTCCTTGAAATTGAATATCCTAGGCTCTGATACCACAAAAATTGTCACGTCCCGAGCGCGGAAGCAACCCGGTACGTGTGACGAGTTATATCAATCATGTCAATCAGAGCATAAGTGTATTCGACACATAGACAGAGTGCGCAAAAGTAGAGATAAACCAAATCCTTTATTCATAATAACCTTCAAGGTACTTCTATTACAAAATCTCAATAAAGTATTGAGGACAATCTTGACTCAATAAAAGAAAATTACAATGATTGACCCAAGAAAGTAGAAAAAGACACGACTGGATAGATGCTTTAATAGTCGTGTGGCTCTATGTTCTTCACTCATGTATGTTCCCTTCCGAGTGATCGTCGTCATCGAAATTACCTGAAAAATATGGGAAACACTAGAGTGAGCGAACGCTCAGTAGGAATTATAACTCAAGTACAAGCATGCTTTAAGTAATAACATGTTACATGAATGTAAGTCTAGCTATGCATGTACGCATAAAAATGATAAGAGAGAGAATGTCAAGAGACAATAGAAACGAGCTAGCAAGATTCCAAGATATTCATATAGAATGTATCAAGATGGTCAAGCATGTAAACATATAAAGGCATGTCACGTGAATTGGCTATTATAATATAAAGCAAGTAAATACCCATTCCGGGCCACATAAGTCATGTCATGTCAAGTCAAGTACGAGTCATGGAATGTCAAATCTAGCTAGTCATGCACTTCGGTGCAATGCCACACCGTTATCAATATAGCTCCCATTGGCACAAGTACTTTCGGATGCTCCTCCCAGGACCAGATCGGGCCCTATATGCGTAGGCATTGGGTCATGTATATTTTAAGACATCCACTATAGTTATAGCCAATATAGAGTTCCAAAGGAATAACCATTGTAGGATGATAAGGTAGATTTCATGAATGAAGGAGTACAAGTGCTAAACTTTGAACAAGGACGACACATCATTAAACATCACGAAAACCAAGATATGTCATGAAATAGGGTAAATGGCGCCCACTCAGTTGCCACAAATTACAGAAATAGCGCCCACATGCGTGGTCGCCTATTCCTGTGAACTGTACATGCTAGATGAAATATCACCTAGGCTCAGGTCACTATATCAATGAAATAACAGCACTGGATAGGTCACCAATTTCTTCCGGTGCCCATGTCTGTGTCACCAATTGCTGACAGAAACAGACTACTCAAAGAGGCTAGAAACAACACTCTAAGAGGGCTAAAGCATCACGTTTCTTTAGAGTGACATGACAAGACACGGTGTGATGGGTTTTTAGGGAACAACCTGCTCAGCGGCCTTGAGGGAATCCAAGGCTTCGCGAAGACTTACAGATGTCTCTATGATGAAATCACCAGTCTGAAAGAAGGAATATGTTGGTCCTGGGGTAGGTGAGCGGACAAGAAGGGGATTTGAATTGTCCCCCACACTAGATGGCAAATTAAAACACTACGCAGCAGAATTGACAACTTTTAACGAGATTGAAGAATTAACTAAACAGGGTAACTAAATTCTCTCATTCTCTCTGTTCCCACATGATCACACAAACGAATATAACAAGAAAACCACATAATCACATAGTGCAAAGGGGATTTTTAAGGTGGTTTGGAACCATGACGGGCTCCCTATGTCCACCCCTTACCAAACCGGTAAGGCTTCACTCAGGGATAAATCCCCAACATGGAGGCGACACTCAAAACACACACAGGGACACACCCCAACACACACACACACATGGAGACGAAGTCTCCCACACGATCCGACCACGGATCAAAACACACACACACACACGCTGCAACAACCGCAGCATAATGAATCCACAACCGTACGCAGACGGTCACATACACACTGTGTATTTTCAAGTTCGGAAAAAAACATAAATATTCAATCATCTTCAAACCTAAATAAAACCCATGACAAACATCACAAATAGATAGGGAGAGGATGTAGAAGATGTTCCCCCTTTGATTTCCAAAGCCAATGGATGGCGATTCTTGACTCCCGGATCGGATGATGGAGATTTTTGTGCCCTCTCGATCCTCTCTTTGATCCGCTGCTCTTTCTCTTTTTCCTCGAACTCCAGAAACAAGATAGAGGAGATGAAATCTCCCTCTCTTCTTTCCATTTTCTTCCTTTCTCCTTTCTTCACCTGCAAGATAAGAAACTATGAGCTCAAATATGGGGTTCTCACCCAAATTTGAAGGTCACATATGAGTATATGTAAGAGGCATGTAAAGACCCATATACCCATCACAAAACCCTTGGAAAACCCCTCTAAGATATGTATAATAACCTTAGGGACAAATGGGTAAAAGTAGGGCACAAATGGGTTGGGTTTAGATGGGTTTCGGATCCTCGTATTTGGGTATACGCCGTTTTCGGTCGACCTAAACATTGGGTCGGTCGACCTAACTTTTACAAGAAAACTTTCAGGCAGCACTGCCAATTTCGGTTGACCTAAACTTTTTGGTCGGTCGACCTAACTCTGCAGGGTGACCAACTTGCAAAGTTCAGTCTAATAACTAAAACTCCGGTGAAAGATTGAAATGGTTAGTTAATGAAAACAATCAACCAAGTGTTCCTTGGTATTAAATAATGCAGAAACCCATACCGACCATGTTCTATCAAGATTAAAAACTTCAAAAAAAAAACTTACCATTTTCTCCCAAAAACATACACATGCATGATTTATGATACTTTTGCATATGGGATTGACATTACTTTTTTTTAATCTGCATAAAAGAGTAAATGAAGTTAAAACCATGCAAGTTCATCCACTTTGATGCCTTCTAACATTTAATCAATGTCAAATCACATCCTACCCACTTCCATCAAGATTCACATGAAAATAATAAGACTCTAGCTCAAGGGTCCTATGAACACATCCATGAACATACGAAATGAAAATATGCAAGCTTATTAGTTCCACACTCCATCATCAAGATTAAATAGCCCAAATCAACACAACTCATTTCCAAACAAGCCAAATGAAGACCATATCTTGTGAGACCTAATGAGCTATACATGCAACCCAATGACATCAACCAATAAGCCTTGAATTTCCATGGTTATGTAATCACTTAAGCAAATATGAACATTGAAAAACAAAACACACATGAGGCCAAGATTTGAATTGAAACCACAAACCAATTTCAATTATATGAAACCCCTCATGAATAAGCATGAAAACCTTATGAAAACATGAGTAGCATACCTAACATCAAGAACCTATAGCAATGAGTATAACAAGGTGTGTCTACCAATTTGGCCAACTTCTACTATGGTTCACATGAAATTTTCAAGCTAGATCTAAAATCAACCCAAGGCTATGATTTCAATCATGGAATCCGAATTCATACACAAGAGGGCTTGCACATTCACACATTTATCAAGATTTCATTACAAGCACTCTATGGACATTCACGAGCACATGATACCAAAACCCATGCACCCATTTCAACAAATGAGCATCATCAAACCAGTTTCTTTCAAGATTACCAAAAGTGCTTCCATTTGCATTCTAGGCCACAATGGCCTCATAAGAATATGCATGGAGATACCAAATGAATATATGCAACACGAAAAGCACAAGGAACTTATTCATTCCAATCTTCATATAGCCATGCATTCATACACGTACAATCTCAACCATATGCATCATCAAACCGAGAGCAAGTATAGCATAGCAATGAGTTGTTCCACACATGCACATAATACTTTGTTATCATCAAAACCAAGAGGAAGCAATGAACCCAATAATCTTCCCATTTTTTATGATGACAAAATATTATGGCAATCAATCCTCCATCTCAATCTTTTCTTCCCCTTTGGCATTATCAAAAAATGGGGAGGAAGGCAATGAAGTTTAAATTTCAGCATGATAGATTGATGAAGCAATAATAGCCCACTTCAGAAATTCAGATGAAGCAATAGCAAAGCATGGACAAGATGGTTTACGGAATGTCTTTGAGACATCAAATGATTTTCTTTGATTTTCAGATTTTCAGATTTTTAGTTTTCTAGTGAAATGCATAAAGCAAGATGCATACAAATGATGACATATGAGATGCACATAATGCAACCAAGCAAATATGTATATAAATATGCAACATATCTCCCTTTTACTTATTTAAGAAGGGAATATGTATAAGAAAAGTGCATGAGAGTCATGACAACCGGAATGTTCATATATAGCACCTAGGAGGTTATGCAATCACATAGAAGAGTTATGCAATAGTCAATGCAGTCAATCGATTTTCTGAATGGATATTAAATCAAATTTCCAGATCTGTAAGTGAATAACATGAAAATAGATTATTATAATATGGATATTCATATTTTCAGATCAACACAGTGAGAGATTATACAGACTATACTTCAATTTATGAGAACAGCGTATTGGAGGCTACGCTCTGCCACAAAGAGTTTTCACCATAATTTTTCAAGTCAAGCAAATCACATTGAATTCAGAATTTTTTCTTGAGTGATCAAGTTCAAATAACTCCTTTTTACGCAAGGAGACACATGGAGCTCATGCCAGACTCCTCGGTTACTCAGAATATTGAACCATCTCACCTCATTTTGAACAGAGATACTATAGTACAACACCTTTCAGAAATGAACCACATCATGTCTCAGGTGACGTGTATCCAATTTACTCAGTGAGACTAAACATTGCTCTGGCATTCTCTTCAGATTCTTTCAACAAAAATGAGCAGGTAACTTTTTCCTCAACTGTCTTTATAACATTCATGCAACAAGTTTAAAGTCTCTAGAGTGTTGAAAAGAAATTCCTACATTTTTATATTAACACTCATTTTCACATTTTGTGCATGAAGTGTATGAATTTGATTCAGTATGTATACCGAAAATACATGGACACATAACAGTGCAACTCCCGCTATCTAGATACACTTACCAAAAATTTACTCCCCCTGAGTGTGTGACATGAAACACTCTAGTGATGACTCAATTACAACACATTTAACAAGAAATAAGAGGTCTTAGAAATTTCAAAGGATGAGGGTGAATATGATATATAACATGTAAGCATACACATTGGAAGATATGCAATGTGCAATGTAGAATGTAGAATGCATTATGAATGTAAAATTTCAGATTTTATTTGAACATTCCAAACGCATTTCAGAATTTAACATGGGTGCAAAATGCCAGTTTTTAATTTTTCATATGAATGATCTAAATACACGTAATGCATGAATTCTAATGCAATGCAACCTATACTAATATGAGAATGTAATGCAAGATGCAAGAACTTGATTTTCAGAATATCATGACAGATTGTACAAGAAAGCATTCACATTCAAATGATTAATAGCAAGCATTTTTCATGACATGACCTTTATGAACAAGGGTGCTAAAATGATCAAGATTAAGCAATGCAACCCAATTATTTTCAGGAATTGTTCAAAAATAGATTTTCAACAACATTTCACAAGTTTAGAAATCATCTACAAGCCAAACATATTTTTCACATTCTGGTACGAGGCGGAGGTGAAGGTCCGAAGACCCTACTCACACATAGTGAGAGTTTCCGATTAGACATAATCCAATCTTCCACAAACACCATTTTATATACCAGATACGCATTTTAACTCAAGTGTGCTCATGAAATTCAAATTGAGAAATATTCAATAGCCAGTCACCTCATACACACTTCTCAAGAATTTCAATTCTTTTCAACCATTCAGACATATTCATCACACCAAAATAGGGGAATATCAGGTCAAGTATTCAGAATTAATACCTATCATCAGAACAACATCACCAAGTGCCATAAGCTACTGCAGAGATTTTAGAGATTTCCTATCAAGTTGTTAGGCACAATGGTTGATCCAAAAATTACATAACAATATCATGATCAATTTAGATATAGCAATAGGCATGAGGAGCATTTCCAGAAAGATGAGTTGGATTCACAATTCAAAATCATTCATTCAAAAACAAACTCCCCATTTCTATGTGCATAAATTTCACATTTGACATTTTCTGAAAATCATGCATCCTATGACCTATATGAACACGTGACTCATGGTACCGGGTGGAGGCACATTCTCACCCATGGTTATAGATTTCAGACAGGAATGAATTGCCCTTCCTCAAGTCACCATTTGATATATCATGTAGTCATGCAATGATGAACAAATAGATGCAATGCAAACTCATAAGAAAATTATATTTTTCTTGATTTTCATGAATTGAAATTTAGTCAAAACAAATTTTAGTTTTTCAAAAAAAATTTAAAAATTTATTTTCAAAACTTGTGCCTTGAGCAGCCATTAGTTTTCAAGCCTTCCACATGGCCTCAAGGCATCCCTACAATAAAGTTCTCATTTGACAGTTTTAGGTACCCAAACCTTCTTGGGTCCCAGATGGTTAACACAAGCACTCAATTTTCATAAGGCATTCAAATCATCAATTTTCATTAATGAACAATCATGCATAGTATGCCCTAATTCACCACAGTAATGACAACAACCAAAAGATCTCACAGTTTTCTTGTATGCATAAGCATTGAATTTCTGTGATTTAACAAAAGTGTTTTTATTTTCAACATGGAAAATTTTCTTTTTCGTAGCATGATTGTTGTCATTTTCCTTTTAAAAGCAAAATTTCATCAAGTGACCATATTTCCTACAATAATAGCAATGCAATGGTGGAACTCTATTATATGGTCATTTTGCATGAACATAGGATTTTTTAAATTCATTACTTCTTTTCTAAAACTTCTTTAATTCTTTGAACCCATCTCTCTTGCATGCATTTAATTCATCTGATTTCATAACAAATCATTCATTCATCATGTGTCCATACATGCCACAATAGAAACATGACACACTCCTTTTTCTTTTTGAAACAAGTTCATTTCAGCATGCTTTTGAGTCACCCTTTTTCATGACAAAGTAATCATTCACCACATGACCATGTTTACCACAATAAAAATAAGAAGGAATTTTGTTGGAAACATGGTGTTTAACATTGTGCTTCCTAGCATGGAGATTTGTACATGCAGAATTATTTTTCAACTTTGAGTCTTGGTTCAATTTCTACTTAACATGATACTTTTGAGTTTTCTTAGCATGCTGAACATGTGAGCATTTGAAGTACTAGCTACATCTGAACTCGAGGCAAAAGATGTATACAATTTATTTTTAATTTTTTTTTGTTCACCAGATTATAGCCTAGCCCTTCCTTTTGAAAATTAACCTTTGTCCCCAAAATTTTATCGAGATTTTCTTTCCCTTCGATAAATTTAGACAAAGAAGTGTTCAAATCATTGATTTCATTTTCAAGAGATGCAATGCGTAATTCATAGCTAGCTATCTCATGTTCACTGCAAACAACACATTCATTCAATACTCTATTTGCAGTTTTATAACTTTCAAGTTCTTATTCTAGCACATGCACTCTTTCACATTCATCAACATTGACAGTTACGAATTTTCCTTTTTCAAAAGCAAGCAACTTTTCAGACAATGTTGTATTCAAATGTTTCAGCTTTTCATTTTCTTCTCTCATACAAGAAATGATTTCTTCATGTTTTTTTATATCAATCAAAAGAGATTAATTTTCAGTTTTGAGTTCTAAGCATTTATCACATGAAGAATTTTCAAGATTTTTTAATCTACCTTGAAGCAAAGAAGTCTAAATCAATAGAGCATCGTTTTCCTTTTTAAGTTCTTCTTTTTCATTTTTCAAACATGAAAGGGTTTCTTTAAGCATATCGACATCAGATATGAAAGATTCATTCAAACTTTCAAGTTCAGAACATTTAGCACAAGGAACGTTTTCATGCAAGGAGTTTTCAGTTTTCTTTTTAAGTTTTCTATTTTCAGATTTAACCTCTTTATATTTTTCAAGCAATTCATCATACAAATCCATAAGTTCTTCGAAAGAAACTTCTTCACCTTTCGAGTCTAGCTCGGAGCTTTCCTTGCTTGTTGTATCGTGCTTGTCAGCCATCAAGCACTCTCTATCCTTCTTTCCTTTGTAGTTCTCGATCAAGCATTTCAATATCTCCCTGGCCGTCCTGCATGAGGAAACAAGTGGAAATTTGTGAAGATCAATTGAACTTCTAAAAATATGTAAAAGCTTAGAGTTGTCTTTGTATCTCTTCACATGTTCGATAGTCCACTTAGACTCATCACTAGGTAACCCATATGAATCATGCTTAACTAAATCCAAGAGTTTGGGATCAATGGTTTTAACATAGCGACTCACGTGCCGAAGCCATTCATTGAAATTTGAACCATTAAAACAAGGAGGAGGAGAAGACAAACAAGTATTAGACATGATGCAAATAAAGAAGCTCGTCGAGGGATCTCTCTGAAGATCATTAGATCTTGAAATAGCAGAGCCTTGCTCTGATACCACTTGTTGGTCTCGGGATAGGCGGGCGGACAAGAAGGGGGGTTGAATTATCTCCCACACTAGATGGCAAATTAAAACACTACGCAGCGAAATTGACAACTTTTAACGAGATTGAAGAATTAACTAAACAGGGTAACTAAATTTTCTCAATCTCTCCGTTCCCACACGATCACACAAATGGATATAACAAGCAAACCACACAATCACACAGTGCAAAGGGGATTTTTAAGGTGGTTCGGGACCACGACGGGCTCCCTACGTCCACCCCTTACCAAACCGGTAAGGTTTCACTCGGGGATAAATCCCCAACACGAAGGCGACGCTCCAAACACACACGGGGACACGCCCCAACACACACACACACGGAGACGGAGTCTCCCTCACGATCTGACCATGGATCAAAACACACACACACACACACGCTACAACAACCGTAGCACAATGAATCCACAACCGTACGCAGACGGTCACACACACAGTGTATTTTCAGGTTCGGAAATAAACATAAATATTCAATCATGCTCAAACCTAAATAAAACTCATGGCAAACATCACAAATAGACAGGGATAGGATGTAGAAGATGTTCCCCCTTTGATTTCCAAAGCCAATGGATGTTGATGCTTGACTCCCGGATCAGATGATGGAGATTCTTGCGTCCTCTCGATCCTCTCTTCAATCCGCTGCCCTTTCTATTCTTCCTCGAACTCCAAAAACTAGATAGAGGAGATGAAATCTCCCTCTCTTCTTTCCCTTTTCTTCCTTTATCCTTTCTTCACCTTCAAGATAAGAAACTATGAGCTCAAATATGGAGTTCTCACCCAAATTCGTAGGTCACATATGAGTATATATAAGAGACATGTAAAGACTCATATACCCATCACAAAACCCTTAGAAAACCCCTCTAAGATATGTATAATAACCCTAGGGATAAATGGGTAAAAGTAGGGCACAAATGGGTTAGGTTTAGATGGGTTTCGGATCCTCGTATTTGGGTATATGCCGTATTCGGTCTACCTAAACATTGGGTTGGTCGACCTAACTTTTAAAAGAAAATTTTCAGGCAGCACTGCCAATTTTGGTCTACCTAAACTTTCTGGTCGGTCGACCTAACTCTACAGGGTGACCAATTTGTAAAGTTCAGTCCAATAACTAAAACTCCGGTGAAAGATTGAAATGGTTAGTTAATGAAAACAATCGACCAAGTGTTCCTTGGTATTAAACAATGCAGAAACACATACCAACCATATTCTTTCAAGATTAAAAACTTCAAAAGAAAACTTACCATTTTTCTCCCAAAAACATACACATGCAAAGTGCCAAGTTCTCACCATGATTTATGATACCTTTGCATATGGGATTGACATTACTTTTTTTAATCTGCATAATAGAGTAAATGAAGTTAAAACCATGCAAGTTCATCCACTTCGATGCCTTCTAACATTTAATTAATGTCAAATCACATCCTAACCACTTTCCATCAAGATTCACATGAAAATAATAAGACTCTAGCTCAAGGGTCCTATCAACACATCCATGAACATATGAATGAAAATATGCAAGCTTATTAGTTCCACACTCCATCATCAAGATTATGTTGGGTTCGGTGCTAGTATTCAGAGGGGGGGTGAATGAATATAACCCGTTTAAAAAAAACTTTCACCCAATATAAAATTTCGCTCAATTAGAATTTTGCTCACTCAACAGATTAAACACTTAGAACAAAATCTGATCAAGTTATCTAATGAACCTGTGATCAAACACTTGGAGAGCCCCTATGCACACATCTAGCGGAAGCAAACAGATAGAAACATCAAACCACTGCACAAGGGGTTTTTAGGTGGTTCGATCCAGCAGACCTACATCCACCCCACACTCAACCCGAGTGTGGCTTCACTAACAGCTGGGCAACACAGCTTGCCAACAACCGCTGGGCAACACAGCTTGCCGACCAGTGGAATACACCACTGCAACCGCTGGGGATTACAGCTTACCCGTCCAGTGGAAACCTCCACTGCCCGCTGAGCAACACAGCTTGCTGTCCAGTCGAATCCTCCACTGCAAACCGCTGGGCAATACAGCTTAGCCGTCCAGAGGCAGCACCTCTGCAATCTGCTGACAAACAGCTTGACAAAGAAATGTAAAATAGAAAACAAAAGATAGAACAAGACAGCAACGGAAAGCTGAAACAATCAAGCATAAAATATAGCTCTAACAATGAGCAACTTCAGATCTGGTTTTGAACCAAAGATCTGAGGAACGAACTCCTTCTCACTCTCTCTCTCTTCTTCTTCTTTTCACACTCTTCTCGAGCTCTCTGCCTCTCTTCTTCTCTCAGACCAGATCTCCCTCGATCTCACTCTCTTTCTTCACTCTTTCTCTTTCTCTTTTCCTCTTCTTCGCTTCTGCTCTCTATCTGGATCGTGGCTCTCTGTGTAGACTTTTCTTCTCGCCAACTCAATCTCTCTTCATCTGTGGACGAAGACCTCCTTTTATAACAGCAGCTAGTAGGAGGGCAGCATTGGGCGCGTATGGCTTCCACATTTCCCACCCAGAACTTTTGGCCACATGTCAGCTTTCTGTCAGTCCTTCAACCTCGGATCACGTGCCCTCCTTAAGCTTCACGATCAAAGCACCTGTTAAACAGAGTATCGGATAAGTCATCAGTTTAAAGAACAGCTCTGTATAGACTTATCAGAAGAACAACATTTTAGAAGAAACCTGGACGAGGTTAGAACGAAACAACACGAAGATGTAGACACGCCAAAATTGACGCTTTGTTGATTAAATCTCATGTCACTATGTTGACGCCCCAAAGTGAATTTCAATATTTCCATAATATTAAGTTTTTCTATTTTTTTGTGGGTTTTCCGTTGCATTTGTTGCATTTTTTTGTTATTCACGACCTGAAGTAGGGCGCGTTTTAAATAACGACCTTGTCCAGGGCGTTTTTCAAAGAAAGGATGACCATGGGTCAGGGCGTCAATTCCTGGAAATATCATTTTTCAAAAATTAAGCGAAATAAGATGCATTTTATGAGTAACGTCCTTCCTCAGGGCGTGTTTTTAAGAAAAGCCTTGATCTAAGGCGTCTTTCAACTTTTTTAAATGAAGAAGGGTTTTATTGCCAAAATTAAATTAAGGAAGAAACGCCCTGGTCTGGGTCGTGTTTTATGAAACACCTTTTGGGCCGGTCGTCAATTCTTGAATTGACGCCCTGTTGTAAGGCGTGTTTCACCTCCAAGCCCTTCTTTCTTCTGCATTTCCCTCCCAGAGTCCTACTTTGTTTGGTGTTATTGCTCGATCGGGCTCTTGCCTTTTGATAACCATTGCCATGGTTATCTCTTGCCCGTGTTTATCTTCGGATCTGAACCTTATTTAAAGGATTCATGGTCGATCCTTTGAGAGGTTCCCAACGAAGCTTACCCACACCCACAGAGCTTTCCCAAAGTTTACCCGAGGACGAGCGCTTCTTCCTAGTGCCATCTGCTTCCTCGTCTTCCCTGTTCTGATTGCCCCTCTACTGTTATCAAGGGACAGCAGGGTGCTTTGTGGGTCTTGTTTTGTTTCCGTGTGTCTTTAGTCATATCGTCGCATCACTAGCATCAGGTTTTATCATATCATATATTTCCCTTCCCTAGCTTTCTCTCTAGGGGTTTTTAAAAACCAAAAACAAGGTGCGCATGTGCCTTTCTTCCTTTCCTTATTACACGTCTTATTTGGGCTGGTACTACTGCACTTGGCTGATCTATCTTTTTGTTTGTTTTACTGTCTGTCTTGCAAGGTAATCAAAGAGAAAACCCTTCTCTTCGGCCGGCCGATTGAAGAAGGAGGAAAGAATTCACACAATCCCGCGTTTTCATTCTTACCAGGTATTTGCGATCTCTCCCTATTAATATTGAGGTAACCCCTCTGGCGATCACATCTCCACTCTTGCACCACGTGCATGCTTTTTCCCTTTATTTAGTTTTGTTTTCATCATGATTCTTACTGCATGTGATTGATATTTTATCATTATTTTGTGTGTGGAAGATTTTATGCACATCCACAAATTGGCGATCACGGTGGGACTCTAACTAATTTCTTTTTGATTACCATCTCCTTTGGCACCCTCGTGTGCCCTTTCCCCATTGGCACCCACGTGTGCCCTTTCCCCTTGGTACCCTCGGTACCCTTTCCTTTGTGCCCCTCGGGCACCCTCCACCCTTCACTGTGCACTCTGCACACTCCGGGATCAGCCAGTTTGTGTTTGCATATCTCCCCTAATTAACGCCTTCCACGAGGGCGTGTTTTGATTTCACGCGCTTCGCAAGGGCGTGTTTTAGTTGATTAACGCCTGCTCCAGTGGGCGTCTTTTGCATATCTCATGTTGCTTTATCGCTTAATTATTTTATCTGAGAATTCACGCCCCACCCTAGGGCGTGCCATTTCTTTTTAGCGCCTGCCATCAGGGCGTTTCATTCATTTTTCCTGCCTTATTCATACTATCTTGCACTGTCTGAGAAGTCACGCCCCCATCCAGGACGTTTTATTGCGTATTGACGCCTGTCGTTGGGGCGTGTCTTATTCATTTGACGCCCTCCGGTGGAGGCGTCCTTTCATGACAGCGCCTAACTCCAAGGCGTGATTTTCTTCTCCCTGTGAGCCCCTCACAGAGTTTCACGACAGCCACGCTGCCATTTCTTGTTTTGGTAGCGACCTTTCCCAGGTCGTGTTTTTCCCCCTGCTTTGGTAACGGCCTGTTCCAGGTCATGTCCTTCCTGAGTTTCCACAGCACGCTGCTTACTGCCTTATTTGCGATTCACTGCTTGTCATATTGATCTGTCTTGATATATTGCTGTGATTTACATTGGCTTCATTTTACTTGTGGTTTTTTTTTTTGGTTGAGAGACCTCCTCTCTCTAGCCTAGGATTCCACACACCTTTCTTGGAATCGGGACAACCCTCCATTGAGCATTCCGTCTCTTTGGACCAGAAATCCTTTTTCCAAGACCTCCATAAGTCCCCGCACCTGTGGATTCCCTCACGGACGCCGGGCTGGTTGTACCCTCGAAGTACCCGGAGTTTAGATATCCTATTCGTTGGTGAAGAGAGAGAAAACCTAGTTGACCCGGAGGTCACACTTGGATCAAAATAGGTTTCATTTGGCAAAAGAGTGAACTATTCACAAATAATCCACTTTAATCTCAAACATCCAAACATTAAAATCTTCCGTGCTTTCCAACATTGTTTGCATAACTTGGTTGGGTTGATTTGGTTGAATTGGTTTGATTAAAGTGCCTTTTTTTTGTGGTAATTCCTTCATTAAACATCCTCTCTCTTAAGAATGAAACTCCGTTCAGGTAAAATCATCAACATGTCGGGCAACGGGTACTCTTATGATGATGAGGATGAGAATGTATTTGGTCAATATGGTGACCCTTTCCAAGATTCAGTTTATTATGAGGGAAACTATCTCCCTCCTCATCCTCATTACTCACAAATTCATGTGGTTGATACCACTATTCATGAGGCGGACCCTTCGTCTCAAGTTCCATCTTCCAACACTTCGGGGAACCCTTCCCCATCCATTAATGTCACAGATTTGATCCAAGCTATCTCCCAGTTGGATGACTCCCAGCGGCAAGCCATTCAAGCTGCCTTGAAGGGGAAATCCGTCCCTTCGTCTTCCTCTAATCGCCCTCCGGCCGTGAGTGGCCATCAGATTGTTAATGACCAGGCGGTCTTGCATCCCCCCTCCTCTCGTCCACAAACGCCTACTGCGGCCATGCCGACCCAGCAGGCGAGCTATTCAGCGGTTAGGCATCAATCTTCCCAACCTCCTCGGATTCTACGAACGCCTATACCGCATTCTTTTGTTCAGAATCAGGCCCCGGTCGAGCCCGATACCAACACTCTCTTGCTTCAGAAGCTGGCCAGCATGGAGGAGCACCTCAAGAAGGTTACAGCAACTAAGAATGCTCCAGAAATTTCTCTTCCTACGTTGCCGGTGTTCCATTTACCACCTTCTGAAATGCTGAATTTTCGGCGATATAATGGGACGGGCAACCCATTCATTCATTTAAAGGATTTCCGATATGAGACTTCCTTCTGGCAAGACAATAAGGCCTCCCTGGCCTACTTATTCAGGAGATCTCTTGAGGGGCCAGCCCTCGAATGGTTTTATTCTCTGGAGCCAGCTGATGCCGGCGATTTTGATGTTATTCAAAGAAAATTCTTGCAAAAGTACAGAGACCGGGTGGGACCTTCCCTTTCTGTTACAGATCTAGTCGCTGAGAAAATGAAGCCCGAGGAGGACTTCATCGTATTTGCTGATAGGTGGCGGTCTATGGCCGAGAAATTAAAGGACACTTTGTCGGAACAGGAGCAAGTGAAAATGGTTATTTCTAATGCAACTCCTCAATTCCGGCATATTTTGGCCATGAATCGGCTGACAACTATGGAAGAGCTCTATGAAAGAGCTCATTATATACAAACGCAAATGAAGGACTCGCCCATCATGGGCATGTTTGAGCCGAAGCCTCGGCTATTTAAAAAGAATACAAATGTCAACAGCGGGCCCACGACTGAGGGCACTGTCACAAATGAGCAGGTTGGCGTAGTTGGCCACCCCCACCACCAATCAAACCCACGACCTCCGCCACCTCCACAGCAAAACCCCCATTTTGCCTCCGCTCCACAACACCACTTCGCACCCCAACCTTCTTTTGCTCCATCACCAAGCCAAGCGCCCCGCACCGACCCTTCAGCACCACCACAATACCATCAAGTCCCTCCGCCTACCAACTATGGCCAACAACAACGGAGACCACCGCTTGGCCCCAAGAGGGCCCATTATCCGCCGCTCCCAGAGAGTCTCCCTGATATTTTTAATGCTTTGATGGCCGCCAACCTGCTCGTCCTACCAAAAGAAAGAACGGTGTGGCCCGCCAATGTTGACACATCCCGTTACTGTGCTTTTCACCGCGCCCCTGGTCACAACCTTGATCGTTGTTTCCACTTCAAAGATCATATTTATGATTTGAATGACCAGGGTGGCATTAATTGGGATGAAATGAGGTAATTCATCGCCACCATGAAAGAAAGAAGGCCTCCTCGACAACAGCAAAATCAGCAACAACAGCAGCCAGCTCCGCAGCAAGTTCAGCCACAGCAAGCTCCAGCACCCCAGCAGGATATGGGGATCGTCCGTAATCCATTGCCGGAGCACGCTCCTAATCAACACGTGAACCCTATCACGTCTCTCTACGAGGTGGAGAGAGGGCAGGGATGGCATGAATAAAACGCCTCTGTCGGGGCATTTCACCATGATCCAACTCAAAATCAAACTCCGCACCTTTTACGCACCCCTCCTTCTTCTTCTGTCAATCTTCAATCAGGACGTTCTCTTTTACGCCCCGTCAACCCATCTACCCCCACCAATTCCACGGCCTTGCCGGCTCGCTCTCTTCTTACCCGCTTGCCACCACCGCAACCTGCCACTTCTTCATCCATCACCAATCCCACACCCGCGCCGTCCAGGTCGCTCTTGCTTCGCTCACCGTCGGCACCGGCAACACCCGCCACCACTACTCCCCCACCGGCAAGGGTACCTCCACCATCAGTGCAACCACCTTTTGTGCCCCGATCTCTCCTTATTCCACCACCCACTAACGCTCCTCGCATTCGGGTATCCCTCTCTTCTCCCACGCCTCCTGCGCGGGCGTCTTCGTCAAATACTTCTCCCATGCCTCCCGCGGGGGCATCTTTGTTAAACACCACTACCGTGCCTCCTACGGGGGCATCCTTTTCATTGAATTCCCCTTTGATTTCCCCCAGTAGGGTCTCTGCTACCAACATTCTTCTTCTTCTTCCAACCCTACTCCTATTTCTGCCCCGACAGAGGCGCGTCAAGGCGTGGCGCCGCTCCGCAGTGGACGGATATTCCACCGTATTTTCCCACAGAGAGAGCTAGAGCCCGTGCAGGGGCCGCAAGAGCAGGAACAGGAACAAGAATCAGTGCCAGGGACTCAGTATGATCTGTTAAAGCACTTGGAACGCACTCCCGCCAGGATTTCTATTCTTGAATTGATCAAACGGTCCACCACTCATCAGTTGGATTTAAAGGAATATTTGCAGAAGGTCATGGTCAACGAAGACATTCCGGTCGAGCAAATAGTTACAGTCTTGACACCTGCTAGCAGTCAGCCGGCAATCACCTTCCATGAGCATGAACTAGCACCTCTTCAGGCAAGAAAATATGCTCTTTGTATCACAGTCGACATCAACAAAGTGGCTGTCAAGCAGTGTTTGGTGGATACTGGGGCATCCATCAATGTTTTACCACCGAGCACTTTAAAGCTGTGCGGCATTCCGGAAGATCAAATTCGGCCATCCACTATAACGGTCACTGCCTATGATAATACCAAGAAGCCTCCTCTAGGCATGATCACTTTAAAAGTAAGTTTGGGTCCAGCTTCCATAACAGCAGATTTTCACATCTTGGACATGGATCCAACATTTAACGGCATTCTGGGCCGCCCCTACATACAGCAGCTTGATGCGGTGCCATCTACAAATCATCAGTGTATTAAATTCCCCCACAAGGGCCGCATTATCAAGGTGACCAGTATGCCGATCCTGCCAGAGGAAGATATTCATGCAGCTTCATCAGTTCCTTCCATTTGGCCAGCCAACAAGCCACTTTTGTCTGTGCTGGACGTCCCTCGTCCGCAACCGAGGCCGTCTGAGACCGTCACCACAGTTGCTATGACGCCCCTACCTTCCAAGGGGAAGAAGAAAAAGAATATGATTAACACCCCTGGTTGGAACATTCTGTTGAAAATGGGGTATCAAGACGGCAAGGGCCTGGGCGCCAATTGTTAGGGCAGGATTAGGCCCATTAAGCCGCAGAAATTGCTTGTACGAGGCGGCTTGGGCTATAAAGGGCCCGGTAAAAATGAAGAAGAGCCATGGGCTTTTATGACTTCTACTTTAAAGCCAGATCGCCAGCCACTCACCTGGACATTGAAGACACATTTTGTCACGGGTGGCATTCATAATGATGAGCAGACGACTATGATTACTTCATTGCTGGATTGTCAGGATGTTCACGCCAGACAGTTTGCTCGTCATATTGCACCACTGGCTACCTACAAGGCCCTGGAGTCTTTAAGGCCGGACAAAAGAAGGAAAATGGACGATCCGGAATGTGATTGGTACAGGTGGTTCGACCTGAATGACATCACTATTTCTTTAAGCCGCCTGTTCATGCCGACAGATCCGGAATGGCTTGCACTGATTCAAGAACTGATTGAGATGCCAGCTGTGATTGCAAACAAAAGGCAGTCGCTAAGTGACTTTACAGATACAGGGGAGCCAGATGTCCCTTTTGAAGAAGGTTTTACCGTGGATAGGCTGTGGGCCGGCCTCTTTTCCCTCACTTCTGTGCATCCATCTTTGCTGGCTTCTTTATATTCCCGTTGGTTTGGTCACGTGCCACGACCACCACCGATCATAATCAACTTGTCTCCCGATTCAATTCAGATTTCCCTCCCGATTCATCCTTCGCTCCGCGAGCGATTTTCCACACTCTCCATCTCACCCCCGCGTGGGCCATCACTAATTGAAGCTTTCTCTGATCTTACAATTTCCACTCACCCTGCTATTCTCCCTTCACATTGCTTTCTACTTGGAAAAGAAAATAAAAATGAAGAAAAAGATAAAAATGAAAAAAAAAACGCCAATTTTCCAACTTTCCAATCCTCCATTTCTATTGAGGAGACCTCCTATCTTTCTCCCGAGTGCGTCCCGACCCAGGGGCCGCTCTTCCAAGATTCCTTGGTAAGTCTTTTCTCCCCCTCCGGTGAGGGGTCCTCCTCTGTATCACCTCCTGTATCCACTTTTTCACCTCCTTCTTTCCTTTCTAATCAGCCTAGTTGCTCTTCTTCTTCGTCTTCCTCTTCTTCTTTTAATAAAATTCATGGGGTAGATTCACACAAGAAGGCCAAGGGTAAGCAGATTCCTCGCAGATTTTTGTTGGAATTGGCCATCAGATGCCAAGCTTGTTTAGCTCTCCCGGAGTTTGTGGAAGATCCAATTATCCTGCCAGAGTTAGAATATGAAGATGTTGTTGCTTCTTATGAGGGTTTGGGCGTTTATGAAATTATGAATGATGAAGACCCTATTGAAGAGGGGGATGAAAATTATGAAGAATATGAGGACGAGGCTGATGCTTTTGCTAGTGGAATGAGAAGATTCGACGAACCATCAGCCTCCGTAGAAGAACCTACCAAAGAAATTAATCTGGGCACCGAGGAAGACCCTAGGATTGTCCTCATTAGCAAAAAATTGCCGCCCTCCGAAGAGGAGGCGCTCATTTTAGTTCTTCAAGAATACAAGGACACGTTTGCATGGAGTTATGAAGATATGCCGGGATTAGACCCTGCGCTCGTTGAACATCATCTTATACTTAAGCCAGGGTATGTCCCGGTCAAACAACGATTGAGGCGTTTCCACCCTAATATGGCCTTAAAAATGAAGGAAGAGGTCGATAAACTCCATAAGGCTAGATTTGTTAGAGTCATCCTTTATCCCAATTGGGTGGCTAACATCGTCCCGGTTATGAAGAAAGATGGAAAAGTTCGGATTTGCATAGATTTCTGGGACCTCAACCGGGCGTGTCCTAAGGATGACTTCCCCCTCCCTCATATTGATGTGTTGATTGATAACACGGCAGGATTTGAGACTCTTTCTTTCATGGATGGCTTTTCAGGCTATAATCAGATTCGTCTGGCTGAAGAAGATCAAGAGAAAACTTCATTCACTACACCATGGGGCACATATTGTTATGCGGTCATGCCCTTTGGACTTAAGAATGCTGGAGCCACTTATCAAAGGGCTATGATGGCAATTTTTCATGACATGATTCATATTTATATTGAGGTGTATGTGGATGACCTGGTTGTAAAATCAAGGACAAGGATTGAGCATCCTGGGGTTCTGGCTAAGGTTTTGCAGAGATCCCGAGAATATCAATTGAAAATGAACCCCAAGAAGTGCGTATTTGGCATTTCTTCAGGGAAATTGCTTGGTTTCATTGTTAGCAAGAGGGGAATTGAAGTTGATCCCAACAAGGCAAAGGCCATCAGAGATATGCCTCCTCCCAGGAATTTGAAGGAAGTTCGAGGATTAATCGGGAGGTTGCAATTCATTCGCCGCTTCGTCTCCCAGCACTCGCAGAGGTGTAGGCCGTTCTACGAGCATACTAAGCCGGGAGTCAAGTTTAATTGGGATGACAAATGTCAGGCAGCCTTTGACGGATTAAAGGATTATTTGGCCAATCCTCCTGTCCTGAGGCCGCCAATTCCAGGCAAACCACTTGTTCTTTATGTTTCTGTCCTGGTTGACTCTGTAGGCGCTGTCTTAGCTCAAGTGGATGAGGAAGGTAAGGAGAGTGCAGCATACTACTTGTCTAAACTTCTTAACCCCTGTGAGCAGAGGTACTCAGCCATGGAGAAGACTTGTGCAGCTTTGGTTTGGGTAGTTCAGAAATTAAAACACTATTTCCTAGCTCACGAGGTTCACCTCATTGCACGCATGAACCCAATTAAATTCCTCCTTGAAAAATCTGTCCTCACTGATCGATTAACACGCTGGCAAAGCTTCCTTTCTCAATTTGACATCACTTACATTCAGCAAAAAGCTATCAAAGGTTATGCCATTGCCGAACATCTTGCTCACCACCCTCTCCCCCGCTTTGATCCTGTCAATTCAGAGTTCCCAGATGAAGAATTAATGTCCGTTAATCAACCCCACGATCCTATGTGGACATTACATTTTGATGGAGCTCTTAATTCTCAAGGAAGAGGGATCGGCATGGTTCTTTTAACACCTGAAGGGGTCACCATTCCATTTGCTGCTCGGCTCACTTTTCCCGTCACCAATAACATAGCCGAGTATGAAGCTCTTTTGGCCGGTCTTCAAACCGCTCATCAATATGGTGTCACTCATTTACGAATTGTCGGTGACAGTCAGCTTATTCTGCGTCAGGTGTTGGTCAAGTGCCGCACTATCAATCCTAAGCTCAAGCCCTACCAGGAACTCGCTTCAGCTTATGCCAAACTCTTCACTAAATTGATCTTCGTTCATGTCCCGCGTAGCCAGAACATCTTGGCTGACGCACTTGCTTCTTTAGCTTCCGCTTTAGTCTTCCCTCCTGAGCGTGATTTTCATGTCCCCCTGATTCATCAGCGTGATACTCTAGCTATTAAGGATCGTGCTTTTCTCGATATTAGGGATCATGTGCTTGAGAAAGTTAGACGGAAAGAAGCTCTTGAAGGCAAGGAAGTCATGCTATTGGATTGGCAAGAAGAGTTGGCTGACGAAGAAAAGCCGTGGTATTATGAGATTGCCAGATACTATAATGATCAGTCCTATCCTGAGGAAGCCACTGTAGAAGAAAAGAAAGCAATCAGAAGAGTGGCTCAGCGTTATGTTTTGGTTGGAGGTGTGCTCTACAGAAGAGGGCTCACCGGTGTTTTATTAAGATGCCTCGATGATGATGAATCTTGGAAAGTTGTGGAAGAGGCGCATTCAGGAGTGTGTGGTGGTCATGTGAATAGCCAGATGCTAGCTAAGAAGATTCTTAGACTAGGTTTCTATTGGCCCACTCTAGAAGAGGATTGTTCTATCTATGTTCGAAGGTGTGTTAAGTGCCAACTGCATGCCGACAATATTCATTCTCCTGCTTCTTCACTCCATCCTACGTCCTCCCCATGGTCTTTTTCCATGTGGGCTTTTGACATCATTGGACCTCTTGGTGACTCGAATCTCCTCACGAAGCAAAAGTCGTTCATCCTGACGGCAACGGAGTACTTCACCAAGTGGGCGGAAGCAGAAGCTTACGTGGAAATTAAAGCGTCAACCGTCTGCAAATTTATCATGAAGAACATCATCACGAGGTTCGGGATCCCGAATACCATCGTCACCGACAATGGACCTCAATTTATCTCTCAAGATCTCAAGGATCTCTGCAACAGGTACAACATTGCATTGCATCATTCTTCTCCCTATTATCCGCAGGGCAATGGCCAAGCAGAGGCCACTAATAAAACCTTGATCAAAATTGTTAAGAAGACGTGTGAGGCTAATAAATTTGCAGACTGGCCAGACAAGCTGGTTGAAGCTCTTTGGGCCTACCGCACTTCCATTCGAACTCCCACTGGGTAAACTCCTTTCGCCCTTACTTATGGAATGGAGGCAGTAGTCCCTTATGAGATTCTTATTCCCTCTCTGCGAGTACAATTGGACAAGGAGCTCTCTATTGTTGAGCATCGTGATTCACTCCTTGCCCAGTTGGAACTCCTTGACGAGAAGCGTCTGGTCGCCGCTGAGCATGTGCGCGTTTATCAAAACAGGCTCTCACGTTTTTACCAAAAGAAGGTAATTGAGAGAAAATTTAAGGTCGGTGAAATGGTAATCAAAAGAATTTTTGTAAAACCCGGTGGCCCTCGTTCAAAGCTCCAACCAAATTGGGAAGGGCCGTTCGTCATAAAAAACGTTTATCCTGGCAATGCTTATAAACTGGTTAATGCTGAAGGAAAGGAATTGACTCACCCATGGAATGGTTTGTACATCAAGAAATATTACCCCTGAACAAAAATCCAAACAAAAATTGAAAACTTCATAAAAATCCAAAGAAAGTAGAAATCTCCCAAATAATCCAAAAAAAATCGAATATTTTCAAAATCAAAACAAAAAAGTTTTCTTTCATGGTTTTCCTTTTGGGTTGACATGGCATACAAGGGTCCACGGTCCGAAAGGTCAAAATTCAGAATCCATTCATCAGTCTTGCTAATTTAAAATGGGAGTTGACCCCGCACACACTACACACTTTACTCTTGAGCTCAAGCAGTGCAAAATCTGATGGAAAGTCGAAACCGGACTAAAGGCGAAAGACGATATCCATTCTTTTCTTCTTCGGCCCACAAGGGAGGAAGGGAGGTCTCGAGGTAGACACGCCAAGCCTATCCGACGCCCTAGTAGGAGGAAGTCAGGGCCCAAAAGGGAACAAATGCCACAAAAAGCCCAAGTACAATTACGCTGTTCATCAATGCAAATCAATTCCAAAGTGAAAGTCAAATGGTGAAAAGAAAAGCATGTCAAGAGGGCAAAGTCCCCGCAAGGAAAACCTTGGGCGTATGCATGCAATATGAAAAGAGGCAAAAGGCAACAAAACGTCCCTACGCCAAAGACCGAACCCCAACAGGCATAGGGTAGGGGAGGTAGCTTTGCCTCAGGCATCTCTGAATCTTGTGGGCTTCCTTATATCTTCTCTTTTATTTTTGGAAAAGTCATGAACCAGCAGAATGGTCGAGACAAACCGAAGAGAATGCACTGCACGAAATCTTGTGTATAAGTTTAATTATATGCACGCCAATCCCCCTTTTAATTATTCAAGAAAGGTTAATGGATCTTAGATGATGACCAAGTAGGGCCCACCACCTTAATGGCTTTATCAGCCCAATTTGGGAAGAATAAAATTAACGCCTTTGTTCAAGGCGCGTTCATATTAATTCACGCCTCGCTTAAAGTCGTGTTTTCAACAAAATTCAAAAATCTTTTCAAATTCACGCCGCCTCCGAAGGCGTCTTTTACTAGAGTAACGACCTAATCTAAGGCGTGTTTTTCAGAAAATCCCCAAAAAAATATAGATAATGAAAAGAACAAAAATGAATTCTTCATGTTGCATGAATTGCACTCTTGCCTGGACATCTTTTAATTATTGTTTGCATATGTGTGATTGCATGAGGCATCTCCCAGTTTTGGTTATTTCATTTTGCCTTATTTAATTAAAGGCTTGGCCCCTTGACCCATTATTAAGGTCAGAATATTGACACCCCTTGCTCACCGGGCAAGGGGCCAAGTCGAACAGATGAATTAACATGTTTGTTCAAGGGAAAACCGCAGCTGCAGATACAGGGCAAAGTAAAGCAAACACGAGGAACGTGGAAAGAAAAAGTACACAAACACAAGTCCACAACCACACAAGTGCTCAGGTAACAAAAGCTCAAATCTCATATATATATATATATATATATATATATATATATATCATCATGTCTATCATGTACAGGTGTGAGGGTGGAGGAGTACAAGTACAAAACTCTCAGCTCTCGCCTCCACCCTCCTCTACTCTCCTGCTCTCAACCTCCTCCTCACCGTCCCGAGCTGGCGCTGGTGGAGGAGGCATAGGCCCCCGTGAAGAAGCCGGAACCCGAACGTGTCCCCCTGCCTCGCTCCTCTCTCGGAGGGAAGAACCCGCCACGAAGGTGGAGCTGGTGAAGGAGTACCCCGCAGCCCGTGCTCGCTCACGGCCTCGCTGCAACCACTCCTCGGACACTCGCAGCCGCTCCTGGGAAAGGATCAACTGGGTCCTCGAGTCCGCCAGCTCACGCTCCCGTGCCGCCAGCTGCTCCTGGAACCGGGCACGCTCCGCCTGGTGCTCCTCCCGCTCACGAGCCCGCTCCTCGCGCTCCCGAGCACGCTCTCTCCTCTCCAGCTCCAGGGCAACTCGCAGCTCGGCCACGTCCTGAGGCAGCTCACTGCGTCGCCTCAGGGTCCTCTGAAGCTCTACGATCTGCTGATCGCGGATCGACAACTCGGTACGTGCCGCCTGTAGCTGAGCAGCCTGCAAACAGGTAAACAAATCATCAGTTCCACAGTTCAATAATTCATGAAATGAAATAACAACATGTGGCTGAAGGTAGATCACGCACCTGAGAGTTCGTCATGCGGAAGCCCTCATCCACACAGGTCATGGCTGCTCGGAGCTCCTCGGCCTGCAAAACAAATTTCATCAGTGCACAATTTATATCTAATCATTATTTGAATGAGGTTTTGAGTTCAGAATTTACCCGTGAAGCAAGGTCGCGCTCCGCCGCCTCGGCTCGCGCTATCGCGCTGGCCAGCTGCTCTGTTAGTGCAGTCACCTCTGCACTAGGGCCCCTCGAGCTGGAGGCCTCCCCCGGATCTCTCCTCACTGCTCCCTGCTGGGCACGCTGCATTCATTAAGACCGTCAGTGGCTAATCATTAATTCAACAAAAATTCATTTGCATATAGGAATAATTTAAACACTCACCAGGGTCTCCAGGTCTGCCCGTGTGGCGGCCAGCTGGTCCTCCAGGCCGTGTAGATGGGCCTGGGCATCCATAGCCGCTATATCTCGCGCATCCTGCATTCATCACATATTAGTGGCATAATAGACATGTATAAGCATCGGCATTTAGAAATAATTGCATTCATACATACCCCTAAGACCTTCATCTGAGGTCTGCCGGCGTGAACCTCCCAGTAGCGCCGGAGGTACTTGGAGCTGTCTATCGCCTGGGAGGTGACTCGGGTCCCGCCTCGCTGCCAGTCTCCGTACTGCTCCGCGAACCGAACCCTCCAGTCGATCGCTTTTGTGCGACCGCGGGTCTTCTTGCCAATCCCTCGAGGCTCCCCGACCTCGATCCATTCCTGGTGCAAGCCTAGGGTCCTCATCACCAGCCTCAGCCGTAACGGCTCAATCTCGCTCAGATAATGAATCCATAACTCACGCTCGAAGCGAGGTCGCCCCGATACGACCCAGGGCTGGCCCTCATCCGTCATCCCCTCATACGGCCTCCACTGTACCTGCATTCATGACATACATATCATCACTTCATCACAAGCATAATAAATTCATAATAAACACAAAAAGAAATGCATAACATTCATTCATACATACCAGCGAGGGCGGGAAGTCACGGAACTCTCTCCGTAAAACCCATAACTCGTAACCGAGTGGGGCGCCGAAGATCACTGGTAACCAACACCGTGCCAGAGGGAAAGCTCCCTCACCTCCGGGCCGTGGGTCGACGCGCCCCATCGGCATGTACAAGTGGCTCCACACCTGCATCCATGCATTGCATTAGTAAGGCATTCATTTGCATGAAAAGAAAAGGAAAAAAGGAAAATAACTACCTGAAGAAAAGGTGAGAAGCCACTGACAGTCGTCTCGCGTCCTGTCCCCGTGGACAGGTCCGCCAGCAGGTGTGCCAGCAGCGCCGCTCCCCAGGCGTAGGTGCCAACTCTCTCCAGGTCCTCGAGGATCGCCAAGAACCGACAGTTGATCACGTCGGCTTTCATCCCCAGCAGTAATCTACCGAGCAGCAGCAGTAGGAATCTCCTCAGATCTCGGTCAGCTCTCTCCTGGTCAGTCGGGTCCTGGCAGTAAACCGCTCTCGCCCCGTCGGTCAGCCGCTGTGCAAACTCGTCCAAGGTCTCCCCTGACCTGTGTCTAGCATCTCCCAAACCCATCACCGTGGTCAAATCTATGCGAAAAATGGTCCTACACTCACTAGGTACCTCGTAAACCATATCTAGCCCTAGCAGTCTCTGGGCCATCTCCGTATAGTCAGAATAGGTGAACCCGCTCACGGCCTCACCATCCACTCTCAGCCCGGTGATCCTAGTCACATCCTCTAGGGTAGGAACCATGTGCCCCCAGGGCATCAGGAAAGCACGACTAGCCCTATCCCATCTCTCCCGCAAAACCTGAATAAGTGCTAGGTCAGGCCTAAACGGCTCGATAGACAGGAAGGCCCCAAATCCCATAGTATCTACCCTGGCCCTTTGAAAGTCGGGGAGACCGTGGTATGCTGCCCGGACCATGACCCACGAGATCCTGGTCCTCATCAACCCCTGCATGCACAAATAACAAATTTTATTTAAAACTGTGTTGTTTATTCATGATGAATCTCATTAATTGCCTTGCTTTAAAATATTGAGGGTTGAGCTTAATTCACGACCATTCTCAGGTCGTGCCTTTTTAAATTCACGCCCTGATGAAGGGCGTGCTTCTTGATCACGTTTGAATTCATGACCTGACCAAGGTCGTTTCTTCTTTAAGAGACGCCTCTGAGAGGGACGTGGTTATGTGCTTTTAATTCTATTTCCCATGGTTTTGTAATTAACGACCGCTCTTGGGTCATTTTCTGGTTGAGTCACGCCCCTGTGGGGGGCGTTGTTTTCGTTGGGTTGGTTAATTTAAAAACTCAATTAATGAAGAGACGACCTCTGGTTTGGTCGTCTCCTGTTTACTTTACGCCCTGCTAAGGGGTGTGGTTTTACAGGATTTTTCAGAAAATGAACGAAAATGACAGCATGCGCAATAATTCATGGAATATCGTCTTTAATACATGTAAAGGCATGGAATTACTGAAAATAAACAACATGAGCAAGGATAACGAATTTTAAATAAACGACCTACTGCAGGGCGTTTTCATGAGGTTTAATTATAAATTAAAAGAATTTACGCCCTGGGGCAGGGCGTTTCATGTTCAAATCACGCCCTGGTGGGGGGCGTTTCTTTCCTGGGTTGCAGGTTTCAACCCGATGGCTATGGAAATTCAAATAAAAATGAAATAAAAATAAAAAAAATGGAAAAAAAGGGTTCGGGGCTTACCTTCTTGTGTCTCTGAATCTGAGGGCGTGGCCGTGGCTGCCGTGGTCGCCGGAGCTGGCCACGGGGAGCGAGCGCCGCCGTGGGCGGTGGCTCCTGGCCGTATTCTTCTTCTTCTCCTCCTCCTTGTTCTCCTCCTTGTCCTCCTTCTTCTTCTTCACCTTCCTCTTCTTCTCCTTCTTCTGTTGCTTCACCTGCTGCTTCTCCGGCCTCGTCGCCGGCCACCGCTGCGGGAGCTTCTTCGGCCTCGTCGCCGGCCACCGCCACAATGCCGAGTTCCTCCTCGGCGTGGGCAGTCTCCAGATCAACGACCTCTAGGGCATTGATGCGCTGCCGTTTGTGGGCTCCTCCGGCCATGGCTAGGGCTAGGGGAATAGGAGAGAGAATGAGAGAGATTGAGAGAGGATGAGAAATGGGGTTTTTCGTTTCGGTTAGGGTTTCAAAAAGAGGAAATGAGACGGTGGAAGGAAGAAGAAAGGGGCTGAAGCCTTTTGAGATTCGAAAAGAAGACACGCCTTTTGGAAGGGCGTCTTTTATGAAAGAAACGACCACATATGTGGGCGTGTTTTAAAAATGGACGACGTCGAGTAAGGCGTTAATTTCTCTTGCATGGGGAATGATAACCGTTGTCAGACGCATTGAAGAGGCGTTGATTGAGGCGATGAAGTAATTATTGCTGTTTTTTTGATTAACGCCTGAAGTAAAGGTGTCTCTTTTATGGAACGTGGCTAAGGAATGGGCGTTACTGTTGGGGTTTAACGAATATGGTTTTTTGAATTCAAATCAAATAACGCCCTGTTTTAAGTCATTATTCAATTAACGCCCATAGGTACAGGCGTTTTTTTATCCAGGCTGAACATTGGAAGCGCCCTGAGTAAGGGCGTCCTTTTATGAATTTACGCCCTTTCTGGAGGCGTTATTTTCAACAGAGCGATAGGTTTTGGAGGATTTGATCTGAAGCACTGAAATTGGCTCAATCAAGGAACAATCTTTATTATTGAATTGACAGAAAGAATTACATTGTCTAATGAGCCACCTTGGGCCTGAGCTTTCTCAAAGCTGTTACATAAATTTTCCACTCTTCTTTGTCTTCATCCAGATTCTCTACAGGTTGATGCAGTTTATTGATTTTCCACAAGGCTTGGATCGTTGTGCATTCTTCGCCATCCTCGTTGCCGCCGAGATCCCGTGTCTTGATTGGAGGAAGGTGAGATGGGTCTTCAGGGATTTGTCGTGGAAGCCCGAGTTGAGGAAGGCACCGATGTGAGTTGTACAAGACAAATTCCGAAGCACCTATGAGACGAAGGTCCGTCCCGGTGGAGAATCGTGCATGAAGTTCCTACATTTTAAGTATTCCCGGGGCGCAAGTAAAGAGTTTTTTTGGCATTACCTTTAGGTGTTCCCTCCATTCCACTCTCTTCTTGATTTGAGGAATTCGGTTCGTCACCCGATTGCTTATTCCTAGCGAGCCGGTAATATAGGAGAGTGGGCTCTTTGAGAAAATCCTAGATGGTTGTTGGGCCTCATCACATGGATCGAACTTGAAGTGGAGATCTACCCAACTAGAAAGGGCAAGCATGCATCTGAATATGGGCCTTCCCATTGCCGCCGAAGTGAGCCCACTATAGAGGTAGGCTAGGATCGCCGGTCCAACTCTTTCTTCTTCCCACAAGCTCGCTACCGCGCTTACTTGGGTTTCTTCGAGGAAGTCCTCCGTGGATGGGAATAGGAGTGCTCCTGCTAAGCACACCACGAAGGCCTTTGTGACTCTTTCTATCTCTTCCTCCTCTTTAGCATGATCCGCTCTCTTGTATACCCACGAGGCGAGCTTCAAGAGGTTGATTCCTTTGTTGACCTTGATCTGATTCACTAAGTTTGGGCTAGGTATCAATGAGATAAGTAACTCTTGTGAGGAGATTGGCCTTGGCATGATGGCCATCTTTTCTTCTTCTCCTTGTTTCATCCTCTTCAAGCCTAAGATCAACTCTATTTCTTCCAATAAGATGGTGGCTTCAAAAGTGGAAAAGAGGAAGGTATGGGTGGAAGGGTGCCATATTTCTATAAGAGCTCCTATGGCAGCCCAATCTAAGTGGATTTGATCATAATGCTTGGCATGGGTAATTAAGCCTAGAAGATGCCACCTTGCTACAAAGACCCTCATGTCAGAAGAGAATTTAGAGAGGAGGAGGGGCAGCCACTTTATCTTTGTGAACCTCCTAGCTCCGGGCATATTTGGATAGTCCTGTGGAAAGCAAAAGCAAGAACAAACAGAGCAGAAGAGATGAGAAGAAAGAACAGTGATGATATAAGGATGAAAGAAAGAGCAGAAGCAGTTAGCTTACCTGGTTTAATGCTATTCGGCTGCTTATGTGCCCGTTGATCTCAGTAAGTCTGGGAGTAGAAGCCTTCGACCTTTTGATGGCTCTGTCCATAGCCGCTGCAGAAGAAGTTCGAACGGCAGAACCTGCAAGCAGAAGCAATAGCAGAAGAATTCAGAGGATTTGATTTGATTAATTCTTGAGGAAAGCCTGCCTTTAATATAGAAGGTTGAACCCTAAGTTTGTTCGGAATTGCAGTGTTTAATTGGCATTAGAACTGTGTTTTGCTCTCGATTTGGAAACGGAAGTTTGTGGTTAATTAACGCCTTTGGTAGGGGCGTCAATTTCTTAAATTGACGACCTTTCTTAGGTCGTGTTTTATGTAACGCCCTCTCATGGGACGTTTTCTTCTTGAGCTATGGTTGCTGTTAACGCCTTTGTGAAGGGCGTGTTTTAAAATGGACGCCCTAACGTCGGGCGCTTTTCATGATTTTGACGCCGTGAGGTGCAGGCGTGTTCTTGTGAACTTATGGGTTTGGTTTTTCTATATATGCTTTGATGAACTTAAGTGCTGTTATTTTATTGAAATTGTTTTATTTAAGCACTTATGATCATTTTTTGGAGAATCAAGATTATTTATGATCATGAAAGGACTGATGAGTATTGAGTGCAGAAGTTTTGCAGGTTTCGAGGTGCTTGGATATGTGGGAGTACCATTATGCTGTTCTTGTATCATTTTCCTGTAAGCATTGTTACTATATGATATTTACATTATTATAACATATCAGGGACCTTGTGGTTCTGATGAACTTGGAATTTGAGTTCCCCTTCATCAAAAACAATGATAATTCCAGGAGAGTCTTGATCGCACGGATAGGCCGTTGAGTCATTAAAAGGTTGGGGACGATGGTTCCTCTTTCTGAGTTGATGCGTGGACAAACGAGCTTCGGCTTAGTGTTAGCTCAGAGAGTTGGATTCTTGACCAAATCTAAATGGCTTAGCAATATTATCCTTGATTATTTTCTATTTTTGTTTGTTTTAATTTTTCTTTTAGCCCAGCACGCATCATGTAGGACTTTGAGTTTCATGATGAAAATCTTTATATTATGGCAATAATGAAGGTCACTTGCTCTTGATTGAGTTGACATGAGATATTCCATTCCAAATCAAGTACTTCATTCTCTTTGAAGCCGCTCAGGCTGATTCCTTGAAAATGTCCTTTTGTTGGAACTCCATCCCAATTCTCTTTATTTTCCTGCAAACTTACCTTGGTTGTAGCACGTCCACATTGGCTGGTAACCGCTCTCCAACGGTCTTTCCCTGTCGTGCCCACGCGCACACTTTTACTTTCCTAGTTTAATTTCCTTTATCCAGCAAATCGATGCTTCCTTGGAATTATTCAGAGTTGTTTCATTCAGAATCTTGGAAAGATTTCCAGTGCTCAGTGTCTGAGGCGTGTCACATCACACCTTGGCATCTACTTATCAGTTCGTTCCACTTCATTTCCGCTTGTGGCACTTCGCTCCATTTCCGTCTCACTCCCTTGCAAAGCAGACGCCAAGGCGGGGCAGCTGTAGACACGCCAAAATTGACGCTTTGTTGATTAAATCTCATGTCACTATGTTGACGCCCCAAAGTGAATTTCAATATTTCCATAATATTAAGTTTTTCTATTTTTTTGTGGGTTTTCCGTTGCATTTGTTGCATTTTTTTGTGATTCACGACCTGAAGTAGGGCGCGTTTTAAATAACGACCTTATCCAGGGCGTTTTTCAAAGAAAGGACGACCATGGGTCAGGGCGTCAATTCCTGGAAATATCATTTTTCAAAAATTAAGCGAAATAAGATGCATTTTATGAGTAACGTCCTTCCTCAGGGCGTGTTTTTAAGAAAAGCCTTGATCTAAGGCGTCTTTCAACATTTTTAAATGAAGAAGGGTTTTATTGCCAAAATTAAATTCAGGAAGAAACGCCCTGGTCTGGGTCGTGTTTTATGAAACACCTTTTGGGCCGGTCGTCAATTCTTGAATTGACGCCCTGTTTTAAGGCGTGTTTCACCTCCGAGCCCTTCTTTCTTCTGCCTTTCCCTCCCAGAGTCCTGCTTTGTTTGGTGTTATTGCTCGATCGGGCTCTTGCCTTTTGATAACCATTGCCATGGTTATCTCTTGCCCGTGTTTATCTTCGGATCTGAACCTTATTTAAAGGATTCATGGTCGATCCTTTGAGAGGTTACCAACGAAGCTTACCCACACCCACAGAGCTTTCCCAAAGTTTACCCGAGGACGAGCGCTTCTTCCTAGTGCCATCTGCTTCCTCGTCTTCCCTGTTCTGATTGCCCCTCTACTGTCATCAAGGGACAGCAGGGTGCTTTGTGGGTCTTGTTTTGTTTCCGTGTGTCTTTAGTCATATCGTCGCATCACTAGCATCAGGTTTTATCATATCATATATTTCCCTTCCCTAGCTTTCTCTCTAGGGGTTTTTAAAAACCAAAAACAAGGTGCGCATGTGCCTTTCTTCCTTTCCTTATTACACGTCTTATTTGGGCTGGTACTACTACACTTGGCTGATCTATCTTTTTGTTTGTTTTACTGTCTGTCTTGCAAGGTAATCAAAGAGAAAACCCTTCTCTTCGGCCGGCCGATTGAAGAAGGAGGAAAGAATTCACACAATCCCGCGTTTTCATTCTTACCAGGTATTTGCGATCTCTCCCTATTAATATTGAGGTAACCCCTCTGGCGATCACATCTCCACTCTTGCACCACGTGCATGCTTTTTCCCTTTATTTAGTTTTGTTTTCATCATGATTCTTACTGCATGTGATTGATATTTTATCATTATTTTGTGTGTGGAAGATTTTATGCATATCCACAGAAGACAGAAATAACAAAGAAGACTCAGACGTAGAGACAGCACGAAGTGAAACGAGAACGACACGAGGTGCAGAGGTGACAGAAACACACACTACACTGAGAACAACACGAAGATAAAACAGAAACCAACACGAAGTGTGGTTTCAACATACGAAAGACACGAGGTCTAGGAAGAACAACACGAAGACATAATACGGAAACGACACGAAGTGAAATAACATAAACCGTCACGAGTTGAAAACAACACGAAGACGAAAACAGAAGTTCACACGGGTTGAAAACAACACGAAGATGAAAATAGAAGTTGACAAGGGTTGAAAACAACACGAAGACGAAAGACAAGGAAAACGACACGAAGTTAAAGAAACAACAGTAACCGACACGAAGTGTGGTTACTAAACAGGAACGACACGAGGTCTACAGGGAAACGACTCGAAGTTCATCAGAACTATTCGAGCTGCCTCAGAAACACGACACGAAGTTAAGTGAGAACAGCACGAGGTGAAACGACACGGGCTGACCACAACAAGGATACAACACGAAGTCATAAAAATAGAAACGACACGAAGTATAACCTCATACAAGTTTTTTCCTGTCAAACATGGAAATCAACACGAAGTGTCGTAAGCTCAGACGACACGAAATCTTTTCGTGTTAGTGAGGAGAAACAACACGAAGTGTGACTCAAGTGGCACTGAAAGCAACACGAGGTGAGACTTCACGCTGTACAGACTTGGACTTTGTATATGAAGTGCGCTGTACAGACTTTGACGAAGCAGAAGGCTGTATAGACTTGGAGACCCAAAGCCATTGTATAGACTTCGATGCCCAAAGGCGATGAACAGTGAAATAGTGTATATACTTCAAGTAAAGACCAATGTGTAGACTTGAAGATTGAAGGCGATGTACAGACTTTGATGCCCAACACCAATGTATAGACTTAGGAGCATATGACACGGCTGTACAGACTTCGCCTAAGACGCTGTACACACTTAGCCTAAGACAATGCATGAACTGACGTTGTATAGACTTTGTCTTAACAATGAATGTGTAGACTTGATCAAGAGTCCAATGTGCAGACTTCATGAGTGTGCAAACTTGTCAACGAAATGCACAATGTATAGACTATGCACATGCATGAAGAGTGTATAGACTAATGAAATGCTTTACCCTGCAGTGTATAGACTTGCTAGTCATCAAACTACATGCAGATAGAAAAGCAACGCACAAATCAGAAATCAAGCACTATATCAGTCATACACATGCATTCTCCACAAAACAAGTTATGTTGCTATCATCAAAACACAATCTCATAAAGCACTCACTGTGTTGCAATCATCAAAACAAAACAGCATTGCTATCATCAAATCAACATAGCACATGCTTGTGCCTAAGGGGCACAACAGATTAAATAGCCCAAATCAACACAAGTAACTCATTTCCAAACAAGCCAAATGAAGACCATATCTTGTGAGACATAATGAGCTATACATGCAACCCAATGACGTCAACCAATAAGCCTTGAATATCCATGGTTATGTAATCACTTAACCAAATATGAACCTTGAAAAACAAAACACACATGAGGCCAAGGTTTGAATTGAAACCACAAACCAATTTCAATTATATGAAACCCCTCATGAATAAGCATGAAAACCTTATGAAAACATGAGTAGCATACCTAACATCAATAACCTAGAGCAATGAGTATAAACAAGCTGTGTGTACCAATTTGGCCAACTTCTACCATGGTTCACATGAAATCTTCAAGCTAGACCTCAAATCAACCCAAGGCTATGATTTTAATCATGGAATCCAAATTCATACACAAAAGGACTTGCACATTCACACATTTATGAAGATTTCATTGCAAGCACTCTATGGACATTCATGAGCACATGATACCAAAACCTATGCATCCATTTCAACAAATGAGCATTATAAAACCGGTTTCTATCAAGATTTGCGCTTCCATTTGCATTCTAGGCCACAATGACCCCATAAGAATATGCATGGAGATACCAAATGAATATATGCAACACAGAAAGCACAAGGAGCTTGTTCATTCCAATCTTCATATAGTCATGCATTCATACACGTACAATCTCAACTATATGCATCATCAAACCAAGAGGAAGTATAGCATAGCAATGAGTTGTTCCACACACACACACACAATACTTTGTTATCATCAAAACCAAGAGGAAGCAATGAACCCAATAGAATGTTCCATGGAGGGTTCAATCATAACCGAGAATTGAGTGTGTAATCGATGAAATCAAAACAGGGACTCCATCTACAGATGTGAGATGAGAGTGCCAAGTAACCCGTGATATGAGTTGAGAAATGCGATAAAACTCTGAGATAGGAAAACAACGCCTGTACAGAAGTCGCTATTCAATGAAATAGCGACCTTCTGAAAGGTCATTCAATCTTAGTTTATATCAGAATTTCCGAGATAATAATAAAATTAACAATAGTGTATGAAGGCGTTAATTCTAGGATTTTCCAGAAATTAATTTCTATGATTTTCAATTTCCAACTGATTACAATGGCGTTCATTCATTGAATGACGCCTTGACTTCGGTCGTCAATTCTAAAATTATAATCTTTGCATAATTTACTGGTTATTTAAAAATTAGCGCCTTTGCATGAGGGCGTTCATTATTTAAATAGCGACTATGTGTCTATCGCAAATACATGATTTTCCATATAAATTCTTTTACCTAATTTTCTACAATATAGCGCCACCATAAAGGGGCGTCCATTCTTTAAATAGCGACATGGATGCTATCGCCTATTCTTTGTCTGATGCTACTCATCGGGCAGGTACAACCACAGACACATGCTATTTTAAGTTTATCAAAACAGGAAAGTGAAGACATGAACATGTAGAGGAAAATATGAGGAATCTAAAAATATGTTCATGCATTAATTTTAACATTAGGTTACTTAGTTATTAAATTTTAACAGGTCGTACTTATTTAATTGCATTAAGGAATTAGCGACTGTGTGTGTGGGCGTTTATTGAATAAGCGCCCAAGCTATGGTCGATATTTACAAAAACACAGTAAAACTACAGGTATTGAAACAGAAAATCATGGTATCAATGTATGACCTATATGCATGATATTACGGTGATTAACAAGTTTGGGCTTCGTAACTTGAGAACATCTACCTCTTTTGGGTCACTAGACGAAGACGAAGATGAAGGTATGAGATAATATGCAGCTGCAACAGCGACAGCAGCACTCGCACAAGAATATCTCCACAGAAAAGATGATGCATATAGTTAAAATAGTAGCAGGAAGAAGCTTGCTTCTTCGTGCAGCAACAACAACAAGAGCAGCAGCCACTCCGGGAAGATGATGGAAGAAGCAGACAATGCCCTTCCTTGTATAACCATAATGGCAGGACTAGGAATAGGAAGAAGGCCCTCTCCTTCGTGGCATGGCAGCGGGTAGCAGTAACATCGCCGTAGCAACAACAGCTGGAGGCAGTACTTTAATGGATGAAGATACGTCGTAGAGGAAGATGACGTCGACACTAGGCTCATGAACTAACAGAGGCAGTAGCCTTTGCACATTCAGGAGGGGGTTTATTTATAGGATCTGAGATTTAGAATCCTAATGGTATATAAATTTCCTCGTATGGATCCTAATGAACAATCCTAATAGATCTAAAGTTTCCCTTGCTTATTTTGTTTCTATCCATATCTACAGCCACCTTCCATGTTGAATCCAAAAACCCTAATTCTTCATCCCATGCATGTTCGAACGTGGTTATGGGCCTTGGATACCAACTCCTCTTGATATATATATATATATATATATATATAATATATATATATATCAAGAGGAGTTGGTATCCAAGGCCCATAACCACGTTCGAACATGCATGGGATGAAGAATTATATATATATATGCTACATATACAAGAATTATATATATATATATTTATATGCTACACTCCTTTAGTCATACGAAGTGTCATGGCTTTTGTTTCTGAAGGCCCATCTATTCATGTGTGTGTTGGTTGGGCTTCTAATCTGCTTAACTCATATACAAGTGTTGGGCTTCATTTGGGAGGATTAATACACCTTATTTGAAGTTGGGCCCTTATCCTTTTTACTATACTTTTTTTTTAATTAGGATACTTTATTGCTATCATTTTATCTCGGTTGCTACAAGCTCATTCACCATAACTAGCTCTGCTGGTCGAGGGCAGAGGTGGGCGGGCTACGTCAATGATGTGGCCAGAGCTACAACATGGGGTAGCAAAGGCGCTGAAAATGGAGCCTGCCGTTGCATCTAGATAGGCTTTGGCCATAATGGCAGGAGTTGCTGAGAATGATACTGGGGAATAGCCCGACTATGGTCTGCAAATCGTGGAACACCGGGTGAAAGAGCGTCTACGGGGTCGGAACCTCCCAGCGACGACTTAGCTTGTGCCCCCAGTTGCTCAAGTGCCAGAGTATGTTCAGCCTTTTGATTTAATCTTTCCTTCAGTAGTCCTATCTCTTGCTGGTATCTTTGTAGCATCATTAGGAAAGCAGGGTCGAAGACTATTTTGTTGATGATGCCCTCGAGCATGTTACTCGAGGCACACTCAAATGGAGGAGATGGGAGCACTCCTTCTTCTTCAGACGCTATCATATTAGCAGTAGCAGTGGCGACGTCTTCATCAACAATATGTTTACCCTTTGTAACACCCCAGAATTTTTTTGATTTTTCTGGATCAGGATCCGTGAGTTCGGAGCGCCTTGGTGAGTCTCAGAGGGCGTTTTAGGCATTACGCGTGTTTTTACCTGTAGGACATTCGAAACTCCGTATAGAGTGAACCGATGATTTGTCCGACTTCGAGACGTTACCAACACGTTGTGCATTTTTTGAGGATGGTGGAGAGTATTTTTCCCTATTTTTTATATTTTTCAAAAATTCCAAATTTTCTATTTAAACCCCCACACCTTTCTCTCTACCTCACTCTCATTTCTCTCTTCTCTCCCTCTCTCTTCTCAAACTCTCTCCTCTCACCATCTCTTCTCCGACGGCTGACGGAGGAGGATGGGGGTGAGGCGGCGAGGATCGTGGGGCATGGAGCGGCGAGGATGGAGCGAGGATCGAAGTGGAGGCGCGGCGTTCGTCTTTTGCGAGCTCGGGGCGCCAGTGTGGGTTTCGGGAGGCGTTTCACGACGGAACAGCGTCCACGGCACGTCGAATCTTCGGTGGAGGTAGGGGGATGGTTCCTTAACACCTATACTTTCTTTCCCGTGATTTTGGTAGGCTGTGGTGAGCCGAGTGGTTTATTTTACGTCGGGGGTTAAAAATCATGTTTTTAGGGTGTGTGACAGTTTCAGCAGATCGAACGCTATTTTACCACTTTTTTCCTCCCCTTCTTGGGTTTTGGGACTCGGGGAATGATCCCCGTTGTTTTCCCCCTCGACTTGGGTCGAGTGGGCATGGAAACGAACCCTAGGGCTGGGTTCGGAGGGTTCCCTACCGCATTCGGTTGACCAACCGGCCAGTGCGGATCGACCGAATGGCAGCGGCGAACGGGGGATTCCCGCCTCAGTTCGGTCGACCGACAGGCCAGCGCCGGTCGACCGACTTGGGTGTCCCCCTCCCCTGTGTGTGGGCGGTCGACCGCCCAGTCTGGGCCGGTCGACCAACCCTATTGGTCGATCGACCTCGGGGGTTTGGTTGACCGAAATGCAGTGGGCAAGCCCGTTTTGGGTTCCGGTCGATCCGTTTGAGACCCAATGACCAACCTTTGGCCCCATGAGTGTCCCGGACACCCCGTGGGTACTGTGACCATATTTTTTGGTGTTCGGAGGTACCATTTTTACCTCAATTAGCATGCCTATGGGTTTTAAGGGTTCGGGTGACCCTTGTGTTCCAGGCTCGTGTATTTTTCGCTAGATCGAGTCGCCACGGGTTGGCATGAGTGCGGAGGGCTATTACAGCACGTCGATAGCTTCGTTGGAATACGGTTTCCGTATGGGCCGTGCATATGGCCTTTGGACTATGAGTCTGATTACCTAGCCTGGGGCTAGAGGGTTTTCTTTGCTTCCCTTTGGAAGGGATTGAACTCGGCGGTCGTGAGCCACCTTGAGGATTCTATCACCGTGGTTTTTGACCTAGGGATAGGCTAGATTGACGGCCTAGAGTTGTCATGTACAATGGTCTTGACCCTGAGTCCTGTGACTCAAGGACCATTGGTTTAATAGGTTTTAGTGGACTGCCTGGAGTCCGGTGGCAGTGTGCCACCTGTTTCCGAGCTAGAAGTGACAGGGCCTGTGCGTGGCCTATCCGTGTTCCGGTGGTTTCCACTGAGAGGCGCTTCTATGGTGACCCTCGCTCATCGTAGCTTCCTGGGCACGCTTGTGCCAACCCACCTGAGCGTAGGTGGAGAGCTGTAGTAGCTTGCCTGGGCACTCGTGTGCTGACCCACCTAGGGGGTAGGTGGAGAGCTACACCTGTTCGAGATGGTTTTTAGGCTGGTTTGCCGTAGGGCCTCCCATGTACAGTTTGAGTCCGGGCCGGGAGGAAAACCCGCTGAAAGGGAGGTCACCGTGGCCGAGCTATATGCCTCCAGGCAGAGAAATGACTAGATAGCCCTGGAGTATCTCAAAAGATGGCAGAATCTCAGCATGAGATGCAGGCGGTCGCCACATCAAGAAGATGTAGTGTAAATCTGCAAACAATACTTGAGGGGGGAGATCCTCGGATAGATGATCAGGATTGAAATCAGGTCTTTCGACCAGCTAAATAATGTGGTGGCGGAGTTTGAAGCTTTCATCTCCAATTCCCCTTCTACTCCTACCACTGCAAGCCAAAAAGCCTGACTTGCTGACAAGTAGCTAGTGCCCAGGAAGTCCACATAATTGACTTCAAGGCGTTTGACCAACAGAAAGAAAAGGATAAAGGGGCTGCCAACCCTCTTCCTGCTAAGCTAGCTGAGCAAAAAGAATGCCCTTCCTTGCGGGCCAAAATGAAAAAGCTTTACTCTTTCCCCAAGGACAGGACAAGAGTCCTCTTCGAATGGGCTATCAAATACAACATGGTCACCTTGTCGGAACCGAAGAGACCAAAGGAGGCCAGAAAGAAAAACAATCCCCGCTTCTAGACATATCACCAGATGCTTGGGCACCCTATTGAAGACTGCTACATCTTCAAAGATGCTATTGAAAAGCTAATCAACAAAGGAGAGCTACAAATGAGTGACTACAAGGTTGATCCTCTACGCCCTCATGAATTGCTAGCTATGGAAAGAGCAGTCAATATGGTATCCTTATACTAGCTATTACCCAAAGAGGTAGCTGAAGCTCGCATAGAGCACCCCCATGAATATGCCCCACGAGAGCACTTCAGACCCCTGGAAGCTGAACAGAAATTAAAAGTGCTGAGTGCACCGGAAAACCCGTTGCGGGGGCAGATGTCGGCCGCAGAAGGGAAAGAAAAGAATAAACTGAAGGTTAAGAGGGGGAGCATCATCCTCTCCTATAATACACTATCAGCCTCGCCCAGTGCGAGCCAAGCTGCTAAAGAAGTAGATGAAGAGATATGCTTCGCACCGGTGAGGGCAGGTCAAGCTGAAGCGTCCACCACTCCCCATAAGTCTCGAGAAAAGTGGGGGCACCCTCCACCGCCTGCTGAAGAAGTGTACTGTCAAATTCCTCCTCCACGTGAGGGATTGGGGGCAAGAACATTAACCTATGAGGGGCTGAATGCGTCCCGCACTAATAACAGGATGTCGCTGGCCCCATCTGAAATCAACACGGGAAACAGCACTCCCGGCTCCTACCAAGCTAACCCTACTCTGATGATAGAGCTGTATCAAAAAATACAAGAAGTTGAGATGCTGATAACAAGATTGAGCGACATGGGTTTACACCCAGCCGCACCCGGTTAGGTGGGACCCTCATCCGAGGCCCTACGAGGTGGCGTTGAACCATTTGGAGCCTCACTGCAGCCGGCTATGTCCCAAATAACACAGGATCGTGAAGGGAGCACCCTCCCTCGGCAGCTACACTACGCGGCTTCTGCGTACCCTTCAGCTTTCCAGGCACGTCAGGGGGTAACTTCTACACCTCAGGCGGTGCTGCTAATAAACATGCTTCTACAACCAGTAGGCTCGTACCCAAGTCTGACGACTCTAGCAATAATGAACATGGTAGGGGTGGAACAAGCAATTGAAATAAAGCCCGCTGAGGAAGAAGTCACTGAGGCAGAATTATATATGATCAAACAAAAAGATGATGAGTCCGCGTCAGACTATATTCAACATTGGAAAAATCTCAGTGCAAGACATAAACATCCACTGAGCCACAAGGGTGCTGTCTAGATATGCAAGCGCAATCTGAAGAGAGAAATCATACTGAGGGTAATTGGCATCAAAGTCAAGTCCTTCGATCAATTAAACGATATTGCAACTGACATTGAAGCCTTTCTGGCAAAGTACTACCCAGCTGCTGCTACCACAATTCAGAAGAATAGGTCAGCTAAAGAGCGGTCGGTGCAATAAGAAATAAACATTGGTAATTTTCAAGCCTTCGAGCGGCAACTGAAGAAATCAAAAGAGGTGGCTGGCCCTTCTTCTACCAAGCCCGCTGAGCAAAAATCCTCACTAAGCGAAAAAATGAAAAGATCATATGCCTTCCCAAAGGATAAAACATAAATTCTGTTCGAGTGGGCCTGCAAATACAACAAGGTCGTCCTCCCATAGCTCAAAAGACCAAATGACATCAAAAGAAAAGATGATCCTCGATCCTATCCCTATCATCAAAAGAGGGGGCATCTCATCGAAGACTGCTACGTATTTAAAGACATGATGGAGGACCTCATCCAAAATGGTGAATTGCAGATAGGTGAATATAGGGTGGACCCACCTCGCCCTCACAAAATGCATGTCTTTAAGATGGCGGCCAACACGGCCTCGCTGTATCAGCTGGAGCAGCACATCCTCTAAAGTGCATTTCGAGCTTCCTCAATTGTGGCAAGAAGTCGAACAAAATAATGCAAGATGCCAAACAAAGTGCAAATGGTGCTCCGTTCCGGGGGCAAATGCTGAAGACAAGAGAAGAAATAAGCACAAAGACAAAAAGAAAAGATGATGCTCTACTGCTCAATACACTGTCGGCTTCACTTAAACCGATCAATTCAAGAATGAAGTTTACCAATGTCGGGGCTGACCGCAAAATGATGAACATATGGAGGAGGATCTATGACAAGTGTTCTCTTCGAATTAAAAGACCCAGTGTAATGCAACTGCAGCTCTGCATGCTCCAGCATATGGTGAAGAATGTTTGACTCTCTCTAAGGGGGATGTACTCTCGCCCTCTACAAGCCCTCATAGGTCATTCCACGTGAGAGCGGGCAACGGAATAAACGATTGTCAAATGGGGCTAGTTCACTCGGGAGACACTCAGCAGCATACTCTTTTCCCGGGGTCAATCGAAAAGCTATATACGCCTAACAAGAGGCGGGGATGAAAAGATATTCAGCTACAATCAAACTCTGAAGTGCCTCTGAGCATAAAAAGATTATATTCCTCGCTTGAGGGCTACCAATATAAAAAAAAAAGACAGAAGGTATAAAACAAAAAAATTGCTACCACTATCCCCGCCTAGGAAGCTGATAATGAAGAAAAAGAAGATGCTGGAGTCCAGTGACTGGAACCCCTCATCACTATCTACATGACTTTTCGCAAAGAAAGCAAGAAATCCAATGCAAAGGCATGCTCTGAGCAGCTCATTTCCAGCTATCCACCCTAGCCTTGGGAATGATGAAAATAATGATGATGAAATTATCCGGGCACATCAAAGTCCCGCTGGGAGCTGGACAACCCGCTGCGAATGCTAAACAGTTGAATTGCTAAAGATTTCAAGCTCCTCACTCAGAAGACCCATCTACTGCATCTTATTCAAAAGAAGAGTGGGATTTCTCACTCCTCTGGAAGCTACTCCAGATGGTTTGATACCCGGGACTGGCCATCCTACAAGAAAAGAATACCATGAAACGGGTGTAATCCCTGCAGTCTCTTCTACAATTAAAGCCCCTACAAGCAGTGCATGGTGGACAACTAGGGGATCATAGAACTACCAGCACCATCTCCGGAGCTGAAAAGACCCCGCAATCACAACTACAGACACAAGCAAACCAAAGAACCAGCACATGGCGCAAGTTTTGGGAGCCTATCCTCGCAAAAGCTACAACATTCTGGGATATCCCCGCAGAAGACAATGACATAGAGGGTAGCAGATGATTCTGTGCACGGCTACTGCTATCTATCGCCCAGGGCAATGTTGACTCAAAAGCAATCGCGCAGCAACCCCCCCCCCCAACTATCAATAAAACCATGCTGGACCAGCTTTAATCACTCGAGCCGACGCACTGGCCGAGCTGTAAAGCTTGTATCAACTGTCCCACTGCCACAATAGCAAAGCGGTCGAGTGCATTAATAGTCCCACTGGACAAAATGGCCCGCACTATGGGCTAGTTTGTACCAGAAGGCATTGCACAAAAAAAAAAAGAATGATGATGCATGATCAACAAAAAGAAGAAAACACCTTTGGCAGGTACCAACTCTTGGTCCTACTATACCTCTACACTACGTTGGCCTAGACCTCTCATCTTCGCCAACTTCGTTGAGTTCGACATTCCATCGAGTCAACATCTACATCTATACTCCCTTGGCCTAGACCTCTCCTCTTCGCCAAGTTGGTCGACTTCGGCATTATGTCGAGTCAACTTCTACCCCTATATTGCCTTGGCCTAGACCTCCTATCTTCGCCAAGTTCATTGGCTTCGACACTCCGTCAAGTCAACATGTACACCTACATTGCCTTGGCCTAGACCTCCTGTCTTCGCCAAGTTCATTGACTTCGACATTTCGTCAAGTCAACATCTACCTTTATACTACCTTGGCTTAGACCTCTCGTCTTCACCATGTTTGTTGACTTCGACATTCCGTCGAGTCAACATCTACATCTATACTCACTTCGCCTAGACCTCTCATCTTTGCCAAGTTGGTTGACTTCGGCATTATGTCAAGTCAACTTCTACATCTAAGCTCTCTTGGCTTAGACCTCTCGTCTTCGCCAAGATTCATTGACTTTGACATCCCGTCGAGTCAACATTTACATCTACTCTCCCTTGGCCTATACCTCCTATCTTTGCCAAGTTCGTTGACTTCGACATTCCGTCAAGTCAACATCTACCTTTATACTACCTTGGCTTAGATCTCTCATCTTCGTCAAGTTCGTTGACTTCGACATTCCGTCGAGTCAACATCTACATCTATACTCCCATGGCCTAGACCTCTCGTCTTTGCCAAGTTGGTTGACTTCGGCATTATGTCAAGTCAACTTCTACACCTATGCTCCCTGGGCTTAGACCTCTCGTCTTCGCCAAGATTTGTTGACTTTGACATCCCGTCGAGTCAACATTTATATCTACACTCTCTTGGCCTAGACCTCTTGTCTTCGCTAAGATTCATTGACTTCGATGTTCCGTCGATTCAACATCTACATCTACACTCCCTTGGCCTAGACCTCTCATCTTCGCCAAGTTCATTGACTTCGACGTTCCATCAAGTCAACATCTATATTTACACTCCTTTGGCTTAGACCTCTCCTCTCTGCTGAGTTCGTTGACTTCGACGCTCCATCGAGTCAACATCTACATTTGTGCTACCTTGGCTTAGACCTCTCATCTCCGCCAAGTTCCCTGACTCCGACGCTCCATCGAGTCGATATATACTGTCTTGGTTTAGACCTCACGTCTTCGCCAGGATTGGTTGACTTCGACATGTTGTCGAGTCAACATCTAATCAACAATCATTTCTACCCTTCATGTACACCCTCCATTTGGAAAACCCCAAAAGAACACATCGCATATTATATAGCAGTCATGGGTGACTTGGCAGCGGACGAGTCATACCTGCTGAAGTTCTTTGGGTCCACACTGACAGGACCAGCCTTTGAATGGTATTCTAGTCTATCGTCCGGGTCTATCAATGACTAAGTGGATATGCAACAAAAGTTTACTGAAAGATTTCACGTCGCCGAGATAGAGGCGACGCTGTCCGCGCTATATGCAACTAAGCAAAGAGATGATGAGCCAGCGGCAGAATATATCAAGAGACAGAGGGATCTCAGCATGAAATATTGGTGTCCTCCGCATCAAGAAGATGTTATACAAATATGCAAACAGAATCTAAGGAAAGAAATCCTGGAGATGATAATCAGAATCAAAATCAAGTCTTTCAATCGATTAAATGATGTTCTGACGGATGTCAATGATTTCTTCATAAGGTATCCTTCCACCTCTGCTGACCCAAGTAATCAAGCCAGGCAGGCTAATAAATGGCCGATACTGAAAGCGGTCCATGCTGTTAGCCTCAAGGCAAAGAAGCACAAAGGGGTGCACAACCCTCCTCTCAATTAGCCTACTGGATGTCAAGAGAGGCTTCCCCCGCTGAACAAGACAAGGAAGCTCTATGCCTTCCCCAGGGATAGGACTCGAGCATTGTTCGAGTGGGCTGTCAAATATAACAAAATCATTCTTCCGAAGTCGAAGAGGCCTGATGATGTCAGGAGAAGAGATGATCCTTACTTCTGCCCTTACCATCAAATCCTTGGACACCCCATTGAAGATTGTCAAATATTCAAGGACATCGTCCAAGGCTTAATAAAAAGAGGGGAGCTGCAAATGGGTGAGCACAGAGTCGATCTTTCATGCCCTCTTGCAATGCCTACTCCGGGGGTATCAATTAACATGATATCTATATATCGGCAGTCGCCTGAAAAACTGCCAGAGGTTTGCAACCGGCACACTTATGAACATTGTATCCCATCGCATGGAATAGAGCAAGAGAATTGGCAAGCATCTCCAATAAAGAAAAGAACAAGACCGGCATCTCGCCCGGCTTCAGAGACCCAAATTCGTGGCGCCATGGACAGGCCCACTATGCCTCCTACAGTTTTGACCTGCCTTCAAATTACCCTTCTAGTGGCTATCAAAAGGTCAACTAACAATAGAAAGAAGAAACAGACCCTGTCACGGGCACATGACGAAGCCAGCTCAGCAATGGAGCGGCTACAAGCTATTAGAAGTGGGCCTGAGAAGCATGAACATCCCAAGAGCTAGCCTATGCAGCCAGAGAAGCATGTCCTTCGAGAGTACTGTGAATCCTGGGGGCCAACAAAAAGAGTTGAAGAAAAAGTAGGGGTGTTCAATGCACAAAGCAACCCACTGTGTGGGGGCAAATGCCAGCCGTCAAAGGGAAGAAAAAGAAGAATACAAAGACTGAAGGAAGATATATTGCTCTCTCCTGCAACACATTGTCTGCCTCGTCCGGCGCAGCTCAGACTAATGATGAAGAAAACGAAGAGATTTTTTTCATGCCGAAGGGAGCAAATCAGGCTAGAGCTTGTCACGCCCCGAGCACGGAAGGAACCCAGTATGCGTGACGAGTTTATATCAATCATGTCCATCAGAGCACGAGGAAATTCGACACAAAGACATAGTTCGCAAAAGACAAGATATAACCAAAGTCTAATTTATTCATTAATAACTTCAAATATCCCAAGGTATAACTTTCATTACATAACCCATTGACTCATGATATTCCATGGACACCTAGACTCAATAAAGAGAAAAGTATAATAATAGACTCAAGAAAGTGTAAAAGACGCGATGTAGATATCTTGGACGGCTTCTACACTCATTACTCTTGGTCATCCCCATCCAAATGAGGCTTGCTATTGGAATTACCTGAATAATAGGGAAAAACACTAGGTGAGCGAATGCTCAGTAGGGATTACATCTCAAGAACAAGCTTGCTTTAATTAAATTACAAGTTACATGTAATGCAAGTATAGCTAAGCATGAAATGTCGAGAGTGAACATAACAAGAGTTATCAAGGACGAACTAGTACTTTTCAAGAGAAATCGTGTAAAGTATCAAGGCATCAAGCATGTGATATCAAGTCATGTCATGTGAATTGGCTATTTAATATAACAAGTAAATACCCATTCCGGGCCATGCAAGTCACGTCATGTCATGTCAAGTCAAGCACGAGATCGTGGAATGTCAAAATCAAGCAAATCATGCACTCTGGTGCAATGCCACACTGTGGTCAATATAACTTTCATGGACACAAGTACTTTCGGGTGCTCCTCCTAGGACCAGACCGGGTCCTATTAACGCCAATCATTAAGTCATGTAATTATTTAGACATCAACTATAGTTTATAGCCAATAGAATTCCAAAGGAATAAGCCATTTTAGGATAATAAGGTTGTTGGGTCCCACATTGTAGTGGCACGGATCTAGAGGGGGGTGAATAGATCCCTCTCTAAAAATTATAACCAATTAAAATGACTTGAAGACTTCTTAATTAAGCCTCACCAAACATGCAGGTGACAAGATCACACACAGAGAGTTAGCAATTTGAACTAGCCGTATACATTGACAATTTTAGCATCGATGTGAAACACATTTCATAATCCATCCTGTGAATGGTGGTAGAAGATAAGGAATAAACACAAAACCAATCACACATGCACAAGGATTTTTTAGGTGGTTCGGGACCACGACGGGTACCCTACGTCCACCCCACACCACCTCGGTGAGGCTTCACTAGAACGCTACTCGAGGTAGCACACGGGGATGAACCCCAGTACACCACATGCTACACGATGGCAGCAAACCACACACACATGAGCTCGACGCTCAACACGCTGCAGTGCAGCACACACACGAGGGTGAACCCTCAACACGGTGCTCAACACCACACACACACCAAGATGGGGACGCACCCCAACAATGATTCCACACTTGGAGACACCACTCCGAACACACACACAGTTATCTTCAGTTTAAAAGATGAATACGGATATACATTTGCAAGCTTAGTAGACATAAACAAGCATGAATGACTCCAAACTATGATGAATATAGAGTTGAGGAAACTTCTGGTCGTCAATGATGAGGCTTGGTTCCTTGATGACTTCCACGGATGAACGGATTGCAGAAGATGTCTTCACGAAGCTCCTTTGGTTCAGATCGAAAATAAGGACGCAGGTGCTTCAATCCCGTTTCACGTCTCTTGACTCAGCACCAAGTCCATGGGTGATGGAGAGATGGTTCAGCCGTCGTTCTTCAACCCAATGGCTTCTGGAAGGTGGAGGATGATCGTCTTCAACCTTGAATCGAGCTAGCATGACATGGGAAGAAGCTTCAACACCGCTCCAACTGCTCTTCCTGCAAAACCCCAAAAACACATATATCATTCGATGCTTTCTCTCCCTCTAATAAACCCTACCATATTCGATTTCTACTACCAGGGATGGAGGGGACACGTGGAGGACATTATCCCCCAAGGGCCAATCACGATCGAGCACTAAAAGAGTGGAATGGGCTAGGGCACCAGCCGCCGCGCGAACCGACGTGTTTCCCGATCGTCAGAAAGTGTCAACCCTCAAGGTCGACACTCGCAATTGGGCAAGACAGAATAATGGCCCAAACAGAACCCAGCGAAGAAAGTGTCGACCCATGGGGTCGACACTTTCTACCTGTGGCATGAAAAGAAGGCCACGGCAGAAAGACCCGGAATAAGTGTCAACCTTGTGGGTCGACACTTATGTCCAGGGTTCTGAAACTAGAACCCAAACAGAACCTAGGGATAAAAAGGTCGACCCACAACGTCAACTTTTTATCCCTACGTTCAAAGACATAAGAGGGCCGGCTGAAAATAGCATGCCCCTGGACAAAGTGTCGACCCATGGGGTCGACACTTTTCCTGACATAAACAAGATATAGGAAAACACATAATGGGGTTATTCTAAGATCATGAGACATCAAAGATAACTATTTGAATGGAAGAAGTAAGTGACTCTACCCCAAGATCACAGATAAGCCAAGTAGATATAGATAGAGAGTTACCTTGGGGTTTGTTCATCCATCTTTCACAATAAACCTCCTTCAACTATCCAAACAACAACTTACCATTTTAATGTTTCAGTTTGAATGATGACCACTTGATCTTAACAGTTGGTCTCCATTGAATGTCCCTATCAAAGATACACACCTAAGGTCAGTCTTCAATTCTCATTTGCTTTCTTGAAGAATAATCTCTAGTTCTCATCCATCTCTCAATATTTAGACTAAGTCTCTTCAAACCACATGATAGCTATCACAATAGCTTGAATCCTATCCAAATCAACTAAGGAAGAGTTAGAATAATGTCACCTAAATTGTTCGGAGACTTTCCTTTCTCACTAACCTCTGTAAACATTTCAAAACACACATCAGGTAAGTTCATCAAATCAGTTGACCGTGTCATACACTAGTCGTTCAATCAAATGGAGTTTGCTCAGTTCATTTCAAATCCACAACCAACAAATGCATATTGTTTACATGGAGGGCAGTCACATGGTATTTAGTTCATCATCAAAATTCCTTAAAACACAGTTGTGAACGGGGTTCAACAATCTCCCCCTTTTTGATGATGACAAATACTATGTGCAATTTGACAAAATAGAGTAGACGGATAAAAAGTGTTTCAAGGAAATTCAATTTCAACCCTAGCATTCTAGACATGAAACCATTCTTAACCATCCAAACACACTCATTCTCAAAATGCATTCAAAATGCAGTTCACGCTCTTTGAACACACTTGGCATCCTGTAGACCATTTGTTAACATAGTCAGGATATGATGCATTCTAACCATGAATTTAAAATTCCATTGAGCATCTATAATGAATCAACCATCAAACATAACATCCATCAACAAGGCATGTTCTTTAAGCATAAGTAGTCATCCCACAAAATAAACACAAGTTCACAAAATATATTTTGACATTCACAAAGCTACTCACAACTTCAACATTGTCCATAAGACAACCATTCAACCATTGTCCATAGAATAAACAAGATAACCATGTCCACAATAAGCAAGTGTCCACAATACGCATGTCCTCCATAAAACTAAACACAGAACTAAACACAAGTCCACAAAATATGCCATAACATCCACATTTCATCTCCCCCTTTGTCATCAACAAAAAGGAGTGTTAAGGAGGGTAAAGTCAATCAGCTTGTCCATTAGAAGGAGGGTGCTAAAGCTTCAAGGAGAGTCAGGAGGTGTCCGAGGATGCTTGAGAAAATTAGAGAGATCGTCAAACTTGGAGTTTTGAATGCCAATGGCAGTATGGAGTGAGTCAATGGAGTCGGCCATGGCAGTGAACTTCTGAAGATAAGTATCATGATGAAGCTTAAGTTCTTTGACTTCCCGTGTAAGGGCATCCACTGATTCTTTGACATTGCAAACTTCATCAGCTAATTCATCAAATTTGGTGGTCATTGATGGAGCTGTTGAAGATGTGGCATGTGATCCTCTTGTTCTGGCAGTTCAGCTAATGGGTTGTTCTTGATCTTCACCCTCACTTTGCTCAGACCCTGCTGCCGGGGCTTTACCTTTTTGTGACAGAAGTGTGCGAACGAGAACACCATTTTTCAATTCATAGCCCATGTTGCTGCAGATTGATGGAATAGTATAGATGTCAGCATCCCTAATTGGATGACTGACTTGCTTGCTCAGATCAATATGCAAGGACTGAAAAATTGGTGTTAAAGCAGCTCCATAAGCTAAATTCTGGTTCTTGGACTTCCTGCAGCTGGTTATGTACTCCATCATCACCTCTGGGAAGTTAACCGGTTCTCCACTCATGATTTGTACAAATAGGAATTTGTGCTTGTCAGTTACTTGTTCCCTAGACCCTGATCTAGGTAGTAGTATAGTGGTCATCATGTGATGTAGAATCTTCTGAAGAGGTGGAAATTCATTTGCATTGAGCTTCGGTACACACCCTAGTGTTGCTACCTTATCCGTCATGAGTTCATATGCAAGTTCTTCAGAATAAATGGCTTCTCCATAAATCATCCCACTATCCCAAGGCAAATTTAGGGCCTTACCAATCAGTTGAGCAGTTAAAGGAACAGAGCGCCCATTTATCTCAGTGTACAGTTCATCATTTTTCACCACAATATTTCCGTAGAATTGATGAACTAGGGAATGGTAGACACGTCGGTGGTCTGACAGGAAAGAAATTAAGTTTGCCTGCTTCCTAAGGAGTTCAACTAACCCTAGCAGATTCTTTTCTATGCTCCTAAAATCAACCACACGAGGGCGCAACACTTTCCTTTCAGCCAACATCTTCATCTCAAAGGCTCTTTTCCTTCTTTCAACTTGGGCTTCCTTGTCTTTACGCCTTAGCTCTGTTTGGATGCGGGCTTCCTCTCGTTCCAATACGGATCTCTTCTTGGGCGCCATGGGTACGGTTCGGACAACACTCAAAGCAAGCAAAGGAGGACTGGGATGCAGCTTGTGACTTCTGAATGGTTGGTCTTCACCCCACGAACAACACCTTCTCCAAGAGAATGAGCTTCGAAGGAGAACCTTGCAACTACTTCCGGAGGAGAAGAAAGGGGAGACGCCGCCGCTCACCGGAGGGAGCCTCTGGAAGAGGTGATGTTGAAGGAGCCGCGGAGGGCGCCGTGATAGCTTCAAGTGGAAGAAGGAGATGGTGTGGACGGAGAGTAACGAGGGGTGGAGGAAGAGTGTCGACTGCGGGCTTGTCCGACGGAGAGAGGAGAAGAATCACGGGAATGAGATTTGGGGTTTAGGGTTAAAGTTAGATGAGAATGGGTTTTGGAGAGTGAGAAGTAGAGTGGGTTCGACCAAAAATAGAGACCCAAGTGACCTTGGGTCCGAACCAAAAGAGCAATCGGTGCGTGGAGTGAATCCTGCGGTCCGGTTCACAAACCGGGTTTCGAAACAAAAGTGTCGACCTTGTTGGTCGACACATTTTGGAGACGATTCTGTCTCGTGAGAGACAGAGGGTCACACGGTAAGAGTGTCGACCTTAGGGGTCGACACTTCTTCTGCACTTTGAAAAATCAAGAGATATGAAGTGAATTGAAGTCCTATTGACCCAATCAAGATTTCCACTGAATGATAAGCACAAATTGGGCAATATGTGGGTAGTTCAACTGAGAGAAGTTGATTTTGGACAAGGGAATTCAAATACCCACACTAGGATGATCAATTCAGTTAAACATGCAAGCTTTCATTTCTGATATCCAACACAAATCATTGAGATTGAAATGTTGCAGGGAATAATACCAGATTTGAGTTAAGTACATTTCATTCTCATGAATAGCATTGAAGCCAAGATTGCTTACCTTATCTCCTTCATCCTGAGCATTTCAATGAATTCAAGATTAAGGAATGTTATAGTCACCAATTGCAATCTGTTAACTCTGTACATTAGAACTTAATGTCAGTGCAATATGAAACAAAGTCCGAGGAATGGACACAATGTCATAGTAGTAACTCATCGCACAAAACAGTTAAATCAAAGTTTGAATTCCTTTCAGCCATCACAATTTTTAGTTGGTCACAAGAGAGTGATTCTGACCAACTCAGTTCAACAATCAAACGGACATGGTTTGCTCTTCAGCAAAATCCATTTTAGGAATTGTTCAAAGTGTGTTGCATGCTTCAATCAAGGGGCATTTAACAATCAAGTTCTTTTATGCATTTTAAGCATGTAGGCAGACAGGCAAGCATACTCATATATATATAAGATCAAGCACTAAGGTCCCTTAGGGATGGGTATAAGAAGAATGCAATTGATTTGAGCAAACATGTCCATGAACCATATTAACATGGTTGTGCTTACAATTAGACGTACTGCTTGACCATTTATGATCAACTAATTTAGGAAGTACATTCAAACAATCAAGCTCAGATTCAACATGAGAACAATGAATAATGACTTTCAAACAAATATGGAGAGTCATATGTTCTAAGTAACACTAACAAGAATCTCTCCTCCCTACATTTCAATACAAAATGCTCGGCTTTTGGTAGCTTCGCACAGTCCCATTCAATTTTGTATTTATATAAAGGCAACATGACTAACCTTTTGACACGAGGCATGCCCTTTGTCTCAGGGGCAATTCCAGTTACTCGGTATCATCATTTATGATTATGTGGATAAGACACTTTCCGATGCGAGTTTCCTCCTTTATTTCAGGGGGGATTCCCGATGTACTCGATGTCAAATCACACTTATCAATTTTTGGAGGGACTGACAGCTTTTTCCTCACGAGTCACTTGACTTTAATGTAGGGGTTTAAGAATCTTTAAAAGTGTTTAGTGGAATAACAGAGATCCTTATTGAATGAAGTCAGTTGTATCAAGGTTCCATATGAAGTGAGTGATTGAACAGATAGTAGAACATGAATTAGTCTTTTCAAGGTTTTGTCTCCCCCTAAGTGTATGCACGGTTGAAAAACCAAAATGACCTTGTTAAGATGTGTCATGAGGCATTCATGCCTGAATCAATGCAAGTTTATTTAACAAGGTTGTTTGGTCGTAGAAGAGTTCAAAAAGAAATGGATGTAAATTATATACATTCAAGCATGTCAAAATGATGTATTCAAGCAATTTGATTACCGGTACATGGCAGAGTACGTAGGTCCGAAGACCACACTCACGCATGATGAAAGCTTCCAGGTGGACTTAATCTACCTTTCCACTGACACCATTTTATATATCGGTTAATCATGGCATTCATGCACACGAATATGAAATGTATGCGAGTCAGTGCATCAAGATGACAGATGATTAAAATTTTTATTTGTATTCATAAGTATGGAAGAAGATGTGTGTGCTCTATGTGTAAAATTCAACTTTTATCCCCCAAAAGAGACGAGTATAGCTAGAAAAGGACTTTGTGAACAACTGTAAAATTATAGTTATTCACACAAATAAACATGAGTGAAAGCCGATAAACTCTATGAACAATAATAAAAGATTGTTATTCACATGTGTAAGTAAAAGTGGAGTGCATTACCATATTGGCTCATCAATTTATTGCCTTGGAGGAGTTTTATTCTATTGACAGCTTCTTCCATCACAAGGCATTCCTACAAGACAAGATATTCACTTTGTTTTTTTGGGAACCCAAGCCATCTTGGGTCCCTGGGGGTTAGGTGCACCACGATTTGTGGCTTTCCACATTTTCCTTGCATTCATATCGTCAAGGTGCAACAAAGAGCAATCATTCATTAGATGTCCCACATAACCACAATAATGACAATACACACGTTGTTTCAGTTTCTTTGGTTGAGCATAACCATTGGACTTTTGTGCATGTCTGGGGACTCTATGATTTTGATTATGAAATTTTAGTTTCACATTTAATGACAAACAATTATTCATAGTGTGGCCCATTCTTCCACAATGAAAGCATTTAACTTCCCTTTTATTATCAACATGGAATCTATTGTTATGCATCTTAGAGGCATTCAAATCGTCTTCTTTCATCACACTACAGTCATGCATTAAATGTCCAAGCTCACCACAATAGTGACATGAAGCATTGTTTTGTTTTGGAGCTTGGGATTTCACATCAAATTTCTTTGCATGCATAATGGGCTTTTGTTTGACGGATGAAGAAGTATTGGGTGTACTTGAGGAACTAGAAGCATGCACAAACGAAGTTTTTGTTTTCAGAATAAATGCTTCCTTTTTACTAGGATTGTATCCTAGTCCTTCCCTTTGGAAGTTCACCTTAGTTCCCAAGAGTTTGTTTAGATTGTCCTCCTCACTCACAAACTTGCCCAATGATTTGTTCAGGTCAACGATTTCACTTTGAAGTGAAGCAATTAGAAGTTCACAAGACAGAATTTCATTTTTACATAAAGTGACCTTTTCATTTAGAGTGGCATTTATCGTCTTGTAAGATTCTATTTCCTGTTCTAGAATACTTACATTCTCACTTTCTTGAGTGACCATGGACTTGCCTTTTTTCAAATGTCAAAAGTCTTTCACACATGGTCGTATTTAATTGTTTTAGATTTTCAATTTCAGATTTCAATAAACCATTTTCTTTTTCAGATTTCTCAAGGTGCTTCAATCTTCCCTCAAGCAAAGAGATTTGAATGAGCAAAACATCATTGTCCCCTTTTAGTTTCTCATTTTTATCCAGAAGGGACTTGGCATCTATTTCAGAATAAAGAAGTTTATCAAAGAGTTTATCATCATTTGATAAAGAATCTAACTTGCTTTTTAAACTCTCTTCAGTTTTCTTAAGCAATGAGACTTTGCATGTCAGAAGTTCATTTTCTTTTTACAGTTCTTCAAATTTTGAAATTCGAAGAATGCATTTCACACACGAGGAATTATCATGGATATTTTCATTAGACTTTTTCTTCAGGGCCTTGTTTTCATGTTTCACCTTATGATATTTTTCAGACAATTCTTCATAGGCATCTACTAAATCTTCGAAAGACAATTCATCTTCATCTCATCTAGAGCTTACCTCCTCAGCACTTTCATTACAAGTTTGATAGATATCATTAACCATTAATCCCTTTAGTCCTTGCTTCTCTTGAGCTATCATCAATTTATCCATAATTTCTTTGGCGGTTCTGCAAGAGGTGACAAACGTGAACCTGTTAGCATTGACAGAATTTTTTATCAACCTCAAAATTGTAGCATTTTCATGACTCTTTAGTCTATCTCGGTTGGACCACTTGGTCTCATCCCGAGGCAGCTTATGAGGACCATCATTAACAAACTTCCACAAATTTGGATCAATTGAATTTTTGGTCCTACACATTCTTCCCAGCCATGAGTTAAAGTCATCACCATTATAAACAGGTAAAGAAGTCAAAGAAGCAATATCTGAAGAAGCATTCATCATTCAAAACTACACTAGGATCCCTCTGAAGATCATTTGATCTAATATAACAGAGCCGGGCTCTGATACCAATTGTTGGGTCCCACAGTGTAGTGGCACGGATCTAGAGGGGGGTGAATAGATCCCTCTATAAAAATTATAACCAATTAAAATGACTTGAAGACTTCTCAATTAGGCCTCACCAAACATGCAGGTGACAAGATCATACACAGAGAGTTAGCAATTTGAACTAGCCGTATACATTGACAATTTTAGCATCGATGTGAAACACATTTCATAATCCATCCTGTGAATGGTGGTAGAAGATAAGGAACAAACACACAACCAATCACACATGCACAAGGATTTTTTAGGTGATTCGGGACCACGACGGGTACCCTACGCCCACCCCTCACCACCTCGATGAGGCTTCACTAGAATGCTACTCTAGGTAGGACACGGGGACGAACCCCAGTACACCACACGCTACACAATGGTAGCAAACCACACACACACGACCTCGATGCTCAACATGCTGCAGTGCAGCACACACATGAGGGCGAACCCTCAACACGGTGCTCAACACCACACACACACACACCAAGATGGGGACGCACCCCAACAATGATTCCACACTCGGAGACACTACTCCGAACACATACATAGTTTTCTTCAGTTTAAAAGATGAATACGGATATACATTTGTATGCTCAGTAGACATAAACAAGCATGAATGACTCCAAACTGTGATGAATATAGAGTTGAGGAAACTCATGGTCGTCAATGATGAGGCTTGGTTCCTTGATGACTTCCACGGATGAACGGATTACAGAAGATGTCTTCACGAAGCTCCATTGGTTCAGATCGAAAAAAAGGATGCAGGTGCTTCAATCCCCTTTCACTTCTCTTGTCTCACCACCAAGTCCATGGGTGATGGAGAGATGGTTCAGCCATCGTTCTTCAACCCAATGGCTTCTGGAAGGTGGAGGATGATCGTCTTCAACCTTGAATCGAGCTAGCATGACATGGGAAGAAGCTTCAACACCGCTCCAGCTGCTCTTCCTGTAAAACCCCAAAAACACATATATCATTCGATGCTCTCTCTCCCTCCAATAAACCCTACCACATTCGATTTATACTACCAGGGATGGAGCGGACATGTGGAGGACATTATCCCTCAAGGGCCAATCACGATCGAGCACTAAAAGAGTGGAATGGGCCAGGGCACCGGCCGCTGCGCGAACCGGCGTGTTTTCCGGACACCGAAAGTGTCGACCCTCAAGGTCGACACTCGCAATCGGGCAAGACAGAATAAAGGCCCAAACAGAACCCAGCGAAGAAAGTGTCGACTCATGGGGTCGACACTTTCTACCTGTGGCATGAAAAGAAGGCCACGGCAGAAAGACCCGGAAAAAGTGTCGACCTTGTGGGTCGACACTTATGTCTAGGGTTCTGAAACTAGAACCCAAACAGAGCCTAGCGATAAAAAGGTCGACCCACAAGGTCGACTTTTGATCCCTACGTTCAAAGACATAAGAGGGCCAGCTGAAAACAGCATACCCCTGGACAAAGTGTCGACCCATGGGGTTGACACTTTTCCTGACATAAACAAGATATAGGAAAACAGACAATGAGGTTATTCTAAGATCATGAGACATCAAAGATAACTATTTGAATGGAAGAAGTAAGTGACTCTACCCCAAGATCACAGATAAGCCAAGTAGATATAGATAGGGAGTTACCTTGGGGTTTGTTCATCCATCTTTCACAATAAACCTCCTTCAACTATCCAAACAACAACTTACCATTTTAATGTTTCAGTTTGAATGATGACCACTTGATCTTGACAGTTGGTCTCCATTGAAAGTCCCTGTCAAAGATACACACCTAAGGTCAGTCTTCAATTTTCATTTGCTTTCTTGAAGAATAATCTCTAGCTCTCATGAATCTCTCAATATTTAGACTAAGTCTCTTCAAACCACATGATAGCTATCACAATAGCTTGAATCCTATCCAAATCAACTAAGGAAGAGTTAGAAGAATTTCACCCAAATTGTTCAGAGACTTTCCTTTCTCACTAACCTCTGTAAACATTTCAAAACACATGTCAGTTAAGTTCATCAAATCAGTTGACCGTGTCATACACTAGCCGTTCAATCAAATGGTGTTTGCTCAGTTCATTTCAAATCCACAACCAACATATGCATATTGTTTACATGGAGGGCAGTCACATGGTATTTAGTTCATCATCAAAATTCCTTAAAGCACGGTTGTGCACGGGGTTCAACAAAGGTAAATTTCACGGAATAGAGATTTCAAGACAAAACTTTAAGTAAGGATGACAAGGCGATAAATCTCATATAAAACTGAGACATTCATGAAATCTGGCTAATTGGCGTCCACTCAGGCCGCCGCCATATACAGAAATAGCGTCCACTTTGGTAGTCGCCAATTCTGTGAATAGTGTTGGCACGAACAATTAGCGTCACTTAAAATGGTTGCTAATTCAAATTGGCGTCCACTGTCTGGTCGTCAATTCTAGACAGAGACAGACTCTCACAGAACACCATAAACAGTGCTGTGTGATGGCCAGGGCGTCATGTTTCTTCAAAGTGTCATGACAATCAGGGTTCTAGGGTACAACCCGCTCGGCTGCCTTGAGGGAATCCAAGGCTAGCGGAGACTTATAGGGGCCTTAGAGAAAGAAATTCTAATCCGACGGAAGGAATATCTGAAAGAGGGCCTTTCAATCTCCAGGAATTGAGGTGTAAGCGTAAAACAACGTGAAACAAGGATTCCATCTTCGGACTTGAGATAAGAGTGTCAAAAGACCCGCGATATGGGCCAAAACCCGATAAAACTATGAGACAGGAAATAGCGTCCATTTAGAAAGTCGTTATTTACAGAATTGGCGTCTCTCCAGAGAGGCGCCAAATCAATAATATATAGAATTTTTATAATTATCACAAGAATTAGCATCCTTTTGAGAGGGCGCCATATCTTTAACTAGCGTCCAAGTTTTGGACGTTAATTCAATATTCCCAACCTTTTTCCTATATTTTCAATAAATAACAAGAATTAGCGTCTTTGTGAGAAGGCGCTATATCTTTAGGTAGTGTCCAATCAATGGATGTCAATTCATAGTTTTTGAGTTAGTTTCTATTTTTCACAATTTACAGGAATCGGCGTCCTAGTGCAGAGGCGATGTTTATTAATTAGCGGATGTGCGAATAGTCGCCCATTCTTTTAGGCATGCATCACAGCACGAACCGGCCAGGTACGTTCACACACGCAAGTTATTGTTCATTTCTTCAATTTAACATGAACAATGCTACTTTGACGTTTATGGGGATTTTCAAGAATTTGAAGACATGATGCTGAAGAGAAAATTACATGGAATCCAGAAATATACATAACATGATTTTTAGGTACATGGTTGCATAGATATTCAATTTTAAACATAGGTTAATTATTAAATGCTCAATAAGAATTTGTGGTAGGGTGATGGTCGCTAATTAATTAGCATCCAGGAGACGGTCGCCAATTTCAGGAATTGGCGACATTCCATACGAGTGCACATTAATCACCGGCCACTGCTCTGGTCGCTATTTTTCATGCAAACAGAAATGCTAAAATGACGTAAACTCAAGAACAGGAATCATGGATACAAGATAAAGAGATGCTATCATGATCGTATATGCATGTAATACTCCTTTTACTATCATCTTGGGCTTATAAACTTGAGAAAATCTACCTTTTGGGAGTTAAAAGGAAGACAAACGGAGAGATATAAGAGTAGAGGAAGAAGATGCAGTAGCTGTGGAGATGGAATTTATTAACTATAATTTTAGGGTTTATTAGATTTATTTAATTTATTTGTTTATTACGTAGGCGTGCCAGTCACTTTTGTGATAAGATTTATTATGTGCTCGTCTGACCAATCATACAATGGTGGGTGATCGTGTCGGGACCAAAAGTCCGCCATACCATAAAGGCTATGGCGTTAATTATGCCATTCCGAAAGAAGGACAACCCTTGATTAATCGCCAAAGTGGAAGGGTCCTTGGGGCCAAAAAATATATGAAAATAATGCTCATTTTATAAAATGGAACAGGATTAAATCATGCATTTAAGCACGCAGTACAGTTATCTTTATTCTGTTTAATCGGTTCTTGGTACAAGGCGGAGAATCTTGGGTTTGAAACCCACCTCACGCTTAGTGATAGCTTCCAGCCGGACTTAATCCGACTTTATATACCATAGAATTGAAAATGCAAGCACCTATACTTATGTTTATACAATTAGATACGAGTGGATGTATAGATGGGAGTTGTTCTTCTTATTTGGAACTGTGTGTAGGAGTCGGCTTTAACTTAATGCGGATTGTTTGAGATCATGTTATTATTATTTTATTTAATCATTTATTTATGTATTTATTCGACATAATCAAAGGAGATTTCGGTAGCACCTCCCCTATCCCGAAGAATATCGGGGAGGATATAGGAGACTCATCCACGAATAGTCGAGATGAGCTCCGGAAAGACGGTCATGCCTAGACAGCAATCCCGTGCCTCATGTAAGGTGGAGGAGCCCGAGGGCTAGCCCTCTAGGAAATCCCAATCACCTCGGAGGTCATCACTCAATGCTTGCCATTTTATTTGTTGAACTGCCTTTATTATTGCAGCACATGCTTATAGGTTCATATAAACCAGCATGACTACGTTCCGATGGGTTCGTGTGCCACTGGGACAATGTATGCCAGGGAATGGCACTTGTTCGTTCATTTATTCTCTTTATGGGATGCTTTGCTCTCATAATTCAGTGTGGATAACCCTGAGACTGCCACCACCATAAAGGGTGAAAACCAGGCGAGAAAACTGATACACACGATACGTAATTAAATCACCGACTCTTAACAGAATTTCAGCAGCATCTCCCCCTGTCCGGGAATATGTTACGGGAAAGGTATAAGAGACCCGCCCACAACGGGCCGAGGCGGGTTCCAAAATAGACGAGCATATCAAAATGATATGCCAGACCTAATAATGGGTAGTGAATGTTTTGTCGATGGTTCTTGACCCATTTTGGCACCACAGTGTGTACACGAAAGCTCCAGGGAGAGCCAGCACAACCGTGGACCGAGGGGCTTAAGGGGTTCGGGGCACTGTTCCCCTTTAAGGCGATTAATGTTTTATTTTCCCATCAAGATCTTCGGAGCTCACATAGTAATGTATGGCGAAGCCCCATGACGCGGTGGGATCATTGGAATACCCAGGAAGGCATGACATGACATAGCTTCTCGGTTTAATTTCGGCAGCATCTCCCCTTGTCTCAGGATATGCCGAGAGATGTATAGGAAACCCGTCCATGGATAGCCGAGACGAGATCCATACTACATGGGCATACCGAAGCTCGAGAGCGCAAGGGCCAAGAAGCAATGGAACACTGTTCACCGTTGAGGCGATTTATTCACTATTTCCCTAATGAGGCCATCGGAGAGCATGCCATAGTGGGCGGCGGATCTCCGTGACTCGATGGGGAAGTTGAAAAGTATGATGCGATATTATAAAATAACCCCTTGAATTAATTTCGACAGCATCTCCCCTTATCTCAAGATATGCCAAGAGACGTATAGGAAACCCGTCCATGGAGAGCCGAGATGAGATCCATAATACACAGGCATATCGAAGCCCGAGAACCGAGAGGGTTGAGAAGCGACGGGGTATTATTCACCATTAAGGCGGTTTATTCACTTTTCCCCTAATGAAGTCATAGGAGAGTATGCCACAGTAGACATCGGATTCCCGTGACTCAATGGGATAATTGGAAAACATAATGCGATACTAGAAAACAGGCTCATGACGTAATTTCGACAGTATCTCCCCTTGTCCCGAGATATGCCAAGAGATGTATAGGAAACCGTCTACGGAGAGCTGAGATGGGATCCGTAACACACAGGCATATCGAAGCCCGTGAACCGAAAGGGGCTGGAAACGATGAGGCACTATTCACCATAAGGTGGTTTATTCATTATTGCCCTAATGAGGCCATCGGAGATCATGCCATAGTAGACGGCAGATCCCCGTGACTCGGTGGGGTATCAAAGAAAACTCAAAAAATGAAACATAATGCAGAGGTAAGACCCCCGTTAATGTAGCTCCTACAGACGTTCTTGAACCAGATTTACCCCTTTACAGTCATAGAGACAGTGGAAGAAATAGTGCGACTAGCAGAATCGTAATACGACGGCTGGGATATGCATGGGTATATATATGTAGCCACTTCACTGATCCGGCGGTTGGGCCTATATAGGTGAACCGGCGGTTGAGCTCGCTGGTTTGATACGGCGGCAAAGGATGGGTAGAGCAATAGCAGTTGGGCATACGTGGGTGAAAATGTGCATATATTTGATAGCAAATGGGCTGACAGCTAGGTGGGCTCCATGCACCCATGCATGCTTATATATAATGGAATATATACAGTGGGATATATACAATAGAGTCAGCTGGCGGTAGACATGTGGTGGAGTGGGTTCCATGCATGCTTTATTCAATTTATATAACCACGTTGGACTTCATGCATGCTTATTCACGTACATGGTGGGGTGAGGTGGGTTGGCAGCAGATGCATGGTTTTTGCGTGACCCGATGGCTCATGTGTGAATGGATTATTGGGATATATCAAATTTATATAGACTAGCGGCTGGTATACTTGGGTGATATGGTGGCTGGGTAAAGCGGGATGAGACGGCGGCTGCATGACGCATGAGTTTGATCCGGCGGCCTCATGCAGAGGTTGTTGGCACAGCGGCCAAAAAAGTGGGGGGTGTTACACGGCGGCAAGAAGCAGATGGGCCTCATACGGCGGCTGGGAGCGGATGGGCCTGATACGGCGGCCACGCATGAAGATGGAGCAACTCGACGGCCAGAAAAGTGGAGGTTGTAGTCCAGCGACAGCATGTGACTGGAGCTTAATCTGGCGGCTAGAAAAGCGGGTGTGATACAGCGGCAACATAGGAAGGTGGTGGTCTGGTGGCCAAAACTCGCGGGATCAGCTTGACCACCGGATCAGCCTTCCTCCCACCTGTGAGAACAGGGAAAAAAGGGCAGAAATAGGGTGCCAGATAAATCCAAATCTCAGTGATGAATCCTATTAAACCCCCTTCGTTTAAGACATCCGGGGGTCCAGAATGATCAGCATGATCGAATTCTTAGCATCAAACGAGCGGTGGGTAGCAGAATCGAGCGTATGAACGAGGTGATTTATAACTGCGGGATGGGGGATATCGTGAAAACAGGGAGACTGGAGCTCCTAATATGAAACACATTCCACATAAACACATGTCAAACAAGGGCAACCGACCTAATATTGCCCAGAAGCAAATCAACCAGAGAGCATACCATGGTTGGTAGATCCCTGATGTCCATTGGGGCAAGTTTTATGGCCTTCCATAGAAACTCGGACATAGTGAAGATTCACATCCCTCATGGTACCAGAGGAGATCCCTCGGATCAAAAATTGAGGAGACGCAATGAACAATCGTCATTTGGAACTTACATATGAAATAATTTACAGACCATGATTAGCAACTCATATATTACCCTCCTCAAGAAATAGCATGCTACGTAGAAATAAAGGAGGATGGCTTACATGGATTGTAGAAAATTGATCAGAGAAAACATGGGGAGGGGGAGAATATAGCCCAGCATGGGGCGAAAATGACATATGGAGATCCCCATCTCCTATATTCAACTGGATCAAAAGAAAAGGGAGTAACATCCTTCCAGTGGTATGTAAATGGGCTTGATGCATAAATACAAAGATGCACATTGACAAATAGAAAAAGGGACGAACACATAAGAGACAGCATGAAAGAGCAAAAGATCATAGAATCTGTGATTTTTTTTTATTGCTCGTCACAAAGGCAACATGTTACATTGGACTAAAGATAAAAGGGGCAACTCACTAAAAATTACAGCATAAAATGCTAAGGGAATAAAAAGGGAAGGGGAAACTGTAGCCCAAATTGGGCATTGCCGAATGGGAACCCACCTTCTGCTCTCACGAATACTGCCCGATCTCCCTTCCTCTCTGCTATATTCTCCGTTCTTTCCTCCTTGGCTGGACGATCGTGACTCCTCTCTGTTGCTTCCTTTCTATTGTCCTTGCTGCTCTCATTTTTTTTTCTATCCTCCGCTCTCTTGGTTGGCTTTTTTCTCTCTTCTATTTTTTTTATTCTCCTTTTCTTCTCTCCCAAGTCTTCGAAGCGTGGGATTTTATAGAAGATGGGAGGACCTCTTGATACGACGACTGGCAAAGCAGAAGGAATGATCTAACGTGCTCACGCCGGATCAATGGTTGGCCGTCGGAGCACAAGCTGGCTGCCGGATCACTTTAGTCTTGGCCCATTTGCTCGTGTTAAGCCCATTCGTGCATTCTTCAGCCCATTTAATCATTTTTTCTTCCTTTTCTTATTCCTTTCTTCTTCGTTTTTCCTGAAAAATAAGACATAGCAAAAATAAGATATTTCAGCATTATTATTATTATGTTATTATTATTACTATCATTTTTTATGTGTCAACAAATACCCCCCCTGTAGGTGGCGTGAATGAGGGACGAGTGAGCGAGGCCAGCGGGTGTAGCCTATAGCTCATTTGAAATTGTTGTATGTGTCTTTTTATTCTTTAATTTTTATTCATGCAAGCATACAAGCATTCATTAACAGTAGGCATAGAATATATAGTATACTTCCCCTCCTCTCAAGGATAGGATAAGAACAGTGCCCATGATTTAGGAATAGAGCGCGGTTCACGGAGCATAACTAAGAGAGATGCGTATACGTAAAGAGGACACTGCGTAGAATAGGTGCATAGCGTAAGGCATAATCTACACCCATGACTATTTCTCCATGGTGTGATAGTGCAGGCATGTGAGCAGCGACCCCTAAACATAGGGACACACAGATATTCTAAGTAACACTAGAGGATTACTCTAGCGTCTACACAAATAGTTGGGGTTCTCAATTTTTGGTAGCTTCGCACAACCCCCTTGTTTATTCTTAATTCTGGATTTCACAGTTCGATACGAGTCTCCTCATGTGTCTAAATGGGGATTCACGGCTACTGAGATTCATCCTTTATTGCGATTCTATTACGGGGTTAGCTTTACCATTTCGCATGAGTTTCCTCATTTATTACAATGGGGATTCCCGACTTTTGGATGCACATTCCCTTATTGCGATTTTATTGTGGAGTTTGCTCCACCATTCTGCGCGAGATTCCTCATTTGTTTCAGTGGGGATTCCCGGCTTTTTGCTTCGCATTCCACTTATCATCATTTTTGAATAAAGGGGGTTGTCAGCTTTTTGCTCACGATCATCCCTCGTGTAGGTATAGAGTTTTGAGCGTCCATGAAGTGTTAGAAAGAATTTCCAGTGTCCCTATGGTTAGAAATCGTTGAACACATTTTGTGCAGAGTGTGGGAGTTTTGTCTTGGTGTATTTCATGAGCTACGCTAGCAACATGCTATGAGTCTTCCCCTAGACGCATGCACTCATCAAAAATTAGCTTTTCATTCCTTAGTGTATGCCGTGATGCACACATTTCCTGAATCAGCAGCATTATTTTAGCAAGGAGATGCGGTCCTAGAACTTTCAAAGGAGGTGTGCTAGTACTTATACTATAGGCGAACATGCACGTGGAACAAGCAAGCACGCAAATCATATTATGATTACCATTTTTTTCTCTTTTTTTTCCTTCTCTTCTTTTTTCCTCTCTTCTCTCTTTTTTCCCTTTTTCTTCTTCTCTTCTTTTTTTCTTTTTCTTCTTCTCTTCTTTTATTTCCCTCTTTTTTTATTCTTTTTCTTTTTTCTTCTCTTTTTTTTCTTTAAAGGGCTTGACAGGTGCACCTGCAGGTCGGCTATTTGGGAGGTAGGTGGTTGATGCCACGACAAGGGAGAGAAACTTCTATGTGTTGTGTTGAATCCCATCGGGATTGAGGGTTGGTGTAAAACCGAGAGGGCTCTTTTTGTTCATTAGTTCGGACAACAGTTCTGAGCCCACGATAAGATGATGGCCGGCTGAGACCGATGTTCCTGACACCGACCGACTTGGCTTGGACGTAAGGTCGTGACGCCAACGAAGAAGGAGCCTTTTTGTTCATTGGTTCTGATGGAAGCTCCGGGCCAATGGTCATCTTAGACCAAAGGTCGTGACGCCGAATGACTTGGCTTAGACGTAAGGTCATGACGCCAAGGGAGAATATTTACCGGCCTAGACAAACTGTCATGTTGCTGGACAACTTGGCCTTGACGATATGTCATGATGCCAAGGCAAAATATTTATCGGCCGAGATGAATTGTCATGCTACCGGACAACTTGGCCTAGACGGTATGTCATGATGCCAAGGTAGAAGGGGGCCTTTTGTTGGTTTATGTGCCAGCCTAGACGGAAGGTCATGATGCTGACAGTGAGTCCATGCGTCGGAATAGACGGGAGGTCATGATGTCGACGGTAGAAGGGTTTGTTTGTTTATGCGCCAGCCTTGACGGATGGTCATGATATTAATGGTGAGTTCATGCAGCGGCCTGGACGGAAGGTCCTGATGCTGACAGTGAGTTTATGCATCGACCTAGACGGGAGGTCATCATGCCGACGGTAGAAGAGCTTCTTTGTTTATACGCCAGCCTAGACGGAAAGTTATGATGCTGACGATGAGTTCATGCATCGGCCTGGACGGGAGGTCATGATGCCGACGGAGAGTTTATTTGTTTATGTACCAGCCTAGACAAAAAGTCATGATCTTGACGATGGGTTTATGCGTCGGCCTAGATGGAAGGTCATGATGTTGATGGTAGAAGAGTTTGTTTGCTTATGCGCCAGCCTAGACGGAAAGTCATGATGCTGACGGTGGGTTTATGCGCCTACCTAGACGGAAAGTCATGATGCCGACGGTAGAATGGTTTGTTTGTTTATGTGCCAGCCAAGACGGAAAGTCATGATGCTGACAGTTGGTTTATTTGTTCTTTGGCTGGGGTAGAAGTCCTGGCCCAAAATGAGGAGGGGTCTTTATATTTAGATTTGTTGGGTTCATTGGTTTGTTGAGTTGATTTATTTGGTTGTTGATTCATTGAGTTTATTGGTTTGTTTGGTTTATTAAGTTGATTGGGTTTATTGGGGTTTATTGGGTTTATTGGTTTCATTTGATTCATTTGGCTTATTCGGGCGTGTTGGGCTTATTGGCTTACTGAATCTATCTGGGTTTATTGAGTTTATTAAGTTTATTGGACTTATCTAACTTGTTGAGTTGATTGTGTTTATTGAGTTTGTTGGGTGTGTGGGATTCATTGAGATTTGTTAGGTTTATTTGGCTTGTTGGGTTTATTGAGTTATTTGAGTTTGTTGGTTTTGTTTGTTCATTTGGTTTATTGAGTTTATTTGACTTGTTGATTCATTGGGTTTATTGGGTTGATTTGGGCTTATTGGCTTATTGAATCTACTTGGGTTTATTGAGTTTATTAAGCTTATTGGACTTGCCTGATTTGTTGAGTTTATTGGGTTTATTGAGTTTGTTGATTTTGTTATGTTCATTTGGTTCATTGGGCTTATTGGGCTTCTCGGGTTTATGTGGTTTATTGATTGCGTTGGATTCATTGGGTTTATTGAGTTGATTGTGTTTATTGTGTTTATTAGTTTATTAAATTCATTTTAGACCATCATTTTTTCTTTTTTCTTTTTTCCTCTTTTTTTATTATTATTTTGTTGTTGGGCTCCCTGACGCAGACTCTTCCGCGATGCAGGACACTTCGTTCGGTGGGACTATTAGTGAATTCGACCGCTCATTGTGCCGATGGGACTAAAGATTATTATGCAAGAGCTCGGCGAGGGTGGAGTGCTTCAACCCAAGGGAAGAATGTTTATGGGCCCAGCCTAGTGGGACTATGAGGCAAATTTTATAGCTCGGTGAGGATGGAGTGCCTCAAGCCAGGTGAAAAGGTTTATTAGCTTGGCCTAAAGAATAACATTTAAGAGCTCGGTGAGGGCGGAGTGCCCCAAGCCATGGGAAAAAATATTTATGAGCCCGGCCTAGTGGGACTAGGGGGCGAGTTTTAGAGTTTGGCGAGGGTGGAGTGCCTCAGGCCAAGGGAAAAGTTTTATGAACCCGGCCCAGTGCGACTATGGGGCAATTTTTAGAGCTTGGCGAGGGCGGAGTGCCTCAGGCCAAGGGAAAATGTTTATGAGCCCAGTTCAGCGGGACTGATAGGCAATTTTTTAGGGCTCGGCGAGTGTGAGTGGCTCAAGCCAAGGGAAAAGGTTTATGAGCCGATTTTGGGCATAGCGTCCAAACCGATAGTGGTGAGGCGAGCTCCGTGGGACAAATTTTCTATCTCTTGGTGTATTTGAGTAGTTATTGTGGTAGCACGCTGAAGAATGATGAGAATGCACCGGCTAGGAGCATAGGTTCTAGGCCGAGGGTAGAGGTTTGATCCCAGTGGGACAAATGGGGGGGAATCCCCATAGGATGAGAAGTTGGCAAAATATTATGAATCCCGGTGAGGCAAGGCGGGTTATGCAGGCCATCAGGGGCCCAAAAGGGTTTATTTGCTTGCTTGAAAGGGAAAGTGGAGTCGAGGGTGTAGATGACCCGATAGGACTTGTTCTCGCATCCCCTCTATAAGGTTTACACATTTATTAATGTGGCAAAGTGTCGGAAGCTAATGAACGTTTACTTGGTGAACTAGCTGAAAGATCCAAGTTCAGAATGGAGGGTGCACCTCGATGGGGTCTAGACCCATTTTTAAAATAGACGGTCGGGCGGCCAATGAAGGCTTCTTAGTGTCGGTGGGACTGTTGATTTAACACTATACTGTCGGAGTGCATTCGAGAGCAACTATGCGTCAGACCAACAGCTGTCTTCTTTGTCATTGATTTATGCGGGAGGTGCTCCGAACAGTTGCAGCTCTTACAGAAATGGGCTCTCGGTGCCAGCACCAAGTGTCATCTTTTGGCCCTTTGTGTTGGTGGTTGTGGTTGCCGGTCTTCCTAGCTCTGCGGAAGGCGCATCCACTTCATGTTCCCCAGGCACTCATCTTGTGATGCTGTTAGGAAGCCCTACGCCTATGGAGGCAGATAAGGAGGCCATGCTTGCCTCATCATTTCATTCATTTTCTTTTTTTTTTAGGCTCCAAAGCAGGGAGAACATGGTTTATTACTTTTGCCGGCTTAACTGCCTTGCTTGTTCCTTCGGGGAGTTGTCGTCATGTCTGGCCACATTGCTACAAAGCATCCTCCTTCACATTGTGCTAGCCTTTGTAGAGCTGCAACTATATGTGGTTGGGTCTTTTGTTTGGAGAGAATATATTTTGGGGCTTTCTTTGGTAGCCAGGTTGCTCTGCTGCCGACCTTGGCATTGGCTATTTTTGTCTCTTCAGTCATGGCTTGCTTGACATTATTCTGCACTAGCTGATGGCATTTATTTGCAAGGCGGTTCATCCTCCTGCCTCACGCATGCTATTCGCACTTATTGTGCCTGCCTAGCTAACTCCTTGCTTGTAGAGATTCGGCGATTGAGCAGAGACTTTTACTGTTCGACTTATAGCTTGCGGGGGATGCCCCCCGTTCCATTCCAACCTTGATGGCATTGTTAGGAGCCTTTGCTGCTGTGAAGCATGTGTATATTTTAAGATTGTTGACATGGATAGTGTCGGCAATGAGCCGCCATGCGAAATTGCTTTCATCAATTTTTCTTCTTCTTCTTCTTCTTTTTTCTTTTCTTTTTTTTTAGAACTGCTAATTCGGATGGCGCTGATAGTGTAGCGCAGTGTGGGGCTATCACCCTTCATCCATTTTTCCTTAAACAGACCAAGGCGAGTGCATAGGAGAGCGCACCTCCTTAGAGGGGGGATGAGTAGTTCGCTCCACTATGCCAATCCTACAATGGTAGTTTTTATACGGCACGGACCAGAATACAAGGGGAGTAATCATTCCCTCAACAGATGTGGCCATCAAGGCCTCTTTCATTTCTGAGTGAATTGAGATGGCACCTCATATTCATCAAGCAAAGCCTTATGTCTATATCTACCAATTTCATTTTCCCCCCTTTTTATTCATCATCATTTTCTTAATACCAGCCCCAGAACAGGCCTTTTTTTCTTTTCTCTCTCTCTTTCATTTTTTTGCTCATCTTCCATTCTTCCTTTTGTTGGCAAGTATCCGCATTCAAGCTACGCGGACATGCTAGATATTGGCTTCAGCCAAATTTGTGAGGAGCAACTGAGACAATGATATCACGTGGGGCACCCTCTTCAAGGTGGACATTTGATGAGGGCGCAGTGGGTCTACCTTGTACTCGCCCATATGCAGTTCGCCTTTCTTAATCAGACGTTCAATAATGTCCTTGAACACATAGCAATCCTCAATGGGATGCCCTGCCGCTTGGTGATAAGGACAAAAACGTGGATTGTCTTTTCTTTCAACATTGCTTGGCTTCTTCGACTCCGGGAGCACAACTTTGCCGCTTTCACAGGCCCACTCAAAGAGAGCCTGAGCCTTATCCTTCAAAAAGGAGTATGGTTTCATCATTTTGCCCCTTAATGAGGACCCTTATTTTGCTGGCTCGGTGGAAGAAAGGCTAGCTGCCTCTTTCATTTTCTTCTTATGTTGCTCGAAGGCTTCAAAATTTGAGGTGCACATTTCTTCCTATGCTGGGTGTTTGCCGGTTGGTTTATTCTTTTGGCTCGAGGCTGTGGAAACTGAGCAAAGCTTTGCCAGAACTACTTCGACATCAGCCACGAGGTTACTTAGCTGTTCAAAGGTCGTGACTTTAATGCCACTGACCCATGTATAATTTCCTTCTTCAAGCTCTTTTTGCATATTTGAACGGAGTCCTCGTAACTTGGCGGATGCCTACATCTTTCACGGAGATTCCTCCATCTTCTCATGTAGTCCATGGCGGACTCATTATCTTTTTGTTTGGTTGCTTGTAATTCGGCCTCGGTGACTTCTTCTTCGGCTATCTTCCTATTCATTGTTTGTTCTACCCTCGGCCGGTCCATTGTCGTCACACCTTCTGGACTCAGGTACAGGGTAACCGACTGCACATATGCTCTCATTGGCACCATTGTCTGAGACGCTTTAATTGTCCCCTGACATGCACGAGGGACTGTATGTTGGAGTGGTTGAGGGAGAATGCCTTTTACATAATCAGGTATTATTCGGGGCTTGGCCGACCATGTTGATGCCGTAGGTGGGCTAGCGTCACCCTGTGCTTTCTTAGGTAGAAGTCCTACTAATCTTGGCGTAGATGGGCTCATGTAAGATATGAGTGACAGCTTGTCATCATTGTCGGATGCGACCAGTTTCTTCGAGATAGAGTCTATGTGCTTTATGCCTTCAAATGAAGGAGGAATGTGGAATTGCGCCTCGTTGCTGGATGGCGGGTGTCTTGATATTCTCTCGGATCCAATAGCATGGTAGGAGGAAGTAACTCTAGCCTGATTTGCTCCCTTTGGCATGAAGCAAATCTCTTTGTTTTCTTCATCATTAGTCTGAGCTGCACCGGACGAGGCGGACAATGTATTGTAGGAGAGAGCAATATATCTTCCTTCCGTCTTTGTATTCTTATTTTTCTTCCCTTTGATGGCTAGCATCTGCCCCCACAGTGGGTTGCTTTGTGCATTGAACACCCCTGCTTTTTCCTCAGCTCTTTTTGTTGGCCCCCGAGATTCACAGTACCCTCGAAGGATATGCTTCTCAGGCTGCATAGGCTGGTTCTTGGGCTGCTCATGTTTTTCACACTAACTTATAATAGCTTACGGCCGCTCCAAGGCTGAGCTAGCTTCTTTATGTGCCCGTGACAGGGTCTATTTCTTATTTCTATTATTAGTTGACCTTTTGATAGCCACTGGAGGGGCCATTTGAAGGCACTTCTTCATGCAAACATCTGGTCTTGTTCTTTTCTTTGTTGGCGATGCTCGCCAATTCTCTTACTCCCTTTCATGCTTTGGGATGCAGTCTTCAATAGTGTGGCGATTGCAAACCTCTAGCACTTATTTAGGTGGCTGTCGATATATAGATATCATGTTAATCAAAACCCCCGGGGCAGGCATTGCATGAGGGCATGGAGGATCAACTCTGTGCTCCCCCATTTGCAGCTTCCCTCTTTTTAATAAGCCTTGGACAATGTCCTTGAATATTTGGCAATCTACATTAGGATGTCCAGGGATTTGATGGTAAAGATAGAAGTAAGGATCATCTCTTCTCCTGACATCATCAGGCCTCTTTGACTTCGGAAGAATGATTTTGTTATATTCGACAGCCCACTCGAATAATGCTCGAGTCCTATCTCTGGGAAAGGCATAGAGCTTTCTTGTCTTGTTCAGCGGGGGAGGCCTCTCTCGGCATCCAGCAGGTTCATTGGAAGGAGGGTTGTGCACCCCTTTGTGCCTTTTCACCTTGAGGCTAACAGCATGGATCACTTTCAGTATCGACCGTTTATTAGCCTACCTGGCTTGATGACTTGGGTCAGCAGAGGTGGAAGGATACCTTATGAAGAAATCTTCGACCTCCGTCACAACATCATTTAATCGGTCGAAAGACTTGAGTTCGATTCTGTTTATCTTCTCTAGGTTTTTTTTCCTTTGATTCTTTTTGCATATTTGTATAGAATCTTCTTGATGCAGAGGATGCCAGCATTTCATGCTGAGATCCCTCCACCTCTTGATATATTCCGGAGCTATCTCATTATCTTTTTGCTTGGTTGCAAACAGCTCAGCCACGGTCACCTCTGTCTCGGCGACGTGGAATCTTTCATTAAATTTCTGCTGCATGTCTGACCAGTCGTTGATAGACCCGGTCGGCAAGCTAGAATACCATTGAAAGGCAGGTTCTATTAGGGAGGACCCAAAGAAATTCAGCATATATGACTCGTCCGCCGCCAGGTCGCCCATGACTGTCGTATAGTATGCGATGTGTTCTTTTGGGGAGACCTACTCGTTGAATTTGTGAAATTTTGGTGGTTTGTTGACGCCGAGCGGTAGTCTTTTGGCAGCATGGTAGGCTGGATATGGCACTTCATATGTGTCAAAGGGGGTATAATAATCACCACCTCTCTTTGCCAGTCTCGCCTTGATCATTTGCTCCACCATCAGCTCGTTCACCATAACTGGCTACGCTGGCCGAGGGCAGAGGTGGGCAGGCAGTGTCAGTGGTGTGGCTGGAGCTACAGCTAGCATGGGGTAGCAAAGTCCCTGAAAATGGAGCCTGCTGTTGCATCTGGAGAGGCATTGGCCGTAATGGTAGGAGTTGCTGAGAATGATACAGGGGAATAGCCCGACTATGGTTTGCAAATCATGGAACAACCAGCGAAAGAGCGTCTACAGGGTCAGAACCTCTCTGCGACGACTTAGCTTGTGCCCCCAGTTGCTTAGGTGCCAGAGTTTGTTCAGCCTTTTGATTTAATCTTTCCTTCAGCAATTCAATCTCTTGTAGGTATCTTTGTAGCATCATCAGGACGGTAGGGTCCAAGACTATTTTGTTGATGATGCCCTCGAGCATGTTACTCGAGGCACACTCAAATGGAGGAGATGGGAGTACTCCTTCTTCTTCAGATGCCACTATTTTGGCAGTGGCAGTAGTGATGTCTTCTTCAGCAACCTGTTTGCCCTTAGCGGCTTGCAACAGCTCAGTAGCAGCTTTGCCCCATCTTGTTACCGGGTCTCCTCTTCCAGCATTCCCGACTGACTCTTCTTGTTCATTTGGCAGGGCGCTGGGTATGCTTATTACCCCTGTCATGCTGTAGGTAAGGATTTGCATTCCTCTTTTGTGCTTTCTAACTCCCCTTTAGGCCAGACTGGGAGAAGTCAGCCTGCCAAATATTGTGATTATTTTAATTCTTTTATGCTGCGGGGGCGTTTCAAAGTTTATGGCCCCAGCTCGCTTCTCATCTTCATCTGCACCCATGGGTGATGATTCATCCTTTTCTTCTTCTTCGGCCCTGATGACACGAAGCAATCTTTGCTAGCCCAGGGAGGGGTTCTTGAAGTTACATAAATATTCTCGGACCAACCCTGTCATATCTTCGTGGATGTGCTCTACGGAGATGGTAGGAGGCAGCATCCAGCCTTGGGCAGATGGCATGTAGGACAGCCACGTTAAACAGGCAGCTTGATTAGAGTTTCTTGAATATTTGGGGATATCGGCCTATCTTGCACAGGCCCTAGAGGTGGATGGAGGGGCTACAGTCACAGCTTCCTATGTAGGTATATTCTTCTTGCCCCCTATCCAGTGAACTTTGACAGAATTATCGGAGCTTTGTGAAGTTGGTGTAGGGCCCCGAGTCCTCTTGGGAACCCAAATTTACTTGAACCATGGCAGTTTTGGGACAGGCCTCCCTTGCTTGTTATCATCAGAATTCACCCTCCGATTGGCCAGCACTTGGAAGGTGTTGCGGGTGGGAACCATCGGAAGAATGCAGTCCGGTAGAGCTCCAGCAGCACGGCCATTCAGATACACCCGAACACCGCCTATCAGCATGGCCTTTCCGAAAACCGAAAGCCGGCCCCGGGGAACAACCACTCGTCCCATTCTATGGTTCTTATTCTCTCCTCAAGTCACCCTTTTGCCAGTGGGCATAGCTTGGTAGTCCACGTGGTGGACGAGGCAAGTAGCGATGCAGCTGGGCGAGGTAGCCCTTCTGGCAGCACCGGTCTTCAAAGAGGTCATGGCCTTGGCCGCGATGGCTTCTTCATCTTCTCCCTCGACCCGTAGTAGGCCGATGAAGGCTATGCCGAGAAAATTTGGGAATCCCACCACAGGTGGTAGAGTCCAAAAGATGGTGGGCACTGCCAGGTACCCATGCTCCGCATGTGATGCGACCACTTGAGGGCCGAAGGTCAATTTAGCAAATCCACAAGCCATTGTAATTCCTGCAAAACAGAATGAACAAATAATCAATATTTTTGGGGAAGGCCCCAGGGCTTTCTACCTGGGCGAAAATATGAAGGGAGACTTGGTTCCACCGGGCGTGCCAGCTTTGTGGAGATGAAATTTATTAATTATAATTTTGAGGTTTATTAGATTTATTTAATTTATTTGTTTATTACGTAGGCGTGCCAGCTTTGTGGAGATGAAATTTATTAATTATAATTTTGAGGTTTATTAGATTTATTTAATTTATTAGTTTATTACGTAGGCGTGCCAGTCACTTTTGTGACAAGATTTATTGTGCGCTCGTCTGACCAATCAGACAATGGTGGGTGATCGCGTCGGGACTAGAAGTCCGACATACCATAAAGACTATGGCGTTAGTTACGCCCTTCCGAAAGAAGGACAACCCTTGATTAATCGCCAAAGTGGAAGTGCCCTTGGTGATGAAAAATATATGAAAATAATGCTCATTTTATAAAATGGATCAAGATTAAGTCATTCATGCAAGCACGTAGTACGGTTATGTTTATTCTATTTAATCAGTTCTTGATACAAGGGAGAGAATCTTGGGTTCAAAACCCACCTCACGCTTAGTGATAGCTTCCAGCCAAACTTAATCCGACTTTCTACAAATCACCATTTTATATACCATAGAATCGAAAATGCAAGCACCCATACTTATGTTTATACAATTAGATACGAGCGAATATATAGATGGGAGTTGTTCTTCTTATTTGGAACCGTGTGTAGGAGTCGGCTTTAACTTAATGCAGATTCTTTGAGATCATGTTATTATTATTTTAATTAATCATTTATTTATGTGTTTATTCGACATAATCAAAGGAGATTTCGGCAACACCTCCCCTATCCTAAAGAATATCGGGGAGGATATAGGAGACTCGTCCATGAAGAGTCGAGATGAGCTCCAAAAAGAGGGTAATGCCTAGACGACAATCTCGTACCTCATGATAGGTGGAGGAGCCCTTGGGCTAGCCCTCTAAGAAATCTCAATCACCTCGGAGGTCATCAATCAATGCTTGCCATTTTATTTGTTGAACCGCCTTTATTATTGCAACACATGCATATAGGTTCATATAAAGTAGCATGACTACGTTCCGAGGGGTTCGTGTGCCACCGGGACAATGTATGCCAGGGAATGGCACTTGTTCGTTCATTTATTCTATTTATGGGATGCTTTGCTCTCATAATTCAGTATGGATAACCCTGAGGCTGCCACCACCATAAAGGGTGAAAACCAGGCGAGAAAATTGATACACACGATGCGTAATTAAATCACCGACTCTTAATGGAATTTCGACAGCATCTCCCCCTGCCTCGGAATATGTTGGGGGAAAGGTATAGGAGACCCACCCACAACGGGCCGAGGCGGGTTCTGAAACAGACGGGCATATCAAAATGATATCCCAGACCCAATAATGGGTAGTGAATGTTTTGTCGATTGTTCTTGACCCATTTTGGCACCACAGTGTGTACACGAAAGCTCCAAGGAGAGCTAGCACAACTGTGGACCGAGGGGCTTAAGGGGTTCGGGGCACTATTCCCCTTTAAGGCGGTTAATGTTTTATTTTCCCGTCAAGATCTTCGGAGCTCACATAGTAATGTGTGGCGAAGCCCCATGACTCGGTGGGATGATTGGAATACCCGGGAAGGCATGACATGACACAGCTTCCCGGTTTAATTCTGGCAGCATCTCCCCTTGTCTCAGGATATGCTGAGAGATGTATAGGAAACCCATACATAGAGAGTCGGGACCAGATCCGTACAACATGGGGATACCGAAGCCCAAGAGCCCAAGCGCCGAGAAGCAATGGAACACAGTTCACCGTTGAGGCGATTTATTCACTATTCCCCTAATGAGGCCATCGGAGAGCACGCCATAGTGGGCGGCGGATCCCCGTGACTCGATGGGGTAGTTGAATAGTACGATGCAATATTATAAAATAACCATTTGAATTAATTTCGGTAGCATCTCCCCTTATCTCTGGATATGACAAGAGATGTATAGGAAACCAGTGCACGGACAGCCGAGACGAGATCCATAATACACGGGCATATCGAAGCCCGAGAACCGAGAGGGTCGAGAAGCAATGGGGTATTATTCACCAATAAGGCGGTTTATTCGCTTTTCCCCTAATGAAGTCATCGGAGAACATGCCATAGTAGACGGCGGATCCCCGTGACTCAATAGGGTAATTGGAAAACATAATGCGATACTAGAAAACATGCTCATGATGTAATTCTGGCAACATCTCCCATTGTCTCGGGATATGCCAAGAGATGTATAGGAAACCATCTACGGAGAGCCGAGACGAGATCTGTAACACACGGGCATATCAAAGCCCGAGAACCGAAAGGGGCCGAAAACGATGAGGTACTATTTGCCATAAGGCGGTTTATTCATTATTCCCCTAATGAGGCCATCGGAGAGCTTGCCATAGTAGACGGCAAATCCCCGTGACTCGGTGGGGTATCAAAGAAAACTCGAAAAATAAAAAATAATGTAGGGGTAGGACCCCCGTTAATGTAGCTCCTGCAGACGTTCCTGAACCAGATTTGCCCCTTTACAGTCATAGAGACAGTGGAAGAAATAGTGTGGCCAACAGAATGGTAATACGGCGGCTGGGATATGCATGGGTATATATATGTAGCCACTTCACTGATCCGGTGGCTGGGCTTATATAGGTGAATCGGTGGCTGAGGTGGCTGGTTTGATACATCGGCCAAGGATTCGTATAGCAATAGCGGCTAGGCATACTTGGGTGAAAATGTGCATATATTTGATAGAAAATGGGCTGACAGTTGGGTGGGCTCCATGCACCCATGCATGCTTATATATAATGGAATATATACGGTGGGATATATACAATAGAGTGAGCTGGCAACAAACATATGGTGGACTGGGTTCCATGCATGCTTTATTCAATTTATATACCCACGTTAGACTTCATGCATGCTTATTCACGTACATGGTGGGGTGAGGTGGGTTGGTGGCAGATGCGTGGTTTTTGCGTGACCCGATGGCTCACGTGTGCATGGATTATTGGGATATATGAAAGTTATATAGACTAGCAGCTGGTATACTCAGGTGATATGGCGACAGGGTAAAGCGGGATGAGATGGCGGCTGCATGACGCATGAGGTTGATCCGGCGGCCTCAAGCGGACGTGGTTGGCATTACGGCCTGAAAAGCGGAGGATGTTACACGGCGACAAGAAGTGGATGTGCCTCGTACGGCGGCTGGGTCCGGATGGGCTTGATACGGCGGCCATGCATGCAGATGGAGCAACCCGGCAGCCAGAAAAGTGGAGGTTGTGGTCCAATGGCAGCATTCGGCTGGAGCTTGATCAGGTGATTGAAAAAGCGAGTGTGATACGGCGGCAACATGGGAAGGTGGTGGTCTGACTGCCAAAATGCGTCAAATCGACTTGGCCGTCGGATCAGCCTTCCTCCCACCGGTGAGAATAGAGAAAAAAGGGCAGATACAGGGTGCCGGATAAATCCAAATCTCAATGATGAATCCTATTAAACCCCCTTCGTTTAAGACATCCGGGGGTCTGGAATGATCAGCATGATCGAATACTTAGCATCAAACGAGCGGTGAGCCGCAGAATCGCGCATATGAACGGGGTGATTTATAACTATGGGAAGGGGGATATCATGTAAATAGGGAAGCTGGAGCTCCTAATATGAATCGCATTCCACATACACACACGTCAAACAAGGGCAATCGACCTGATATTCCCCAGAAGCAGATCAACAAGAGAGCATACCATGGTAGGCAGATCCTTGATGTCCATTGGGGTAGGTTTAATGGCCTTCCACAGATACTCAGACATAATGAAGATTCACATCCCTCATGGTACCAGAGGAGATCACTCGGATCAAAAATTGAGGAAACGCAATGAACAATCATCATATGGAACTTACATATGAAAATAATTTACAGACCATGAATAGGAACTCATATATTAGCCTCCTCAGAAAATAGCATGCTACATAGAAATAAAAGAGGACGGCTTACATGGACTGCAGAAAATTGATCAGGGAAAAAATGGGGAGGGGGAGAATATAGCCCAGCACGGGGCACAAATGACATATGGAGATCCCCATCTCCAATATTCAACTGGATTAAAAGAAAAGAGAGTAACATCCATCCAACAGTATGTAAATGGGCTTGATGCGTAAATACATAGATGCACATTGACAAATAGAAAAAGGGATGAACACATAAGAGACAGCATGAAAGAGCCAAAACTAGCCGTATCAGCTTGACCACCGGATCAGCCTTCCTCCCACCCGTGAGAACAGGGAAAAAAGGGCAGAAATCGGGTGCCAGATAAATCCAAATCTCAGCGATGAGTCATATTAAACCCCCTTTGTTTAAGACATCTGAGGGTCCAGGATGATCAGCATGATCGAATTCTTAGCATCAAACGAGCGGTGGGCAGTAGAATCGAGCGTATGAACGAGGTGATTTATAACTTCGGGAAGGGGGATATCGTGAAAATAGGGAGACTGGAGCTCCTAATATGAAACACATTCCACATAAACACATGTCAAACAAGGGCAATCGACCTGATATTCCTCAGAAGCAAATCAACCAGAGAGCATACCATGGTAGGTAGATCCCTGATGTCCATTGGGGCAAGTTTTATGGCCTTCCACAGAAACTCGGACATAGTGAAGATTCACATCCCTCATGGTACCAGGGGAGATCACTCGGATCAAAAATTGAGGAGACGCAATGAATAATCGTCATATGGAACTTACATATGAAACAATTTATAGACCATGATTAGCAACTCATATATTACCCTCCTCAGGAAATAGCATGCTACGTAGAAATAAAAGAGGATGGCTTACTTGGATTGCAGAAAATTGATAAGAGAAAACATGGGGAGGGGGAGAGTATAGACCAGCACGGGGCACAAATGACATATGGAGATCCCCATCTCCTATATTCAACTAGATTAAAAGAAAAGGGAGTAACATCCTTCCAGCGGTATGTAAATGGGCTTGATGCGTAAATACATAGATGCACATTGACAAATAGAAAAAGGGACGAATACATAAGAGACAGCATGAACGAGTAAAAGATCATAGAATCTGTGATTTTTCTTATTGCTCGTCACAAAGGCAACAAGTTACATTGGACTGAAGACAAAAGGGGCAACTCACTAGAAATTACAACAGAAAATGCAAAAGGAATAAAAAGGGAAGGGGAAACTGTAGCCCAAATTGGGCATTGCCGAATGGGAACCCACCTTCTGCTCTCACGAATATTGCTTGATCTCCCTTCCTCTCTGCTATATTCTCTATTCTATCCTCCTTGGCTGGACTATCGTGACTCCTCTCTGTTGCTTCTTTTCTATTCTCCTTGCTGCTCTCATTTTTTTTCTATCCTCCGCTCTCTTGGTTGGCATTTTTCTCTCTTCTCTTTTTTTTATTCTCCTTTTCCTCTCTCCCAAGTCTTCGAAGCGTGGGGTTTTATAGAATATGAGAGGTCCTCTTGATACGGCGGCTGGGAAAGGGGAAGGAATGATCCGGCTCACCTCCTGGTCTCCGGATCAAAGGTTGGCTGCCGGATCACAAGCTGGCCGCCGGATCACTTTAGTCTTGGCCCATTTGCTCCTCTTAAGTCCATTCGTGCATTCTTCAGCCCATTTAATCAATTTTTCTTGTTTTTCTTTTTCCTTTCTTCCTTTTTCCTGAAAAATAAGACATGATGTGTGGGAATGGCGGATCTAGGGGGGTGGGGTGAATAGATCAGCCCCCTTTTTCTTGATAAACGGAGCGGAATATAAAAGATGCTAATACACAGTAAGATCCACAAGTAGTGGAATCAATGAAAGATATGAAAACGGCCTACGCATGCATCTACCGTAGGTGAACTCACAAGCAAGCCACACAAGACAAGATTTTTAAGGTGGTTCGGACTCAACCCGGAGTCCTACATCCACCCCTCACTCAACCGAGTGAGACTTCCCTAGTGCAACTGCACTAAACACCGCTGACACACAGCTTACGGGCACACAAGGCCAATGCTGACACACAGCTTACGGGCATACACACGGCCAAACCACAGAACAACACTACCTTCTGTCTGTCTTCCTATAGCTCCCTGTAGGGACCGAACAAAGTATCAAGTGTAGTGTTTAAACCAAAGAAAGATGATGCAAATGAAAATCCGGACAGGATGTAAGACATTTGAGCATAGTAACAAATAGCCCTGTTTGGAATCTGGATCGTGATCCTCGCTTCTTCCAGATGGAGTGCTTCATAGGAGAGTAGGTTCTCCTTCACAGGAAGTTGACGCTTCTTTTTCTTATTCTCCCAGGATGAAGAGATAGGATGAAGGCGTCTATCTTCAGATGCTTCAAGGTTGCAGCTAGGCCTTTGTAGCTAACTTCAAGTCACAAGGCTTCTTCTTCCTGCTGCTGGCTTCTTAAGAGCTCTCCCTCTTCTTTTCTCTTTTCTTCTCTACGCTTGTTCACTCACTTGGTGTATGTTTTTACAAGCTCTACCTTATATATATATTTTGAGCTCGATGCCCCTTCATTCTTCTATACCTTTCTTTCCATCTTTAAACAAGCCCACCTTTTTTCAAACCTTCTGTACAATGTGCTTCATCAGAGTATGTCTCCCAACTAGTATTCTTTTGGTTCAGACAATCTCTTCTTTTTGCATGCAATGTACAAGGTTGGTAGACCCTGATTCGGTAAGAGGCAATCTGGACCATCCATCTCCATCGAAGAGTCTTGGATGCCAGAACAGGGTGGCCTCTGATTGGCCCAGAAGTGATAAGGTATAGTGAGTTCTAATTGGTTTGCCAATCTGCTTCATGCGGTACACTACAGTTCCCAATAGCTGACCAACAAATCTTCGTCAGGTACATAGCAGCTACAAGACTTTCTCCTCAAGGTATGACCCCTTTTCGGATGGAGACCCTTTCTAGGTGATTCGCCATTAGTCCAACTGGAAAGTAGGAATCTTTTCTGCCAACTGGTCTTCCAAAACTTTGTACAATCGAAGGATGTCCCTTTAATGATTTGGAATCAGACTGTTAGGCCCAAATTCATTTTTCGTTTAAATACGAAAAGGACGCTTCTAGAAATTACGTTGAGTGCATCGACGTTGTGCAGATGTAGCATCAACGCTTCACTGGCCACTGCTACTACTGCAGTCATTGCTGCATTGATGCAGTTGTTCCACTACATCGACGTCTCCATCGAGAGCACTAAGGTGCATTGACCTGATGATCATGAATGCACTGAGGTGCATCGACCTGATGATCATGAATGCACTGTGGTGCATCGACATGTCTTTGTACATACTTGCTCTTTTGCATCGAGGAAGTTGATATGTGCATCGACCTTGATATGTGCATCGACCTTCATATGTGCATCGACCTATCTTTGTAAAGACTTGTTCTGCTGCGTCGATGCAGTTGATATGTGCATCGACCTGTTTTTGTAAAGACTTGTTCTACTACATCGATGTAGTTGATATGTGCATCAACCTGATGATTCCTTCTTCATCACTGCTGCATTGAGGCACCTTCTAACTTCTTCTTTGGCCATTTCTTTGAATAAGAACGATCAAGATCTCACAAAGGAACTCATGGATCTTCATTGATTATGATTATCAAAAACAACATATGAATATCAAGAATCAAAACGTATGAAACTCAAGGAGCAAAAACGTATGAAACTTAAGGTTCAATGACATGTGAAATTCATGGATCAACAGTACATTTGAAATACCATTATCAACAGTATCATCAACAATATGTATGACTCATAGTTTGAACATCATTAAAACACATTTAAAGTACAGGGGCACAACATTCTCCCCCTTTTGATGATGGCAACACTATGAGTCATGGGGATTAAGATCAAGTCAAAAATGAAAACTTACATTTCGGCATTCACAGACATGAAAACTCATATGTCACATGAGAACGCATGAGCACACATGAGCATGAGTCATTACTGATATCAGAGCTTGAGAACGCATGGCATGAGTCATTACTCTCCCCCTTTGACAACATCAAAATGTAATGGGGATGGAAGCTTGAAGCTTAAGGATAAATGAATGGTGGTCAAAAAAAGATTATCAGAATGAAAAGGCAATCTAAAACATTATTCATTAAGCAAGCTTGTAGTTTTCAGATTCTTCTGTAATAAGAACGCTCATGATTGATCTTTATTATCTACTCGGTTTAAGAGTAATAAAAATAGAGTTTGAATCAGTTTGCAATTAGATGTAATAGAGATAAACCAAGTCTACAAAACCATATATAAGTTTAACTCCATTTATCTTACTCAACCAAAATCAGTGACTCCCCTAAGAGTAACTACTGATTAGTATTGAAGTTAAACAAATTGAACATATCTGAGTTTACTACAGGATTACAACAGTATGTCCGACCTTTGGCATGTTCATATTTTTATTTTTGGCTCAACAAATAATTTTTTGAATAGTTTAGTTTAGTCCACACCTTTTTACATGGGGATGCACGTTGATTAGACGCCAGCACCCCTAGTTACTCAGTGAGACTAACTATTCTGTCTCATTTTGAACAGAGATAGCAATAGCACTTCGTGAGTAAGTCCACTCCATTTCTTTGATGAAGGGCTTGGTTTCTTAGTGAACATATAGCCATTGCTCTACCTTGAGCATTGATAAATCAATTGACATGTGATGTCCTATGGAAATTTTTAGACTATGCTATGTTTAAGGATAATACTCAATCAAAGTTGCTCAACCAAGGTTGCTAGTGACTTTAAATTTCCAGATTCTGGGAGATTATACAAGGACACAGCATTTGGTAGAAAGCGGTTGAGGTCTATTAAACCCAAATATAACTTGATTTATGAAGCTTTTCTTCCAAACTCTTGAAATGCATTAGGCTTAAACCACTAGATTTATTCAAGTTCAATCAGAGAGCCTACATGACAGAAGATGCCTATAAATGATTTGATCAATTTTAATGAATAAATGAGTAGATTGCCAATATTCTAAATCAAAGGCAGTTCAAAGATGTGGCAATTTCAGTAAGTTCAACTGAGCAAAAGCATAAGGTGACTTTAAGAGTGCATATTATGATGAGCACAGTTAAAGCAGTAGATTGAGCAGGCAACAAAAACATGTAGAGGATTTTCGGTTGACCGAAATTGAGGATCGGTCGACCGAAAATGTTTAGGAACTGGACTGGTCAGCTCTGGGAGTTTCGGTTGACCGAAATCCTTTGGTTGGTCGACCGAAATATGAAAATTTTGAAATTTGGCTGGATATTACAGGAGCAAGCAATCATCAAGGATTTTTCAATAAGTCTCAAGACATGTTATGCAAGTGGGTATCAGATGTATGCAATGACTCCCCCTCACTAAATGCAGCTTATGCATGAGAGAATATGCAACCAAAAAAAACTTCCACTGTCTAAGTCCTTCTTAATGCAACATTGACCATTGGTACTTGGTGGAGGAATGACCTCACACATAGTGCATTCATCCTGACAGGCATTGAAATGACCCAGAATATTTATAAATTATTTTTTTGAAATTATGTAATGATTTTTTGGAATTTATTAGCAATTTATAAAGGCCTAAATGAATTATTAAATAGATATTGGGTTAAATAAATCATTATTAAGGCCAATTATGGTAAACGATTAATCTAGCCTATTTAATTGAAGCTCAAAAGGATTAAGGACTAAGCCCATGAAGTTTGGCCCATTTCTTAGAAGGTTACTTAGCCTATTTACGAATTATAAGTATAAACACTCATTAATTAAGTAATTAAGTGGATAAGACGAAATTAGAATTTGAACTCATTTCAAATTCGACACCTACGATAGGTAACGGTCTATCGTACGACCGTCACAGTGACCTGACGCTCTAGGGTTCGACCGTTACATTCTGGCTAATTCCGTGAATTGAAGAAAGACCAAAAAGATTATATTTTTGATAGTCTATCTCTTAGGGATCGAGATGGGAGGACTAGTAAACATGTTAAGGACTCTCTGAAGTCGATCTAAGGTCTAATAAAGACTCTAAAATCGATCTAATCCTCAAAACCCTAGCTAGAACCTATAAATAGACCCTAGTTTTAGACTGAGCAACCCTTACTTTGGCCTGTGTGGAATCAAGGTAAAGACTTAGTATTTGGGGTAGGTTCTTTATAAGATTTTTTTTATAATACCTAGGACTAACAGCTCCCAAAATTTTGTGCTAGGAGATCGACTACACAAGGAGCTAGAACCTTGCAAAGTTGCTAGTTTCATCACGTCAACCCAGAAATTTATACAACGGGGTGCTGAAGATCAGGAGATTGGAACACCTAAACAAGGTATTTAGAGTTCGGTTCTTTATAACTTTTTGTTCCCCTTAGTTTCATCTTCTTATCCTCCAAATTTCACGTCTATAGGTCAAGAGATTACGGAGTTAGAGCGACGCGAAGTTGCTAAAAATTCATAGGAATTGAAGAACGAGGGCGTGACTTACAGTCCCGAATTGGAAGTTGAAAGCCTAGGAAAGGGGTAAATTATCTCATGAATGGCAAGAACATCATGATAGGAGTAAAAGCCCTCTGATTTTGTTTGATTTCTTTCACTATAGACCATGAATTTCATGTTTTAGTTCGGTCTATGCATACATGCATATCTTTAGCCTAAATTAAAGATAAAAGATATTCTTTTGTTAATTCACAGCAACCTATGCATCTAGATGGCCTTTACTTCATTTTGTCATGACTAGAGTAGTTAATTATTTTGATTCTTCGTGCATGAGATGTTTTAAACCATAGCCCTTTTACTTTACTGTCAGCAGTGCTCTGACGGATTATAGTTAGACCGCCAGACTACTCTAACGGCCTTACGATAAACCGTCAGACCTTCTATCACACTTAAGTTTCTCTGTAACATCTGATGGACCAGAATCAGAGCGTCACAACCTTCTGACGACCGCACGATAAACCGTCATATCACTATGACGCCCCCATATTTGACCGTCAGAACATTGTGATCTGTCAACCCGAGACAGAATTGAAACAGTCAACTTAGCTTATAAATTAAGCCTAGATATCTAAGTTTTGACCTGTTTTCATGACTTTAAGTTTATTTATTGATTCATGATAGAAATTACATGTCTAAAGCACCTTGAGTTATTTTAAGCATATGTTAATTTCATTTGCTAAACTCTATAGTTTTGTATTAAAACCATGATTTTAAAATGTTGTATTGATGGAGTTTTATCATGGTTTCACATCGTTACACATTCTTTCTCATCTATAGAGTCTTTTTCTTTAAGTACGTGGCGTATACTCTGGTATGTGTCCACTAGTTACACTTTTTGCACTATAGGAACACATTCTTGAACTTAAGGACCTCTCTATTGGATATTCCTTCCAATGGACTAGGAAATCTTGTTTCAAGACCTCCGTAAGTCTCCGTGAGCCTGGGATTTTCACTGGGACGCCGAGCTAGTTGTACCATTAAAGCCTAATTGTCTAGGAAAGCACTACTGAAGTTTTGAATTCTGTCAACGTAACGGCCTATTACTCGACCCCCAGGCCTATCTAACGGTCCAGTATACAACCGTCACATTACTGAGTCCAATTTAATCTTTCTGGATTCAGCCCATTCTAACAGCCCAATATTAGACCGTCACGTTCATGTAACGACACATTAATTGACCGTCACAATTCCTAAGTACTTTAACCTGAGGTTTGACCCAAGGGTTGATATTCCAAAGTTCCTTGATGGATTATTGATGGTCTAGGGCTTGTCATATTGATCAAGATACTTAATTTTAAATTATGAATGATAAAAAATGTACTGTTATGCTGTCGAATTGTTTCCACGAGCATAACCTTATTTTAAGTCATTCTTGATCACTCGCATTCTTAATTGAAGCGTTCATTCATTTAATTATTGTTATCATGAACTTATTGAACTTGTTATATTACTGGCCATATTTTATTGGTTGAAACGTGGAAGTAGTTTGATTTATACTTGAAGATGCGATCGAGCACTGATTGTGTTCAAGGGCTCTATGCTACTCCCCTCGGTTGATTATCGAAAATATACTGTAAACCATGGGATATGATGCTACTGGCGTCGCATTGCGCTGGGAGTACTTTCTCTATAAATGAGTGAAAATCCATGGCACAACATCTACACATACATAACTTTCTTGCTTGTTACATGATAATCCACAGAAATTCACCAAATACTTGCTCATAAGCAAAAGATGTTTGTGTGATGAATACGTGGCTTGCTAGTACATTCTCGACACATTCTTATTCTTGAAAGGCCATACCATGTTCTTGTTATATTCTTGCTAATTCATACTTGCTCATTCTATCTTACATGATCGTCTTGTTACTTTGGTTATTTACATGTGATTTATCGCATTCGCATGATTTCACTTTATTTTCTTTAGAGCTAAAATAGTAATCACTTTAATAGTGCCTTCATGTTGATGCGAAGATACCTACTGGGCAAGTGTGCTCATTACATATTTCCAATCTTTTCAGGGGATGGAAGTGATTCGAATTCGGATTCGAGTTATACAAGTAGCGAGTCTGAGAGCGAATGAAAGTTGTATCAAAATGAGAGTGAAGACTAAGGGAAGTCAATCTTGTTTAGATCGAGTCTTTGTAATTTTTTTTTCTTGAGTCTGATGGATTGAAGAAGGTTGAAAAGTTATTGTATTTGAATAGTTTGATTATTAATGAAATAAAGTTTGAGTAAATTATTGTGCAATTGCATTTTTGTGCTCTGTGGTTGTCTTGCGCTCTGATCGTTCTTACTTGCAAGAGACCTACCATGCCGACTGTTCACGTTCTTCAAGCTAGTCTTCCGCTGTAATAAAGGCTCGGGGCGTGATAGTTAACTTGGTATCATAGCCTAAGTCTCAGGACTTAGGGAAAAGAGTTACGTCATAGAATAAGTCCAAGGCTTAAGGACCCCTACCTATGAACTAAGGAAGAAATTTCCTCACCCATGCGAGAATTGGGTAGAGCCCGGGATAAGATAGTTAATTAGTTTTAAGATTAATCTCTTTCTAAGTCCATGAGAATTAACAATTTATTATTTCTCTCAGGTACCTCATTATTATAATGGCTCATCGCGTAGATTGGGATGGCATGCAACAAACGGTTGCCGGCCTTACTCAGGCATTACAAACTATGGCCCAGGTAGGCGCAGGGGTGAGGGCTGGTGACTTGCATCGTAATTTTCGGAGCTTAAACCCTCCGCGTTTCTACGGTTCTTCTAATCCAGATGAGGTAGAAAACTGGATAGATGAAATGAATCGTATCTTCAATGTTATCCAATGTATAGATCAAGAAAAAGTGTGTCTTGCAACCTTTCAACTTAATAAAGGTGCACGCACATGGTGGATGTCAGTTCCGGCACCTTCGGTCGATGCACCTCATACATGGAACGGTTTTCTCACTCTTTTCCGTGTTAAGTACTTTTCTGAGCATGTTAAAGAAAGAAACGCTATGGCGTTCGGCTCTCTTCGCCAGGGAATGATGACAATCGCGGAGTATGAACTTCAATTCTCCAGGCTAGCACCTTATGCACCGCATTTAATCAGTACCGATTTATTAAAGGCTAATCAGTTTGTGGACGGGTTACGACCCGGTTTCATTCAGTAGCTCGAGACCCAAAACATCCGTACCTATGCGGAGATGGTCCAGCGGGCATATTTATGTGAGAGGACCTTAGGGAAGGTCAAGAAATTGAAAGAAAAAGGAGAAGAGTCCAGCCGACGATATGATTGGCATTATAAGAAAGAAAAGTTCAGCATCACAGAACCTCAAAAAAGCCGTGACAATAAGAAAAGATCTAAGAGCGGGAACGGTGGAAGTTCCCAGAAGAACAAGAAAGTCAAAGAGGAGAAGGAGAAAGTCATAGCGGCTTACACGTTTTGCGAGAAGTTTGGCCATTCAACTGAAGAATGTTGGAAGTGCCTTGGTGCTTGTCTACGTTGTTGAAGCAGGGAGCATTATATGCCAGATTGCCCCCTTATGAAGGATCAATCGTCTGGTGGTGGACGTAAGAGGCAGGCTCACCTCAACGCTGTTCTAGAGGAAGAAGAAGCGCCCAGGAATGGTGGGCTTATGGAAGGTACCCTTCAAATTTGTTCCCATCCTGCATTTGTGCTATTTGATACAACTGCCTCTCATTCTTTTATCTCCACTACTTTTGTAAAAACATTACCAATTGCATCAGTTCCCCTACCTTCAGACCTTACTATTACTACACCCTTAGGATCTGGAACAAAGCTTACCGAGTATTATCCTGATAGTGAGGTAATAGTAGAAGGTCACAATCTCCCCGCAAACTTGGTATGCCTTGACATGAAAGGTTATGATGCCATTTTAGGGGTAGATTGGCTTATAGATCATGATGCTGATATTAACTGCCGAAATAGGACTATATTCTTTTGAAAACTCGGTCTTCCAAGATTTTCTTTCCTTGGCATCAAGTATAGGAAACATCTCACTATCATCTCTTCTCTTCACGCTTGCAAACTTATCTCGTAAGGATGTGAGCTTTTCTCGCTTCTGTCATTGTTACCGAGTCCAAGGAAATCATCCTAGCAGACATTCCTATTGTAAATGAGTTCCCAGATGTGTTTCCACCCGAATTACCCAATTTACCACCCGAGAGGGAAGTAAACTTCAATATTGAACTCATTCCGGGAGCAGCACCTGTTTCTATAGCCCCTTACAAGATGTCCCCCACGGAACATAAGGAACTAAAGTGCCAGTTGCAGGAACTATTAGATAAGGGTTTCATCAGACCTAGTACATCCCCCTAGGGTGCGCTGGTTCTTTTTGTCAAGAATAAGGATGGCTCTCTCAGGCTATGCATAGACTACCGGTGACTGAATCAACTTACAATCAAAAATAATTATCCGTTGCCGCATATTGATGAGCTCTTTGATCAACTTTCAGGAGCAGAGTATTTCTTCAAGATACACCTCAGATCAGGTTATCATCAGCTTAGAATTAAAGAGAAAGACATTTATAAATCAGCTTTTCGAAGTCGTTATGGCCACTATGAATTCGTGGTGATGCCGTTCGGGTTAACAAATGCCCCAGCAGCATTTATGCAACTTATGAACAATATTTTCCAGCCATATCTGGACCAGTTCATCGTCGTCTTCATTGATGACATCCTGGTATATTCCAAGACAAAAGAGGAACATGAAGAATATCTGAGGATAGCTTTGCAAACACTTAGAGAACATAAACTTTATGCCAAGCTTAACAAGTGTGAGTTCTAGCTCAAGGAAGTTTCATTCCTAGGCCACATTATTTCAAAAGAAGGTATCACTGTGGATCCTTCTAAAGTAGAAGCTGTCAGAAACTGGAGCCGGCCAACGACTGTATCAGAAGTAAGGGGCTTTCTAGGTCTAGCTGGTTATTGTAGGAGGTTCATTAAGGACTTCTCAAAAATTGATATTCCTTTAACTAGACTCACAAGAAAAGAAAATCATTTTGTCTGATCAGAGGAATGTGAGGAGAGTTTTCAAACTCTTAAGAACCATCTTACTACAACTCCTATTCTATCACTACCGGTGGAAGGTGATGGATTCGAAGTATATACGGATGCGTTTGGCATTGGCTTAGGGTGCGTCCTCATGCAAAATGGAAAGGTAATATATTATTCTTCAAGACAACTGAAACGTCACGAAGAAAATTATCATGTGCATGATTTAGAACTGACAGCTGTTATTTTCACCTTAAAGAATTGGTGTCATTACCTCTACGGAGAGAAGTTCACGATTTACTCGGACCACAAAAGCTTGAAATACTTATTCTCTCAAAAGGAGCTAAATACGAGGTAGAGGAGATGGTTAGAATATCTCAAGGACTTTGATTTTGCTATTCAATATCATCCTAGCAAAGCTAATGCTGTAGCAGATGCACTCAATAGAAAACTAATGGGAAAACTATCAAGTCTTATGATTAGTATGACTAATCTTATTTCTCAATTTGCTCAGTTGAACTTAGATGTTGACATAAAGGAAGAAGATTGTTTCATAGCTAATATCCAAGCTCAACCTACATTAATAGCATATCTAGTCAGGCTACAAGACAATGATCCAGTATTACTGAAAATTAAAGCCAATATTGAGCAAAGGCCGGATTCCTCCATTACCAATGATGGAAGGTTATTATTCAAGGATCGAATTTGTATACCGGATCATGTTGATACTAAGAAACTGATCGTGGAAGAAGCTCATAATTCCAAGTACACCATTCATCCAGGTGATACCAAAATGTATCAAGATCTCAAAAGAAATTTCTGGTGGCCTAACATGAAAAGAGAAGTGGTAGATTTCATATCCTGCTGTCTTACTTGTCAACAAGTAAAGGCAGAGCATTTTAGACCCGCAGGAAAATTACACCCCTTGAATATTCCCGAATAGAAATGGGAGAGTATAGGGATGGATTTTATCATGGGTTTACCTAAGACCAGAGGAGGACATTGTTGGATTAAGTGGATGGTCAAACTAGAGGGGGAGGGGGTGAATAGGTTGACCCTTTGAAATCTTTTGTGAAAAATCACAATCAACTTTTAAGTAGCAGAATACTAGTTCAAAATACAATAAACAGAAGGTGTGGAGATCGAACCTAATCAATCATCTAGCGACACACAGATATTGCAAGAGACAGCAAACCACAAGAGAACACAGATTTTATGGTGGTTCGGTCTCCCTGTGGAGACCTACGTCCACCCCTCACTAGATCAGTGAGTATCCCTGCTGAGCCTTACAGCTTTGCTAAACCGAGGAACAATCCCCTCGACAATGCTGACCATTACAACTTGGTTAACAAGAGGAACATATCCTCTCAATCAGTTACGCGCTGACAAACAACTTGAGGGCGTACAAGCCCAAACCCCTTAACCCAGACACCCTGCTGGATCAAATCCCCTCCCTCTACTCAAACTAGTACGAGGGAAAATTACAGTAGTAAAGTTCAAGCTAAAATTAAAAACAAGAAACGAAATCACTTGAGGATGGAAGAAGGAGCCTCAGATCTATGATGGTGCTGATTCTCGAATCTCAAACATAGAAATCGGAGAGAAAAGGCTTCATCAATCTTTCTCCTTCTGGATGGTAGATAATCTTGCGATGATCAACTGCCACTAGGCTTCCTCTGATCTTCAGTGGATGCAACAGCACGCCAGGAGGAAGATGATGATCTTCGTCATTCTTCTCAAGAGCTTCCCCTCTGTCTTGTTCGACTGCCACACTTCAACTTTCGTCTCCCACGCTCTTTTGATTCATGTGAATATTCCTCTTGTGGGCCCCAACCAGATTTTCTGGTTAGCCTTATGATTGTTCTCTTGTAGAGGCTTCTAGAATCGCCAGGTAAAAAGGAGAGCGCATGCTCTTTTGGATGATGTGGCATCTAACTCCACTTACGGCTGGGGTCCACCTAATCATCTCTTGAAGAAATTCAGATGGAGTCAACTCACTATGACTAAGAGGTTGACGCAGCCTTGAACTGCCCACGGAGCTTTTCGAACATAGACCAGATGCGTTGACGCATAGGGTGCCTGCGTCAACCCACTGGGCTGACCCCGAACACTCTTTTATCTCAAACATGAGCTGATGCGTCGACGCTGCGATGTTGTGGCGTTGACACACTGAGCTATGCCAGTGATTAATGCTTCTGCTTCTTGAACTGATGCGTAGACGCGATCAGCATCCTGCGTAGATGATGCCCTTTTATGCAAACCGCTGCATGGACGCCTTGAGCATCCTATGTAGACCTTGTTTCTTCCTTGCATTCAAGAGTAAAGTAGATACATGCGTTAATGAATCAAGGGTTAATTCATTAGTTCTGTTGAAGTCAACACAAACACATCTCATGGTTGTCATCATCAAAACTAGGGGCACAACAATCTTCCCCTTTTTGATGATGGCAACTATGAGGTGTATGCCATTGCATCTACATACAAATGTATTATTCAGATCAAACAAGGAATTCACTTCAGAGACCAGAACACCAGTTCATGTCATTCATTTCATTTAGGTCCAAGGTATAACATTGATAAGAAGAACAAAATAACTCTTCTAACAAAAAGTTGGACAATCTCACAGACAATTTCTTTCGAGCATATCACAAAATATGTAAACGAAGGAAAACTTCACTCAATCACATTTGATGCAGATGCAATGCAATTCCAGGCTCCAACTTGAGTTCATGTCTCTCCCCCTTTGACATCATCAGGAAGGGGAGCAGGTGAGGAAGAGTGAGACTGAAGAATGTTTGCAGACACAGTATCCAGTTGTTGCTGAAGTTGAGTCATAGAAGATGCTAAACTGTCTAGTCTGTCCGAAAATTGCTGATCTCTTTGTAGGATATACTTATGATAATCCTGTACTTTGGAAGTGATACTATCAAACCAGTTGTGTAAAATGTCAAACAGATAGTCCACTTGAGCTTTCTGCTGAGATCCCCATTCAGGTGCAGAAGAGGAGGCTTCTGTTGGTGGAGGGCAATACACATCACGCTGATCTTCAATTGTGGGTGGGAAGTTTTCTTTTAGAATATGCAAAACATCCATAACCGCATCACCCACTAGAGTGGATCGTTCAAACAGTTTAGCAAGGTCCTTACCAAAAGATGTAATCTTTTCAAACAAGGTCTGAACCTTTTCACTGAACTCGTTGTTCTTATCAATCAGGGTGGAATATTTCAAATTTAGCTTGGACTGGTTTTCCTTGACATCATAGTTCTATGTCTACACAGCCTTTAGCCTGTTCAGAAATTGTTGATGCAAGCTTTTCAAATTGTGCATTACTGACCCAGCTTTCTGAGAAACCTGAAGGAGGGATTCCATGAAGTTATGAAGCTTTTTGTCTGACTTGAATTTGTCATTCTTGAACAGTTCCCATCTGCTGTCTGATTTCTACTCAAGACGGGAAATCCTCATTTCCATGGTTGAGCTCAAGTGCATTATGGAAGAATCAATGTTCTTGAACTTCATTTCCAGAAATTGAATCAAAGTGGGATTGATACCAGAAGTCTGATCATGCATGCCAGCATCATAATGAACATTATCTGGCATTTCTTCCTCAGGAAAGTAGGTAGATTCATGTTCCCTTTGAGGAGAGGGTTCCTGAAAAGGACGATGTATGATCATAATATCTCTAGTGATAGCTGGGAGAGATGGAGTAGTATCTGTGACAATATCAGCTTTGACAGGACAGGCCTCTTGTGGGTCCATTCTGGCAGGACTAACCTCTTGTCTGTCTACTCTGGCTGGACTAGCCGCTGAGTTTTCTTGTGATGTTTCACTCATTTCTACAACAGGTTCCCCAGAGGCAGAGGCATGCTGCTGACTTGGCAGTACTCTGACTGGCTGTCCATTCACAACTTTAAATCCCATGAACTTCTGAATGTATGATAAGGAGTATCTATTCCCTCTGGGAATGTTTAGTTTCTTTTCATTTCCAAAGTTCACTCCAACCTTTCTAAAAATTGCAGTCAATGGGGCAGCATATGGAAGTGTCCTAGACTGTTTCAGACATGTACCCATGGTCTGAATGATAACATCAATCAATGAAGTCTTGATCTGTTTCAGCATACAGTATAGCAAGAATCGTTGCATCTCAGTAACTCGTTCCCTACCACTGCTCTGGGGTGTAATAATGGATGTGCAGATATGATGTAGCAGTCTGTTGAAGGGAGGGAACCGATTGGCTTTCAAACTAGATAGATATGTCTGCTTGACAACAGTAGGATCACTAGGCTGTTCAGTCAGAAGGGCAGAAGTGTCATGTTCATCAAGATGAAAACTGTGTAGTTGAACCCCATCCATTGGGATTTTCCATGATCTGGCAAACAGTTTATTTGTTAACTCAAAACGGACATTTCTGACTTTTGAAGAAATTTTAGGGATTTGAGGATCATATTTCAAATTTTGGTAAAATTCCCGAACGAGGGTGGGGTAATAAATTCTATGATTTGTGACAAAAGATCACCAACCCTGAAAATCCAAAGTGGGAAATAACTACGGAAAAACCTCAAGCATCTCAACATCAGTATCAACAATATATCGTGGAATAAGGACTTTCAGAGGTTCTTCTATATTGATGGTGAGAGAGGGATCAGAAGACCTTGCATGTGAACTGTCCACACCTTGTTTCCCCTTGGCAGCAGCTAAAGATGTAGACTGCTCTTCTGCCCTAGATTTAGAGAGCTTTCTCTTTTTGGTCGGCGGGCTCGGATGGAGATGGCATTTTCGAAGAGATAGCTCTATCTCTTTTCCCTTCCGTTTCCTTGGAGCGGAAGAAGACAGTATCTCTTCTAGAGGATCTGCAACGGGAGAATCGTGAGTATCCTTTTGCTTCGCTGCCCTTGATTCTGAGAGATTTCTTGTCTTTGCCAGCGAGCTCTTGTCTTTTCCTTTCCGTGTTCTTGGAGCTGACTGAGACGGCATCTCCTCTTGAACAAGTTGAAATTTGGTTCGAGGCTCAATCTTGCCCTTAGCAAAGATGGGTTCTCTTCTCTTTAGACCCTTCTTGTCCTTTGTCCCTCTTTTCGGAGGAGCCATGGTAGTGAGGAAACACACACGTTAACAGGAAAGAGAAGTGCCGTGGGAAAGCAGATGAGGGAAGCGGAGAGGTAGGAGCCAACAAGGTTTTTGAAAGAGGCGAGGAGACAGAAGCATTTACGCTGAGGGGTTTTAAAGAGATGACCCCTTGGTTTCAAAGAGACAGAGCCGGTTCAACGGGATGAATCGGACTAGGTTGATGGAGTGACCACGCGACTGTGTTGACGCATTGAAGGACCGAGGCGACGCCACCACAAGGAATATGAAGGAAATATTGAGTTAAGAACCACAGTATTGAGGCATTTCGAGGACACTGAAATATGAAAGATGAGATTTGCATTTAGGGATTTTTAATAGATAAAATTGAAGTTCCCCTATGAGAGATATGCTAAGAGACCCTAATTCATTTAATGATGTGGAGAAAAATAATCTTAGGAGTTTGAGTTAAGCCCGTGAACAAGAAGAGTGTGTGTATGGAATAAAGATAGAACAGTTTGCACACCAGGAACTTTCTCAAAACTATCCCCTAGATTGTTCAATTTCAAGAGACCCTTATAGAAGTGAATTTAACGAGTATTGAAGATGAACTCGGTAGGATTTTATGTGAGCTTAAGAACAACCACACACACATATATATATTTATTGATAATTTTTTAATATTTATTTTTAATTTTCATTAGCAGTCAAGTGTAGCTAGCATCTTGACACAGGTACATATGTTTATCAGACACCAGAGTCCCTGGTTATTCAGCATAGCTAACTATTCTACTCTAATGAAACAGAGTTGGCAATTCACATCATGACATGTCTCTCAGCACTTCATTGGTGCATGAAGGTAGTTTCTCAGTGAAAATTTGCCATTACTCTGCAACGAATTATTTTTCTTTGAGAACAGAGATATCAGCTCACATCATGACATGCTCCTTAGCACTTCCTTGGTGCATAGAGACAGTTTCTCAGTGAAGACTAGCCATTGCTCTGCAATTTATTACACACACACACACACACACACACACACACACACATATATATATATATATATATATATATGTATAGAGTTTGTTCCTTCAGCTCTTATTAAACCTATTCTGAGTTTAAGGTCAATACAGATATTAAATTCATTTTGCACAAAGTGGTCTCTTTACTTTTGATCATCATGGTTCTAGAGAAGATGAGTTCACAGTTTTATTAAATAGTTTTATAGCTGTTCCATATGCAAAGCACTTTTACGTCCAAGGATTTTTAACATTCAAGGATCATAAGATTTATAAGTCTCTAGCCATTAAAATTACATAGAGTCAATCAGTGAAGACCAAAATCTCTCATAAAGGAATTATCATTTTAACTCCCCCTGAATCTATGACATCAACTCAATTTCCAGAGCTCATGAACCTTCCCTCATACTGAAGATTGATAGGTTCTACAACTCCTAGCTAAAGAGATGAAAGATGAAATATGTAAGAAAGAATGAAATTATGAGAGGTTGAGAAAACTCCAGGCTTCAGACAATCTAAGGTACTAGAAGTGCCATTTCAGAACAACTTCACACAGCAGTAGACTTTAACGCACAACAGACATTTCCAGATTGCGTTGACTCTTATCCAGTACTGAGTGAACTCTTCTTACGTGAGCAAGTTGACTCCAGAACGGTTTACAAGAGGTTTCTGTCAGTGCATCAACTCAACCATGTCACAGCGTTAACTCACTCAACCAATCAGCTGAACTGCCAGCACTGTTTCCAGAATATTTCAATCAGTGCGTTGACCCAGCCTCATTACTGCGTTAACTCGGACTTCTTCACTAATAAGCCAGTTCAATTAACTGCGTGAGCCACACTCCAGATTCACAAAATATTAATCTCAAGGTGGTAACTTGTTCTCCTCAGCAAGAAAAATCTAGTGCAAACTCCCCCTCAGATCATGCATGACAAAAAGTTTTGATGAAAATGCAGTGATTGACATGATGGCTTTTTATTTATCATGTATTTGTCAAAAAAGATAATATGACCAAAAACTGAACTCCCCCTAGATTTGTGACTTATTTAGAAACCAAGAACTTTCAACTTAAGCAAGGCATGTAATCAATTTATTGCTAGGTAAAGTTAACCAATCAAATTCCAAAGAATAAACTAAGCTATCAAGTTAGGCATCAAGATGAGTATTACAAAGTCCAAGATATCTCCTAAGACAAGTAAATCTTTCATTACTCAGAGGCTTGGTAAAAATGTCAGCAATTTGATGTTCTGAGTCTACAAAAATCAATTTAAAGCTTCCTTTATTAACTTCATCTCGCAAGAAGTGATGCCTAATTTCTATATGTTTGGTCCTAGAGTGCTGAATTGGATTTTTTGCCAGGTTAATGGCACTTGTGTTATCACACAATATTGGGACACACCCAAGATCAATTTGATAATCTTGGAGTTGGTGTTTGATCCACAACACTTGAGTGTCACAACTCCCTGCAGCGACATATTCTGCCTCTGCAGTGGATAGTGCCACTGAGTGTTGTTTCTTGGATGCCCAAGAAACCAAACACCCTCCCAAAAATTGGCAATAGCCACTTGTGCTTTTCCTGTCAAGTTTGCAACCAGCATAGTCTGCATCAGAACAAGATACTAAATCAAGAAGGCAGGATGCAGGATACCAAATCCCTAAATCTCGAGTTCCGGCAAGGTATGGAAAGATACGCTTAACAGAGCTCCAGTGGGATTCTCTAGGATCAGTTTGAAAACGAGCACACATGCATACACAAAATTGGATATCTGGCCTAGATGCCGTAAGATAGAGGAGTGATCCGATCATACCTCGATAAGTCTTTGCATCCACAGATTTACCTTTCAGATCTGCATCTAGAATTGTGTTGGTGCTCATGGGAGTGTTGATTGTTTTGAGATTCTCCATTTGATATTTCTTTAATAGTTGGGAGATATATTTTGCCTGGTTGATAAAGCATCCTTCCTTGCTCTGGGTGATCTGAAGACCTAGAAAAAATTGCAGCTCACCCATTAGACTCATTTCAAATTCTGTAGTCATCAATTGTGCAAATTTCTCACACATGCTTGGTTTAGTGGATCCAAAGACTATATCATCAACGTAAATTTGAACCAGAACAATGTCATTGTCTCTTACGATGGTGAATAAAGTTTGGTCCACTTTACCTCTTGAATATCCTTTTTCAGTGAGGTATGAGCTGAGTCTATCGTACCATGCTCGAGGTGCCTGTTTAAGCCCATAGAGAGCTTTATCTAATCTGTAAACATGGTTAGGACAGTCTATGCACTCAAAACCAGGGGGTTGTTCAACATACACCTCTTCTTTTATTAGACCATTAAGAAACGCACTTTTTACATCCATTTGTTGTAGTTTTATTCCATGGCAGCAAGCATATGCAAGTAATAATCTAATGGCCTCTAATCTAGCTACTGGAGCAAAGGATTCTTCAAAATCAATGTTGAATTCTTGGTTATATCCTTGTGCTACCAGTCTTGCTTTATTTCTTATCACAATTCCATTTTCATTTTGTTTATTTCTGAAAACCCACTTAGTTCCAATTACTGAATGTTCATTGGGTCTTGGTACAAGGTGCCACACTTTGTTTCTCTTGAATTGATTTAGTTCTTCATGCATTGCATTTATCCAACATTCACCTTTTAGGGCTTCACTTACATTTTTAGGTTCAATTTGAGACACAAGAGCCAGATTATCCATTTCCTCAATTATCCTAAAGTGAGATCTAGTTCTAGTAGGGTCATGCAGATTGCTAATAACGCTTGATAAAGGATGATCTCTTAACATTCTAACATTGGTTAGAGAATTACCTTCATTAGCATCTACATTACCTTGAGTACTTGATTCTGCTAGACTCTCACCTGGCCTTGACTCTTTCTCCTGGAGATCTTGTTCTTCCTTTACTTCAAGGAACTCCCCATCATCCTTGTCCCTGCAAGATTGTTCATTTTTAGATCTAACATTCATTTCACCAAAGACAACATGTGGAGATTCTTCTACATTTTGAGTTTTGACATTTAGGACTTGGAGAGGGGGATTTCTACAGCCCATTCAAAGTGTAGCCGAACTAGGCCCATCAAGACCAAACAAGGCCACGCTCGCCCAAGTGACAACCCACAGGGCCCACTTAGGACAGAAAGCCCAATAAAAGATTCGCTCGAGGATACTACCTTCCTAGACGGCCTCTAGGCTCGGAAGGCCCGAGTGTCGGTCAGGTCAAAGGAAAGGTCCATACCCGAGCCATCTCTCCGCCTAGGGGAAGAAGGCACATGTCGACCAATCCGACCCATCTTCGTCCGAGCTAAGCCTACCGCCCGGATAGGGCTGGCCTCTCTAAGCTCGGTACGGCCGACGATTGCTTATACATGTAGCGTTTAAGAGTCCTCTGTGGGCAGGAATTTATAAAGGTGAGGGACTCCAGCTCCCCAAGGTGATAACGCTCCCATGATAAGGCAATAAAAGCCCACGTCAAGGACGTAACCCCCACCTGAAACCCCTCGACTTATAGGACTCCAGAAGACGGCGCACTATTTAACCCAGGGATACCCTCCGGTGAAAGGTAAGGGCAATCACACGCTCAAAACTCCTGAGCAGGAACCACTTCACCCTTCTGGTGGAGAGGGATCTCGCGCAGAAGCTACTTCCTCCCTATATTGCTCCCACCATAGCTCTACTGACTTAAGCATCGGAGGGTTTTCCCCAGGGACTCATCCCTGGGCCCCCTGATCCGTTTCCCTTTCTTGCGGTTCACTATATGGTGATCCACTGCCCGCTCAGGACCAGCGTGAGATCTTGCCTCTTCATCTGGCGCCGTCTGTGGGAAACGTACAAGAAGCCAGTATGGTGCGAAAGAGCTTAGGGAGGAGGTCCGCCGGTGACAGGAGAAAGGCCATGGTAGCGACAGGGGATGGCCCCTCCCGGGCCTCACAGAACCCTCCCTCCAAAGCCAGCGCCTCCGCCGACGAACCACCACCCCCTCCTGCGGCAGTAGGGCTACCGCTCAATGGTGGCGTCGAAGCCTTCGAGGCCCTCAACGCGAAACTAGATGTCCTCGTGGAACTCATGAGGACCCAGGCGGCTAGGGATGGAAGGTCCCACGCCCCGTCAGGGAGCACTACCCGCGTGAATGCATCCCAGCACACCGCCGGAGGCCACTTCACTCTCCACGGCCAGCAGATCATCCGCAACAGGATTGGAGGACCCTCGCAGGCTCCGCCTCCGGAGCAAGAGGCTTCCTCCACACCAAGGCGGGGAAAACCTGGGGCGCGCCGTCCGAACCCAGAGACCGATGTTCCCGGGGATCACCAAGATGCTCCTCCCAGCCCAACGACACTATAATAGCCGGAGTTATCCCTCCGACTGCGAGATTTCGAGAGGCGTTTCACAGAACAGGAGCGCGCCCTCCGCGCCCTACAGAAGACGTCTTTCCCAGAGGATGAGGAGAAATCCCTGTTCTCCGAATACATCTTGAAGGCAGAGGTGTCTCCCAGAACCTCCATCCCGACCTTCAAGCTCTACGACGGCCAGGGCGACCCGGCCGATCATTACGACAGCTTCGACGCTTTGATGACCTTGCATGGAGCGTCGGACGCCATCAAGTGCCGAGCCTTCGCGAGCACCCTGGTCCAGGGCGCCCAGGCGTGGTTCCGAGCCCTCGCCCCCGGATCCATCCGAGACTTCAAGCAATTTGGGCGAGTCTTCAAAGAGAGTTTCACCGGAAGTGCCCCCCCAAGGTCGGTAGCGGGGCTCCTGGCCCTCAAATAGGCGCAAGGGGAAAGACTCCGGGCTTATATTCACCGATTCAAGTCGGAAGCCCTGAGAATCCCCCGCCTGGACGTGGCCTCAGCCATAACCGCGCTGACTGGGGGCACCCGGGATGAGAATCTCCACCGCGAACTTGTCCTCCACTCTCCCTCGACCCTTGCCGAGCTAGTGACTCTGGCATTACGCCACGCCGAGTGCGAAGAGGTGCTCAGCGCTTGCCGAGATGCAACCGGCTCGGGTCGGGAGGGGGACAAGAAGCGGGCTTCCGAGCCAAGCTCAGGTTCTTGGAAAAGGCGGAACCGTGACGGGGAATGCAAGGAACCGTCACGGAAGTACGAGCGGTACACCCCACTAGCCGCGCCGGTCTACGAGATCTACGAAGGCATCAAGGACTCGGGCCTCCTCCGCCAACCCGAGCCAATGAGATCGAAGAACCGTAATCGCAACAAGCACTGCTTGTTCCACAACGATCACGGGCACCACACCGGCGACTGCCACCAGCTCCAGGATGAGATTGAGCACCTTATCCGTCAGGGACATCTAGCTCGGTTCATAGCCGAGCGTAAAGAAGACCGAGGGGCCCCAGAGGAGATCGACAATGCCCCCCTCGGGGTACACATCAATGTCATCTCCGGAGGAGCAGCATCAGGAGGCGACAGCAGCCGAGGAAGGAAGCGTCATGCCGAGCGGGTGAGCCGAGCCATAGAGCCTCCCAAGGCCCCGCCGAGTGAGCCCCAGGTCATAGTCTTCTCCGACCGAGACCTGGAAGGGCTGAGCACCCCGCATGACGACGCCCTCGTGATTTCGGCTATGATAAACCATTGTAACGTAGATAGGATTCTAGTTGACAATGGGAGTGCCCCTGATGTACTATCTTATGATTGTTTCCTTAAGATGGGGGAGGAACCATCCAAACTTTGCCCGATCTGAACCCCTCTCTGCGGGTTCAATGGCCTGGCCACCTATCCCGAGGGAGCCCTAAGCCTGCCGGTTACCCTCGGCACCCCACCCAAAACCGTTACGGTCATGGTGGACTTCATAGTGATTAAAGGTATGATAGCATACAATGCCATCTTCGGCCTGAGAATCCTCAGCCGAATAAAAGCGGCGCCGTCTACCTATCACCAGAAAATGAAGTTCCCCACCAAAAACGGGTTGGGGGAAGTCTGAGGTAACCAGGCCGCGGCCAGAAGGTGCGACAATATCTCGGTAGAGGCCACAAGGCCAGACGAGAAGGACAAGGGCCCCCGGGGAGTCGAGGATAAATCCGCAACCACCGAACCTGGTGGTGATTTGTTGGCAGTTTTCCTAAATGATGACCCGGCCCTAGGAGTAAAGATCGGAGCCGACCTACCGTCTGAGGTTCAACAACAATATAAAAAGTTCCTTTCTGAGTACATCCGAGTTTTTGCTTGGGCTGATGATCAACTCTCTGGGATACTAGAGGAGACTTTAATGCACAAGCTCAACCTCGACCCCGCCGTGAAGCCCGTACAGCAGCGCAGGAGGAAGCATGCACCGGAGAAACAGGCGATCATCAAGGCGCAGGTCACCAAGGGGCAAGAGACTGGCCTTTTTAGGTCGGTCCTGTACCCGACGTGGCTAGCCAACGTCGTCCTAATACCGAAAGCTTCAGGCAAATGGCGGATGTGCGTGGATTTAACCGACCTGAATAAGGCCACCCCTAAGGACTGTTATCCGTTGCCGAGCATCGACCAATTGGTTGACTCAAGCTCAGGCAATGAGATACTCAGCTTCCTAGACGCCTATTAAGGTTACCACCAGATCAGAATGGATCCAGAAGATGTCGAGAAGACCGCCTTCATCACTGACTACGACGTATACTGCTACACCCGGATGCCTTTCGGGTTGAAAAACGCCGTAGCCACGTACCAGAGGCTGGTCAACCACATGTTTGAAGGACAGCTAGGTCGGAACGTCGAGGCCTACATCGATGATATGCTCATCAAGACCCCCAAGGCCGAAGACCACTTCACCGACCTCGCTGAGAACTTCGACACCCTCCTGAGGTACAACATGAAGCTCAATCCTGCCAAGTGTGCCTTCGGAGTGAGATCCGAGAAGTTCCTGGGTTCCTAGTCACTCAGCGTGGGATCAAGGCCAACCCCGATAAAGTCCAGGTCATCCTGGACATGCGCACGCCCACCTGCATTAAGGACGTCCAACACCTAACTGGGCGTGTCGCCGCTCTCCGCCGGTTCCTGTCCCGTGCGGCCGAACGATGCCTGCCCTTCTTCAAGCTGTTGAGGGGGTCCAAATTGGCATTTGCTACGTTCGCATGGGATGAGGAATGCCAGAGAGCATTCACCGAGCTCAAAGAGTTCTTGGCCTCGCCCCCGGTGCTCTCCAAGCCCGTTCCGGGGGAAGTCTTGCTACTCTATCTCTCGGCAACACCATCTACGGTTAGCTCGGTCCTAGTCAGAGATGACTCGGGAGTCGAGAGGCCGGTCTACTACACCAGCAAGGTGCTCAACGAGGCTGAAAGGAGGTATCCCGCAACCGGGAAACTCGTGCTAGCGTTGGTTACCTCCGCCAAGCGCCTCCGGCCCTATTTCCAGGGTCACCCCATCACCGTGCTAACTGGTGAACCATTGAAGAAGATCCTGGCCCACCCCGAAGCCTCAGGATGACTCGTCAAATGGGCCATTATGCTTGGGGCCTACGATATATCCTATCGGCCGCGCTCAACTGTGAAAGGCCAAGCGCTCGCCGACTTCATCGCCGAAAGCACCGTCCCGACTGAAGAAAGAGCCCCGTCCGCGCCCGGGCCGACCTGGGAATTGTTCGTTGATGGATCCTCCAACTCGGTCGATAGTGGTGCCGGAATCCTCCTGAAGTCCCCCGAAGGAGCAGAACTGTAATACGCCTTGAAGTTCAGCTTTCAGGCATCCAGCAACGCTTCCGAATATGAGGCCCTTATCTCGGGAGCGCGCATGGCCCGACGGTTAGGGGCTGAGCGAGTCAAAATCCATACTGACTCCCAGCTGGTCGCTAGCCAAGTCAACGGTGAGTACGAAGCTTGAGAGGCACCAATGATCAAATACCTCCAACTGGTCAGAGACCTGGCCCAACAGTTCGAGAGATTCTAGGTAGTCCGAATAGCTCGGGAGGAAAACTCCCAAGCGGACGCCCTCTCTCGACTGGCCTCCTCTCTCGACCCCGAAGGTACCCGATCGGTCCTCCTTGAAGAGCTAGAGCGCCCGAGCATTGACTCGGAGCTCCTTACTGTTGACTCAGCCATTCCGAGCGACTGGCGCACCCCCTACCTGTCGTGGCTCCGGGACTCTCAAGAGCCTTCCGACCCTCGAGAGGCCCGCAGATTGAAGTACCAAGCCCGGCGCTTCGTCGTTCTAGACGACACTCTCTACCGGAGATCTTTCTCCGGTCCCCTCCTGAAGTGTCTCGGCCCTGACGAAGCCAACCGAGCTATCCAAGATATTCATGAAGGCCTGTGCGGAGCGCACTCAGAAGGAAGGTCACTCACCCGGATCCTACTACGGTAGGGTTACTGGTGGCCCACTCTGCAGCGCGACTGCATGGCCTACGTGCAACAGTGCGACCGATGCCAGCGATTCGACCACTTAGTCCATCAGTCGGCTATGGAGCTCGTCACCCTGACCGAGCAATACCCCTTCGCTCGGTGGGGGATCGACATTCTTGGGCCGTTCCCTACGGCTCAGGCCCAGAAGAAGTTTATCATCGTCGCCATCGACTACTTTACCAAGTGGATCGAGGCCGAAGCCACGGCAAGGATCACCGAGACAGTCGTCCAGAGTTTCATCTGGAAGTCGATCATTTGTCGTTACAGAATCCCCCGGGTGATAGTGAGCGATACCGGTGGGTAATTTGACTCTCATTATTTTCGAGATAGATGTGCCGACTTAGGTATTCGCAACCACTTCACTTCGGTCACCCACCCTCAGGCCAACGGGCTAGTCGAGAATGCCAATAAGACTATCTTAAAAGGCATAAAGGCTAGACTCGGCAAGGCCAAGGGCAACTGGCTCGAGGAACTGCCTAGCGTACTTTGGTCCCACAGAATGACTCCCAGAACGGCAACTAGTGAGAGTCCTTTCCAGTTCGTATATGGCACCGAGGCCGTCATTCCGTTGGAGATCGCCAATCCCTCCTTCCGAGTCATCTGCTTCTCGCCCGAGGTAAACGAGCAAAAATTACTCGAGTGTTGAAGTTAGATGGAAGGCTCTATCACCAAAGGATGTGGATCTAGAGGGGGGGGTGAATAGATCAACTGGCTATTTAAAAATTAGGCCTAGAATCAAATGTGAAATTAGAAGAACACTAAACGAACACAGCCAATGCACCGAATGAAACACACAAGATCTGCTGAACAAGCAATCAAACACACGAGAGGCATAAGGCTTTTAGGTGGTTCGGTCAATCCGACCTACGTCCACCCCACATTCAACTCGAATGTGGATTACTGCTGATACACAGCTTCAATCTGTTGGGCTCTACGGCTTGCCAACAACGGCTGGGGCTTACAGCTTATCCCGACCAGAGGAGCATCCTCTGCAACAGCTGAGCATCACAGCTTGCTCTGTTGGGCACTATAGCTTAGCCGACCATAGGAACACCTCTGCAACCCGCTGCCTCATAGCTTGAAACCGCTGACTAACAGCTTGATAGAACAAGAGTTTTCAAAGAGAAAATAGCGAGACTGAAAACAAACAAAACACACAATCAAATGGAAGAAAACCAAAACGACTATAGCTCAAAGTTGAGCAGTATCAGCTCTGGTAACTGAACCAAGAGACTGATTCACAAGCTCTCACAATAACTCTCTCAACTCATCTCCTCTCTCTTTCTTCTTCTCTCCTTTTCTTCTTCTCTGCTTTTCTTTTCTCACAGTGGATCTCGGTGGCTACTGTTTCAGACTGGATGTATAGACTTTGCCAACTTCGATCAGCCTTTACAGAAGATGAAGACTGATATATATAACAGTAGCAGGTGGATAAGGGCGCGTGGCTTCCACGTTTTCCCGCTCAAGGAATTCTCCAGATTCGAGGTGCTTCCATCCACGTGGCAGCATCTGGTCACCTCGTCCTCCTGGAATCACGAGCCATGTCAGCAATCTCAGTAGAGAATTCCTGTCAGACAGAGTATCGGATGATCAGATTAAATAACACTCTGTATAGACTTATCAGAAGAACTGCGTTGTATAGACTTCATATAAGTGAAAGCTATGTATAGACTTGCTGTATGAAGCAACCGCTGTACAGACTTAGGTGATATGAAGACTATCAATGTATAGACTAAGTGAAGATCAATGCAATGTACAGACTTCAGTAAGAAGATGCAATGTGTAGACTTCAGTGAGACTCAAATGAAGACAAGCGATGTATAGACTTTGCCAGGGCATGCACAATGCAATGCGTTGACGCTTCACTACATGCCAATGCACTGCGTTGACGCAATACAATGTGACTTTGAAGGCTGTGAACAACAAGGCATGCTGTACAGACTTTGATATAAAGCATGTAATGCAATATGGGCAATGTATACACTTAGCCTTTGTGGAACGATGTATAGACTTAGAACGTGAAGACATGCTGTATATACTTGAAGAATAAGCTAATGTATAGACTTGAAACATCTGAACCATGTACAGACTTGTAGATGCAAAGCCAATGTACAGACTTGTAGATGTGAAGCCAATGTACAGACTTTGAGCTTCAAAGCACAATGTGCAAACTTTACCACTGTATAGACTTGAGGCTCTGAACGTAGGTAAAGACTGGCAGTCCAATGTATAGACTTGGAGTGAAGCTAAAGCAGCGAACGTAGGAAAAGATCAGCAATGTATAGACTTACGTTCGATCAGCAATGTATAGACTTCACAGAGATGTGAACAGGAGAGTGTATAGACTTGGTGTCTTGAAGGAAATGTACAGACTTTGAGAGCACAGTCCGGTGCATAGACTTGGAACTGTGAGAGGCTGACTGAGACGATCGGCTGTACAGACTTGAGAGTGCAACGAATGGACTTTGAAACGCAAAGGCTGTACAGACTTGAATGAGACGCTGCATGAGACGATGTAGCTACAGTGATGTACAGACTTTAGGTGAAGACCAATGTATGGACTTCGAATATGAAGACGCTAAGAAAGACGATCCAGCGTATAGACTTTGAAGAGATGAGGTGATGTGCATACTTGCTGAGTTGACACTGCAGCCCAATGAGTTGACGCATTCCAATGTACAGACTTTCCTTAGACTCTAAATGAGACGGACAGTGTATAGACTGTGCGATGCACTGTGGATGTATGAACTTTGAACAATGCAGTGTATAGACATGTGAGCTGCAAAAAACACTGAGCCAAATTGATAATACACATTCATCAATCACAGACAATCTGACAACATAAGTACATCAAAATATAAACAGTGTTGCCAATCAATCAAAACAATGTGTTGCCATATGAAGTAAAGTTACATGTCAACACCGTCAACACAGAGGAGTCACAACAATCTCCCCCTTTTTGATGATGGCAAACCCCTATCATATAGAGTAGCAACATCCTATTATACAGATGCATTTTTGATGAAGGACATGATTTGTTATTCAGATTGTTATGAATGACATGCTGCATGTATGTAGATGCTATGAATGACATGCTGCATGCTACAAGATGTAAGCAACTCCCTGCTAACAAAATTTCCCCCTTTTGCCATACCATGATGCAGATGCATACACTCCCCCTGAATTCAAAATTCTCAATTCTGAATTCTCCCCCTGAACTGAAAGAATGAATTCAGACAATATTCTCCCTCTTTGCCATCAACAATTAGGTGGGAAAGTGAGTGCAAGGGAAGAACAAAAAAGAAGGTTCAGCTGACTGGCATTCTTAGCAAGTAGTTCAGAAATTAAGCAACTAAAGCACAGAACCTTCAGTCATATGAACTGAGAAACGGCTTAGAAATTGAAATTCTGGTTTAAAGGTTATAAAAATGAGAGTTCATGCACTACATTCATTGGATAAGGTAGATGTGCATGATAAAACAATAAACTAGAGTTATATTTTCATGAGAGATGCAGTTTCAGAATATCTTACTTTGATATCCTCAGTTAAGTGTGTTAAGAGAAACCATGTCATGTATTGAAATTAAACAATTGACACCCATGAAATTTCTTTTAAGGAACAGCATTTTCAAGATTGTTTTATTTAGGGCATTCAGGTACCAAAAGTCTTTTTGCGTAAGGGTATATGTTTATCAGACGCCAATACCCCTAGATACTTAACATGATGGACCATCTTACCTATGATCAAACTCAATAGAATTGATTGACACCTTTTTGTGTGAGGGTACCCGTTTATTAGACGCCAGTTACCCCCAGGTACTCGGTGAAAACAACCTACTGTTTTGATCATTTTATATAGAGATAGCTGATACACCTCATGACATGAGTGGGGTCCACTTCTTTGATGGATCACTCAGTTTCTTAGTGATTTACCAGTCATTGCTCTGTCAATGCTATTTTTCAAATAATTTTCAATATTTTTCAATATCTTTCTTAGCTGCCCTTTATTTGTTTCAGAATGACTTGTTTAAAGACAATACACATACTTAGATTCTCTAACATGATTTCAGATGAGTTTTCAGATTTCAGATATAATAAGCTTTGTCTGACATGAAATAAGATAAGGTTGAGAGCTTTATCAATTTTCAGCATCCTTATTTACTGATTGTAGTCTTTCAACTCTAAAGATTATAACTTTTAAACCATTAAGTCAGTCTTTAAGCAACTAAAGTTCTTATGAAAGAAGAAATCTATTTTCTATTGCTTAATATTAGAACTGACTAAAAGATTGCCATACTGTCAGACTCAATCATTCAGAGTCAAGGATTGAATAGACAGCGTCGACGCTGGGAGTTCAAGGCGTCTATGCATCAGTTGAAGATGCAACAGTATAAGACACTGAGATAGTGTCAGTGCGTCGACTCCATGCTATTGCAACGTCAACTCATCAGAATAATGAAACAGAAATATTCATAGATCTAGTTCACTGTGTCAACGCCACATTATAGCAGCGTCGATGCAGCAGTTCACCTTGAAATCCTGACAAGACTCCCCCTGTCTATATGCATGCAATTTTTGTAAAAGATGACAGATCAGATGAATTTTTGAAGTTCATGCTTACTCAGACTATCTTAAAGTGCAGTATGACCCATGCAGAAATATAGACATATCATGCATCTAGACATATATATGCAATGATGATCATGAGTGCAATAAAAATATGAGAGTCATGCATTATCATAAGTCTATTGCACAATGTTTATTCAATCTATCAACAGCAAGTCCAAATCAGAAGTTTATTCAAAGCAGCTCAAAAGTTTTATTCAAGTCAACAAAGAGTTCATTCATTATGCTGAAATTTACACAAGCCAAGTTCTCATCTAAAAAATTTAAATTTCTCATTTCCAAGTGGCTTAGTAAAGATTCAGCAACTTGTTTGTCTGTTTCAATGAAGTCCAGTTCAATTTTCTTTTTGTTCACAGCATCTCTCAGAAAATGATGTTTTATTTCTATGTGCTTAGTCCTAGAATGATGAACAGGATTTTTAGCAAGACATATGGCACTAGTATTATCACATAGAATTGGAATACATTCCAGTTTTATCTGATAATCATCTAGTTGGTGCTTAATCCAAAGTACTTGGGCAGCACAACTACCTGCTGCAACATATTCAGCCTCAGCTGTAGATAAGGCTACAGTGTGTTGCTTCTTAGATGCCCAAGATACTAGACAGCCACCAAGGAATTGACAGTAGTCACTAGTACTTTTTCTATCTACTCGACACCCAGCATAATCAACATCAGTGTAAGCTAGAAGCTCTAACTCACACCTAGTAGGATACCATAATCCTAGCTCTTGGGTGCCTAGCAGATATCTAAAAATCCTTTTCACTGCTTTAAAATGATTTTCTTTAGGACTGGCCTGAAACCTAGCACATAATCCTACAGCGAATTGAATATCAGGCCTAGATGCTGTTAAGTAGAGAATGTATCCGATCATACCTCTGTATAACTTCTGGTCAAATGGGTTACCTTTAGTGTCTTCATCCAAGCTTGTAGAGGTATCCATTGGAGAAGCTATCTCTTTAAGGTTATCCATCTTGTATTTCTTGAGTATATCCCTTGTGTACTTGGACTGAGTGATAAACATTCCATCCTTTGTTTGTGTAACCTGCAGTCCAAGAAATAATTTGAGCTCACCCATTGAGCTCATTTCAAACTCATTAGTCATTGTTTTAGAAAATTCCTCACACAATTTGAGGTTAGTTGACCCGAAAATGATATCATCCACATAAATCTGTACAATAAGAATTTCAGAATGACTCACCTTTGTAAACAAGGTCTGATCAACTACTCCTCTAGTGAAATTTTGATCAGTGAGGAACTTGCTCAACCTGTCGTACCAAGCTCTGGGAGCTTGCTTAAGACCATAGAGAGCTTTATTTAATTTGTAAACATGATTAGGGAAATCTAGACATTCAAACCCAGGGGGCTGTCTAACATAGACATCCTCATTAATTTCCCCATTCAAGAATGCAGATTTTACATCCATCTGCTGGAGGATTATACCTAGGGAACATGCATAAGCTAATAAAATTCTAACAGCTTCTAATCTGGCTACAGGGGCAAATGACTCTTCAAAGTCAATACCAAACTCCTGGTTGTACCCCTGAGCAACAAGTCTGGCTTTATTTTTAACAATATTCCCTAATTCATCAGATTTATTCCTGAAAACCCACCTAGTCCCTATGACTGTTCCATGATCAGGAGGTGGGACCAAGTGCCACACCTTGTTCCTGTCGAACTGATTAAGCTCCTCATGCATGGCATTAATCCAATGCATATAATTGAGGGCACAGTCAATGGACTTGGGTTCAATTTGAGAGACGAGCATATGCATTCAGTTCATGTTGAATTCTCAGGTGGCCTCTAGTCCTAGGGGGGTCATGCAGATTTCCAATTACATTATCTACAGGATGATCTTTAAGATATCTAATGTTAACAATTGAATTGTCATGTGTTTGATTTACCTCCCCCTGAACTGTAGGCTCCTCTTCATTAGGTTCTGTATGTCCTTCTTCATCCTCGGATTTGTCTGCAGGATCTCCTTCCTTCAAGATTTCACCATTGTCTTCATTCCTGCATTGACCAACGTTAGAATTTACCAAGGATTCATCAAAAACTATGTGTGGAGATTCTTCAACAGTTTTAGAGTTCAGATTGTACACTCTATATGCTGGGTGTTTTCAGAATAACCAAGAAAGATTCCTGGTTCACCTTTAGGTTCAAATTTATCAAGGTCTCTTTTATCATATATATGAATAAAATATTTGCAACCAAAAACCTTGAAATGAGCAATAGAAGGTTTATTACCCTTTAAGATCTCATATGGTGTTTGCTGGGTAGAAGGTCTTACCATGACTCTGTTAATTACATAACAGGCAGTGTTCACTGCTTCAGCCCAAAATTTCCTTGGTAGACCACCTTCAACAAGAAGTGTACGACCCATCTCCACTAGGGTTCTGTTCCTTCTCTCCACAACCCCATTCTGCTCAGGTGTCCTTGGTGAGGAGTACCTATGGTTGATTCCATTTGACCTGCAGAGTTCATCAAACAGTGAGTTTTCAAACTCACCTCCATGATCAGTCAAAATGTTTTCAATTTTCTGATTTATTTTAACATAGAACTCCTGAAATTCTGAGAAGGCATCACTCTTATTAGATAAGAAATAAACCCAAGTATACCTAGAAAAGTCATCTACCATGACAAACCCATACCTCCTTCCTGATAAGCTGACAGATCTGGTTGGCCCAAAAAGATCCATGTGTATCAGCTCATAGGGTTTGGGGGACAGATTTTCAGTTCTAGACTTAAATGACTTTCTAGTTATCTTTGATTGAGTGCATGCATCACAGATTTTATTTTCTTTCTTGAAGGAAACTTCAGGATGTCCTCTAACCATGCTATGCTTGTTTAGTTTATGCAAAATGGTATAACTAGCATGGCCTAACCTACGATGCCATAAAAATGCTAAATCTTCTCCATTGGCAGTAAGACATAGGTTAGAATGCTGAATATCATCTAGATCTATCATGTATGTGCTATTTATTCTTTTTCCAGAGAATTTTACAATTTCTGAATCAGGTTCAAAAACCTTGCAGCATTGAGAATCAAATAAAACTTTATGACCCTTATCATACAACTGGCTGATATTAAGTAAATTGTAAGCTAACCCTTCAACCAGCATAACATCATCAATGCAGCAGGTAGAACACTTACCTACCTTACCTGATCCAATGATCCTACCCTTTGTGTTGCTTCCAAAGGTGATAAGGCCTCCTAGCTTTTCAGTTAGCATGCAAAACTTGGCCTTATCTCCTATCATATGCCTGGAGCAGCCACTGTCCAAGCACCATAAGTTGCTCTTGGCTGCCAGGCATACCTACACACACAATTAGGGCAAAGAGTTTGGAACCCAAGTCTGATTGGGCTCCAATGCGGATGAAAAGCAGTTAAAACAAGAAAGCAGATTTTTAGGAATCCACATTTGTTTGAAGCAGTTCTGTTCAGTGGATTTTCCAGATTTCTTTTTATTTTGCCTTTTCTTGTTGACTTTCTTCTTATTTGCGCTAACAAAGTTATTCACAGAATTGTTGTTATTGTGCCAATGCTTCGGCCAGGTTGCATTCATAAAGTTTTGGCCATAGTAGTTCCCGGGCTGGCTGTGGAAGTGTTGGTAATTCCTAGGCATCCGACTACCATACCCATTTTCCCAATTTCTGACATAGGGTCTGTAAAAGTGTGTAGGTTGATGAACATACCCTGTATGCATCCTTTGAGTTCTAGTCCACCCACACCCATTAGGATAGATTGGTTGTGTGGGGTAGTAGGACTGAGCTCTAGGTGGATTGAATTTGTTGGGCTGACTTCTGAAAATATTTTGTCTTCCCTGCACCCTTGACCCTGCTGACCTATTCATAGGTTTTGGTTGGGTCCTTTTCTGTGATGATGGTGGTGAAGACTTTTTGGCATTGACATGGGGTTTGTTTACCTGAGCAGGCTGACCCCTAACCTTGGGTTGAGCACTAGAGCTAGGTTTGGAAGTCCCAATTCTGCTAGGCTCACCTACTTTCTGTTTGCCCTTCTCCTCTGCAATGGGATTTTTCAAATTCACATTTGTTTTCACAACATTATTAGAATTCATCTTAATCAGAGGTCCTCTCTCCTTTTGTGTAACGAAGGAAATAGTTTTCATTCCAAAGCTCTTAGTTGCACTAGAGTTGAATCCTAGTCCCTCTCTTCTGAAATTTACCTTTGACCCCAATAATGCATCTAAATTTTCAGATCCTTGGGTCATTTTCTCAATTGTTTTTAGCTTATCCTCATTATCTTTCTGAACTTCATCAATAGACTTTTTCAACTCATTATTCACATTGAGGACAGCTTCATATTTTTCAGAAACAATTTTTATCCCATTTTCATAATTCTGAATTTTCAGTTTCCATGGATCAATTTCATTGTCTAGTCTCACATTTTCTTCCTTAGAAATTTTCAGTTCTTTATTGATTTCTTCAAATTCAGAACATGTGAGTTTCAGATTACTGTTCTCAGTTTCTAAGCAGGCAATTTTATCAGACAATGAAGTATCATTTTGCATGATTTTAATTTTTCTTCGTAGATGCCTGTTTTCTTTTCTGACCTCATCTACTCTATCATTAAGTTCATCATAAGCAACCATCCAATCAGTAATAGTAAAATTTTCATAGCGAGAGGATACCTCATCAGATTCTTCCTCTCTATCTTCTGAGCTAGTTGCCATGAGACAGATTGGCTTCTCAGCTTCAACTTCACTGTCCGAAGTGACGCTCAAAGATCCCTCGTCCTCATCACTCCAGGTACTCACCATGGCTTTCCCTTTTGTGTTCTTCTTCTTGGACTTATCCTTGAGGTTCTGATTTGTCGGACATTCAGCTTTAAAGTGACCCGCCTTCCTGCATTGATAGCAAACATTAGTTTCAGCTTTCTTTACAGGGTTTGATTTATACCTTGTGTCTCGGCGGCCACTGTTGGGATTTCTTCGGCTGAATCTTCTTCCTTCCTTCTTGAGAAATCTCTGGAATTCCCTAGTAATCATGGCAATATCAGCATTTGCCACTTCTTCTTCAGACAAGCTCTCTTCAGTTGATGATCCGTTGGGGCTGGATCGACTGGATCTGCTAGCACTAGCCTTCAGAGCTATAGGCTTCCCCTTTCTGTCAGCCTCCTCTATCTTTGGCATATTCATCTCATAAGCCATTAGAGATCCGATCAGCTCATCTGCCTTAGTATTGTGCAGATCTCTTGACTCTTCCATAACTGTGGCTTTGGTGTGCCAAATTGGAGTCAAGGATCGCAAGATCTTCCTGACTACATCATACTTAGAGTATTTTTTCCCGAAGCCTCTGAGACCATTTGTGATAATAGTCAGCCGAGCATACATTTCCTTGATCGTCTCATTAGGCTTCATCTTGAAAGCTTCGTACTCTGAAACCAGTAGATTGGTCTTAGTCTCTCTGACTTGTGAAGTTCCCTCATATATGACTTCAAGTGCATCCCACATTTCCTTCGCTGAGGAGCAGGCAGATATTCGTGAGAACTCGGTGGGATGCAGAGAGCACTGGATTGCATTGATTGCACTCCAGTTGAGCGTGGACCTTCTAATCTCCTCCTTGGTCCATACATCTTCATTTAGGGACAGCTCGAAAGGTCCCTTGCTAACCACTTTCCAAATTTCATAATCTTTAGCCCTCAAGAATACCTGCATACGGTGCTTCCAGTATGCGTAGTTGGTTCCATCGAAGTACGGGGGCTTGGATGTGGAGTGTCCTTCAGTTATCATCCCTCTTCCATCCATCTGTGCTTATCCTCTTCGGGCGGTAAGTCCCTGTAGAAGAGTCTAGCTCTGATACCAAGTGTTGAAGTTAGATGGAAGGCTCTATCACCACAGGGATGTGGATCTAGAGGGGGGGGGTGAATAGATCAACTGGCTATTTAAAAATTAGGCCTAGAATCAAATGCGGAATTAGAAGAACACTAAACGAACACAGCCAATGCACCGAATGAAACACACAAGATCTGCTGAACAAGCAATGAAACACACGAGAGGCACAAGGCTTTTAGGTGGTTCGGTCAATCCGACCTACGTCCACCCCACATTCAACTCGAATGTGGATTACTGCTGATACACAACTTCAATCTGCTGGGCTCTACAGCTTGCCAACAACGGCTGGGGCTTACAGCTTATCCCGACCAGAGGAGCATCCTCTGCAATAGCTGAGTATCACAGCTTGCTCTGCTGGGCACTATAGCTTAGCCGACCAGAGGAACACCTCTGCAACCCGCTGCCTCACAGCTTGAAACCGCTGACTAACAGCTTGATAGAACAAGAGTTTTCAAAGAGAAAATAGCGAGACTGAAAATAAACAAAACACACAATCGAATGGAAGAACACCAAAACGACTGTAGCTCAAAGTTGAGCAATATCAGCTCTGGTAACTGAACCAAGAGACTGATTCACAAGCTCTCACAATAACTCTCTCAACTCATCTCCTCTCTCTTTCTTCTTCTCTCCTTTTCTTCTTCTCTGCTTTTCTTTTCTCACAGTAAATCTCGGTGGCTACTGTTTCAGACTGGATGTATAGACTTCGCAACTTCGATCAGCCTTTACAGAAGATGAACACTGATATATATAACAGCAGCAGGTGGATAAGGGCGCGTGGCTTCCACGTTTTCCCACTCTAGGAATTCTCCAGATTCGAGGTGCTTCCATCCACGTGGCAGCATCTGGACACCTCGTCCTCCTGGAATCACGAGCCATGTCAGCAATCTCAGTAGAGAATCCCTGTCAGACAGAGTATCGGATGATCAGATTAAATAACACTTTGTATAGACTTATCAGAAGAACTGCGTTGTATAGACTTCATATAAGTGAAAGCTATGTATAGACTTGCTGTATGAAGCAACCGCTGTACAGACTTAGGTGATATGAAGACTGTCAATGTATAGACTAAGTGAAGATCAATGCAATGTACAGACTTCAGTAAGAAGATGCAATGTGTAGACTTCAGTGAGACTCAAATGAAGACAAGCGATGTATAGACTTTGCCAAGGCATGCACAATGCAATGCGTTGATGCTTCACTACATGCCAATGCACTGCGTTGACGCAATACAATGTGACTTTGCCAGGGCATGCACAATGCAATGCGTTGACGCTTCACTACATGCCAATGCACTGCGTTGACGCAATACAATGTGACTTTGAAGGCTGTGAGCAACAAGGCATGCTGTACATACTTTGATATAAAGCATGTAATGCAATATGGGCAATGTATACACTTAGCCTTTGAGGAGCGATGTATAGACTTAGAACGTGAAGACAGGCTGTATATACTTAAAGAATAAGCTAGTGTATAGACTTGAAACATCTTAACCATGTACAGACTTGTAGATGCAAAGCCAATGTACAGACTTGTAGCTGTGAAGCCAATGTACAGACTTTGAGCTTCAAAGCACAATGTGCAGACTTTACCACTGTATAGACTTGAGGCTCTGAACGTAGGTAAAGACTGGCAGTCCAATGTATAGACTTGGAGTGAAGCTAAAGCAGCGAACGTAGGAAAATATCAGCAATGTATAGACTTACGTTCGATCAGCAATGTATAGACTTCACAGAGATGTGAACAGGAGAGTGTATAGACATGGTGCCTAGAAGGCAATGTATAGACTTTGAGAGCACAGTCCGGTGTAGAGACTTGGAACTGTGAGACGCTTACTGAGACGATCGACTGTACAGACTTGAGAGTGCAATGAATGGACTTTGAAACGCAAAGGCTATACAGACTTGAATGAGACGCTGCATGAGACGATGCAGCTACAGTGATGTACAGACTTTAGGTGAAGACCAATGTATGGACTTCAAATATGAAGACGCTAAGAAAGACGATCCAGCGTATAGACTTTGAAGAGATGAGGCGATGTGCATACTTGCTGAGTTGACGCTGCAGCCCAATGAGTTGACGCATTCCAATGTACAGACTTTCCTTAGACTCTAAATGAGACGGACAGTGTATAGACAGTGCGATGCACTGTGGATGTATGAACTTTGAACAATGCAGTGTATAGACATGTGAGCTGCAAAGAACACTCAGGCAAATTGATAATACACATTCATCAATCACAGATAATCTGACAACATAAGTACATCAAAACATAAACAGTGTTGCCAATCAATCAAAATAATGTGTTGCCATATGAAGTAAAGTTACATGTCAACACCGTCAACACAGAGGAGTCACAACAATCTCCCCCTTTTTGATGATGACAAATCCCTATCATATAGAGTAGCAACATCCTGTTATACAGATGCATTTTTGATGAAAGACATGATTTGTTATTCAGATTGTTATGAATGACATGCTGCATGTATGTAGATGCTATGAATGATATGTTGCATGCTACAAGATGTAAGCAACTCCCTGCTAACAAAATTTCCCCCTTTTGCCATACCATGATGCAGATGCATACACTCTCCCTGAATTCAGAATTCTCAATTCTGAATTCTCCCCCTGAACTGAAAGAATGAATTCAAATAATATTCTCCCCCTTTGCCATCAACAAATAGGAGGGAAACTGAGTGCAAGGGAAGAAGAAAAAAGAAGGTTCAGCTGACTGGCATTCTTAGCAAGTAGTTCAGAAATTAAGCAACTAAAGCACAGAGCCTTCAGTCATATGAACTGAGAAACGGCTTAGAAATTGAAACTCTGGTTTAAAGGTTATAAAAATGAGAGTTCATGCACTACATTCATTGGATAAGGTAGATGTGCATGATAAAATAATAAACCAGAGTTATATTTTCATGAGAGATGCAGTTTCAGAATATCTTACTTTCATATCCTCAGTTAAGTGTGTTAAGAGAAACCAGGTCATGTATTGAAATTAAACAATTGACACCCATGAAATTTCTTTTAAGGAACAGCATTTTCAAGATTGATTTATTTAGGGCATTCAGGTACCAAAAGTCTTTTTGCGTAAGGGTATACGTTTATCAGACGCCAATACCCCTAGATACTTAACATGATGGACCATCTTACCTATGATCAAACTCAATAGAATTGATTGACACCTTTTTGTGTTAGGGTACCCGTTTATTAGACGCCAGTTACCCCCAGGTACTTAGTGAAAACAACCTACTATTTTGATCATTTTATACAGAGATAGCTGATACACCTCATGACATGAGTGGGGTCCACTTCTTTGATGGATCACTCAGTTTCTTAGTGATTTACCAGTCATTGCTCTGTCAATGCTATTTTTCAAATAATTTTCAATGTTTTTGAATATCTTTCTTAGCTGCCCTTTATTTGTTTCAGAATGACTTGTTTAAAGACAATACACATACTTAGCTTCTCTAACATGATTTCAGATGAGTTTTCAGATTTCAGATATAATAAGCTTTGTCTGACATGAAATAAGATAAGGTTGAGAGCTTTATCAATTTTCAGCATCCTTATTTACTGATTGTAGTCTTTCAACTCTAAAGATTATAACTTTTAAACCATTAAGTCAGTCTTTAAGCAACTAAAGTTCTTATGAAAGAAGAAATTTATTTTCTATTGCTTAATATTAGAACTGACTAAAATATTGCCATACTGTCAGACTCAATCATTCAGAGTCAAGGATTGAATAGACAGCGTCGACGCTGGGAGTTCAAGGCGTCTACGAATCAGTTGAAGAGGCAACAATATAAGACACTGAGATAGTGTCAGTGCGTCGACTCCATGCCATTGCAGCGTCAACTCATCAGAATAATGAAACAGAAATATTCACAGATCTAGTTCACTACGTCAACGCCACATTATAGCAGCGTCGACGCAGCAGTTCACCTTGAAATCATGACAAGACTCCCCCTGTCTATATGCATGCAATTTTTGCAAAAGATGACAGATCAGATGAATTTTTGAAGTTCATGCTTACTCAGACTATCTTAAAGTGCAGTATGACCCATGCAGAAATATAGACATATCATGCATCTAGACATATATATGCAATGATGATCATGAGTGGAATAAAAATATGAGAGTCATGCATTATCATAAGTCTGTTGCACAATGTTTATTCAATCTATCAACAGCAAGTCCAAATCAGAAGTTTATTCAAAGCAGCTCAAAAGTTTTATTCAAGTCAACAAAGAGTTCATTCATTATGCTGAAATTTACACAAGCCAAGTTCTCGTCTAAAAAATTTAAATTTCTCATTTCCAAGTGGCTTAGTAAAGATATCAGCAACTTGTTTGTCTGTTTCAATGAAGTCCAGTTCAATTTTCTTTTTGTTCATAGCATCTCTCAGAAAATGATGTTTTATTTCTATGTGCTTAGTCCTAGAATGATGAACAGGATTTTTAGCAAGGCATATGGCACTAGTATTATCACATAGAATTGGAATGCATTCCAGTTTTATCTGATAATCATCTAGTTGGTGCTTAATCCAAAGTACTTGGGCAGCACAATTACCTGCTGCAACATATTCAGCCTCAGCTGTAGACAAGGCTACAGTGTGTTGCTTCTTAGATGCCCAAGATACTAGACAGCCACCAAGGAATTGACAGTAGCCACTAGTGCTTTTTCTATCTACTCGACACCCAGCATAATCAGCATCAGTGTAAGCTAGAAGCTCTAACTCACACCTAGCAGGATACCATAATCCTAGCTCTTGGGTGCCTAGCAGATATCTAAAAATCCTTTTCACTGCTTTAAAATGATTTTCTTTAGGACTGGCCTGAAACCTAGCACATAATCCTACAGCGAATTGAATATCAGGCCTAGATGCTGTTAAGTAGAGAAGGGATCCGATCATACCTCTGTATAACTTCTGGTCAAATGGGTTACCTTTAGTGTCTTCATCCAAGCTTGTAGAGGTACCCATTGGAGAAGCTATCTCTTTAAGGTTATCCATCTTGTATTTCTTGAGTAGATCCCTTGTGTACTTGGACTGAGTGATAAACATTCCATCCTTTGTTTGTGTAACCTGCAGTCCAAGAAACAATTTGAGCTCACCCATTGAGCTCATTTCAAACTCATTAGTCATTGTTTTAGAAAATTCCTCACACAATTTGGGGTTAGTTGACCCAAAAATGATATCATCCACATAAATCTGTACAATAAGAATTTCAGAATGACTCACCTTTGTAAACAAGGTCTGATCAACTACTCCTCTAGTGAAATTTTGATCAGTGAGGAACTTGCTCAACCTGTCGTACCAAGCTCTGGAGCTTGCTTAAGACCATAGAGAGCTTTATTTAATTTGTAAACATGATTAGGGAAATCTAGACATTCAAACCCAGGGGGCTGTCTAACATAGACATCCTCATTAATTTCCCCATTCAAGAATGCAGATTTTACATCCATCTGCTGGAGGATTATACCTAGGGAACATGCATAAGCTAATAAAATTCTAACAGCTTCTAATCTGGCTACAGGGGCAAATGACTCTTCAAAGTCAATACCAAACTCTGGTTGTACCCCTGAGCAACAAGTCTGGCTTTATTTTTAACAATATTCCCTAATTCATCAGATTTATTCCTGAAAACCCACCTAGTCCCTATGACTGTTCCATGATCAGGAGGTGGGACCAAGTGCCACACCTTGTTCCTGTCGAACTGATTAAGCTCCTCATGCATGGCATTAATCCAATGCATATCCTTGAGGGCACAGTCAATGGACTTGGGTTCAATTTGAGAGACAAGAGCATATGCATTCAGTTCATGTTGAATTCTCAGGTGGCCTCTAGTCCTAGGGGGGTCATGTAGATTTCCAATTACATTATCTACACGATGATCTTTAAGATATCTAATGTTAACAATTGAATTGTCATGTGTTTGATTTACCTCCCCCTGAACTGTAGGCTCCTCTTCATTAGGTTCTGTATGTCCTTCTTCATCCTCGGATTTGTCTGCAGGATCTCCTTCCTTCAAGATTTCACCATTGTCTTCATTCCTGCATTGACCAACGTTAGAATTTACCAAGGATTCATCAAAAACTATGTGTGGAGATTCTTCAACAGTTTTAGAGTTCAGATTGTACACTCTATATGCTCGGGTGTTTTCAGAATAACAAGAAAGATTCCTGGTTCACCTTTAGGTTCAAATTTATCAAGGTCTCTTTTATCATTTATATGAATAAAACATTTGCAACCAAAAACCTTGAAATGAGCAATAGAAGGTTTCTTACCCTTTAAGATCTCATATGGTGTTTGCTGGGTAGAAGGTCTTACCATGACTCTGTTAATTACATAACAGGCAGTGTTCACTGCTTCAGCCCAAAATTTCCTTGGTAGACCACCTTCAACAAGAAGTGTACGACCATCTCCACTAGGGTTCTGTTCCTTCTCTCCACAACCCCATTCTGCTCAGGTGTCCTTGGTGAGGAGTACCTATGGTTGATTCCATTTGACCTGCAGAGTTCATCAAACAGTGAGTTTTCAAACTCACCTCCATGATCAGTCAAAATGTTTTCAATTTTCTGATTTATTTTAACATAGAACTCCTGAAATTCTGAGAAGACATCACTCTTATTAGATAAGAAATAAACCCAAGTATACCTAGAAAAGTCATCTACCATGACAAACCCATACCTCCTCCTGATAAGCTGACAGATCTGGTTGGCCCAAAAAGGTCCATGTGTATCAGCTCATAGGGTTTGGAGACAGATTTTCAGTTCTAGACTTAAATGACTTTCTAGTTATCTTTGATTGAGTGCATGCATCACAGATTTTATTTTCTTTCTTGAAGGAAACTTCAGAAGTCCTCTAACCATGCTATGCTTGTTTAGTTTATGCAAAATGGTATAACTAGCATGGCCTAACCTACGATGCCATAAAAATGCTAAATCTTCTCTATTGGCAGTAAGACATAGGTTAGAATGCTGAATATCATCTAGATCTATCATGTATGTGTTATTTATTCTTTTTCCAGAGAATTTTACAATTTCTGAATCAGGTTCAAAAACCTTGCAGCATTGAGAATCAAATAAAACCTTATGACCCTTATCACACAACTGGCTGATACTAAGTAAATTGTAAGCTAACCCTTCAACCAGCATAACATCATCAATGCAGCAGGTAGAACACTTACCTACCTTACCTGATCCAATGATCCTACCCTTTGTGTTGCTTCCAAAGGTGACAAGGCCTCCTAGCTTTTCAGTTAGCATGCAAAACTTGGCCTTATCTCCTGTCATATGCCTGGAGCAGCCACTGTCCAAGTACCACAAGTTGCTCTTGGCTGCCAGGCATACCTGCACACACAATTAGGGCAAAGAGTTTGGAACCCAAGTCTGATTGGGCTCCAATGCAGATGAAAAGCAAGTAAAGAAGAGAGCATGTTTTTGGAATCCACATTTGTTTGAAGCAGTTCTGTTCAGTGGATTTTCCAGATTTCTTTTTGTTTTGCCTTTTCTTGTTGACTTTCTTCTTATTTGCACCAACAGAGTTATTCACAGAATTATTGTTATTGTGCCAATGCTCGGCCAGGTTGCGTTCATAAAGTTTTGGCCATAGTAGTTCCTGGGCTGGCTGTGGAAATGTTGGTAATTCTAGGCATCCGACTACCATACCCATTTTCCCAACTTCTGACATAGGGTCTGTAAAAGTGTGTAGGTTGATGAACATACCCTGTATGCATCCCTTGAGTTCTAGTCCACCCACACCCATTAGGATAGATTGGCTGTGTGGGGTAGTAGGACTGAACTCTAGGTGGATTGAATTTGTTGGGCTGACTTCTGAAAATATTTTGTCTTCCCTGCACCCTTGACCCTGCTGACCTATTCATAGGTTTTGGTTGGGTCCTTTTCTGTGATGATGGTGGTGAAGACTTTTTGGCATTGACATGGGGTTTGTTTACCTGAGCAGGCTGACCCCTAACCTTGGGTTGAGCACTAGAGCTAGGTTTGGAAGTCCCAATTCTACTAGGCTCACCTACTTTCTGTTTGCCCTTCTCCTCTGCATTTAGCTTTTTCAGATTCAAATTTGTCTTTACAGCATTATTAGAATTCATCTTGATCAGAGGTCCTCTCTCCTTTTGTGCAACAAAGGAAATAGTTTTCATTCCAAAGCTTTAGTTGCACTAGAGTTGAATCCTAGGCCCTCTCTTCTGAAATTTACCTTTGACCCCAATAATGCATCTAAATTTTCAGATCCTTGGGTCATTTTCTCAATTGTTTTTAGCTTATCCTCATTATCTTTCTGAACTTCATCAATAGACTTTTTCAACTCATTATTCACATTGAGGACAGCTTCATATTTTTCAGAAACAATTTTTATCTCATTTTCATAATTCTGAATTTTCAGTTTCCATGCATCAATTTCATTGTCTAATCTCACATTTTCTTCCTTAGAAATTTTCAGTTCTTTATTGATTTCTTCAAATTCAGAACATGTGAGTTTCAGCTTACTGTTCTCAGTTTCTAAGCAGGCAATTTTATCAGACAATGAAGTATCATTTTGCATGATTTTAATTTTTCTTCGTAGATGCCTGTTTTCTTTTCTGACCTCATCTACTCTATCAGTAAGTTCATCATAAGCAACCATCCAATCAGTAATAGTAAAATTTTCATAGCGAGAGGATACCTCATCAGATTCTTCCTCTCTATCTTCTGAGCTGGTTGCCATGAGACAGATTGGCTTCTCAGCTTCAACTTCACTGTCCGAAGTGACGCTCAAAGATCCCTCGTCCTCATCACTCCAGGTACTCACCATAGCTTTCCCTTTTGTGTTCTTCTTCTTGGACTTGTCCTTGAGGTTCTGATTTGTCGGACATTCAGCTTTAAAGTGACCCGCCTTCCTGCATTGATAGCAAACATTAGTTTCAGCTTTCTTTACAGGGTTTGATTTATACCTTGTGTCTCGGCGGCCACTGTTGGGATTTCTTCGGCTGAATCTTCTTCCTTCCTTCTTGAGAAATCTCTGGAATTCCCTAGTAATCATGGCAATATCAGCATTTGCCACTTCTTCTTCAGACAAGCTCTCTTCAGTTGATGATCCGTTGGGGCTGGATCGACTGGATCTGCTAGCACCAGCCTTCAGAGCTATAGGCTTCCTCTTTCTGTCAGCCTCCTCTATCTTCGGCATATTCATCTCATAAGCCATTAGAGATCCGATCAGCTCATCTGCCTTAGTATTGTGCAGATCTCTTGACTCTTCCATAACTGTGGCCTTGGTGTGCCAAATTGGAGTCAAGGATCGCAAGATCTTCCTGACTACATCATACTCAGAATATTTTTTCCCGAAGCCTCTGAGACCATTTGTGATAATAGTCAGCCGAGCATACATTTCTTGATCGTCTCATTAGGCTTCATCTTGAAAGCTTCGTACTCTGAAACCAGTAGATTAGTCTTAGTCTCTCTGACTTGTGAAGTCCCTCATAGATGACTTCAAGTGCATCCCACATTTCCTTTGCTGAGGAGCAGGCAGATATTCGTGAGAACTCGGTGGGATGCAGAGAGCACTGGATTGCATTGATTGCACTCCAGTTGAGCGTGGACCTTCTAATTTCTCCTTGGTCCATACATCTTCATTTGGGGACAGCTCGAAAGGTCCCTTGCTAACCACCTTCCAAATTTCATAATCTTTAGCCCTCAAGAATACCTGCATACGGTGCTTCCAGTATGCGTAGTTGGTTCCATCGAAGTACGGGGGCTTGGATGTGGAGTGTCCTTCAGCTATCATCCCTCTTCCGTCCATCTGTGCTTATCCTCTTCGGGCGGTAAGTCCCTGTAGAAGAGTCTAGCTCTGATACCAAGTGTTGAAGTTAGATGGAAGGCTCTATCACCACAGGATGTGGATCTAGAGGGGGGGGTGAATAGATCAACTGGCTATTTAAAAATTAGGCCTAGAATCAAATGCGGAATTAGAAGAACACTAAACGAACACAGCCAATGCACCGAATGAAACACACAAGATCTGGTGAACAAGCAATCAAACACACGAGAGGTACAAGGCTTTTTGGTGGTTCGGTCAATCCGACCTACGTCCACCCTACATTCAACTCGAATGTGGATTACTGCTGATACACAGCTTCAATCAGCTGGGCTCTACAGCTTGCCAACAACGGCTGGGGCTTACAGCTTATCCCGACCAGAGGAACACCCTCTGCAATAGCTGAGCTTCATAGCTTGCTCTGCTGGGCACTACAGCTTAGCCGACCAGAGGACACCTCTGCAACCCGCTGCCTCACAGCTTGAAACCGCTGACTAATAGTTTGATAGAACAAGAGTTTTCAAAGAGAAAATAGCAAGACTGAAAAAAAATAAAACACACAATCGAATGGAAGAAAACCAAAACGACTGTAGCTCAAAGTTGAGCAATATCAGCTCTGGTAACTGACCAAGAGACTGATTCACAAGCTCTCACAATAACTCTCTCAACTCATCTCTCTTTTTCTTCTTCTCTGTTCTGCTTCTTCTCTCACAGTGGATCTCGGTGGCTGCTGCTTCAGCTGGATGTATAGACTTCGGCAACTTCGATCAGCCTTTACAGAAGATGAAGACTGCTATATATAACAGCAGCAGGTGGATAAGGGCGCGTGGCTTCCACAGTTCCCGCCCAAGGAATTCTCCAGATCGAGGTGCTTCCATCCACGTGGCAGCATCTGGTCACCTCGTCCTCCTGGATCACGAGCCATGTCAGCAATCTCAGTAGAGAATCCTGTCAGACATAGTATCAGATGATCAGATTAAATAACACTATGTATAGACTTATCAGAAGAACTGCGTTGTATAGACTTCATATAAGTGAAAGCTATGTATAGACTTGCTGTATGAAGCAACTGCTGTACAGACTTAGGTGATATGAAGACTGTCAATGTATAGACTAAGTGAAGATCAATGTAATGTACAGACTTCAGTAAGAAGATGCAATGTGTAGACTTCAGTGAGACTCAAATGAAGACAAGCGATGTATAGACTTTGCCAGGGCATGCACAATGCAATGCGTTGATGCTTCACTACATGCCAATGCACTGCGTTGACGCAATACAATGTGACTTTGCCAGGGCATGCACAATGCAATGCGTTGACGCTTCACTACATGCCAATGCACTGTGTTGACGCAATACAATGTGACTTTGAAGGCTGTGAACAACAAGACATGCTGTACAGACTTTGATATAAAGCATGTAATGCAATATGGGCAATGTATACACTTAGCCTTTGAGGAACGATGTATAGACTTAGAACGTGAAGACATGCTGTATATACTTGAAGAATAAGCTAGTGTATAGACTTGAAACATCTGAACCATGTACAGACTTGTAGATGCAAAGCCAATGTACAGACTTGTAGATGTGAAGCCAATGTATAGACTTTGAGCTTCAAAGCACAATGTGCAGACTTTACCACTGTATAGACTTGAGGCTCTGAACGTAGGTAAAGACTGGCAGTCCAATGTATAGACTTGGAGTGAAGCTAAAGCAGCGAACGTAGGAAAAGATCAGCAATGTATAGACTTACGTTCGATCAGCAATGTATAGACTTCACAGAGATGTGAACAGGAGAGTGTATAGACTTGGTGCCTTGAAGGCAATGTGCAGACTTTGAGAGCACAGTCCGGTGTATAGACTTGGAACTGTGAGACGCTGACTGAGACGATCGGCTGTACAGACTTGAGAGTGCAATGAATGGACTTTGAAATGCAAAGGCTGTACAGACTTGAATGAGACGCTGCATGAGACGATGCAGCTACAGTGATGTACAGACTTTAGGTGAAGACCAATGTATGGACTTCGAATATGAAGACGCTAAGAAAGACGATCCAGCGTATAGACTTTGAAGAGATGAGGCGATGTGCATACTTGCTGAGTTGACGCTGCAGCCCAATGAGTTGACGCATTCCAATGTATAGACTTTCCTTAGACTCTAAATGAGACGGACAGTGTATAGACTGTGCGATGCACTGTGGATGTATGAACTTTGAACAATGCAGTGTATAGACATGTGAGCTGCAAAGAACATTCAGGCAAATTGATAATACACATTCATCAATCACAGACAATCTGGCAACATAAGTACATAAAAATATAAACAGTGTTGCCAATCAATCAAAACAATGTGTTGCCATATGAAGTAAAGTTACATGTCAGCACCGTGAACACAGAGGAGTCACAATAGAGAACCTCAACCTAGCAGATGAACTCCGAGAGATTGCCAGCATCCGAGCAGCGGAGTACCATCTCCGCCTCACTCGATACTACAACGCCAAAGTCGAGACAGGCACTTCCAACCGGGAGACTTCGTCCTCAGGAAAGCCGAAGCCTCTCGACCACTAGAGGCGGCGGGCAAGCTATCCCCTAACTAGGAAGGCCCCTACCGAGTGGTCGAGACGCTCGGGAAAGAGCATACCGGCTATCTACAATGGAAGGGGAACCCATCCCTCGGACGTGGAATGCAGCCACACTACGCAAGTTCTACTTTTGAAGTTGTGCAAATAATTTGAGTGAAATAAAATTTTCTCCTTTTCATTCAAACGATTGTTGGTACATTAGAAAGGCAAAAGCCAATACATTACACAACAGAAAGCAAAAAATCTATCTGGCACCACTACCAGAGGCCATTGCTCGGCTGACTCGGTTGATCTCCTTGCGTCCAGCCACTGACTCTGCCTCGCGTAGAAATTGGCTCAGATAAAAGGCTGTCAACCCAGTTGGCTCGGGTGCCCCATGACAAAGGTGACAGAACGGACTGCGGAGGGGAAGGCTACCTTCCAAGTTGACAGAGGCTGGGGAAGAGGGAACGCCTATGAAGGCCTCCTCTCTTCCAACCTGCCAACTCTTTGGAACGTACAGAGAGCAAGCACCCTCCGAAGAGTGAAAGAAAGGAAGAGAGAGGGAAAAAGAGGCCGCCAAAGAGAAAAAGAAGTCCAGCATAGCTGGACGAGGAGGCAAGGGAAGGCCCGGAAAGGAGGGAGCTTAATTTGCTTCTCCCCCCATCCCTGAAGTGAGCAGAGAGGGATGGGCGGCAGAGATGCCGGATGCCCCCATCCGTCTTCCATCTCGCCCCCCTCCGGGAAGCCTCGTCGGAACTGATAGAGGAAACAGCGTGATTTTTCCGTCAAAATCCTCTCCAGATCCGCGCGACGACCATCGAACCCGCTTCAAACCCGCGCGATGACCATCAGACCTGCTCAAAACCTGAAGTGGCAAAAACTCGCCGCCCTCCATCATCGGTAGCATCATCTTCCGAAGGATCTTCCATGCTCTGAATGCAAAGGCTCAGCACTACGAGAAATGGAGAGAGGAAAGACCGCCCTAGAAAAGCCTAAAGCGATGTAGATGGAGAGACGCCCCTAAGTCCCTTATAAAGGCGAGGGGAGGTTGCTTGCCTTAAAAGACTCTCTCCTCGAAAACACGTCGAAGGGATTTCCCCTTTATGACTGGTAACCTCAAACTCCCCGTTTCCGCCCCCAGCGGGACACACGAAGCGCTAAGCATTCAAGGCGTGATCAAACGGAAAGGCACCCTGCCAGACTCCTACCCAACCATCGCGCGAGATCTGTGCAGAAAGTATCGGCACTTTCCAACTACTGTAGATACACTGGTCAAATCATGGCAAGTACAGCAAGAAGCAAGTAAGATTTTATTTGTTACCTTATAAAGTGGAAGTCCTTTTTTGGAAAATAAAAAGAAGCAAACAAAAGAAGGAGGCAAAATAGGATGATACATCAGGCCTAGGGCCCACTTTGAAGCTCGGAAGTGGAAGGCGCAGCTGTTTCTCCCCAGGCGCCCTCGGTGACGGCCGGCCCTGGCACTGACCCCGCCTGCGCGGGAACTGCCTCGGTCGCGAGCCCTCCGAGGCAGCTGGAGTTGGCGACCCCGTAGGAGAAGAGCCCTCTGGATCTTCCCCGCCCGACGCAGAGGAGCTGGAAGACGACATGTCCGAGTCATAGCGTTGGCCAGAGGGGAAGTCGATCCCAGAATCTTGTTCCCCGGCATAAGCTACTGCCCGGCGGTAACCCTGCTTAAACCCCTTGCGGATGCCTCGGTGAAGTGCCGACTCATAGTAGGGAAGGGCAGCTTCCTACAGGTCGGCCCGGTAAGCCTCTAAGCCCTTGTATTGCTTGATCGCCTTCGCCCCGGCCAGTCCCATCCTGTCGGCAAGCTCGGCCTTCTCCCGCTCCGCTTCGGCCGCCCGCTCCTCAGCCTCCACCGATCGTTTCTCTGCCTCGGCCGACTTTCGTTTGGCCTCGGCCGCCCGCTCCTCGGCCTCCACCGATCGTTTCTCTGCCTCGGCCGACTTCCGTTTGGCCTCGGCCGCCCACTCCTCGGCCTTGACCGATCGCCTCTCCACCTCAGCTCGGTCGGCCTCGGCCTCCAAATGAAGAAAGCTACCAGACCGCCTCCACAGTTATCCTCGCCAACTCCTCAAACGCCGCCGCAAGTTTCTGCTCCTCCGCTGTGTCCTCACGGCGCATCGAAGAGCCCCAAAAGTAAAAAAGCGAAGGAAAGCCAAAACCCTAACAACGGAAAGAGTCTGGGATGACAACCAGCGCCCAACGCCTATAAACCCACGCGGGAGGCGACGCGTCGTTCCGACCTCCGAGAAAAGGGGGCCCCTTCATTTCAAATCCGTCAGGATTGCAATTATTACGGGCCCAGGTGACCACGACATGTGGCTTCATAACACCGCCAGATCTGCACCCACCTGAGCCACGCTGGTCCAAAATCCTAAAAGTGTCACGCCCCGAGCGCGGAAGGAACCCGGAGTGCGTGACAAGTTTATATCGATCATGTCAATAGAGCGTTAGTGTATTCAACACAAAGACAAAGTGCGTAAAAGTAAAGATAACCCAGTCCTTTATTCAATCACAACCTCAAAGTACTTCTATTACAAATGAAAATGCCAAGACTCAATAAAAGGAAAAAAGTACAATGATTGACTCAAGAAATTAGAAAGATAAGATTAGTAAACGCTTGGATAGACGGAGAGCTCTAATCTCTTCACTCTTGACCTTCCCCATCCGATTGAGTCTCATCATCGGACTTACCTGAAAAATAGGAGAAACCATAATATTTGCGTAAAACGACAAGAGAGAGAGAGTATAACAAGAGATAATTGAGTGAACTAGCATGTCTTTCAAGAACTCATATCAATAAATGTCAAGATATTCAAGCAAGTTTATTCATCATGTCATGTCGGGAATTGGCTATCACGTTTCAAGCAAGTATATAAATACCCTTTCCGGGTCACGCAAGTCATGTCATGTCAAGTCGAGTATGAGATTGTGGACTGTCTAATCAAGCTAGTCATGCACTTCGGTGCAATGCCACACCGTGATCATTACAACTCCCATGGGCACTAGTACTTTCGGGTGCTCCTCCCAGGACCAGAACGGGCCCTATATGCGCAGGCATTGATCGTGTATTTTTTGACATCCACTAAAGTTATAGCCAATATGGAGTTTCAAGGAATAAACTTGTATAACTTTAAGGTAGATCTTTGTGGAATAGCATTTCAAGGATTTGAACATGTTGTATAACAACGATAGTAACTGTATAATCACGATCAACGATAAAACTAGGTGGAATTGGCTCCCTAACTTGGGTGCCATGACAATAAGAGTAAGCGCCCACATGAACATGGTCGCTTGTTCTTGTACATGATAAGGTGGATAGAATTAGTGTCCACAAGTACGACACACTTTTCTTAAAGGATATAAATGGTATGGATTACCCATCCCATTATTTCAAGAATATTCTCATGGCATACAAACAACATGTCGTGAGGGCCGGAACACCATGTTTCTTTGGAGTGACATGGCGATTAAGTAGTGTCATGGTTTTAATGGTACAACCAGCTCGGCTGCTTTGAGGGAATCCAAAGCTAGCGGAGTCTTACGGAGGTCTCTATGATAAAGTCACCAGTCCGAAGGAACAGAATGTCCCGCGGAGGGTTCATCTATCACCGAGAAATAGTGGCTAATCGAATAAAAAAAATAATGTGAAACGTGGGACTATATTCACGGAATGGAAATATAGTGCCTTAGCATTTAACTCACTCACAGTGGGTTATAGGAATCCGTGAAATCAGTAAATCAATAAATTGATGCCTGTGATTAAGTCTTCATTTCAGGAATTGACGCCTTTGGCTAGGTCGTCAGTTCCAAATATGGCGACTATTCGCGCCGTCGTTATATTGTTCACACAATGATTTTAAAACATTCAAAAATTTTCTGATATTATATAAATGATGACTTAGATCAAGTCTTTAATTCAGTGAATAACGCCTTAGTTGTAGGCGTCTTATAGAAAACTGACGGCATGGTCTATGTCGTCATTTCAATAATCAAGTAGATTTCATGATATGAAAATCCATCGGGTTTTCACTAAGTTGACGCCTGTGGGTGAGGGCGTCCGTTTCAATTGACGGCATCAGCACGGTCGTTATTTATAGTCATATGTCAATAACATGGATTTTGGGGTATTTTCAATCAAGAATCTAGAGATATGGATATATACAGAGACAAATAGCATGAATTTTCTAGGATGCTCATGCATTAATTCAGATTTGAAGGTTCATAGTTATTGAATTTTAGACGATGTGTGATCATAGTCTTTGACTAACTAAAAAGTCGTTAAATCAAAACAACAGATCAAGATCAAACTATATATATGCTATTACTTGTTATTAACTAAGTTTTGCATGAATCTTGAGAAAACCTACCTAGGTGTTGATTTGGTCGAAAAGAACGTGAAGAGTCTGAAGAAAATGATACTCTATTTCAACAGAGTAACGATTAACCAGTATAAGAAGCTGCAAAATGAAGATGCTAAAGGCAGCGACGTTGCAGATTGATAATATCAACAGTAGCAGCACAGTAGCAGCGAAGCAACAGCCCTCAAACCCGTGCAGCAAGGAAGTGGAGGAAGATGAATGAGACGACGATGATGAACTCCTCCTCTCTCGTATAAACACCAAGACAGGGAAGAATTTCTCGTTTGGTCGATCAACCGGGAAGAACGCAGCAGCAGGTTGGTGTAAGAGAGAAAAGTAAGGAAGGATTCATCGGAGATGGTGGTATTTATAGGGTTTAGGAGACCTATAGGGTTGGAGTTCGATTAGAACTTAACATATCCTTAATACTTATTCTTTTGAAATGACGCCTTTCATTGAGTCGTCTTCTAGTTAGACATGCCTGCAACAAAGGGCGTCATTTGAGCATTTTACCAAATTAACAATCCCTTTCCGAAGCAAACACCATTTGGAAATAACGCCTAAGGTTGGGGCGTCATTTCTTAATTGACGTCTACACATGAAGTCTTCAATTCTTTCTGATTTTTATCTTTTTTTATGGATGTGATCTAGATGGGAAATTTTAAGGGTATTAATTTTCCATTTTCTTTATTTTTTCATATAATTAGTTTTCCAAAATTCCTTTGTCGAAAAAAATGGCACTATTCATTTTTTTTTGAATTGACGACTTAGTCTAAGCCATTTCTTATGTAAATGACACCAGCATTTGTTGGCGTCAATTGGGTTTTGGCATTTCTATTTAACCTCTAAAAGATCGATATTGTATATATATCCCTGTTATTCCTATAATACCTTTCATTATATACTTTATTTGATTTTCACTAATTTATAAACAACGACTTGTATTAAGTCATTTTTCTCCTTGTATACGCCTGCACGAAGAGGCGTTAATTAAGTTTTAGTCATTTCTCATTGCCCTTGAAAAGACCGAAATTGTATATATGCCCATTCTTTTATCTTTCACATATCTTTAATGTATTTAACTCTTATATATATATATATCCCTCTTCCTTCTAATAAGATTAAAATACAGTAAATGTGGAATATTAAAATTTCTAAATTAGTAATAAAATATAAATTGACATTTTCTTCAAGATTTAATGATTCCTAATTCAATTAAAATTATTTTGTGCATCAAATGGCTACTTAAAATAACATGTTATTCTTAAATTTATTATAATATAATGGTAAGGTCTATGAGTTCATTTCGTAAGACTTTTCAGGATGTAAGAGGGTTATGTACAAGGTCCAGGCCTCGTTTAATTATTATATATTTATATATTTTTAATTTATTTGACTTTCTAGTCCTTTAATTTACCAGGGTTGCTACACCCTCCCCCACTTAAAAGAATTTGGTCCCCAAATTCAATCGCGTATAAACGTGGAGAGTGTAGAGTACATACCTTTTTAGAATAATTCTGGGAATCGTTTCCTCATAGACTCCTCGGTCTCCCATGTGGCTTCGTGTTCTGATCTTTTACTCCATTGTACCTTGACCATGGGAATAACTTTACTCCTTAATGTTCGTACTTCACGATCGAGGATCTTCATGGACTTTTGTTCATAGGTGAGATCCCATTGAATCACCAGGTCTCCATGATCGATGATATGTGTCGGATCGTGCACATACTTCTTCAACATGGATACGTGGAATACATTATGAACTTCGGATAATTGAGGAGGTAAAGCGACGCGGTAAGCAACCTCGCCAACTCTTTCTAGTATCTCAAAAGGTCTGATAAACCTTGGTGTAAGCTTGCCCTTAACACCAAATCTCCTTATTCCACGTCCAGGTGATATCTTGAGAAATACGTGATCTCCGACTTGGAATTCGAGATCTCTTCTTCTTGTATCAGCATAAACCTTTTGTCTAGATTGAGCTACTTGAAGTCTTTCTCTAATGAGCATAATCTTTTCAGTGGTATCCCTTACCATGTCTGGGCCTAATAGTTGCTTTTCACCAACTTCGTTCCAACACAAGGGTGATCGACAACTCCTTCCGTATAAGGCTTCGAAAGGTGCCATTTGTATGCTTGCCTGGTAACTATTATTGTATGCAAACTCGACCAAAGTCAAGTGATCATGCCAGCTTCCACCAAAATCGATGATGCAAGCCCTGAGCATATCTTCTACCACCTGATTTGTTCTTTCGGTCTGACCATCCGTCTGAGGATGAAAAGCAGTACTAAAATTGAGCCTAGTCCCCAACGAATGTTGTAGACCCTTCCAAAAGTGAGAAGTAAAACGGGGGTCTCTATCAGACACGATTGAGACAGGTACCCCATGTAACCTGACTATCTCCTTAATGTATAATGCAGCAAGAACATCAACTGACCATCGACTTTTGATTGGCAAGAAGTGTGCCGATTTGGTCAATCGGTCGATGATAACCCATATTTCATCATGTCCTCCTTTTTATTTAGACAGACCCATAATGAAGTCCATACCGATATCCTCCCACTTCCATTTGGGAATTTCTAGAGGGTGTAGCTTACCGACAGGCTTTTGGTGTTCTTCCTTGACTTGTTGACACGTGACACAGCGAGACACAAAGTCTGCTACTTCTCTTTTCATATTGGACCACCAGAAGGTCCTTTTCAAATCTTGGTACATTTTGGTAGACCCTGGATGAATCGTGTACCTTGATCTGTGAGCTTCATCTAAGATTTTCTTCTTTAGCTCTGGACAATCCGGTATACATGTTCTATTCCTGAACATCAATCTTCCATCTGATGCTAATTTGAACTCCGATTGTTCTTCAATTTTGTCCTTGATTTCCACTAATAATGGATCCTTATCTTGTAGTCCTTGTATTTCTGATAGTAGATCTTGCAGTATGCTTATATGGGATAGTGTAACACACTTGTTCTCCTTGTCCAGGCTTATATCAAGTTTCGAGAATTGTTCTAGCAACTTCCACTCCTGAATCATACAATTTGCTATAATCGCTCTTGGCTTTCGACTGAGGGCATTAGCTACAGGATTACCTTTTCCAGGATGATATTGTATTATGAAGTCGAAATCCTTGAGATATTCTAGCCAACGTCTTTGCCTCATATTTAATTCCTTCTGAGAGAAGAGATACTTGAGACTCTTATGGTCAGAATATACTGTAAACTACACTCCGTATAGGTAATGCCTCCAATTTTTCAATGCAAATATTACCGCGGCCAACTCTTAGTCATGAACTGGGTAGTTCTCTTCATGCTTCTTCAATTGGCGAGAAGAGTAAGCTATAACTCTTCCTTGTTGCATTAAGATACATCCGAGGCCAATGCCAGATGCATCAGTGTATACCTCGAACTTCTCTCCTTCAACTGGTAGAGCTAAGACCGGGGCTTAAGTTAGGTGATCCTTGAGAGCTTGGAAGCTTCTTTCACATTCCTCACTCCATTCATAACGGATCTCCTTGCGAGTTAGCCTAGTGAGTGGTACGGCGATCTTGGAGAAATCTTTGATGAATCGCCGGTAGTAGCCCGCAAGACCCAAGAAACTATGGATCTCGCTAGCATTGGTCGGTCTTTCCCAATCCTTTACAGCTTCAACCTTCGATGGATCTATGGATAAATCATCTTTTGATATAACATGCCCCAAGAAAGATACTTCTTCTAACCAGAATTCACATTTACTGAGCTTTGCATATAACTGATTCATTCTCAATATCTGTAATGCAATCCTCAAATGATTCTCGTGCTCTTCCTTGGTCTTTGAATAGATCAGTATATCATCAATGAAAACCACTATGAATTGATCTAGATGAGGCCTGAATATACTATTCATCAACTGCATAAAGGCAGCAGGGCATTTGTTAGTCCAAAAGGCATAACAACAAATTCATAGTGCCCATACCTGCTTCTGAATGTGGTCTTATAAATGTCCTCATCCTTGATCCTTAGTTGGTGATATCCCGACCTGAGATCAATCTTCGAAAAATACTTAGATCCAGATATTTGATCAAATAACTCATCGGTTCTCGGCAGTGCATACTTGTTCTTGATAGTGAGATGATTCAACTGTCGATAGTCGATGCATAACCTCATGGATCCATCTTTCTTCTTTACAAATAGCACAGGTGCTCCCCACGATGAAGTGCTTGGTCTGATAAATCCTTTCTTGAGAAGTTCCATAAATTGCTCCTTTAGTTCTTTGAGTTCGGCAGGGGACATCCTATAAGGTGCCCTAGAAACTGGGCCAGCACCAGGGATCAAGTCGATGGTCAAGGCCACATCTCTTTGTGGGGGTAATCCAGGCAAATCTTCCGAAACACGTTCAGAAATTCTTGTACAACTGGGATGGCTTCTAGCTTAGTCTCCTTAGTCTCCTTAATGGTGACAAACGCAAGGAAAGATACACATCCTTTCCTTATTAGCTTGCTAGCTCGGAGAGCCGAAATAAGAGGTGACTTGCTCCGACTCTTAGGGCTAGTATAGACAAGTTCCGGAAAGTCTTTGAAAGTAACTTTACTGTTACGGCAATCCACAGTTGCCTGATACTTAGATAATTAATATGCTCCCAATATGACATCATATTCCTTTAGGTCTAAACATATGAGGTCGATAGGAAGATTTCTTCCTTTTACCAAGACTTTACAGTTTTGATAATGGTGAGTAAGGTCAACTTCGCTTCCGAGAGGAGTTGAAAGAATTAATTTCATCCATTCCGGTTCCATGGGTAATGGATTAGCAAACTTCTTAGAAATAAAAGAATGCGAGGCACCAGTATCAAATAAGACATATGCAGACTTGGAACAAACTTTCAATGTACCTTCCACTAGATCGCCTTCATCTTGTTCTGTCTCCTTAATAGCTTGGAGACGTGCATTCTTTGTCACCGGGCGCTTCCCATCACCGGCTTGATCATTGAGTAGGGGACAGTCGGGAATCCGATGATCACGGCTCCCACAATGGAGACACGCTCCAAGTTTCCTCCAACATTCTTCGGCCTTATTTTCGGCCTTGTCACAGTGTTTACACACCACTTTAGAAGGTGTGGTGGTGATGGAGAACGGCTTGTTAATCTTTTTGACTTTCTTCTCTTGAGAAGACTCTCCTCCATTACATGGCCTTTTCTTGTTGAAATTGGGTTTGAAAGTGCCGGAGCTAGTAACATTCTCCTTCTTGTCTCTCCCACGGATCCTATCAGATAGTTCCGTGGCATCCACCAGTATCTAGGCTCGTCGTACCATCTCCGAATAGACTTGTATGTCCATCGGGGCCAGTTGTGTGATAAACTGGGGCCTGAGCCCATTTAGAAACCTTCTAGCTTTCATTTTATCGGTACTGACTAAATGCTTAGCGTACCGGGATAACCTCGAGAATTGTGCCTCATACTCGGCCACCGATAATGATCGTTGCTTGAGTGCGGTGAACTCGGCGGCCTTCTTCTCCTGGACTCGGTCTGAAAAATATTTATTGTTGAAATGTTCAACAAACTCCCCCCAAGTAACTTGTCCTTGATCTAATGTGGCTTCTACCGACTCCCACCAGTAGCGGGCGTCCCTTTCCAATTGAAACGTTGCTAACAAGACCTTTTCTTGGTCCGTGCATTGCATAACCCGAAAGATACGTTCGGTCTCCCGGATCCAGTGCTCAGCGTCATCCGGATCAGTGGATCCCATGAACTTAGGAGGGTTCATGTTCTTGAAGCTTTGGTGGAGATTTCCTGCTCCACGATGTGCACCTCCTTGTGCCACTTGTTGAAGTGCCTGGGTCATGCCTTGCAGAGTGCGTTGCATGTTGCACCACTGGGCACGTTCGGCAGCCATTGTCCAACAATTACAATAACTATATTAATATGTGATGATGTTCAAAGGTTTTGATTCTAAGTTAACTTAACCCTTGGTTCTAACCAATCTCACTGGTTAAAGGTTTAAACCTATCCTTGGACTTGGGTTTCCTAGGAATTGAATATCCTAGGCTCTGATACCACAAAAACTGTAACGCCCCGAGCGCGGAAGGAACCCGGAGTGCGTGACAAGTTTATATCGATCATGTCAATCAGAGCGTTAGTGTATTCAACACAAAGACATAGTCCGCAAAAGTAAAGATAACCCAATCCTTTATTCAATCACAACCTCAAAGTACTTCTATTACAAATGAAAATGCAAAGACTCAATAAAAGGAAAAAGGTACAATGATTGACTCAAGAAATTAGAAAGATAAGATTAGTAAACGCTTGGATAGACGGAGAGCTCTAATCTCTTCACTCTTGCCCTTCCCCATCCGATTGAGTCTCATCATCGGACTTACCTGAAAAATAGGGGAAAATACTGGATGAGCGAACGCTCAGTAGGAATTATATCTCAAGAGCTAGCTTGCTTTAAGTAAATTACATGTTACATGAATGCAATAAAGCTATGCATGTTTGCGTAAAACGACAAGAGAGAGAGAGTATAACAAGAGATAATTGAGTGAACTAGCATGTCTTTCAAGAACTTATATCAATAAATGTCAAGATATTCAAGCAAGTTTATTCATCATGTCATGTCGGGAATTGACTATCACGTTTCAAGCAAGTATATAAATACCCTTTTCGGGTCACGCAAGTCATGTCATGTCAAGTCGAGTATGAGATTGTGAAATGTCTAATCAAGCTAGTCATGCACTTCGATACAATACCACACCGTGATCATTACAACTCCCATGGGCACTAGTACTTTCGGGTGCTCCTCCTAGGACCAGATCGGGCCCCATATGCGCAGGCATTGATCGTGTATTTTTTGACATCCACTAAAGTTATAGCCAATATGGAGTTTCAAGGAATAAACTTGTATAACTTTAAGGTAGATCTTTGTGGAATAGCATTTCAAGGATTTGAACATGTTGTATAACAACGATAGTAACGGTATAATCATGATCAACGATAAAACTAGGTGGAATTGGCTCCCTAACTTGGGTGCCATGACAATAAGAGTAAGCGCCCACATGAACATGGTCGCTTGTTCTTGTACATGATAAGGTGGATAGAATTAGTGTCCACAAGTACGACACAATTTTCTTAAAGGATATAAATGGTATGGATTACCCATCCCATTATTTCAAGAATATTCTCATGGCATACAAACAACATGTCGTGAGGGCCGGTACACCATGTTTCTTTAGAGTGACATGGCGATTAAGTAGTGTCATGGTTTTAATGGTACAACCAGCTCGGCTACTTTGAGGGAATCCAAAGCTAGCGGAGTCTTACGGAGGTCTCTATGATAAAGTCACCAGTCCGAAGGAACGGAATGTCCCGCGGAGGGTTCATCTATCACCGAGAAATAGTGGGTAATGGAATAAAAAAAATAATGTGAAACGTGGGACTATATTCACAGAATGGAAATATAGTGCCTTAGCAATTAACTCACTCAAAGTGGGTTATAGGAATCTGTGAAATCAGTAAATCAGTAAATTGGCGCCTGTGATTAAGTCTTCATTTCAGGAATTGACGCCTTTGGCTAGGTCGTCAGTTCCAAATATGACGACTATTCACGCCGTCGTTATATTGTTCACACAATGATTTTAAAACATTCAAAAAAATTTCAGATATTATATAAATGACGACTTAGATCAAGTCTTTAATTCAGTGAATAACGCCTTAGTTGTAGGCCTCTTATAGAAAACTGACGGCATGGTCTATGTCATCATTTCTATAATCAAGTAGATTTCACGATATGAAAATCCATCGGGTTTTCACTAAGTTGACACCTGTGGGTGAGGGCGTCCGTTTCAATTGACGGCATCAGCACGGTCGTTATTTATAGTCATATGTCAATAACATGGATTTTGGGGTATTTTCAATCAAGAATCTAGAGATATGGATATATACAGAGACAAATAGCACGAATTTTCTAGGATGCTCATGCATTAATTCAGATTTGAAGGTTCATAGTTATTGAATTTTAGACGATGTGTGATCATAGTCTTTGACTAACTAAAAAGTCATTAAATCAAAACAACGGATCAAGATCAAACTATATATATGCAATTACTTGTTATTAACTAAGTTTTGCATGAATCTTGATAAAACCTACCTGGGTGTTGATTTGGTCGAAAAGAACGCGAAGAGTCTGAAGAAAATGATACTTTGTTTCAACAGAGTAACGATTAACCAGTATAAGAAGCTGCAGGATGAAGATGCTAAAGGCAGCAACATTGCAGATTGATAATATCAACAGCAGCAGCACAGTAGCAGCGAAGCAACAGCCCTCAAACCCGTGCAGCAAGGAAGAGGAGGAAGATGAACGAGGCGACGATGATGAACTCCTCCTCTCTCGTATAAACACCAAGACAGGGAAGAACTTCTCGTTTGGTCGATCAACCAGGAAGAACGCAGCAGCAGGTTGGTGTAAGAGAGAAAAGTAAGCAAGGATTCATCGGAGAGGGTGGTATTTATAGGGTTTAAAAGACCTATAGGGTTGGAGTTCGATTAGAACTTAACATATCCTTAATACTTATCCTTTTGAAATGACGCCTTTCATTGAGTCATCTTCTAGTTAGACACGCCTGCAACAAAGGGCGTCATTTGAGCATTTTACCAAATTAACAATCTCTTTCCGAAGCAAACACCATTTGGAAATAACGCCTAAGGTTGGGGCGTCATTTCTTAATTGACGTCTACACATGAAGTCTTCAATTCTTTCTCTTTAATTCTTTCTGGATTTTTATCTTTTTTTTTGGATGTGATCTAGATGGGAAATTTTAAGGGTATTAATTTTCCATTTTTGTCTATTTTTTCGTATAATTAGTTTTCCAAAATTCCTTAGTCGAAAAAATGGCACTATTCATTTTTTTTTGAATTGACGACTTAGTCTAAGCCATTTCTTATGTAAATGATGCCATCACTTATTGGCGTCAATTGGGTTTTGGCATTTCTATTTAACCTCTAAAATATCGATATTATATATATATCCCTGTTATTCCTATAATATCTTTAACTATATACTTTATTTGATTTTCACTAATTTATAAACAACGACTTGTATTAAGTCATTTTTCTCCTTGTATACGCCTGCACGAAGAGGCGTTAATTAAGTTTTGGCCATTTCTCATTGCCCTTGAAAAGACCGAAATTGTATATATGCCCATTCTTTTATCTTTCACATATTTTTAATGTATTTAACTCTTATATATATATATATATATATCCCTCTTCCTTCTAATAAGATTAAAATATAGTAAATGTGGAATGTTAAATTTTATAAATTAGTAATAAAATATAAATTGACATTTTCTTCAAGATTTAATGATTCCTAATTCAATTAAAATTATTTTGTGCATCAAATGGCTACTTAAAATAACATGTTATTCTTAAATTTATTATAATATAATGGTAAGGTCTATGAGTCCATTTCGTAAGACTTTTCAGGATGTAAGAGGGTTATGTACAAGGTCCAGGCCTCGTTTAATTATTATGTATTTATATATTTTTAATTTATTTGGACTTTCTAGTCCTTTAATTTACGAGGGTTGCTACAAAAAGGCTACTCATCCGAGCCTCTTTTGGCTTGGGAGTAGGAGGGGGGCAAGTGGAGAGGGGGATTTTTGCAACCCATTCAAAGAGCAGTCGAACTAGGCCCATCAGGACCAAACAAGGCCACGCTCGCCCAAGTGACAGCCCACAGGGCCCACTTGGGACAGAAAGCCCAATAAAAGATTCGCTCGAGGATACTACCTTCCTAGGCGGCCTCTATGCTCGGAAGGCCCGAGCGTCGGTCAGGTCACAGGAAAGGTCCATGCCCGAGCCATCTCTCCGCCCAGGGGAAGAAGGTGCATGTCGACCAATCCGACCCATCTTCGTCCGAGCTAAGCCTACCGCCCGGATAGGGCTGGCCTCTCTGAGCTCGGTACGGTCGACGATTGCTTATCCATGCAGCCGTTAAGAGTCCTCTGTGGGTAGGAATTTATAAAGGTGAGGGACTCCAGCTCCCCAAGGTGATAACGCTCCCACGATAAGGCAATAAAAGCCCACGTCGAGGACGTAACCACCACCTGAAACCCCTCGACTTATAGGACTCTAGAAGACGGCGCACTATTTAACCCAGGGATACCCTCCGACGAAAGGTAAGGGCAATCACACGCTCAAAACTCCTGAGCAGGAACCACTTCACCCTTCTGGTGGAGAGGGATCTCGCGTAGAAGCTACTTCCTCCCTATATTGCTCCCACCATAGCTGTACTGACTTAAGCATCGGAGGGTTTTCTCTAGGGACTCATCCCTAGGCCCCCTGATCCGTTTCCCTTTCTTGCAGTTCACTATCCGGTGATCCACTGCCCGCTCAGGACCAGCGCGAGATCTTGCCTCTTCAGGACTCTATAGGCCCTAGAGTGATTAGAATATCCCAGAAAAATGGTTGGTTCACTCTTAGGTTCAAACTTATCCAAGTCCCGTTTGTAATTATTTTGAACAAAGCATTTTGACCCAAAAATTTTGAAATGAGTAACAGATGGCTTCTTACCTTTCATTAACTCATATGGAGTCTTTTTGGACAAAGGTCTTACCATTGCACGATTTATAATGTAGCACGCAGTGTTTACCGCCTCAGCCCAGAATTTCCTTGGAAGTTATCCTTCGATCAGCATTGTTTTAGCCATCTCCAGAAGAGTTCTGTTTCTTCTTTCTACCACTCCATTCTGTTCAGGAGTTCTTGGTGAAGAGAATTTATGTGATATTCCTTTTGCCCTGTAAAACCCATCAAATTCTGAGTTTTCGAACTCTCCTCCATGATCTGACATAATAGATGAAATAGTATACTTACCATCATGCTGAACTTTCTTGAAAAATGCCTGAAATTCTTCAAATGCATCATTTTTATGAGATAAAAAGAACACCCAAGTGAACCTAGAAAAGTCATCTACCAAAACAAAGCCATATCTATTTCCACTTAAACTTGCTATTCTCGTGGGTCCAAACAGATCCATGTGAATAAGTTCAAGAGGTCTAGAATATTGGTTTTCTATTCTAGATTTAAATGACTTCCTAGTGTGCTTATCTTGAGTGCATGCATCACAAACTTTGTCATTTTGTTTAAAAGAGACATCAGGCAAACCGTTTACCATGCTGAATTTTGCTAACTTATGCATGACACTATAGCTAGCATGACCTAGTCTACGATGCCATAGCCAAGCCAGCTCACTTTTGTTCACAGCAAGATAGAGATTATTATTAGCAAGATCATCTAAGTCTACCATGTACATGTTGTTTATTCTTTTTCCAATGAACTTAACATTTTCAGAATGCATTTCAAGAATGGTGCATACAAGAGAATCAAACACAACCTTGTGTCCCCTGTCACACATTTGGCTTATACTAAGAAGATTATATTCTAGTCCTTCAACAAGCAGCACATCATCAATGGAGTTCAAAGGAGTTTCGCCAACTTTACCTTTTCCAATAATTTTGCCTTTATTGTTGCCCCCAAACGTGACAAGCCGTCCTTCTTTCTCAACCAAGAAACATAATTTTGCCTTATCACTCGTCATATGCCTTGAGCAGCCACTGTCAAGATACCATCTGTTGTGTACAGCTGCAAGGCACTCCTGTAATTCACATCAAGCGAGGGATTTTGGAACCCAAATACACTTGGGTCCCATCAGACCATATGATCCTGTCAAGTAAGACAACATACTTTTGGAAATCCATATCTGTTGTTTTGGAGGTTTTTGAGATGTGGAGTTCATAGGTTTGAGAATTTTCTAATTAGGTTGAGGTACCCTTCGGAATGAATTCATTGAACCAGTTCTGTTGTTAAAGAAGTGTGAATTTTTATTCTTGTTTCTACTCCAATGATTATTATGAATCCAAGAAGCACTGGGGAACCTAGGACGAGAAGCTCTAGTTGAATATTTAATTCTGGATGGAATGAAGCTTTGCTGCGTAGACCCTCTTGCACGGTTGCGTTGACCCATCCACCCAAACTCCATGTCATATGGGTTCTGGTACGCAGGGTGCGTTGACGCAGTATAGACATTACGTTGAAGCGGCCAGTGGTTTGTTTTAGCCTTATTTCTGTAAAAGCCCTTAGACATAGGTTGAGTAGACGTAGGATGGCCAGTGCGTTAACTCGGCTGTCTTGTGCCAATCCACTGACTCCTTGAATTTCCATAAGCTTGATGCTGGGTTGATGTACTAGGGTCCATGGGTTGATTTGAGATTTTACTTCTAGACTTAGGCATATTTTTGTGGTGATTGGTATTCAAGGTAGCATTCATTTTCTCTTTGCCCTTTTCTTTTCTGGTTTCATCTGTCTGTTTTACTTCTTCTAGATTTTTCCCATGTGGCTTCACTGCAGCCATTGAGTTTTCCTCAGATGTGCTCTGTTCTAGAACAAAGGTTATTAGTCTTATCCCTAGATTCTTCTTTTTAGTTGGATTATATCCAAGTCCTTCTTTTCCAAAATTATTTTTTATTCCCATAACAGCTTCTAGATTGTTTTTGACTTGTGTAAATTTCTCAAGGGAGGCTTGTTTATTTGAGTTTTCATCTTCCAGTCTCTTCAAGTTTTCTTGGAGTTCTAGATTTACTCCTTGAATGGCTTCATATTTTTCTTCAGCAATTTTTACATCACTCTCCAATTTTTGCATTCTGAGTTTCAGGTCATCATGCACTTTCAGTAAAAATTTATTTTCTCTTTTCATCTCTATCAATTGATTTTTACACAGATCACTTTCAGCAAGAGACTTTCTTAGATGAGTAATTTCAGCTTCTAAGCACATGATTTTCTCATTCAAGGAATTTTCTTGACTAGTTAAATTTTTCTTCTTCTTCAGTGATTTATTTTCTTTCTTCACATAATCATATTTATCTAGCAATTCATTAAATGCTTCTTCCCAATCACTACAAGAAAAGTTTTCAAAAGAGGAGGTTACCTCATCCTGATCATCTCCCTTAGCCATAAAGCACAGCTTAACATCACTTTCTTCTTCAGAGGTACTCTCTTCTTCATCTTCATCTTTCTCCTCGTCACTCCAAGTACTCATCATAGCCTTTGGCTTCTTGTTCTTCTATTTTGGTTGGACTTTCTTCACATTCTCTGGACATTCAGATTTGATATGACTTTGTTTCCTGCATTTGTAACAAACAACCTTGTCAGATTTCTTAGAATTCTCTGATTTGAATTTTGAACTCTTTCTTACTTGTGGTCTACTGTTCCTTATAAATTTACCTTCCTTCCTTAGAAACTTCCTGAATTTCCTGGTGAGCATTGCTATCTCACTTGAGTCATCATCTGAGGTAGATGACTGACTGTCATCTGAACTCTCCTTGCTGCTAGGACCAGCCTTCAATGCAAGTGGCTTCTTCTTTTCACATCCTCATCAGTTCTTTTGAAATTCAGCTCGTAAGCCATTAGTGATCTAATAAGCTCATCAGGGGTAGTGGTAGGAAGGTTCCTAGATTCCTCAACAACCATGGCCTTGGTGTGCCAAATTGGAGTTAGGGATCTAAGAATTTTCCTGACCAGGTCATAATCACTGTAAACCTTTCCCAGACCTTTAAGACCATTCACTAATAGAGTTAGCCTAGCATACATTTCAGATATATTTTCCTCTGGCTTCATTCTGAAAGCTTCATACTCAAAAATTAACTTATTAGCTTTTGTCTCTCTTACCTCTGACGTACCTTCATAGATGACTTCAAGTCTGTCCCACATTTCCTTGGTACTGGCACATGAGGACACTCGTGAAAACTCCCTAGGATGCAATGAGCATTGCATGATATTCATAGCTTGCCAATTGATGTTGGACTTCTGAATCTACTATTTTACCCACAATTCATCATCTCCTTCTAACTGATATGGTCCTTTGCTCACGACTCTCCAAATCTCATGGTCCTGAGATCTCAAAAACACCTGCATCCGATTTTTCCAATAAGAATAGTTAGTGCCATCAAAGAAGGGTGGCCTATTCACTGCATACCCTTCAGGCATGAGCCCCTTGTTTTCCATTCCACTAAATCTCTCTAGGTTGTGAGACCCTTAACAAGAGAGCCAAGCTCTGATACCATGTGTTGGATTAAGTGGATGGTCAAACTAGAGGGGGAGGGGATGAATAGGTTGACCCTTTGAAATCTTTTGCGAAAAATCACAATCAACTTTTAAGTAGCAGAATACTAGTTCAGAATACAGTAAACAGAAGGTGTGGAGATCGAACCTAATCAATCATCTAGCGACACACAGATATTGCAAGAGACAGCAAACCACAAGAGAACATAGATTTTTATGGTGGTTCGGTCTCCCTGTGGAGACCTACGTCCACCCCTCACTAGATCAGTGAGTATCCCTGCTGAGCCTTACAGCTTTGCTAAACCGAGGAACAATCCCCTCGACAATGCTGACCACTACAGCTTGGTTAACAAGAGGAACACATCCTCTCAATCAGTTACCCGCTGACAAACAGCTTGAGGGCATACAAGCCCAAACCCCTTGACCCAGACACACCCTGCTGGATCAAATCCCCTCCCTCTACTCAAACTAGTACGAGGGAGAATTACAGTAGTATAGTTCAAGCTGAAATTAAAAACAAGAAACGAAATCACTTGAGGATGGAAGAAGGAGCCTCAGATCTATGATGGTGCTGATTCTCGAATCTCAAACATAGAAATCGGAGAGAAAAGGCTTCGTCGATCAGCTGGCTTTCTCCTTCTGGATGGTAGATAATCTTGCGATGATCAACTGCCACTGGGCTTCCTCTGATCTTCAGTGGATGCAACAGCACGCCAGGAGGAAGATGATGATCTTCATCATTCTTCTGAAGAGCTTCCCCTCTGTCTTGTTCGACTGCCACACTTCAACTTTCGTCACCCGCGCTCTTTTGATTCACGTGAATATTCCTCTTGTGGGCCCCAACCAGATTTTCTGGTTAGCCTTATGATTGTTCTCTTGTAGAGGCTTCTAGAATCGCCAGGTAAAAAGGAGAGCGCATGCTCTTTTGGATGATGTGGCATCTAACTCCACTTACGGCTGGGGTCCACCTAATCATCTCTTGATGAAATTCAGATGGCGTCAACTCACTATGACTAAGAGGTTGACGCAGCCTTGAACTACCCACGGAGCCTGTCGAACATAGACCAGATGCGTTGACGCATAGGGTGCCTGTGTCAACCCACTGGGCTGACCCCGAACACTCTTTTATCTCAAACATGAGTTGATGCGTCGACGCTGTGATGTTGTGGCGTTGACGCACTGAGCTATGCCAGTGATTAATGCTTCTGCTTCTTGAACTGATGCGTAGATGCGATCAGCATCCTGCGTAGACGCTGTCCTTTTATGCAAACCACTGCGTGGACGCCTTGAGCATCCTGCGTAGACCTTGTTTCTTCCTTGCATTCAAGAGTAAAGTAGATACATGCGTTAATGAATCAAGGGTTAATTCATCAGTTCTGTTGAACTCAACACACACACATCTCATGGTTGTCATCATCAAAACGAGGGGCACAATAGACATGATGGTATATGGGTAATCATAGACCGATTGACTAAGTCTGCACATTTTCTACCAATAAAAAGTCGATGGTCTGTGGATATTCTAGCAACATTATACATGAGGGAAATTGTCAAATTACATGGTGTCTCTGTCACTATTATATCTGATAGAGATCCTAGATTCACATCACAGTTCTGGAAGGGTCTACAATATTCACTAGGGACTAGATTGAATTTTAGCACAACATTTCATCCACAAACTGATGGTGAGACTGAAAGAATAAATCAGGTAGTAGAAGATATGCTCAGGGCTTGTACTATTGATTTTGGAGGAAGTTGGCTGATACATGCAGCGGAAAGTGAGATAGAAGGGGGGGGATGAATAGCTCACTCCCAAATCTATAAACTCAGACACGATTTATCAACCCCTTGAATTGCAGGAATGAAGACCTCGGAGACAAGCAACTATGAAGACTAATGAAGAGGATTGAGATCGAGGAAGCAATTCACAATTTAGCAATATGTCAAGTAGATGGAGAGCAGCACAAGGTAGATAAGCAAACCACAGAAGAGACATGGAATTTTTCAGGTGGTTCTATTTCTATCCGCAATCTACATCCACCCCTTACTTAAGATAGTATCGTTGCAATAATATATCCAACACCCCAGACTCAGTCTGCAACAACCGCTGCCTAACAGCTTGCCCTGAGGAACAACCTCCTCAGTCTTCTGATCGACCAGAAGAAAACACTGGAGAACCAATCTCCCTTCCTTTGCACGCAGCAAAGGGGACCCTGTGCAGTTACTCCCAAGTAACTCACACAACTAGAGGATCAACCTCTCTTCCTCCAAGACAATGGAGGGAAACTGGAGAACCTCTCCCTTCCTCCGAACAGTGGAGGGTAACAGAACGGAATGAAAGTAAAGGAAACTCAAAAACAAAACGATCGATGAACAAAAATTTCCTCAGAAAACAAAAGCAATATAGCTTCCGTAGAAGCAGAAGTTCACATTCACAATCTCTTCTCTCTCTTAGAAAATTTTTCTCTCAGCTCAGGATGGAGTGGGCTTTTTCTGATCTTCTCTCTTTTTCCACTGCTCTCACGCTGCTCTCCTTTTCTCACTGTTGCCTTTTTTTTCTCGAACCCTTTCCTCAGCATATATATATGTTTGAGCCAGATCCTTGGGCGTGTGGATACCACATTTCCCGCCTGAAAGGTTGGGGTACGTGTGGGAATATTCTGGACTTCTATCTACCTGGGATCACGTGCCATCTTCCTGGTGAGTTGCACAGACAAACTGTTAGAGAAGAAATAGTCAATTTGTCACACACACACTTAGCACAAGTCGTATTAGTGTAAGGAATAAGAAACAAGAAACTGCACTGAGTAGTAATTCCCAAATTAACTGATGCGCTGACTTGCAACAAGGTGAACGAGCGGTTGCACGGAGTTGAAGTGAGCAAGAGCGAGAGATACGCATGCCGTCATTAGCACAGACCAAGGACCCTGATCATGCAACGGATATTCACGAATAGGAAACAATGAAACACAAAGTTGCACTGACTCTATTTTGCCAGATAGAAAGGTTTGCACCGAGTCAAAGAAATAAGCACCGGCTAAGACAGGCATGACTAGCACCGACCTAGAATGAAGCAGAGGATGCACCGATCTATGTTAGGTGTCTACAGGGCTTGCACCAAGTCTAATAAGACTTGAAATAGGAACTGCACTGACTTTGGTTTATTCAGAGAATTGAATAGGCTAGATAATGCACCGAGCATGATTTTATTTTAAGCAAGGCATGCACCGAGTTGTGTTGCAATGCCTTTGACTGACCAAGACTTGCATCGACTTCGTGTTATTCAGAAGGTACAAGTATGCACCGAATCAAAAGAGAAGACTAAAAAGATGCACTGACTCCTAAATGTCTAGTACGAAACTAAACAGAGCGTGCTGAACAAGAATTGCACGGAGACAACCCAAGCTTGCACCGACCTCGAGAGGTGAGATGCAAAGACATTATATGCACGGACCTAAATCATGCTGAGAAACAAGGAAATGCACCGTATAAAAATAAATTGATTATAGTTAAAAAAATAAATTTATTTATAGTGTGAGACATCATCAAAATCGTAGGGATGCAACAATCTCCCCCTTTTTAATGATGGCAACACTGTGAATCAAGCATTGTCAGGGCATTAAACAACAATCAAGAACAAGCCAATCATGCAGACAAACCAGAAAGACTTTTTCAGAACCAAAAGCCAGAAAGTCTTTTCCAGAACCACATCTTCTGAACCTCTTCTCTCACCAGATTCGCTCTCCCCACAACGCACTCTCAGATGACCTCTTCAGATGTTGCATGACCTCTATTTGGACCTCACTCAGATGATGCATGTCTCTATTTGGACCTCTCTCAGATGATGCATGTCCTCTCTCCCCCTTTGACATCATCAAAAGGAAATGAAAGATATATGAAATTGCTGGAGACATGAGGAATAACTACAGTGGCTTCTTAGAGTAGAAGGACTCAAGAGCATATCTTAAGAGAATAAGTAAGGTGCTAAACTCAAGAGATGATTCTTGAACTCTGGTAATCAATAGAGAATTAGAATGAGAGAGAAGTATATCCACATACATGGCATATGATGTAGAGCAGGGATGAACAAGTATGGCAAGACATTACTAAACAAAACAACAATACTCAGTAGACGACAAGAGACAAAAATAGAGAAGATGTTCTCTAGGTATTGAGGACAAGCATTCCAGGAAGTTGTACTAAGACAAGGGATATGATAGAGATTTTCAATTAGACCAATGAGTAAGTTGGTAAATCACACTTTTGACATTTGGGAGACACCTTGATCAGAGGCCCGAATCCCCAGTTACTCAATGTGAGTACCTCATTACCTCTCCTTTTTAGAGAACAAAGTTAGTAACTGTGGCTTTTTACGTGGGGAAACACCTTGATCAGAGGCCAGAGTCCCCAGTTACTCACCACCTTGTCACCATTGCTCTGTGATGATCAGAAATATTGAGGTCATTTTGCAGAAATTTTTCTTTTCTCCCCTTTCCTTTTTTTTTTAATTTGACACCTCATGACATAGGAAATACTTCACTTCATTGATGAAGCTACCAGTTTCTCAGTGATCAAATTTTTGACCTTTGTTCAGTTAGTTAATCCCTTATGTTGTGGAGATGAAATGATTGAAGACAATACCAGAAGGACTGTTACTTTGAAATGAACCTTGAAGTCTAGATTTCAAGTTGTTCTAGACAGATGTCAAAACATACAAGTTTTAGCCTGAACCGGAATCATTGACAATGTAGGAAGCTATACTCCGAACACTTAATCCAGATCTCTGATGAACTACTAGAGAAAAGATTCTAGCTGGACCTTAGTTACACAGACTTATGGACGTAAGAGATGAATGAGATTCCATAGTCTGAGATTGAACCGTACTCATTCAATCATGAAAACCAGCAATGACACACATCTGTCAATCTTTTGAATCAGTCATGTTACACTAACTGCCCAGCTCCCCCTCACTCGATGCACTAATGAAGGACTCCCCCTCACTATCAGGACAGGCCTTTCACACAAACTCTTGCCAAGATAAAAACAATTCAATATCAGGAGATTAGCAATTAGGATAATTTAAATAAGCCCAGTTCTCTCCTTAATGTGGTGAATTTGTCATTATCTAGAGGCTTTGTGAAGATATCAACAATTTGATTAGCAGTGCCTACATGAATGAGTTCAAAAGTGTTCTTCGAAACCTCATCTCTTATGAAATGATGTCTTATTTCTATGTGTTTGGTGCGTGAATGCAAGACAGGATTGTTAGCTAGATTGATTGCACTGGTATTATCACAGTAAATAGGTGTGCACCCCAGGTCTACTTGATAGTCCTGAAGTTGGTGTTTAATCCAAATGACTTGTGTACCACAACTCCCTACAGCCACATACTCAGCCTCTGCAGTGGGGAGGGCCACAGAATGTTGTTTCTTGGAACCCCAAGATACTAAACACCCACCTAGAAATTCACAGTGACCACTAGTGCTTTTTCTATCTAGTTTACACCCGGCATAGTCTGCATATGTGTATGCAACTAAATCAAGTGTGTGTGATGCAGGAAACCATAAGCCAAGGGTGTGTGTAGTAGACAAATATCTGAAAATTCATTTCACTGCAACTAAATGCAATTCAGTGGGTCTAGATTGATACCTTACACACATTCCTACACTGAATTGTATATCAGGTCTTGAAGTTGTCAAATAAAGTAGAGATCCAATCATATCTCGATAGAGCTTGGCATCTACTTCTTTACCTGTCTCATCTGCATCCAATAAGGTATTGGTGCCCATTGGTGTTGTAATGTGCTTCAAGTTGTTCATTCCAAACCTTTTGAGTATTTTCAATGTGTACTTGGTCTGGTTGATGAAGCATCCATCTTCTAACTGTTGTACCTGTAGGCCAAGAAAATACTTTAATTCACCTACCAAACTCTTTTCGAATTCAGCAGACATCAATTTAGAGAATTCATTACATAGTTCAGAGCTAGTTGATCCAAAGACAATATCATCTACATATACCTAAACTATGATGAGGTCTTTATTTGAACTCTTGGAAAATACAGTTTGATCCACCTTACCTCTGTGATAGCCCTTGCTAATCAAAAATTCTGTCAGTCTTTCATACCATGCTCGAGGAGCCTGCTTTAGACCATACAGGGCTTTGTTCAACCTGAAAACTTGGTTAGGTTGAGGAGAGAACTGAAATCCGGGGGGTTGTTCAACAAAAACTTCTTCTTTGATAACTCCATTTAAAAAAGCACTCTTCACATCCATTTGTTGGAGTTTTATATTCTTGGAGCATGCAAATGCTAATAGTATCCTTGTTGCTTCCATCCTAGCAACAGGTGCATAGGACTCATCGAAATCAACTCCAAATTCTTGACAGTAGCCCTTGGCTACTAGTCTGGCTTTATTTCTAGAAATGATTCCATCTTCATTCATTTTATTTTTAAACACCCATTTGGTTCCTATCACATTAGTGTTCTCAGGTCTTGGAACAAGTTCCCAGAAATTATTTCTTTCAAACTGTCCTGACTCCTCACACATAGCATTAATCCAAGATTGATCAGCTAAGGCCTCTTCTACAGATTTGGGTTCAATTTGAGAGACCAAAGCAAGTAAGTTTTCGTTATGAACATTCCTAAAGTGAGATCTAGTTCTAAGAGGATCTTCAAGATTGCCTAGGATGTTATCTATTGGGTGATCTTTAAGATATCTAACATTTATTGAAGACTCACCTTTTTCAACCGGCCCTACCTTGTTGGGAGCATCTGATGTCTCATTCGGCTGAACCTCCTCTCCTTCCTTGTCTTCTAGGAATTCTCCATCGTGCTTGGAGTCCCTGCCAGCGTCTTCATTGTTAGTAGCATCTTTTGCTTCACCAAAAATGATATGTGGAGACTCTTCAACTTTCTGATCAGTTATGTTAAAGACCCTATATGCTCTTGACACTTCAGAATATCCTAAAAATATTCCAGGATAACTTTTTGCATCAAACTTATCCAAGTCTTTCTTGTTATTATTATGAATAAAGCATTTACCTCCAAAAATCTTGAAATGAGCCAAGTTTGGTTTCTTACCTTTCAATAGCTCATAGGGAGTTTTCTTATGAATTGGTCTTACCATGGCCTTGTTGATTGTATAAGTTGCTGTATTGGCCGCCTCTGCCCAAAACTTTCTTGGTAGTTGACTCTCAATCAGCATGGTTCGGGCCATCTCCACAATGGTTCGATTTCTTCTCTCCACAATTCCATTCTGCTCTGGTGTCCTGGGAGAAGAAAACTTGTGTGTTAGTCCCTCACTTTCACAAAGGTCAGAAAACATGGAGTTTTCAAATTCACCTCCATGGTCAGATTGAATTGAACAAATTTTATGTTTTCCTTCTTGTTTGACCTTATTGAAAAATAGTGTAAATTTTTGAAAAGCATCATTTTTGTTGGCTAAGAAAAAGATCCATGAAAATCTAGAATGGTCATCAACCATCACATAACCAAACATACTTTCATTAAAACTCTGAGTTCTAGTAGGACTGAAGAGGTCCATATGAAGAAGTTCCATTGGTCTTGAAGGCAATGGCTCAGATCTTAGTTTGAAGGACATTCGGGTCTGTTTGCCTAGAGCACAGGCATCACAGACTTTTGAACTTGAATTAAACTTTATTTTTGGCATGCCTCTAACTAAATCATGCTTGATCAATTTATTCAAAGTAGAAAAACTAGCATGGCCTAATCGTCTATGCCAATCAAAAGCATTACCTTCAGAATTAGCAGACAAGCAGAGATTAGATTCAGACTCAACATCTAAGTCTACCATGTATACATTATTGATCCTGTTGGCTACAAATTTAACAATATCAGAATTTATTTCAAAGATTTTGCATGAGTTATTATCAAACACAACCCTGTGACCCTTGTCACATAATTGACTAATGATAATTAGGTTGTGTTGAAGACCTTCCACAAGTAAGACTTTCTCAATAGAGTTAGTGGAGGACTTACCGACTGTGCCAACCCCAATGATCTTACCTCTGTTCTTTCCTCCAAATTTGACCAAACCCCCTACCTTCATTTCTAGCTTTCTGAACTTGGATCGGTCTCTTGTCATGTGCCTGGAGCAGCCACTGTCAAGGTACCATTTGTTGTTCTCAACTGCTAGGCAAACCTACACAAACGAAATCAAGCAGAGAGGTTTGGAACCCAAGATAAGTTGGGTCCAAAAATATCATTCAAATCTTTAAGCAGATTTTTAGGAATCCAGAATTGTTTCAACTTGGTTTTATCTTGCATCTTAATTTCAGGTTTATTGAAACTGCGACCAAAATTATGTCCAGTTGGTCTGGTAAAGTGGAATCTATTCTAGTAATTAGGCTTCTCATCCCTGGGGTATGTTCTGTGCGCTTGTTGATTAATAAATTTTTGAGGGTGAGCGTTATTTCTCCAGTAGCTCCTGTTCGGACCCATTCTTTTATGGTAGTTCCCGCTTTTATTCTGATACATTTGCTTGGTCCAGCTACCACTTATGTTCTGGTGAATGGGCTTAGTGAAGTTTTTCACAAAGTTCATTCCTATTTTAGATGATCGTCTTGCATTGTCTATTAAATTTTCTTTTGGACGTTGAACTCTTTGATTGCTGTTTGAGCTGGATGGTGTGTCCAGCTTTTCTTTTCCCTTCTCTGGGTAGAAGGTAGTAGTCTTAAACTGAAAGGGTCTCTTGTTGGTCGGGTCATAGCCTAAACCCTCCTTGTTGAAATTAACCCTTGTTCTTAGGATAGAATCCAGGTTCATTTTCCCTTGAACAAATTTTTCTAAAACCTTTTGTTTGTCTTCCAGCTCTCTTTGCATAGACTCACAGTTTTTTAAGAGTTCAGAGTTCACTTTCTTAACAGCTTCATACTTCTCTGTGATCGCACTATTTTCATTCAGACTTTCATCAAATTTAATCTGAGTTCATTGAGCTGTGTGTGAACTTCCTGGTTCTCTAATTCGTGGTTTTCATTTTCTTTTTCCAGAGAAGTCATTTCTCCCATTTGTTCTTTTAATTTCTGATTGTCCTCACTGATTTGAGTTTGTTCTTCGGTATTAGCATTAAATCTTCTCTTCAGAACCCTATGCTCTTTACTCAGTGTATTGAACTTATCTAATAGTTCAGCATAGGCATCTTCCCAATCATCAATAGAAAAATTCTCGAAGATATTTGTTACCTCCTCTTCACTGTTTGCCATCAGGCAAACTCCTTCTTCGTCCTCCTCTTAGGAATTGGCTTCCGGGACTTCTTCCTCATCGCTCCACGTGCAGACCATCGTCTGTGAATTCTTCTTCTGCACCTTCGAGCTCTTCCTCTAAAAGTCGGGACCCTTCTTCTGAAGATCAGGGCAGTCCCCTTTCATGTGTCAAGGTTTCCTACAATGAAAACATGTAATTCTCTTGGTACTCCTATTTTTATCATTGCTGGAATCAAAATTCTTACCAGAAGGGTATGACCTCTTACTTCTAAATGTCTTTCCTTTAGTCCTTAGAAATTTTTTGAATTGTCAAGTGAGCATAGCTTGCTCCTCCTGGTCGAGATCTGACAATCCGTCAGACTTGCAACTACTACACTCGCTGCTGCTACTTCCTTTGCTGCGGGAAGCCTTGAGGGCAATATTCTTGCCCTTCCTGTCACTTCCTTCACCATTCCTTTTAAAATTCATCTCATACGTCATAAGGGATCCCATCAGTTCGGTGACTGTCATAGTCGTCAGATCCCTTGACTCTTGTATCACGATGGCCTTAGTGTGCCATGTAGGGGTTAGAGATCTAAGTATCTTCCTGACTATATCTCCCTCAGCTATCTCTTTCCCAAACCCGTTAAGACTATTCATGATCAGAGACAATCTGGCATACATCTCAGTTATGGTCTCCTCTGATTTCATCTTAAACATCTCATATTCAGAGGTGAGGAGATTTACCTTCGTTGCTTTCACTTGAGGTGTACCTTCGTAGATCAACTCCAGCTCGTCCCACATCTTCTTGGCCGTCTTACATGCTGAAATGCGGGCGTATTCGTCTGGGTGTACAACACATTGGATGATGTTCAGAGCTGTCCAGTTGAGTGACGAGAGCTTGACTTGATCATCTGTCCACGCGTCCTCGTTCGGTGGCAGATCGTATGGCCCTGTAGTGATCACCCTCCATAGCTTGTGGCTCTGCGCCCTTATGAATACTTCCATCCTATTTTTCCAGTAAAGATAGTTGTTACCATCAAAGAATGGAGGGCGGCTGATAGATTGTCCCTCAGCCATGAAGCTTCGAGGACCATTAGGATTACCCTGACCGTTGGCCCACATGATGAGAACCCGCTCTGATACCAATTGATACGTGCAGCGGAAAGTGAGATAGAAGGGGGGGATGAATAGCTCACTCCCAAATCTATAAACTCAGACACGATTTATCAACCCCTTGAATTGCAGGAATGAAGACCTCGGAGACAAGCAACTATGAAGACTAATAAAGAGGATTGAGATCGAGGAAGCAATTCACAATTTAGCAATATGTCAAGTAGATGGAGAGCAGCACAAGGTAGATAAGCAGACCACAGAAGAGACAGGGAATTTTTCAGGTGGTTCGATTTCTATCCGCAATCTACATCCACCCCTTACTTAAGATAGTAAGGTTTCGTTGCAATAATATATCCAACACCGCAGACTCAGTCTGCAACAACCGCTGCCTAACAGCTTGCCCTGAGGAACAGCCTCCTCAGTCTTCTGATCGACAAGAAGAAAACACTGGAGAACCAATCTCCCTTCCTTTGCACGCAGCAAAGGGGACCCTGTGCAGTTGCTCCCAAGTAACTCACACAACCAGAGGATCAACCTCTCTTCCTCCAAGACAATGGAGGGAAACTAGAGAACCTCTCCCTTCCTCCGAATAGTGGAGGGTAACAGAACGGAATGAAAGTAAAGGAAACTCGAAACAAAACTATCGATGAAAAAAATTTCCTCAGAAAACAAAAGCAATATAGCTTTCATAGAAGTAGAAATTCACATTCACAATCTCTTCTCTCTCTCTCAGAAAATTTTTCTCTCAGCTCAGGATGGAGTGGGCTTTTTCTGATGTTCTCTTTTTTTCCACTACTCTCACGCTGCTCTCCTTTTATCACTGTTGCCTCTTTTTTTTCGAACCCTTTCCTCAGCATATATATATGTCTGAGCCAGATCCTTGGGCGTGTGGATACCACGTTTCCCGCCTGAAAGGTTGGGGTACGTGTGGGAATATTCTGGACTTCTATCAACCTGGGATCACGTGCCATCTTCCTGGTGAATTGCACAGACAAAGTGTCAGAGAAGAAATAGTCAATTTGTCACACACACACTTAGCACAAGTCGTATTAGTGTAAGGAATAAGAAACCAGAAACTGCACTGAGTAGTAATTCCCAAATTAACTGATTCGCTGACTTGCAACAAGTTGAACGAGAGGTTGCACGGAGTTGAAGTGAGCAAGAGCGAGAGATGTGCATGCTGTCATTAGCACAGACCATGGACCCTGATCGTGCAACGGATATGCACGAAGAGGAAATAATGAAACACAAAGTTGCACTGACTCTATTTCGCCAGATAGAAAGGTTTGCATCGAGTCAAAGAAATAAGCGTCGGCTAAGACGGGCATGAATAGCACCGACCTGGAATGAAGCAGAGGATGCACCGATCTACGTTAGGTGTCTACATGACTTGCACCGAGTCTAATAAGACTTGAAACAGGAACTGCACTGACTTCGGTTTATTCAGAGAATTGAATAGGCTAGATAATGCACCGAGCATGATTTTATTTTAAGCAAGGCATGCACCGAGTTGTGTTGCAATGCCTTTGACTGACCAAGACTTGCACCGACTTCATGTTATTCATAAGGTACAAGTATGCACCGAATCAAAAGAGAAGACTAAAAAGATGCACTGACTCCTAAATGTCTAGTACGAAACTAAACAGAGTGTGCTGAACAAGAATTGCACGGAGACAACCCAAGCTTGCACCGACCTCGAGAGGTGAGATGCAGAGACATTATATGAACGGACCTAAATAATGCTGAGAAACAAGGAAATGCACCGTATAAAAACAAATTGATTATAGTTAAAAAAATAAATTGATTTATAGTGTGAGACATCATCAAAACCGTAGGGATGCAACATTGGCATGATCACTTACCTCTGGTAGAATTTACATATAACAACAGTTATCAGGCCAGCATACAGATGGCACCGTTTGAAGCTTTATGTGGAAGAAGCTGTAGATCACCAATATGTTGGAATGAAAAAGGGGAAAGGCAATTTCTAGGCCCCAACAATATCAGGGATTCTTCAGAGAAAATTAAGCTCATTCGAGAAAGATTGCAGATGGCACAAGATAGGCAGAAATCCTATGCAGACAATCAAAGGCGCAACTTGGAGTTTCAAGTAGGAGATCATGTATTTCTTAAAGTTTCTTCAGGTCGAGGTATTCGAAGATTTGGTATTAAGGGAAAGCTTACTCCAAGATTTATTGGTCCTTTTGAAATTCTGGAAAGAATTGGTGAAGTAGCTTATCGGATTGCTTTACCTCCATAATTATCTGAGGTTCATGATGTATTTCACGTCTCAATGCTCAAGAAGTATGTACCCGGTCCTTTCCATGTTATCACTTACGACAATCTGGAGATTAAGAAGGATTTGACATACGAACAAAAACCAATCAGAATACTTGAACAGGAAGTACGTCAACTTCGGAACAAGACTATTCCCGTGGTTAAAATCTAGTGGACAAAGTCAGGAGAGACATGGAAAATCGAAGAAGCTATGTGCAAAAGATTTCCAGAATTATTTGAATGTTAGTACACTCTTCACAAATCATGTATTGAATTTGGGGACCAAATTCTTTTAAGAGGAGGAGGGTGTAATGGCCCAGAATATTTATAAATTATTTAATGATTTTTTGGAATTTATTAGGAATTTATAAAGGCCTAAATGAATTAATAAATAGATATTGGGTTAAACAAATAATTATTAAGGCCAATTATGGTAAACGATTAATCTAGCCTATTTAATTGAAGCCCAAAAGGGTTAAGGACCAAGCCCATGAAGTTTGGCCCATATTCTAGAAGGTTACTTAGCCTATTCACGAATTATAAGGATAAACGCTAATTAATTAAATAATTAAGTGGATAAGACGAAATTAGAATTTGAACTCATTTCAAATTCGGCACCTACGATAGGTAACGGTCTATCGTATGACCGTCATAGTGACCTGACGCTCTAGGGTTCGACCGTTACGTTCTCGCTAATTCCGTGAATTGAAGAAAGACCAAAAAGATTAGATTTTTGATAGTCTATCTCTTAGGGATCGAGATGGGAGTACTAGTAAACGTGTTAAGGACTCTCTGAAGTCAATCTAAGGTCTAATAAGGACTGTAGAATCGATCTAATCCTCAAAACCCTAGCTAGAACCTATAAATAGACCCTAGTTTTGGACTGAGCGACCCTTACTTTGGCATGCGTGGAATCAATGTAAAAACTTGGTATTTGGGGTAGGTTCTTTAGAAGATTTTATTTATAATACCTAGGACTAACAGTTCCCAAAATTTCGTGCTCGGAGATCGACTACACAAGGAGCAAGAACCTTGTAAGGTTGTTGGTTTCATCACGTCAACCCAGGAAACTGTACAATGGGGTGCTGAAGATCAGGAGATTAGAACACCTAAACAAGGTATTTAGAGTTCGGTTCTTTAGAACTTTTTGTTCCCCTTAGTTTCATCTTCTTATCCTCCAAATTTCACGTCTATAGGTCAAGGGATTACGGAGTTAGAGCGACGTGAAGTTGCTGAAAGTTCATAGGAATTGAAGAACTAGGGCGTGGCTTGCAGTCCCGAATTGGAAGTTGAAAGCCCAGGAAAGGGGTAGGTTATCTCATGAATGGCAAGAACATCATGATAGGAGTAAAATCCCTCTGGTTTTGTTTGATTTCTTGCACTATAGACCATTAATTTCATGTTTTAGTTCGGTCTATGCATACATGCATATCTTTAGCCTAAATTAAAGATAAAAGATATTCTCTTGTTAATTCACAGCAACCTATGCATCTAGATGGTTTTTACTTCGCTTTGTCATGACTAGAGTAGCTATTTGTTTTGATTCTTTGTGCATGAGATGTTGTAAACCATAGTCCTTTTACTTTATTGTCAGCAGTGCTCTGACGGATTATAGTTAGACTGCCAGACTACTCTAACGGCCTTACGATAAACCGTCAGACCTTCTGTCACACTTAAGTTTCTCTGTAACATCTGACGGACCAGAATCAGAGCGTCACAACCTTCTAACGGCCCCACGATAAACCGTCATATCACTATGACGCCCCCATATTAGACCGTCAGAACACTATGATCTGTCAACTCGAGACAGAATTGAAACAGTCAACTTAGCTTATAAATTAAGCCTAGATATCTAAGTTTTGACCTGTTTTCATGACTTTAAGTTTATCTATTGATTCATGATAGAAATTGCATGTCTAAAGCACCTTGAGTTATTTTAAGCATATGTTAATTTCATTTGCTAAACTCTATAGTTTTGTATTAAAACCATGATTTTAAAATGTTGTATTGATGGAGTTTTATCATGGTTTCACATCATTACACATTCTTTCTCATCTATAGAGTCCTTTTCTTTAAGTACGTGGCGTATACTCCGGTATGTGTCCACTAGTTACACTTTTTACACTATAGAAACACATTCTTGAACTTGAGGACCTCTCTATTGGATATTCCTTCCAATGGACTAGGAAATCTTGTTTCAAGACTTCCGTAAGTCTCCGTGAGCCTGGGATTCCCACTAGGATGCCGAGCTGGTTGTACCATTAAAGCCCAATTACCTAGGAAAACACTACCGAAGTTATGAATTTTATCCATGTAACGGCCTATTACTTGACCGTCAGGCCTATCTAACGGTCCAGTATACAACCGTCACATTATTGAGTCCAATTTATTCTTTCTGGATTCAACCCATTCTAACAGTCCAATATTAGACCGTCACATTCATGTAACGGCCCATTAATTGACCGTAACAATTCCTGAGTACTTTAACCTGAGGTTTGACCCAAGGGTTGATATTCCAAAGTTCCTAGATGGATTATTGATGGTCTAGGACTTGTCATATTGATCAAGATACTTAATTTTAAATTATGGAAGATAAGGAATGTATTGTTATGCTGTCGAATTATTTCCATGAGCATAACCTTGTTTTAAGTCGTTCTTGATCCCTCGCATTCTTAATTGAAGCGTTCATTCATTGAATTATTGTTATCATAAACTTATTGAACTTGTTATATTACTGGCCATATTTTATTGCTAGAAATGTAGAAGTAGCTTGATTTATACTTGAAGATGCGATCAAGCATTGATTGTGTTCAAGGGCTCTATGTTAGTCCTCTCGACTGATTGTCAAAAACATACTGTAAACCCTGGGGTATCATGCTACTGGCGTCGCATTGCACTGGGAGTACTTTCTCTATAAATGAGTGAAAATCCACGGCACGACATCTACACGCACATGACTTTCTTACTTGTTACATGATATTCCACAGAAATTCACCAAATACTTGCTCATAAGCAAAAGATGTTTGTGTGATGAATACGTGGCTTGCTAGTATATTCTCGATACATTCTTATTCTTGAAAGGCCATACCATGTTCTTGTTACATTCTTGTTAATTCATACTTGCTCATTCTATCTTACATGATCGTCTTGTTACTTTGGTTATTTACATGTGATTTATCGCATTCGCATGATTTCACTTTATTTTCTTTAAAGCTAAAATGCTAATCACTTTAATAGTGCCTTCATGTTGATGCGAAGATACCTACTGGGCAAGTGTGCTCATTACCTATTTCCAATCTTTTCAGGAGATGGAAGTGATTCGAATTCGGATTCGAGTTATACAAGTAGCGAGTACGAGAGTGAATGAAAGTCGTATCAAAATGAGAGTGAAGACTTAGGGAAGTCAATCTTGTTTAGATCGAGTCTTTGTAATGTTCTTTTTTTTCTTGAGTCTGATGGATTGAAGAAGGTTGAAAAGTTATTGTATTTGAATAGTTTGATTATTAATGAAATAAAGTTTGAGTAAATTATTGTGCAATTACATTTTTGTGCTGTGTGGTTGTCTTGCGCTCTGATCGTTCTTGCTTGCAAGACGCTTACCATGCCGGCTGTTCACGTTCCTCGAGCTAGTCTTCCATTGTAATAAAGGCTCAGGGCGTGACAGGTATAACCTGCCTTTCTGCAACACATTATTTTATATACCATAGTCATGCATGAAAAAGCAGTTGACTAGTTACAGTGCAATGCAATATGAACAATGATCACTCAGATTATTCATGAGAATGCAAACTGATGTAAACAAGATAAAATCATATATGCATGAGATTTTTTTTATTGCAATCCAAAAATAGTCAAACTCCCCGTAAATTTAAATGGCATCGAGATATTCATCAATTAGAAGAGCATTTCAGAAAAATAGGCACTTTTAGTCATTATGCTAGGAAAACAGTTAGAGAGTTAATCAAACAGCTCAAACCTGATTTGATTGAGGTCTACATACACCTAACTCCCTTCTTAGAGTTGAAAACATATCTGTGCACAATGGCTTGGTGAAAATATCTGTAACATAATTTTTTGATTGGACAAAATGTAGCTCAAAGTTTTTCGTAAAAACTTCATCTCTAATAAAGTGATGTTTTATATCTATGTGCTTGGTCCTAGAGTGCATGACTAGATTTTTAGCAAGATTTATAGCACTTGTGTTAGCACATAGGATAGGGACACATCCAAGATCCACTAAGTTATCCTGGAGTTGATGTTTAATCCACAACACTTGGGTGCCACAACTCTCTGCAGCAACATATTCTACCTCTACAATAGAGAGGGTAACCGAGTGTTGTTTCTTGGAGGCGCCCAAGAGACTAAACATCCACCCAAAAACTGGCAATAGCCACAAGTGCTCTAGCGATCTAGTTTGCATCCTACATAGTCAGCATCTGATTAAGCAATGAGAAAAAATTCACAAGATGCTTGAAACCATAGTCCAAAGTCTTGAGTGCTAGCAAGGTATCTAAAGATGTGCTTGACAGCAGTAAAGTGAGATTCTCTAGGACTAGCTTGAAATCTAGCACAAAGGCAAACACTAAACTAGATGTCTGGTTTAGATGGAGTTAAATAGAGTAATGAACCAATCATACATCTACAGTTCTTTGCATCCACCAATCTTCCTTTCTCATCTGCATCCTGTGATATAGTTGTTCCTATAGGAGTTGCAATTTGTTTATAATTTGTCATATCAAATCTTTTCAGCAACTCCTTTACATATTTGGATTGACTTATGAAGCATTCTTCATCACTTTGACAGATCTGCAAGCCAAGGAAAAATCGAAGCTCACCTATTAGGCTCATCTCAAACTCACTAGTCATAAGATCAACAAAATCCTCACACATTTTGGGCTTTGTAGAACCAAACACAATATCATCAACATAAATCTGAACTAACAAGATGTCCTTACCTTATCTTTTTGTGAAGAGTGTTTGGTCTACATTACCTCTAATGTAGTCTTTTTGAGTGAGGAATGAGCTTAGCCTATCATACCAAGCGCAGGGTGCTTGCTTCAAACCATAGAGAGCTCTGTTCAACTTAAACACATAGTCTTCATGAAGAGAGCATTCAAAATCGGGGGGTTGTTCAATATAAACCTTTTCTTTTATTAAGCCATTTTAAAAAGCACTTTTTACATCCATTTGTTGCAATTCGATTTTATGTGTACAAGCAAAAGCAAGCAAGATCCTAATTGCTTCTAATCTGGCTACAAGGGCAAAAGATTCTTCAAAATCAATTCTAAATTCTTGAGTATATCCCTGAGCCACTAATCTAGCTTTATTTCTTATTATTGTTCCATCTTCACTAAGCTTGTTCCTAAAAACCCATTTAGTATCTATGACAGTTTTTGATAAGGGTCTAGGAACTAGATGCCACACACAATTTCTTTGAAACTGGTTTAATTCATCTTGCATGGAATTTATCCAATTTTCATCTTTCAATGTTTCCTCAATATTTTTTGGTTCAATTTGGGAGACAAGAGCAAGTTGTTCAAATTCATCAACAATTCTGAAATGTGACCTAGTTCTAGATGGATCATGTAGGTTGCCTATGATATTTTCTAGAGGATGATCTTTAAACACTCTAATATCAATAGGATTGTTACCTACACATGTAGCCATGACCCTTGAATTGCTTGGATCTGTCACATCATCATTTCCTTTTGTCTCCTCATGTGAAAGGTCACCCTTTTCCTTGGAGTGTAGGAACTCCTCATCATTATCTTTCATGTAACATTTGTCATCATTAGTTTCATCAAATGTGACATGGGGTGACTCTTCCACAGTTAAACGTTTGAGATTATAGACCCTATAAGCCCTGGACCTATCTGAATATCCAAAAAATATGCCTTCTTCACTCTTGGGATCAAACTTGTCTAAATCTCTTTTATCATTGTTATGAATAAAACACTTTGAACCAAATACTTTCATGTGAGAGAGAGATGGCTTCTTACCTTTGAGCAACTCATAAGGAGTCATTTTAGTGAATGGCCTTACCATCGAGCAGTTGATTATATAGCAAGCAGTGTTTACCGCTTCTGCCCAAAACCTCCTTGGTAGTTGCTTTTCAGCAAGCATGGTCTAGTCATTTCTATGAGAGTTCCGTTCCTCCTCTCGACCACCCCGTTTTGTTCAGGGGTCCTTGTTGATGAAAACCTATGATTTATTCCATCAGTCCTACAAAGATTATCAAAATCAACATTGTCGAATTCACCACCATGATCTGAAAGTATGTTAGAAATTTTAAACTTACCATCTTGCTTCACCTTCATGTAGAGTGCCTGAAACTCATCAAAAGCATCATTTTTATGCACAAGAGGAAACACCCATGTGAACCTAGAGAAATCATCCACTAGAAAATACCCATATCTCTTTCCACTTAAGCTAACAATTCTTGTTGGTCCGAAAAAGTCCATATGGTTTAGTTCAAGTGGTTTGGATGATAAGCTTTCAGCTCTACTTTTGAATGATTTCCTAGTTTGTTTTCTTAAGGTGCATGCCTCACCGATTTTATCATTTTGTTTAAATTTAAGTTCAGGCAGTCCTTTCACCATAGAATGTTTCAAGAGTTTGTGTAAAACATTATAGCTAGCATGTCCTAGTCTACGATGCCACAAACACTCAAGTTCAGATTTTGGTGCAGCAAGATAAATATTTAAGTGGGCTGGATCATCTAAGTCAATCATGTACACATTGTTGACTCTTTTACCCGAAAATTTTGTTTCTATAGAATTTGGTTTCATAATTTTGCATTCAGAAGAGTCAAACACTACTCTATGTCCTTTATCACACAATTGACTTATTCTCAAAAGATTATATTCTAACCCTTTAACTAACAAAACATTTTCAATAGAATTGGAGGGATTCTTACTAACTTTACCCGAACCAATGATTTTTTCTTTATTGTTACCTCCAAAGGTTACATGCCCAGCTTCTTTCTCCACCAAGAGATGAAATTTTGTTCTGTCCCTAGTCATGTGTCTTGAACAGTCACTGTCAAGACCCCATTGATTATGCACGGCTGCAAGACACTCCTGCACAAGGAATTAAGTAACAATGTTTCGAACCCAAGGACAATTGGGTCCCAATAAACCTTTCATTTCAATAAAGCAAGGTAAAACGGATTTAGAAATCAAAATTTTCTTCACATTTTCTAATTTCTTGCTTGATGGAGAGTTTCTATTTTTTCTTTTCATTTTTCTTTTCTTATAGTGCCTCAGAATTTATATAAGTAATTTTTGGATTATAAATGGAATTCTATAGAATTTATTAAGAATTTATAAGGGCTAAATAGATTATTGAACTAATAAATGGGTTATAAGGCCCAATAGTGTTAAATAATTAGCCTAGCCTATTCAAGTAAGACTCAAAAGACTTACGGACCAAGCCCATTAAGTTTGGCCCATATTCTAGAAGGTTATTTAGCTTATTCACGGATTTTAAAGGATAAATATCCCTTAATTACATAATTATATAGATAAAACGAATAAAAGAGTTTTATTAATTTGAAATTCTACATACGTTGGTTGTAACGGTCTATCGGGCGACCGCCACATGCATGTAACGCATCAGGACTGGATCGTCACACCTTGTTAATTCCGTGAGTTGAAGAACTTACAAAAAGATGGGATCTTTGGGATCCTATCTGCAAGAGACCTAATTAGGAGAACATGTAAGGTTACTAGGGACTCTTAGGGATCAGGCTTTGGCCAACTAAGGACTCTAGAATCGATCTAATCCTCAAACCCTAGCCTAATCCCTATAAATAAGACCCAGTTCTGAACTGAGCAACCCTTACTTTTGGCTCATGAAGAATCAAGGTAAGGAGATAGAATTTCGAGTAAGTTCTTTTTAACTTTTTATTTCTAATACTAAGGTCTAACAACTCTCAAAATTTCATGATAGGAGGTCGAGTATCCAAGGAGTTGGAGGCTTCCAAAGTTGCTGGTACGACCTTAGCAATCCAGGAATCTGAACGAAAGTCCTCTGAAGATCAAGAAAATAGAGGAGCTAAACGAGCTAATTAGAGCTTAATACTTAAGTACTTTTTGTTCCCCTTAGATTCATCTTCTTAACCTCCAAATTTCACATCTTTAGGTCAGGAGATTGAAGAGATAGAGCAACATGAAGTTGCTAAAAAACTATAGGAAGAAGGCAACTAGGGCGTGTCTTGAAGACCCAAATTAGAAGTTTAAAGCCTAGGGAAAAGGTAGGTCATCTCATGAACGGCAAAAATAACATGTTATGGATAAAAGCCCTCTGATTTTGATTGATTACACTCATTATAGATTATGAATTTCATGTCTTAGCAAGATCATGCATACATGCATACCTTTAGCCTAACCAAAGATAAAAGATATCATCTTGATCATTCACTACGACCTATGCATATATCTGGCCTTTACTTTGTTATCATGACTAGACTAGTTAGTGATTATGATTTTTCTTACATGGACATAGTTCTTTATCTTTATCCTCAGCAGAAGCTCTGACGTATTAGGGTAGGACCGTCACATGACTGTAACGGCCTTACGATAAGCCGTCACACTCTCTGTTGTGTTTAAATTGTTCTGTTGTCTCTGATGCACCATGCTAGGAGCGTTACAATACTGTAACGGCCCCCCGATAAACCGTCACACGGCTGTAACGCACCTATGCTAGACCGTTAGAACACTGTTCTCTGTCAACTCGAGACAGATTGGAAATTAGTCAAGTCTACTTATAAATAAGTCTAGTTATCTAAGTTTTGACCTGATATCATGACTTTGAGATTAATTATTGATTCATGATAGGAATTGCATGATTACAAGGCTTTTAAGTTATTTTGAGTTATGTTAATTTCATTGGCTAAACTCTAATAGTTTGTATTTAAAGTATGATTTCAAAAGATGTATTGACGGAGTTTTATCATAGTTTCACATGGTTTCACAGTCTTTTCTATCTATAGAGTCATTTTCTTTAAGTACATAGCATATATTCTGGTATATGGCCATTAATTTACACATTGCACTATAGGAACATATTCTTGAACATGAGGACCTCTCTATTAGATATTCCTTCTAATGGACTAGAAAATCTTATTTCAAGGCCTCCGTAATTCTCCGCGAGCCTGGGATTCCCACTAGGACGCCCAGTTGGTTGTACCATGAAAGCCCAATAATTAGAAAACACTATCGATGGTTTCTGGTTTTCGGATATGTAACAGATCAAGGTTGGACCGTCAGGCTCATCTAACGGCCCAATAAACGACTGTCACATGTATTGAGTCCATCTTTATTTCTTTTGGATTCAGACCATTGTAACGGCCCAATACTGGAGCGTCACGTTATGTAATGGCCCAGTACAAGACCGTCACAGTTCTATATTTTGTTAACCCGAGGTTTGACCAAGGGGTTGATATTCTAAAGTTCCTAGATGGATCATTGATGATCTAGGACTTGTCACAATGATCAAGATACTTAATTTTAAAGGATGAAAAGTTAAGAAATGAGACATTATGCTACCGAATTATTTCCATGAGCATAACATAGTATAAGTCATTCTTGATCTTTCGTATTCTAAATTGAAGCGTTCATTCATTGATTATTATTATCATGAGCTTATTGAACTTATTACATTCTTGGCCATACTTTATTGTTACATGCGTGGAAATAGTTTGATTTATACTTGAAGATGCGATCGAGCACTGATTGTGTTCAAGGGCTCTATGCTAGTCCCCTCGGCTGATTGTCGGAAACATACTATTATAAACCATGGGATATGATGCTATTGGCGTCGCATTGCGTTAGGAGTACTTTCTCTATAAATAAGTGAAAATCCACGACATCATGAAATTACTTGTACATGACTTTCTTGCTTGTTATATGATATTCCACAGAAATTCATCAAATACTTGCTCATAAGTAAAAGATGTTTGGATGATGACTACGTGGTCTTGCTAGTACATTCTCGTTATATTCTTGTTTCATGAAAGGCCATGCTACATTCTTCTTCATTCTTGCTACATTCTCGCTAGTTCATACTTGTTCATTCTATCTTAAACGATCATCTTTGTTACTTTGGTTATTCGCATGATTTTACGTAAATTCTTTAGAGTTAAAATGCTAATTACTTTAATAGTGCTAATCATGTTGATGCGAAGATACCTACTGGGTAAGTGTGCTTATTACCTATTTCCAATCTTTTTCAAGAGATGGAAGTGATACGAATTTGGATTCGGGTTATACAAGTAGCGGGTCCGAGAGCGAATGAAAATTATATCAAATTGAGAGTGAAGACTTAGGAAGTCTACAATGTTTAGATCGAGTCTTTGTAATTTCTTATTTCTTGAGTCTAGTGGAATGGAAAAAGTATGAAAAGGTTATTGTACTTGAATACTCGATTATTAATGAAATAAAGTTGGAGCTTGATTAATTATTATGCGATTACATTCTTATGTGTAATTGCCTTGCGCTCTGATCATTCTTGCTTACAAGAGGCTTACCATTCCAGCTATTCGCGTTCCTCGAGCGAGTCTTCTGCTGTAATAAAGGCTCGGGGCGTGACAGTTAAGTTGGTATTAGAGCCTAAGTCTCAGGACTTAGGAAGAAGAATCATGTCATAGGATAAGTCCAAGGTTTAAGGACCCCTACCTATGAATTAAGGAAGAAATTTCCATACCCAAGTGAGAATTGGGTAGAGCCCGGGATAAGATAGTTAATTAGCTTTAAGATTGATTTTCTTCCAATTTCACGAGAAATGACAAATTCTTATATTTCTCTCAGGTACCTTATTACTACCATGGCTCATCGTGTAGATTGGAATGGCATGCAACAAACGGTTGCCGGCCTTACTCAGTCATTACAAACCATGGCGCAAGCTGGCGCAGGGGCAAGGGCTGGCGATTTACATCATAATTTCTGGGGTTTAAACCCTCCGCGTTTCTATGGTTCTTCTATTCCGGACAAAGCAGAAACTGGATTGACAAGATGAACCATATATTTGACGTCATCCAATGCACCGATCAAGAGAAGGTGTGTCTTGCAACCTTCCAACTCAACAAAGATGCCCGTACATGGTGGAAGTCGGTTCCGGCACCTCCGGCCGATGCACCTCATATATGGGATGGCTTTCTCACCTTATTCCGTGTCAAGTATTTTTCTGAGCATGTGAAAGAAAGAAAGGCTATGGAGTTCACATCTCTTCGACAGGGAATGATGACAGTGGCCGAATATGAATTTTAATTCTCAAGGCTAGCACCTTATGCACCGCATCTAATCAGTACCGATCTATTAAAGGCAAATCGATTTATGGACGGGTTACGTCCCGGTTTTATCCAGCAGCTTGGGACCCAAAATATCCATACTTATGCAGAGATGGTTCAGCGGGCATACTTATGTGAGAGGACCTTAGAAAAGGTTGAGAAATTGAAAGGGAAAGGAGAAGAGTCCAGCCGACGATCAGATCGACGTTACAAGAAAGAGAAATTCAGCATCACGGAGCCTCATAAGAGCCGTGATAGTAAGAAGAGATCCAAGAGTGGGAACGGTGGAAGTTCCCAGAAGAACAAGAAGATTAAGGAGGAGGAGCAAGTCACCGCGGCTTGCACTCTTTGCAAAAAGTTCAGCCATTCGGCTGAAGAGTGCTGGAAGCGCCTCGGTGCTTCTTTACGTTGTGGAAGCAGGGAGCATCGCATGCCGGATTGCCCCCTTATGAAGGACCAGTCATCTGGTGGTGGACGCAGGAGGCAAGCTCGCCTCAATGCCATTCTAGAAGAAGAGGAAGCGCCCAGGGATGGTGGGCTTATGGAAGGTACTCTTCAAATTTGTTCCCGTCCTGCATTTGTGCTATTTGATACTGGTGCCTCTCATTCTTTTATCTCCACTACTTTTGCAAAAATATTACCAATTACATCAGTTCCCTTACCTTCAGATCTCGCTATTACCACACCCTTAGGTTCTGGAACAAAGCTTACCAACTATTATCCTGATAGCGAAGTGATAGTAGAAGGTCATAATCTCCCCGCAAACTTAGTATGCCTTGACATGAAAGGTTATGATGCCATTTTAGGGGTAGATTGGCTTGTAGATCATGATGCTTATATCAATTGCAGAAACATGATTATATCCTTCTAAAAATCCGATCTTCCAAGATTCTCTTTTCTTGACATCAAATACAAGAAACACCCCACTATCATATCCTCACTTCACGCTTACAAACTTATCTCGCAAGGATGCGAAGTTTTTCTTACTTCTGTCATTATTACGGAGTCCAAGGAAATTATCATAGCAGACATCCCTATTGTAAATGAGTTCCCAGATGTATTCCCATCTGAATTACCCAGTTTACCACCCGAGAGGGAAGTGAACTTCACTATTGAACTCATTCCAAGAGTAGCACATGTTTCTATAACCCCTTACAGGATGTCCCCCATGGAACTCAAGGAACTAAAGAAGCAGTTGCAGGAACTACTGGATAAGGGCTTCATCAGACCTATCACATCCCCTTGGGGTGTGCCAGTTCTTTTTGTCAAGAAGAAGGATGGTTCTCTCAAGCTATGCATCTATTACCGGTGATTGAATCAACTTACAATCAAAAATAAGTATCCGATGCCGCGTATTGATGAGCTCTTCGATCAGCTTTCGGGAGCAGAATATTTCTCCAAGATTGACCTCAGATCAGGTTATCATCAGCTTAGAATTAAAGAAGAAGACATTTATAAATTAGCTTTTCGGAGTCGTTATGGCCACTATGAATTCGTGGTAATGCCGTTCGGGTTAGCTAATGCCCCAGCAGCATTTATGCAACTTATGAATAATGTTTTCCAACCATATCTAGACCAATTCATCGTCATCTTCATTGACGACATCTTGATATATTCCAAGACAAAAGAGGAACATGAAGAACATCTAAGGATATCTGTGCAAACACTTAGAGAACATAAACATTATGCAAAGCTTAACAAATGTGAATTCTGGCTCAAAGAAGTTTCATTCCTAGGCCACATTATTTCAAAGGAAGGTATCATTGTAGATCCTTCGAAAGTAGAAGCTGTCAGGAATTGGAGCCGGCCAACGACTGTATCAGAAGTAAAAAGCTTTCTAGGTCTAGCTGGTTATTATAGGAGGTTCATTAAGGACTTCTCAAAGATTACAGTTCCTTTAACAAGACTCATAAGAAAAGAAAATCCCTTTGTTTGGTCCAAGGAATGTGAAGAGAGTTTTCAAACTCTTAAGAATCATCTCACTACAACTCCTATTCTATCACTACCAGTGGAAGGTGGTGGATTCGAAGTATATACGGATGCGTCTGGTATTGGCTTAGGATGTGTCCTCATGCAAGATGGAAGGGTAATCTGCTATTCTTCAAGACAATTGAAACGTCACGAGGAAAATTATCATGTGCATGATTTGGAATTGACAGCTGTTATTTTCACCTTAAAAATTTGGCGTCATTATCTCTATGGAGAAAAGTTCACGGTATACTCGAATCACAAGAGCTTGAAATATTTATTTTCTCAAAAAGAGCTAAATATGAGGCAGAGAAGATGGTTAGAATATCTCAAAGATTTTGATTTTACTATTCAATATCATCCTGACAAGGCTAATGCTGTAGCCGATGCACTCATCAGAAAACCAATGGGAATGCTATCAAGTCTTATGATTAGTATGACTAATCTTATTCTTCAGTTTGCTCAATTGAAGTTAGATATTGACATGAAGGAAGAAGATTGTTTCATGGCTAATATCTGAGCTCAACCAACATTAATAGAGGATCTGGTCAAGTTGCAAGATGATGATCCCGCGTTACTGGAGATTAAAGCTAACATAGATCAGCGGCCGGATTTCTCTATTTCCAATGATAGAAGATTACTATTTACGAGCTGAGTATGTGTACCGGATCACGAGGATATGAAGAAATTGATCCTAGAAGAAGCATATAATTCCAAGTACACCATTCATCCAGGAGGTACAAAGATGTATCAAGATCTCAAAAGAAACTTCTGGTGGCCCAATATGAAGAGAGAGATAGCGGATTTCGTGTCTCACTGTCTCACTTGCCAACAAGTTAAAGCAGAGCATTTTAGACCCGCCGGTAAATTATATCCCTTAGACATTCCAACATGGAAGTAGGAGAGTATAGGGATGGATTTCATCATGGGTTTACTTAAGACCAGAGGAGGACACGATGGAATATGGGTAATTATAGATCGATTGACTAAATCTACACATTTTCTACCAATAAAAAGTCGATAGTCTGTGGATATTCTAGCAGCATTATACATAAGAGAAATTGTCAAATTACATGGTGTCCCTGTCACTATTATATCTGATAGAGATCCTCGATTCACATCACATTTCTGGAAGGGTCTACAAAACTCACAAGAGACTAGATTGAACTTTAGCACAGCCTTTCATCCTAAAACAGATGGTCAGACGAAAAAAACAAATCAAGTAGTAGAAGATATGCTCAGGGCTTGTGCTATCGATTTTGGAGGAAGTTGACATGATCACTTGCCTCTGGTAGAATTTGCATATAACAACAGTTATCAAGCCAGCATACAAATGGCACATTTTGAAGCGTTATATGGAAAAAGCTGTAGATCACCTATTTGTTGGAATGAAATAGGGGAAAGGTAATTTTTAGGCCCTGACCTTATCAGGGATTCTACAGAGAAGATCAAGCTCATTCGAGAAAGACTGTAGATGGCACAAGATAGGCAAAAGTCTTATGTCGATAATCGAAGGCGCGATTTGGAGTTTCAGGTTGGAGATCATGTATATCTAAAGGTTTCTCCATGTCGTGGTATTCAAAGATTTGGCATCAAAGGTAAGCTAACTCCCAGGTTCATTGGCCCATTTGAAATTCTTGAAAGGGTCGGTGAAGTAGCTTATAGACTGGCTTTACCTCCACAATTAGCAAGAGTTCATGACGTATTTCACGTCTCTATGCTGAAAAAGTATGTATATGATCCTTACCATGTTATCACTTATGATAATTTGGAAATTCAAAAGGACATGACGTACGAGCAAACGCCAATAAATATTTTGGAACGAGAAGTGCGTCAACTAAGGAATAAAGTTATTCCTATGGTCAAGATTCAATGGAAGAAAATATGGCCATATGAAGCAACATGGGAAACCAAAGAAGCTATGCGGAAAAGATTCCCAGAATTATTAAATTATAGGTACACTCTCCATAATCTATGTATTGAATTTGGGGACCAAATTCTTCTAAGTGGGGGAGGGTGTAGTGCCCCAGAATTTATATAAGTAATTTTTGGATTATAAATGAAATTTTCTAGAATTTATTAAGAATTTATAAGGGCTAAATAGATTAATAAATAGATTATTGAACTAATAAATGAGTTATAAGGCCCAATAGTGTTAAATAATTAGCCTAGCCTATTCAAGTAAGACTCAAAAGGCTTAAGGACTAAGTCCATTAAGTTTGGCCCATATTCTAGAAGGTTATTTAGCTTATTCACGGATTTTAAAGGATAAATATCCCTTAATTAGATAATTATATAGATAAATCGAATAAAATAGTTTTATTAATTTAAAATTCGACACACGTTGGCTGTAACGGTCTATCGGGCGACTGCCACATGCATGTAACACATCAAGACTGGACCGTCACACCCTGTTAATTCCGTGAGTTGAAGAAATTGCAAAAAGATGGGATCTTTGGGATCCTATCTGCAAGAGACCTAATTAGGGGAACATGTAAGGTTACTAGGGACTCTTAGGGATCAGGTTTTGGTCAACTAAGGACTCTAGAATCGATCTAATTCTCAAACCCTAGCCAAATCCCTATAAATAAGACCCAGTTCTGAACTGAGTGACCCTTACTTTTGGCTCGTGAAGAATCAAGGTAAGGAGATAGAATTTTGGGTAAGTTCTTTTGAACTTTTTATTTCTAATACTAAGGTCTAACAACTCTCAAAATTTCATGATAGGAGGTCGAGTATCCAAGGAGTTAGAGGCTTCCAAAGTTGCTGGTACGACTTTAGCAATCCAGGAATCTGAACGAAAGTCCTCTGAAGATCTGGAAAATAGAAGAGCTAAATGAGGTAATTAGAGCTTAATGCTTTAGAACTTTTTGTTCCCCTTAGATTCATCTTCTTAACCTCCAAATTTCACACCTTTAGGTCAGGAGATTGAGGAGATAGAGCGACGTGAAGTTGCTGAAAAACTACAGGAAGAAGGCAACTAGGGCGTGTCTTGAAGACCCAAATTAGAAGTTTAAGGCCTAGGGAAAGGTAGGTCATCTCATGAACGGTAAAAACAACATGTTAGGGATGAAAGCCCTCTGATTTTGATTGAGTACATGCATTATAGATTATGAATTTCATGTCTTAGCAAGATCATGCATACATGCATACCTTTAGCCTAACCAAAGATAAAAGATATCATCTTGATCATTCACTATGACCTATGCATATATCTGGCCTTTACTTTGTTATCATGACTAGACTAGTTAGTGATTATGATTTTTCTTGCATGGACATAGTTCCTTATCTTTATCCTCAGCAGAAGCTCTGACAGATTAGGGTAGGACCGTCACATGACTGTAACGGCCTTACGATAAGCTGTCACACTCTCTATTGTGTTTAAATTATTCTGTTGCCTCTGACGCACCATGCTAGTAGCGTTACAATACTGTAACGGCCCCCCGACAAAACGTCACACGGCTGTGACGCGCCTATGCTAGACCGTTAGAACACTGTTCTCTGTCAACTCGAGACAGAATGGAAATTAGTCAAGTCTACTTATAAATAAGCCTAGTTATCTAAGTTTTGACCTGATATCATGACTTTGAGTTTAATTATTGATTCATGATAGGAATTGCATGATTACAAGGCTTTTAAGTTATTTTGAGTTATGTTAATTTCATTGGCTAAACTCTAATAGTTTGTATTTAAAGTATAATTTCAAAAGATGTATTGGCGGACTTTTATCATGGTTTCACATGGTTTCACAGTCTTTTCTATCTATAGAGTCATTTTCTTTAAGTACATGACACATATTCTGGTATATGGCCATTAGTTTACCCATTGCACTATAGAAACATATTCTTGAACATGAGGACCTCTCTATTGGATATTTCTTCCAATATACTAGGAAATCTTATTTCAAGGCCTCCGTAATTCTCTGCGAGCCTGGAATTCCCACTAGGACGCCGAGTTGGTTGTACCATGAAAGCCCAATCATTAGAAAATACTATCGATGGTTTCTAGTTTTCAGATATGTAACGGATCAAGGTTGGACCGTCAGGCTCATCTAACGGCCCAATAAACGACCGTCACATGTACTGAGTCCATCTTTATTTCTTTTGGATTCAGACCATTGTAACGGCCCAATACTGGAGCGTCACATTATGTAACGGCCCAATACAAGACCGTCACAGTTCTATATTGTGTTAACCCGAGGTTTGACCAAGGGGTTGATATTCAAAAGTTCCTAGGTGGATCATTGATGTTCTAGGACTTGTCACAATGATCAAGATACTTAATTTTAAAGGATGAAAAGTTAAGAAATGAGTCGTTATGCTACCGAATTATTTCCATGAGCATAACATAGTATAAGTCATTCTTGATCTTTCATATTCTAAATTGAAGCGTTCATTCATTGATTATTATCATCATGAGCTTATTGAACTTATTACATTCTTGGCCATACTTTATTGTTACATGCGTGGAAATAGATTGATTTATACTTGAAGATGCGATCGAGCACCGATTGTGTTCAAGGGCTCTATGCTAATCCCCTCGGCTGATTGCCGGAAACATACTATTATAAACCATGGGGTATGATGTTACTGGCGTCGCATTACGCTGGGAGTACTTTCTCTATAAATAAGTGAAAATCCACGACATCATGAAATTACTTGTTCATGACTTTCTTGCTTGTTACATTATATTCCACAGAAATTCACCAAATACTTGCTCATAAGCAAAAGATGTTTGGATGATGACTACATGGTCTTGCTAGTACATTCTCGTTACATTCTTGTTTCATGAAAGGCCATGCTACATTCTTGTTCATTCTTGCTACATTCTCGCTAGTTCATACTTGTTCATTCTATCTTAAACGATCATCTTTGTTACTTTGGTTATTCGCATGATTGATCGTATTTCACATGATTTTACCTAAATTCTTTAGAGCTAAAATACTAATTACTTTAATAGTGCTAATCATGTTGATGCGAAGATACCTACTGGCAAGTGTGCTCATTACCTATTTCTGATCTTTTTCAGGAGATGGAAGTGATACGAATTCAGATTCGGGTTATACAAGTAGCGGGTCCGAGAGCGAATGAAAATTATATCAAATTGAGAGTGAAGACTTAGGAAGTCTACAATGTTTAGATCAAGTCATTGAAATTTCTTATTTCTTGAGTCTAGTGGGATGGAAAAAGTATGAAAAGGTTATTGTACTTGAATACTCGATTATCAATGACATAAAGTTGGAGTTTGATTAATTATTATGCGATTATATTCTTATGTGTGATTGCCTTGCGCTCTGATCATTCTTGCTTGCAAGAGGCTTACCATGCCGGCTATTCGTATTCCTCGAGTGAGTCTTCCGTTGTAATAAAGGCTCAGGGCGTGGCATTTCTATTCAGGCACCTTGTTACCCTTTGATTTTTGATGGAAGTTTGAGTAGGGTTGTTTCAAGTTCCTATAGTTTGTCCTGGACAGATAGAAATTTTTGTGGTTCATATGGTAATAGGTTGGGCCAGGTCTGTGAGTATAAGGACTGTATGTGTATGACTGCACCGACCTATAGTAGGGCCAACCGTATGACTGCATCGACCTGTAGTAGTATGCGCGTCGATGCATGGATGGGTCTCTACCTTCCTGACTATATGAAGACCAGGGGTGCCTTGACCCTTGTTGAGGATGGTGTAGACTTGAACTCCCTTTCTGGCCACCTCTAGCCTTGGTGTAAACTAGCTTGGATTTAGATTTTTGATTATTTTGCTGGGATTTTTAAGGAGATTTTTTGGGAATTTCAAAATTTTTCTTTATGGGTTCTCCCACCTTTCTTTTTCTTTGTCTTGAGCAGGTTTAGTTTTAGAACTTGAAGCACCTGCTGAGGACCCAAAAGTAACAGTTTTTAAGTCAAGTTGCTTTTTATTTGTGGGATTTAAACCCAACCCTTCCTTATTGAAATTAATTTTTGTACCTAGCAATGCATCTAGGTTTTTCCTGTCATCTACAAATTTCTCCAAAGAATTTTGTTTATCTTTCAACTCCTTTTGAAGTTTTTCAGCATCTTCAAGTAATTTAGAGTTGACTTGTTTGACAGCCTCATATTTTTCATTACACAATTTGCTATCATTTACATAACTTTACATTTTTACTTTCAGCTCATCAATTCCATCCCTCAAACTCTCATTTTCAACTTCTAGATCTCTCATTTAATTTCTCCCTTGTTCCATGTCCTCAATCATTTTCTTCAAATCTTTAATTTCAGATTCTAGGGAAGTAGTTTTATCACTTAAGCTATGATCATGTATAGTTAAATTGATTTTCTTTTTCAAGGCCTTGTTTTCCTTTTTGTACATGTCATATTTTTCCATAAGCTCAATGTAGGCTTCTTCCTAATCACTAATTGAAAAATGCTCAAAAGGGGAACGTACCTCAGATTCTTCATCCTCATTTGTCACGAGGCAAATGTCTTCAATTTCATCCTCTGAGGAGCTTGTTCCATCTTCCTCTTCTTCCTCATCACTCCATGTACATACCATGGCTTTGTTCTTCTTATTCCCTTTCAATTTCTTGGAGGCTTTCTTTACTCTTTCAGGACAGTCAGTTCGGATATGCCTTGGTTTGTTGCCAGAATAACAAACAACTCTGTCATATTTCTTTAAATTTTTAGTTTTAGATTTGTAAGCTTTCTTTACCTGAGGCTTCCATTTCCTGAAGCCTTTACCTTCATTTTTTAAAAAATTTCTGAACCTACGAGTGAGCATAGCCACTTGGTCTTCATCTTGCTCACTACAAGAAGTCTCACCTTCCTCGGAAGTAGCTTGAATGCTAGGTCTAGCCTTTAGAGCCGGAGGCTTTTTCTTACTTACTTCGACTTCCCTAAATCAGTCAGACTATTAGTGAGCAGAGATAGTCGAGTGTACATATCTGAAATAGATTCTTTAGGCTTTGAAGGGGCGTGATCTCGTGCTGATCCTGAGCTGGGAGGATGATCACCGGGTAGTGAACTGCAGAGAAAGGGAAACGAATCAGGGGGCCCAGGGATGGTTCCCTGGGGAAACCCTCCGATGCTTAAGTCAGTAGAGCAATGGTAGAAGGTATTGAGGGAGGTAGAGAGAAATACGTGAGATTCCCCAACACCAAGGTGGTGAAGTGGTTCCTACTCAGGGAGTGTTAGGCCTCTATCTGCCTTCTTTACTGCCGGAGGGAGTCCCTGGTTTATATAGCGAGCTCCTCTGATGAGTTCTATAAGTTGAGGAGTTTCAGGCGGGAGTTACGTCCTCATCATGGGATTGTTACGTCCTCATCATGGGATCGTTATGTTCTTGTCGTGGGCTCTTCATGACCTTGGGGGATAGTGGCTCCCTTATCCCGCTGAACTCCTGCTCATAAAGGACTGTCAACGGCTGCATGGATAAATATTTGTCAGTCGATCCAAGCATGAGAAGTGCCAGCCCTGTCCGGGCGATAGGCATAGCTCGGATGCAATCAGATCGGAGTGGGCGCGGAGCGCTCGCCCTTCATCCCGACGAGGGATGGCTCGGGCGTGGGTCTTCCTCCGTTCTGGCGTTCGGGCCTTCCGAGCCTAAGGGTCACCGAGGAAGGATGGGATCCCGAGTGATCTTTATTGGGCTTTTCTGCCGAAGTGGGCCCTAGAGGGATGTCACTTGGATGAGCTGAGCCTCGTTCGATCCTGATGGGTCTAGTTTGGCTGCTCTTAATTGGGCTACAGAAATCCCCCTCTCCACTTGTCCCCCTCCTACTCCCGAGCTTTAGTAAGCTCGGACGAGTAGCTACTTGGGGTTTCGGACCAGCGTGACTTAGGTGGGTGGAAATCTGGTGGCGTTTAGGAAGCCACGTGTCGTGGTCACCTGTGCCCGTGTTAATGATGATCCTGGCGGATTTGAACTGAAGGGGCCCCCTTGCCTCGGAGGTCGGAATGACACGTCGCCTTCCGTGTGGGTTTATAGGCGTTGGGCGCTTGTTGTCATTCCAGACTCTCTCCGTCTCTTAGGGTTTTGGCTCTCCTTCATTCCCATTTTTTGGGGCTCTTCGATGCGCCGTGAGGACACGACGGAGGAGCAGAGGCGTGCGGCGGCATTTGAGGAGTTGGCGGTGATAACCGCGGAGGCCGTCCTGCAGCTTCCTCCTCCCCCGGAATCTTCAGGGTCTCAGGACCATCTTCCCTCAGAGTCTTCTTCTGACTCCATGGCGGGCCAATGCCCAAATGTTGAAGAGTGGGAGGGCGAGCTGGTGGCGAGGGCGCCGGTCCCCAACTGCAGTGAATTGGGGGAGGCGGATGTGAGGAGGCTGGAGCACCAGTACCGCTTGCCCCACAAGTTCAGTTTTGCCGCTGCTACCCCATACGAGATGAGCCTGGACTCTCTTACAGGCCACATCTGTATGTTTCTTCTGTCGTGTAACGGTGGATTCCGCCATCCTTTTGAACCTTTCATCCTTCAGCTTCTTAATTTTTTTCGGTTGGCGCCCATTCAGTTGGTAGCCAACTCCTATCTCCTCCTTTCCGCCTTTCGTATTCTCTGTCGTCAGTGCGGAGTTCCTCCTTCCATGGACCTCTTCCACTATTTCTTTGAGTTGAAAGCGCATCCTTTGGCGGAGAAGGGCTTCTATTTCATCCAGTCGAGGTGGAATAGGAGTAGTATCTCTTTGGCGGTGAAGGATTCTTCGCATAAAGGGTGGAAAACCCAATTCTTCTGGGTGAAGATTTGTTCAGTGGAGGAAACCTGGAGGTGCCTGGTAATCCCCAATTTCCACCCTAATATCCCTCCTAGGCAGGATGAGTTCCCCCCTCACGTGGAGAAGTACGCAGCCACCCTGCTGAAAAAATGCCAGTCCACCGAGGAACTGGTGACACCAGAGAATATCAAGCGGTGTCTTCTTACGCGGCTGCACCCGTCGGGCTCAGGTGCCACAACTTAGATTTTCCTTCGGATGTGAGGGTCATCTTTCTTTTCCTGAATACGTCTTCTTCTTTCTGCAGACACCAGGCGGGAGCCTCTGAAGGAGGCCGCATAGGTGATCGAGCTTGGAGATGACTCGGCTGCCGACGAACCGACTGCTCCCGTGGGTCGCTCCCGAACCAAAGATAAGGGCAAGGGAGTGGCCCATGGCGAATCCTCCAGACCGCGGGGACCCAAGCGCAAGGACCCTATGGAGAGTATGATCCGGGCCACTGCGAGAGCCAGAAAGCGGGCCAAGAAGGCCGGGGTCGTACCCACGGTCAAAGGCGACCCTACCGCGGCTCACCCCTCCGCCGGGCACAGTGGGGCAGACCCTACCGGGCGGGCTCTCCCACCAGCCGAGCCAGAGGGGGCCGAGGATGTCGGGGCTGCCCCTCGGGCGGTGATGATGCGGGCTTGGTTCCTCCTTTGGCTGGGACCGAGGGGGCCGAGGGGGCTTCTGCAACCGGCAGCGGGGCCGACCCGGCTCTCCCCTCTGCCGGAGCCGAGGGGGCCGTGGCCGAAGTTGGGGGTGCTGTGATCACGGCCGAGGCTGGCGCTCCAGGTGGCGATGCCAGTGCCGAGCTGATCCGTGAGGAGAGGCCGCAGGAAAATCCGGCCGGGACGCGAGAGGCTGTCGAGGCTTGGGCGCGATCCGAGCCACACGGTGGGGCGCCAGGCGATGGGGGGTTCTCCGTTTCGGCGGCCTTGGAGAGGCTGGGTATCTCGGGCACCCTGCACCAGGTGTGTCGTGGTATATCTGCGAAGGTGAGGGGGGGAGGTAGGCAGCACTCCCCGTCCAGGGCTCTCATCTGAGTTATAGAAGGCGGCTTGGCCCTGGCCCAGATGGGGGCGGTTCTGGCAAAAGCGTACGCTCGATCGGAGTGGGAGCGAGCGAACCTGGCCTCGACCCTCGGTGGGTAGGACAGGAGGTTGACTCGGCTCGTCAAGGAGCGTGACGGGCTTCGGTGGGAGCTCTCCTCAATTAGGGAGCTGGTACGATCGAGCCAAGTGGAGACCCGGGCGCTAGCCGAGCAGCAGGCTAAGGCTCATGAATCGCTCGAGAGGAAGAACCGGCTTCTCGAAGAGGAGCGCTTAGCACGCGTTTGGATGGCCGGTGGGAGACCGAGCGTGCCGAGCTAGTAGACCACGCGGAGGAAGCTGAGCGTCTTTGGCGGGAGGCCGAGGCTGATCGAGCTGAGGTGGAGAAGCAGGTGGCAGCGGCCGAAGGGCAGACTGCTGAGGCCGAGCGGAAGGCAACCGAGGCAGAGTAGAAGGAGGTCGAGCTCACCGGTAGGGTGGAATCGGCCGGGGCGGAGGCTCTCAAGCAATACAAGAGCTCAGAGGCTTACCGGTTCGACCTTAAGGTGGCTGCCCTCCCCTACTACGAGCTAGGACTCCGCCAGGGCATCCGCAAGGGGTTCCAACAGGGCTACGACCGAGCCATTTCTTACGCGGAGGAGCAGGCGTCCGGAGTGGTTGACTTCCCATCCGGTCAATGTTATGACTCAAACTTGTCATCCTCTAGTTCCTCTATTTCGGCGTAGGATGAAGAGGATCCCGAGGGCTCATCACCCGAGGGGTCGCCAACTCCGGATGCCTCGGGAGGGCACGCAACCGAGGCAGTTCCCACGCCGGTGGGGTCGGTGCCAGGGTCGGCCGTCGCCGAGGCTGCCGGGGGCAGACCGCTCGAGCCCTCTACTTCCGATCTTCAAGGTGGGCCAGAGGACTGATGTATCTGTTTCGCTTCTTCTTTTTGCATACCTTTTCCCCTTTTTGAAAGAAAAGACTCCCTTTTTTGTGTAGAGATAAATAAGGCAGTGGCATTGTGATGAAGACTTATCTGTTCCATATCGCCATTGCCGTATTCTGTCCAGCGTATCTGCGGTGGTTGGAAAGAACCGGTATTTTCTACGTGAATCTCGCATAATGGTTGGGTGAGCGTCTGACAGGGTGTCTTTCTGTTTTCCTACGCTTTAAATGCCTGGCCGCTTCATGTGTCCCACTGGGGCGGAAGATGAGAAGTTTGAGGTGACCGTTCGTAGGGCGAAATCCTTCTAGCGTGTTTTCGAGGGGGGGGGGAATCATTTAAGGTAAGTAGCCTCCCTTTGCCTATAAGAAGGACTAAAGGGCGTCCCTTCCTCTCCACCGCTTAGGGTTTTCCCTGACAGTCTTTCCTCATTCCTTCTTTACGTAGCGTTGTGCCGCTGTATTCGGAGCATGGAGGAAGCTCCAGATGAGGAGGCTACCGACGACGGGGGGCAGGGAGTTCCTGCTACTCCGGACTTGAAAATGAGTCGACGGTAGGCGGGCAGACTTGAAAAGGGGCCGACGCGCAAAGGCATACCGTTTTCCCTTTATCAGTTCCGGCGGCGCTTGCAGGGGGGCGAGATGGAGGACGGATGGGGGCATCAGACATCCCTGCTGCCCGTCCCTTCCTACTCGCTTCACGGATGGGAGGAGGAAGCCAACTAAGCTCCATCTCTTCCGGGCCTTCCCCGGCCTCCTCATCTAGCTCTACTGGTTTCTTTTTCTTTCTTGCAGCCTCTTTTTCCCTCTTCTGCTCTGCTCCTCCTTTCTTTCTGTTGTGCCCCAGACTGTTTTGACGAAGATTCTGAATGAATTGTCATGACTTTAGGCTCAATGAATTTGCATGTATACATGTCTGAAGAATGCCAAAAATAGGTCGATGCATTAGTTAACCTTGCACGCATTTGAGTCAGTGCATCACATTGCATCACATTGGCATACTCTGCTGCAAACAATGGTCTGTGCATCTATCTGTTGAATACTTGGGTCTGAAGCTGGTTGGATGTTAAAAATAGTCTTGCAAAGTTCTGTCTGCTTGTGTTTACATCAAGTCGTTGTAAGGATTGCATCGGTGCATTGGTCGTCACTGACCACATAATGTCTGTATAGAGTTTTGCCTAGACTACATCAACTCAAGTCTGTACATTCTTTGGCAGTAAGTCTGTACAACCTCGGTTGTTTCGTGCATCATTTCATCTAGTCTGTACATCGTCTTGTGCATGCATCATTCAAAGTCTGTACAGCCTGTGTTCGCAAGATCAAGTCTGTACATCGTCTTGTGCATGCATCATTTAAAGTCTGTACAGCCTATGTTCGCAAGATCAAGTCTGTACATCGTCTTGTGCATGCATTACTCAAAGTCTATACAGCCTGTGTTTGCAAGATCAAGTCTGTACATCGTCTTGTGCATGCATTATTCAAAGTCTGTACAGCCTGTGTTCGCAAGATCAAGTCTGTACACTGTCTTGTGCATGCATCATTCAAAGTCTGTACAGCCCGTGTTCAGAGCATATCTGTGCATCATTTGCACAGTACACCCAGAGTCTGCACACTCGTTGAAGGCATGTCCAAGCATTCATATTCAAAGTCCATACATTCCTATATGCATATGCATCCTTCAAGATAAAGTCTGTACAGTGGTTGACTGCATGTCCGAGCATCCTTGATTCAATGTGTAGACTTCCCTATCTGCATTTGTGCAACCTCACATACAAAGTCTATAGACTCGTTATCATGCATCAAAGTCCATACATTCGCAACCATGCATTCAAGTCTACATGTTCTGCTGCATACACTACAACTACACAAATCTCTGTATTTTGCATACATAGGTCTGTGCTTTTGCATTTTGAGCTACACACGTCAATGCATCTTCTCTGCCTTTACTTCGTTTGACCCTAATGACCTTAGGGAGACCTTTGCTTCTTGTATGTGTTGTGAAGGGGGTTTGGAAAGGGCTTTTAAGTCCCTTGGGGTGATGTGACACACCCTTGGACCAAAATGAACAAGCACAATTTGCAATCAAACGGACCGATATTGGCGACCGCTCCCCCGATGCTCACCAAGACCCGGGGTAACTTGGCAATGCCAAGTGGAGGTTGTGTGGGCTGGGCCCTTGCTGGTAGAGGGCCAACAAGGCCAAGGTTTGTTTCCCCAAGGGTATGGCTGCCCAATTCAAGGGAGCCGACGAGGTGCCAAGGCACGGGTTACACTCCTCACCCCACGGTGATCTCTTGAAGCAAGGAGCTCAAGGATCGGGCTCTCACTCTCACGGCCAGCGGAGTTTATGAACTAATATTGGAAAGAACAAGCACAAAATGGAACTAGGTTGAAGCACTTACTTGACCGGTTTGAAGAAACTGGTCCCGCTCGGAGACGAGGGCGAGCGGGGAGGCGAGTGTTCCCCACACGCCGCGTCGGAGAAGCTTGTCCTGCTCAAACGATTACAACACTACACCTCTCGTAGGAGGGGGATATTGGGGTGGGGGTTAACTGATATTACATATAAAACTACCTCCACACAGGGAGGGGCCTTCAGCCGGCCAAGCGGGGACGGGTGGAACCGAACTCGCAACCAATAAGGAGACCGATGTCGGCTCTGCCCGCTTTCTGTGAGTGCTGACAGAAGGTCGAAGAAGTAGTTGCTGTGACTGCTCCCGAATTTTGTTGGGGACGAAACCACCTGGAAATTCTTCGTAGGAGGATGGGGAAGTCGTCCAAATTTTGCTGGAATTTCGGGAGGTCGCTGTTGGCCGGAGCAGAGCCTTGAACAGGGAGGTAGATCTTCAGTTCTGACAGCTTCAGGATCACAACAGCAGGAAGAAGTTGTTGTCACCAGCGTTCCCGGACTCAGAATGAGGCGCTGCCAGACTCGTCGGAACCGTCTGTGACTCCTCTTCGACACAAGCTTGACGGGGATGCCAAATGTTGTCGGAGTGGACCGGTACGCTCTGAACACTGAGGAGGGGTCGGTGTAGACTGAGTGGAGGCAGAACCACACACCCGGTGGAGAAAATTGATAACTTCCAGATCCGGACGCCTAACTGAGCTCTGCTTTCTGAGGATGAAAGAAAACTCAGAGTAGAAGACTTTTCAAGAAGAACTCTCGATCAGATTCCCAACAGGATCGTCGCAGTCGAGCTTCCACTCCAGCTCTAAACTCCTGCCAGGGAGGCTTTGCGCAGTCGGGGAAGAATGGCTCCCCTGGGTGATCACGAACTCAGAACGGGACGGGACCACCGCCATTGCGAAGAGGACGGAGAGACGCTTCCAACGATGGCTCTTGGGCTTCTAGGAACGTCCGGAGGAGGTCGGGGTCGCTGCTGCAAGCTTCAGGTCTTCTGCAGGTTCTCTTACTCTAGATGGTAGAGGGTGGGGTGATGGAGGTGAACAAGGGAAGATGGAGGGGATGAGAGGGGGGGCGACCCTAACCAAAGGGGAGGGGAGAGGGGCGGCCAAAGCTATGGAGGGAAGGGGAAATTTGAATTCAAATGGCCTAGGGAGGTGGAGGGGTGCTTGGGGTAGTGGGAAGGGTGCTTGGGAAAGTGGGAGGGGTAGTTGGGGGTTGGGAGGTGAGATGAGGATTGGTGAAGGGGTCTTGGGAAGGGGTGGAGTATTGAAGAGGGTTGTGGGGAATGGGGAGAGGCTTTAATGGGGTGGGTGGGGAGTGGAGGTGGTTGGGATGGGAGGAGAGAGAAAAAATTCAAAATTGGGTGTGGAGGAGAGAGAAAGGGGAGTGGAAGAGAGAGATTAAGAGAGGGATGGGTGGGATTCTCTCCCTAAGGCTTCTCACCTCACTAATGAATTCACTCCACAATAAATTTGAAGTTAGAACTCACAAAATGGTAATTTTCATTCATTGATTCATTAGTTCAAATGGGGGAAATGGGGTCCTATATATAGGCAACCCACATATTAGAAAAAGACCTTGACTCTTAACACAATGACAAATAACCAAGGGAAGGGGGAGTGCCCTTGGGCCAAGCCCAATGAATTGGGCTCAATAGCTAACTAATAAACCTAATGACACTCAAACCTAGGGAAATAAGCACAAGACCTAGGGACATGACTCAAATAAAAGGGAAATTACAATGATATGACTCAAATAAAATAAAGAAACATACATAGGACTCAAAATAAATGACTAGACCATGATGTACGCCTCCGGGGTGACGAGAATGGTCGAGAGTGTCAGGACAGATGGTGATGACCCCATCATACTCCCGGGGTGCGGAGAACTCGACTCTGTCGAGTAAGAGGTGGTACCGCTCACATGTCTTCCGAAAGAAGCCAATTCTTCCACCTAGCAAGGTAGAGCCCGTTCACCTTGCTCCGAGTGATGATTACCCGTTCATCCAATATTCTCTCAAGTTGCTGACGTCGGGCTCTCTGGGCTGATGGTGCTCACATGGGGAGGGGTGGGTGCTCTCTCAAGGGAGGAAGGGGGCTTGAAATTCTCACTTGGTGCCACCGTGGGTCCCTTGTGTGGCACAAGGCTTTCCACATTGAAACTGAAGTTAACTCCATATCCCTTGAAGAGGCCTAACTTAGTAGTGGGGCTAATGCACCTCAAAACCTGGAAGGGGCTGATCTCACAAAACCTCAATCTTGAGTTGTCTCTATGTGAGAGCCTCTCATTCCTCACCATCCCGGAATCACCCATTTGGATTTCTTGGTGACGCCATTGAGTCGGTCAGCCTTTTGTAGATTTCATGACTCTTGTTGATGCGCTTGCTAGGTTATCATGCAATTTTGTGAATGCTGTCCTTTTAGTGGTTATGGGTGGACCTGGACAACCATAGATGGACCTATCATGCCATGATGTCATATGGACCTTGATGAACCTTGGTGGGCCGGGGCAACCATATGTGGACTTATCATGCAATGTTGTCATGTAGACTTTGGTGGGCCTAGGTGGGCCGGGGCAACCATATGTGAACATATCACGCAAAGTGGTGATGAATGTCAGGGGACCCGGACATCCGTAGATGCTTTTGACATGCTTAAGACCCATGATGAATGAGGGTGGACCAATACATCCGAATATGGACCACTCATGTTTTCTACTTGACAGGTGGGTGATATGAATGAATGGACCCAACATAGTGTTCATGCCAAGTGGTGTGGTAAGCCTAGACACATGCATATTTTTCCTATGGGTGACTTCCATGTGTATAGGTGTGGGACAACCTTTGAACTCCCATTGGAAAGGGTCGAATGGATCTAAGAAGGTGGTCATCATGGGGTGGAGCACAACCTCATTACCTAGGGATATGTGGCCCAAGGTCATGGCTCCCAAGGTGTAACCCGGGTTTAAGATGGAGCGAATTGGGTCAAACATGGTGAGTTGGTGTAGGGAAAGGTGGGTGGTGGATAAAGTGTTTGGGTCACACGAGTCTCTTGACTCCCATTGGAATGGATCATATGGATCATAAAATGGGTTACTTAGGGGGAGGAACTCCATGTCTTCAAGATCCTCAAAAGGTGCTAAGTCATCCTTCTCCATGATAGTTGGGCCAATGTTCTTGGCAAGTGGGTCGGCCATGAGTGGAGGGCTTGGCTTTCTACCCGAGATAAGAAGCTCTAAATCGAGGAGAAGGTTAGGCTCTTCGGGTGTAGGGAGGAATAGAAGGAGGTCGCTAGTGTAGCAACCAATGGTGCAAACCGAGGTGATAGACCCTATGCATAGGTGTAGGAGGCTATGGCTCCTAGGTTGTTCGACCATAGGGGTCAACATGCTAGTCATCTCTAATTGCCATGCTATGCCCTTGAGAAGGTCATCTAAGGTCTCCACTTAATAGGATGCTTGGATTGTGGTGTGATAGGAGAAGAAGGGCACTATGGGAAGGTCTTGTTCTATGGGAGGGAAAACATGGGCCGAGATCTCTCTAATTGGGCTCTCCTTTAGCCAACTAACAATGGGTTCTCCTAAGATGAGCTCCGCCCCAACTAGAGAGGGTGGTGTAAGGTAAAGACCATCGTGTGAGGTTTCTTCTTCAACTTGGACTCGGGTTTCCTCCAAGGTGGGGGGTGGGTTTGGAGTGTGTAGATCTTTCTAAGATCGGCCATCATTTCATCCCAAGATTCAATGGGTGCATCCCCTTTGGCTTCTCTCAAACCTACAATGTTCTCACATTCTTTCCTAGCTTGGCGCCAGAGCAAACTCTTGGCATAGTTGACTTGGACAAGCCCTGACAGGGTAAACCTCCCAAAGTGTTGGTCTATGGACTTCTCCCATTCTAGATATATGCTAGGGCGGGATCCATCAAACACAAAGGCTTCTAATGGGCCTAATTTGATGTGACACACCCTTGGACCAAAATGAACAAGCACAATTTGCAATCAAACGGACCGATATTGGCGACCGCTCGCCCGATGCTCACCAAGACCCGGGGTAACTTGGCAATGCCAAGTGGAGGTTGTGTGGGCTGGGCCCTTGCTGGTAGAGGGCCAGCAAGGCCAAAGTTTGTTTCCCCAAGGGTACGGCTGCCCAATTCAAGGGAGCCGACGAGGTGCCAAGGCACGGGTTCCACTCTTTTCCCACGGTGATCACTTATAGCAAAGGAGCTTAAGGATCGGGCTCTCATTCACGGCCAGCGGAGTTTATGAACTAATATTAGAAAGAACAAGCACTAAATGGAGCTAGGAGTGGAGCACTTACTCGACCGGTTTGAAGAAACCGGTCCCGCTCGGAGACGTGGGCGAGCGGGGAAGCGTGGGTTCCCCACACGCCGCGCCGGGGTAGCTTGACCTGTTCAATCAATTACAACACTACACCCCATGCAAGGGGGGGATCTAGGGGTGAGGGTTAACTGATATTACATCCAAAACTACCTCCACATAGGGAGGGGCCTTCAGCCGGCCAAGCGGGGAGGGGGAGCTTGGACTAAAAGAAAAGAAAAGATGGCGAAGCCGATTCTGCCTGCTCTCTACGATAGGGGACAGACAGACAGAGTGGAGGCCGCATAACCTGATCTGGAATTTTTCTGAAGACGGGACCAGTGGGGAACTCTTCGTAACTGGAACTGGAAGGCTCCTTAATTATTTTGATTTCTTCTGGCGCCGATTCCGATCTGGGTGGAGGCTCGAACAGGGTGGCAGCTTCTCAGAACTGACTGCTTCAGATTTCCAACAGCAGGAAAAAGAGGATGCCATGACCGCTCCCGAACTCCGAATCAGGTGCCTCTGGAGCCGTTGGAACCGTTGACGAGTCCTCTTAGAAGCAAAACTGGCGGGGAAGCCAAACGATGTCGGAGAAGACTGGTGGGCTCTGATCACTGATGAGAGGTCGGTGCAGACTGAGGGGAAGCAGAACCGCGCACCCGGGGAGAGAAAATTGATAACTCCTGGTTCCGGACGCCAAATTGAGCTCTGCCTTTTGGAGATGAAAGAAGACTCGGAGTAGAAGATTGTTGGTAAAGAAATCATGCTCAGATTCCCAGGAGGTTGGCCAGTGCAGATCTTTCACTCCGGTTCTGGTCTTCTGCCAGAGCAGTTTTGCACAGTCGAGGGAGAAAGGACCTCCTGATCAGCACGGTGCTCGGATGGGGATGAAACCACCGCCGTTGCGAAGAAGACAGGCAGACGCTTCCGTAGATACCTCTTGGAACTTCAGATTCGTAGGGAGTTGGTCGTGGTGGCAGCTGCAAGCTGCTGGTTCATCTGTAACTTCTGGACTACCAGCTGCAACTTGAATATAGCTTCCAATGACCTAGAAGAAGAAGAGGAAGAAAGAACTATATGGTGAAGGGGAGGTGGGGAATGGTGGAGGGAGTGTGTGGGGGGGATGGAAGGGTGCTAATGGTGTTGGGATGGTGAAGAAGGAGGGGGTGGGCGCAGGGTTCAGCAAGTGAGAAGGAGGGTGGGGGTGCAATGGGTGATGGAGAGTGGAGGGAAAGGGGGCGACCTAGCCTAATGGGAAGGGGAGAGGGGCGGCCAAAGCCCTAGGAGGGAAGGGTTTTCAAATTTCAAATGGGTCTTGGGAGGTGGAAGGATGCATGGCGAAGAAGGAAAAATGTGTGGGAAAGAGGAGGGGTGGTTGGTGGTTGGAGGGTGGAATGTGGATTGGGGGGATCCTCCCTTGGAACTAGGGGGTGGAGTAAAGAGGGTGGTGGGAAGTGGGGAGGCCTTAATGGGGTAGGTGGGAGGGTGGTGGTGGTTGGGAGGTGGATGAGAGAGAAAATTTTTGAAATTGGGTGTGGAGGAGAGAGAATGGGGAGTGAAAGAGAGAGATTAAGAGAGGGATGGGTGGGGAATCTCTCCCCTAGGGCTTCTCACCCACTATAGGATTCTCTCCACTAAACTAATCAATTGGAACTCTCAGTTGGAAATTTTGGCATTGATTCATTAAGTTGAAATGGAGGGAATGGGGTCCTCAGACATTTGACCCTTCGATGCCATTACAACATTTCTCTCAAGGTCTTTGGACCCTTGCATGAGAGATTGGCTCTGATACCACGTGATGTGTGGGAATGGTGGATCTAGAGGGGAGGGGTGAATAGATCAGCCCACTTTTTCCTGATAAATACAGTAGAATATAAAAGATGCTAATACATAGTAAGATCCACAAGTAGTGGAATCAATGAAAGATATGAAAATGGCCTACGCATGCATCTACCGCAGGTGAACTCACAAGCAAGCCACACAAGACAAGATTTTTAAGGTGGTTCGGACTCAACCCAGAGTCCTACGTCCACCCCGCACTCAACCGAGTGAGGCTTCCCTAGTGCAACTACACTAAACACCGTTGACACACAGCTTACAGGCACACAAGGCCAATGTTGACACATAGCTTATGGGCACACACACGGCCAAACCACAGAACAGAACTACCTTTTGTCTGTCTTCCTATAGCTCCCAGTAGGGACCGAACAAAGTATCAAGTGTAGTGTTCAAACAAAAGTAAGATGATGCAAATGAAAACCCAAACAGGATGTAAGACATTTGAGCATAGTAACAAATAGCCCTATCTGGAATCTGGATTGCGATCCTCGCTTCTTCTAGATGGAGTGCTTCCTAGGAGAGCAGGTTATCCTTCACAAGAAGTTGACGCTTCTATTTCTTCTTCTCGCAGGATGAAGAGAGAGGATGAAGGCATCTGTCTTCAAATGCTTCAATGTTGCAGCTAGGCCTTTGCAGCTAACTTCAAGTCACAAGGCTTCTTCTTCCTGCTGCTGGCTTCTTACGAGCTCTCCCTCTTCTTTTCTCTTTTCTTCTCTATGCTTGTTCACTCACTTGGTGTATGTTTTTACAAGCTCTGCCTTATCTATATATTTTGAGCTCGATGCCCCTTCATTCTTCTATACTTTTCTTCCTATCTTTGAACAAGCCCACCTTTTTTCAAACCTTTTATACAATGTGCTTCATTATAGTATGTCTCCCAGTTGGTATTCTTTTGGTTCAGACAATCTCTTCTTTTTGCATGCAACGTACAAGGTTGGTAGACCCTGATTCGATAAGAGGCAATCTGGACCATCCATCTCCATCGAAGAGTCCTGGATGCCAGAACAGGGTGGCCTCTGATTGGCCCAGAAGTGATAAGGTACAGTGAGTTCTCATTGGTTGGCCAATCTGCTTCATGCGGTACACTACAGTTCCCATTAGCTGGCCAACACATCTTCGTCAGGTACATAGCAGGTACACGACTTTCTCCTCAAGGTATGACCCCTTTTCAGATGGAGAGCCTTTCTAGGTGATTCGCCATTGGTCCTGCTGGAAAGTAGGAATCTTTTCTGCCAACTGGTCTTCCAGAACTTTGTACAATCGAAGGATGTCCCTTTCAATGATTTGAAATGGGACTATTAGGCCTAAATCCATTTTTCGTTAAAATACGAAAATGGCGCTTATGGAAATTATGTTGAGTCCATCGACGTTGTGCAGCAGTAGCATCAACGCTTCCGTCTTCGCACTGGCCACTGCTATTGCAACAGTCATTGCTGCATTGATGCAGTTGTTCCACTGCATCGACGTCTCCATCAAGAGCACTGAGGTGCATTGTCCTGATGATCATGAATGCACTGAGGTGCATCGACCAGATGATCATGAATGCACTAAGGTGCATCGACCTATCTTTGTACATACTTGCTCTTCTACGTCGAGGCAGTTGATATGTGCATCGACCTTGATATGTGCATCGACCTGTCTTTGTAAAGACTTGTTCTGTTGCGTCGATGCAGTTGATATGCGCATCAACCTATCTTTATAAAGACTTGTTCTACTGCATCGATGCAATTGATATGTGCATCGACCTGATGATTCCTTCTTCATCACAGCTGCATTGAGGCACCTGCTAACTTCTTCTTTGGCCATTTCTTTGAACAAGAACGATCAAGATCTTACAAAGTAACTCATGGATCTTCATTGATTATGATTATCAAAAACAACATATGAATCTCAAGAATCAAAACGTATGAAACTCAAGGAGCAAAAAATGTATGAAACTTAAGGTTTAATGACATGTGAAATTCATGGATCAACAATACATTTGAAATGCCATTATCAACAGTATCATCAACAATATGTATGACTCATAGTTTGAACATCATTAAAACACATTTAAAGTACAGGGGCACAACAAGACAAAGCAGAAATAAGATATTTCAACATTATTATTATTGGGTTATTATTATTGCTATCATTTTTCGTGTGTCAACAGTAGCAGGCCAGAAACTGCAGCAGCAACACACAACAATAGCAACAGCAATAGCCGCAGCAGAGGAAGGCGATGAAGTAGGGGGAACATGAAGAAGAAGCAACAGCAGCCATACACTTCTGCCGCAGCAGGAATTGGAAGAAGAGGCAGCAGGGGACAACAATCACCAGGAAGATGACGTCCACGCACGAACTAGCAGCAGCGATAACAGCTTCTGCCGTTCGTGGGGCCTCTATATTTATAGAATTCTGACTTAAGCTTCCTAATGGGATTCAAATTTCCCACGTAAGAATCCTAGTGGGTTTAAACTTTCCCCATGCTAACCCTATTCTTGCTATAACCACAGCCACCCTCTCAGTTTTGTTTTAAAAACCCTAACTCCATACAACCTTCCCTTCGAACATGATTAGAGAAAAGCTCTGTATATATATATATCCTAAAGCCCCATTCATGAGACCCATCCACCTTATGGAAATGAGGACTATTTGAGGTCTTTTGGTTTAATTCGAACGTGGGTTATTATCTAAACCCTAGAGTTGACTAGGCTTGGCCCAACTGCTATTGGGTTATTGGCTAAGGCCCTTTATTTTGTTAAAGGCTCTTTGCTTTTAGTATAGTTATGAATTTTTGAGTTTTTTATTTCAACTTATTTACACATATACACATATATTTATTCGGGGTGTTGCACCCTCCCCCACTTAAAAGAATTTGGTCCCCAAATTCAATTACACAGATTAATAGAGGGTGTAGAGAACTTACTTTTGGAATAAGTCAGGAAATCTCCTTCGCATAGACTCTTCGTTTTCCCATGTCCCCTCATGTTCGAGGTTTTTATTATATTGAACCTTCACCATGGGAATAGTCTTGTTCCGCAGTACACGGACTTCACGGTCAAGGATCTTTAAAGGCTTTTGTTCATATGTGAGACCCTTTTGTAACACCAGGTTGTTGTGCTCTATGACCTGGAAAGGATCATGAACGTACTTCTTGAGCATAGAGATGTGAAACACGTTGTAGACTTCAGATAGTTGTGGTGGTAAGGTGATCTGGTAGGCAACCCCACCAACTCTTTCTAGAACTTCAAAGGGACCGATATATCTCGGTGTAAGTTTACCCTTGACACCAAATCTTCTAATACCTTGAACTAGGGAGACCTTAAGGAATACGTGGTCTCCAACTTGGAACTCGAGGTCTTTCCTCCTAGTATCGGCATAGGTCATTTGTCTAGACTGAGCCACTTGAAGTCTTTCTCTAATGATTTGAATCTTCTCGGTTGTATGATAAGTGTGTATTTTTATCGCTTAATGCATGATTATCCACATCTTTATGAGCTTAAATAATGATAAATATACACTTCTCACACTTATTATTGATTTTGTATCAAATATTTATTTTTCTAAAATTAAATAAATTTTAATTATATTTTTATGTATTTATGCAGGCACGTAGTACGAGAAAAGCTCCACGAAAAAGAAAATAAAGAAAATAAAAATATTATTTTGAATGGGCCAAAAGCCCAAGGACTTGTTCAAAAAGAAAATAAAAAATTTTAGAACAAAAAAATAAATTTATTTACTATTTTTTAGAATTTTCTAACTATTTATAGATATATACATAGCTATATATATAATATAAATATATATATATTAAAAAAACAAAAAAAATGTTTGAAACCCGCCCCCGCCCCTTCCCGCCTTCGCCGCCCGCACGGGCGACGAGGCGAGGAAAGGCGAATGGGGACGGGGGGGGGGTTCGTGGCGCCCGAAGGCGCACGGCGGGCGGACGCGTGGTGTCGGCAGGCGGGGGGTCGTGGCGAGCGGACGGCGACAGCGGTGAAGGGGCACGCGTGCGCCCGCGTGCTTCACGCAGGCGGACACGCGGCAGGCGGCGAGCGGGTCGGCGCACGGCGGGCCCACGAGGCGCCTAACGCGGGCGGCCTAACCGGTCGGCGCAACGTGCCGACAGAGAGGAAAATGAGAGAATAAGAGCGAAAGAAGGAGAAGAAAAGGCCATAAAATACCAGAAAAATTCAAAAAAATCCGGAAAAAATGGCAAAGTGGGAAGAACCTACCTGCCTATTAGTTTAGGCTAAAATTGGGTACACTTGTTTGTATTGATGGAGTGTTTTTTGTAACCCCTATATAAAGGGTGCATTGGTCTTGAATGAAGAGTTAGTAAGTGGAGTTAGTTGTGAAGGATAGTTAGAAGGAGAGATAGCATGAAGGTTTTTCATTGTATTCTTGAAGTTCTTCATTGTATGTTTTAGTAGAGCTCCATAGGAGGGTTGGATCTTGATGTTTTACAAGCTTTTGGTGTCACCTTTGTAAGTTGATTTGATATTAATGCAAGGTTCTTTTTAAGCATTCAGTCTATTCTTGGTTCAATTACTTATTGTTATGATCCCCATTTCAAATTCTTGTCTTCATAAAAGTTGTTCCTTTTTAAGTTTTCTTCAACTTCTTCTTTTAGCATTTCTTCAAATTCGTTCAAATTCATAGAGTTAATACTCATTTTCTTAAGTGCTGTCCTGTGCATTTACTGTTCATCCGTGGTGAGACATTCTAGTTTTCTTATGTTTTAAAGCCTTTCTAGACCTCTTTTCAATCTGAGTTCTTCATCAACTTTGTTCCTCTCTTCGAGATCTCTATTTCTCTCTTCTACCACTTTGTCTAATTCTGTGTATTTTTAGAGTTAGAATTAATTTTTCAAGGTGCTATTTTTCTGTCAGTTACTATTCACCAGCAGTGATAGATCTTGATTTTTCATTGCCTTCCTCTTATTTTCTGTGTCTGTGTTCTTCATCAAAGTTCTTCCTCTTTCAATTCTCTACAACGTTCATGTTTTACACTTCTTCTAATTCCGTCTATATTTGAAGTTATGTCTTTTCTTCCAACCCCTATTTTCACTTGAATTCTGTTATGTTTTCAAACTTAAGTTTTCAAACTTGTTATATGCAACCCTTGTCTTCTTAAGTGTTTCTTCAAACATACACGAAGCGGTAATTCTTCTTCAAATCCTCTCACGGCGTCGACTTCCTAGGCGGAGCGATCTTCATCAAAGGCTCGGCGTGGAAATGACGACATTCATTGGCTAAATTTTTTTTACTTATCTCTTGTCATTTAAAGTTATAATTTCAATTTCTTTAGTGATAATCGCACTCCAAAATACAACATTTGATTTTCCAAACATAAGGATATGTCCAACTTGAACTAAAATCAAATATTCTCTCCCCGTGGGATCGACCCTTATTCACCACTGTACTCGTATTTCAAATTCATTCGAGTGAGTGAGTGCGGTTATAAATATTTGAAATTTGTGTGACATGGCATATTTAACAACGACTGTCGAGCAACATCAAATTTTTGGCGAAATAAATTTCAAAATTTTCAAAAATTTCTAAAATTTCAACAAAATTTTTTTTTCTTGCTTTCTTGAATTGTCATGTTTAACAACAGTTTTCCCCGAGTTGAATTTCTTGATTCATGTCGCATGAAAAGTGATTCTAAATAGAAACAATTGGGAAAAGGATGTTGGATAATTTATTTACTCTAGCCATGGAAAATTGATTTAAGAATCTCTTTAAAATTCAGATGCACTTTCAAAAAATAAAATCACGATGCACGCTAATGAAACAAGAAGGACAAGCCTTCTGCTATTTTAAATATATTGTCTGATATTCTGCACTTTTAAAAATGAGATTTGTTATAAGCTTTCTGCCATATAAAATTATGAGAAAAACACCATGAAAAATGCTCCGATTCTGAGTAACCGGGCCTACTTCACTTAAGACGTGTTGAGGTTCGCGTCAAAAGGAAAAGGGAACTTGGATCTGTGGAACCGGGCCTACTTCACCTAAGACGTGTTGAGGTTCGCGTAAAACAGTGAAGGGTAGTGCAGCATCATGTGTGTAAAGAAAAAAAAAAGAAAGAAAGAAGAAAAGGAAAAAAAATATATAGTGATCCCAAAAGGGACATATCAACAAGGCAGACAAAAAGCTAGTGTGCATTGAACGCTCTAAGTAAGAAGTGCAGAATAGAAAGGTATTTGTTCGAAATAGCAACTGGAGGATGCAATTGTCTCTACTGTGAATTTAGTATTACACATGCACAAGTGCTACTGAATTTTGATTAGATTCTTGATCATGTACCTGAATTTCCGACATAAGGCTAATCTGTGATAATTACTCCAGATTCCTGATCTTTAGTTGACTCTATGAAAGATGAACTGGAAATGAGGCCTGAATATCTTTAAACTCTTGTTAGTCCTAAATTTTTCATTATGTGCATTGCTAAGGGACTAGCAATGAGTAAGTTGGGGGGTGTGATAAGTGTGTATTTTTATCGCTTAATGCATGATTATCCACATCTTTATGAGCTTAAATAATGATAAATATACATTTCTCACACTTATTGTTGATTTTGTATCAAATATTTATTTTTCTGAAATTAAATAAATTTTAATTATATTTTTATGTATTTATGCAGGCACGTAGTACGAGAAAAGCTCCACGAAAAAGAAAATAAAGAAAATAAAAATATTATTTTGAATGGGCCAAAAGCCCAAGGACTTGTTCAAAAAGAAAATAAAAAATTTTAGAACAAAAAAATAAATTTATTTACTATTTTTTAGAATTTTCTAACTATTTATAGATATATACATAGCTATATATATAATATATATATATATTAAAAAAAACAAAAAAAATGTTTGAAACCCGCCCCCGCCCCTTCCCGCCTTCGCCGCCCGCACGGGCGACGAGGCGAGGAAAGGCGAATGGGGACGGGGGGGGGGGTTCGTGGCGCCCGAAGGCGCACGGCGGGCGGACGCGTGGCGTCGGCAGGCGGGGGGGTCGTGGCGAGCGGACGGCGACAGCGGTGAAGGGGCACGCGTGCGCCCGCGTGCTTCACGCAGGCGGACACGCGGCAGGCGGCGAGCGGGTCAGCGCACGGCGGGCCCACGAGGCGCCTAACGCGGGCGGCCTAACCGGTCGGCGCAACGTGCCGACAGAGAGGAAAATGAGAGAATAAGAGAGAAAGAAGGAGAATAAAAGGCCATAAAATACCAGAAAAATTTAGAAAAATCCGAAAAAAATGGCAAAGTGGGCAGAACATACCTGCCTACCATTTTAGGCTAAAATTGGGTACACTTGTTTGTATTGATGGAGTGTTTTTTGTAACCCCTATATAAAGGGTGCATTGGTCTTGAATGAAGAGTTAGTAAGTGGAGTTAGTTGTGAAGGATAGTTAGAAGGAGAGATAGCATGAAGGTTTTTCATTGTATTCTTGAAGTTCTTCATTGTAAGTTTTAGTAGAGCTCCATAGGAGGGTTGGATCTTGATGTTTTACAAGCTTTTGGTGTCACCTTTGTAAGTTGATTTGATATTAATGCAAGGTTCTTTTTAAGCATTCAGTCTATTCTTGGTTCAATTACTTATTGTTGTGATCCCCATTTCAAATTCTTGTCTTCATAAAAGTTGTTCCTTTTTAAGTTTTCTTCAACTTCTCCTTTTAGCATTTCTTCAAATTCGTTCAAATTCATAGAGTTAATACTCATTTTCTTAAGTGTTGTCCTGTGCATTTACTGTTCATCCGTGGTGAGACAATCTAGTTTTCTTATGTTTTAAAGCCTTTCTAGACCTCTTTTCAATCTGAGTTCTTCATCAACTTTGTTCGTCTCTTCGAGATCTCCATTTCACTCTTCTACCACTTTGTCTATTTCTGTGTATTTTTAGAGTTAGAATTAATTTTTCAAGGTGCTATTTTTCTGTCAGTTACTATTCACCAACAGTGATAGATCTTGATTTTTCATTGCCTTCCTCTTATTTTCTGTGTCTGTGTTCTTCATCAAAGTTCTTCCTCTTTCAATTCTCTACAACGTTCATGTTTTACACTTCTTCTAATTCCGTCTATATTTGAAGTTATGTCTTTTCTTCCAACCCCTATTTTCACTTGAATTCTGTTATGTTTTCAAACTTAAGTTTTCAAACTTGTTATATGCAACCCTTGTCTTCTTAAGTGTTTCTTCAAACATACCCGAAGCGGTAATTCTTCTTCAAATCCTCTCACGGCGTCGACTTCCTAGGCGGAGCGATCTTCATCAAAGGCTCGGCGTGGAAACGACGACATTCATTGGCTAAATTTTTTTTTACTTATCTCTTGTCATTTAAAGTTGTAATTTCAATTTCTTTAGTGATAATCGCACTCCAAAATACAACATTTGATTTTTCAAACATAAGGATATGTCCAACTTGAACTAAAATCAAATATTCTCTCCCCGTGGGATCAACCCGTATTCACCACTGTACTCGTATTTCAAATTCATTCGAGTGAGTGAGTGCGGTTATAAATATTTGAAATTTGTGTGGCACGGCATATTTAACAACGACTGTCGAGCAGCATCAAATTTTTGGCGCCGTTGCCGGGGAGGGAATTATGATGATAGTTGGATATTCTTATGTTTGGTGTATATATGTGAATATTCATTTTGCTCTTTTTACTTGTGCAGGACAAATAAAAAATTTGAAAATCAAAGAAAGAGGAAAAGCAACCTGAAATTCCAAGGATATGAAACGTCGTTGAAAGCCTGGAAGCATTGCTAAAGGGCTGAAATCAAGAAACAGGTTCTATCTTTCCACTTTCTGCAAAATCTTTACAAAAATCTGAAAATTTCTTGAAAACTCTACAAAAATCATAAAAAATAATCAAAACAAAAGAAAAATTTTCATGCTGGTTAGTTAGGTTCATTAACTAAAAACAAAAATAAAAAAAAATCTTCATTTGTACCAAATAAAAGACCTCATTGCAAGAGTAGAAACTACACTTGCATGCTCTAGGTCATGCATCATTTAGCTTAGAATTTATCTTTGTTTAATTTCTGCATTGCATTTTGAAGATCGCGAGGGGCAAGGTACGTTCTACTGATCCCAGTCTGGCATTCATTTTTGCGTAAAGAACCCCTTGTTTTAAATTGTGGTGTGCATTTCATTTCAAAATACTTTAAGGGCAACACCCCTAACAAGATAAGGTGGGGATTTCATCACCCTCCCTTAGCCCGAAAACCACAATTTCCTTGCATCTCTGCATTACCTAGGCCTTAATAAAAGCCAGTAGATGTTGGCCCTAGGATCACACTGTGATTCCTGTGATATTTAGGTTTATCCTCTTATGAAAACTGGTGTCTAAGGCAAGACGGTCGGATGGCAAACGCCTTAAGCGGGATTGTGGTTTTGTATAATAAGGTCCCTACGAAAGTAGGGGGAACCTCCCACTTCCCCACCCCTTACCTAGCCGGTGGACATACTGAGGATGAATTTAAGTTCATTTTAATCACTTTGTGAAACCACATTTGTAGGTCTGAGTCGCATCTAGGTCATTAGGATAATTTGTGTTAACTTGTTTGTGTTTGCATAAAAAAAAAGTTTTGAAAAATTGAAAAAATATATATATAATTTGAAATACTTAAAAAAAATTCATTTTATGGTCATTCATCTTGGAGGGAAACCCACGCCTATGAAGGAGCATTTTTATCCTTCTTCTTACAAGCCCTCCACCTGTATTCAACTCCCCGATATTCACGTTGATCAATATGAGATTCGCCCTAGTCTCATCCAGATGCTCCCATCTTTTTATGGGAATCTCAATGAAAATCCTTATAGGCATCTAGATGATTTTCTAGAAGTTTGCTCACTGATCAAAATTCAGAATTTTAATGATGATGCCCTTAAATTAATTTTATTCCCATTCTCGCTAAAAGATAAAGCAAAATGTTGGTTAAGGAGTTTTCGAAAGATTATCAGGACTTGGGAAGATATGCAGTCAGAATTTTTAAAAAAATTTTACCCCATAGGCCAAACCAACATGATGAGAAGGGCGATTACAGGATTTACTCAACGTCCGGGAGAGCAACTTCATGAATCTTGGGTGAGATTAAAGGAGCTAGTGAGTCAATGTCCACATCATGGGTTGCCTAGATGGCAAATTATCTTTACATTTTATGAGGGGTCATCCAATTTTGATAGGCAGATGGTGGACATATATTGTGGAGGGGCATTTTTAAGCAAAAGTGAAGATGAGGCATATGATCTATTTGAGATTTTGAGTGAAAATTCAATAAATCGTGCCTCCATCTCATCTCATCAACAACTTGTAGGACATGTCAAACAGGCGGAAAACCCAATCCACACTTTCATGGAAGTGTGTGAATTCTGTGCCAGTCTCACTCACCATATGAGTGAATGCCCTACTATAGCCCGACTCTCTCCCGTCATCCAAGCACAGGTCCAAAATTCCCTAGGATTCTCTCAGCTCAAGCATGTTGCAGATGATGATAATCTTGGCTGGAGTAATCACACAAATTTGCCTTGGATGGATTCAACAATCCAAACCCATTTGTCTACACCTCTACCCCAAGCAATTCACGAGCAGCCCATGTATACTCAACTTCATCTCAACTCATCTCACCCCGATTTCGGACTCAATGTCAATACTAAGGGTGATTCACCGGGCCACTACTTTGAAGCTCAAAGCGTGTACTCTCAGTCTACTTACCATGACCCTTCGTCAATATTCAACCAACCCCCTCGATACGTGAATGATGATGATGATGATCCGATGCCTGGCATTTTGGCTCAAGATATCATTATTGGGAGTGAGGGGGAGTGCGCAAGCCATACCATGATGAAGGAAGGGACGGAATTAGGGGATGAATTAAAGAACACAAATGAACCTATTGATATCATCACCCCATTCTATGAATGTTTTGAGATTGAGAATATCACTGAGAAAATTAGTGGCCCAAACAACTTAATTGAGGATCTACATGTCGAGGAGGATTGCTTTATGATTAATAATCATGTTGATTTAGTGGAACTTAATTCTCCTCCCTTGGAAGAACTTGATGATGGGGCCTTGTTCGAAAAGTTTATATTTCATCTATCAACCCCATTTTTGGAAAATTTGATTGAGAATCTTCAGGTGAGTGATGAGTATGATGAAAGCTCTGTCTTTGAAAAATTCCCATTTGATCTTACCTTTGATGAAGGGGCCGAGCTGGAACAATTTACATTTGATCTTCCCACTTCATTATTGGGAAATTTGATTCACAATTTTCTATTAAATGATGAGTGTGATAAAAGGGTTTTATTAGAAACTTTCAAATTTGATCTACCCATTGAGCCCGATCCCCTCATGTTTGAATCATTGGATCAATTAGATTCTGGGCTCGTGCTACCCCTGCCAGATGAGCCTCTTCAATATGACATTCTGGGACCTGAGGGGGATGGACCAACAATATGCACTTTTGATTTAACTCCCCATCAGGAAGACAAGTTGATTAGTACCCTTCTAACACATGAGGCTGTTACTGGGAAGACTGTGGCTAATAATGACACTCTTATCCCTAAGCCACCGTTCGATGGCCAAGTCCCCAAGGAGGAAGTAGTCAATAAAGAGGTCATCAGGAGGGACGATACAAGTGAAGGGGACCGATGGATTGATATTATGCAAGGGTTATACCTTGATCTTGACAAATTATTGGCCATAGATCATTTTTTAATATCTAAAGCTGAAAACTGGATCGCACACAGGGTTAATGTTACAAACAATCATGTGCGAGTCCTGCCTCTTTCTAGCCCCGGTCCGTACATGTCTACTCTTGTCTTCCAATGGATTAAGGGCTGGAATTTGAAGGAAGACAAGATCACGTGGTGGCTCATTCTGAATGCCACGCGTTGGTTAATGAGCTAATGAGCTACATGGTGTCTGGCTGACGACATAAAAGTTAGCGCTTCTTAGGAGGCAACCTAAGTGATTTTTGTGTGGTAATAAATTGTTGTGGGAAATTAGATGTGTTTAGGGATTCGAGAGATAAGGACAACGGAGAGCCAAGCAAAAAGTATTTTATTACACACAAAAGCAAACAAAGAGATTACATCGGAATCCACCTTCTTTCTTCACATTACTTGTCTTGCCGCTCTCTGGGGCAAGATTCTCTAGAGGGTATTCCCAAGCCGAGAGCAGCGGTATTACTACCGCACTATGGACGCCGATCTGAGGGGGCAGCAAAGAAGCTACTGACATGAAAGCCACGCTCTCGTGCTCTTCGATAGCGTTCTTCGCCATCCTTCAGCCATTGCTCGGCTAGGCCGAGACTAGTCCTCAATTCAAAAAGTTGGGCCTCCAGGGCCCTCTTTTCCTCTTTCTCGGCCGATCTCTTAGCATTCTCTCTGTCTCTGTCCTGTTCTCTCTCAGCCCGTTCTCTCTCTCTATCTTCTCTTTCTAATTGAAGGGTGATTCTCAACTCCACAGCGTCCCTTGAAGAATCCTCATCTGGACGACGCTGTAGTTCTTCTTCCAGCTCAGTTATTCTAGCTTCCTTCTGAGTGGCATTTGCAAGTGCCTCTTGTGTTTCTTTCTCCTGCCACACATTTCATCTCAAGCAAATAGCAATACTTGAATAAGGGATGTTAAATGGTGAAATCCTCACCTGTACAGAAAGCATCCCCCCTGCCTCTGCAGCCCGTTGTGTGGCATGAGCAAGTTGCTCGTGGAGTTGATCCAGCTCGGATGTGGGAATCCATAGACTGGAAGAAACACCATCTGCTCCCATCGCCGAAGAAACTGCATCAAGCTGAGCACGCTGCACATGTGGTGACATTAAGTGGTTAGCGCCCTGAATCTCAAAGCCTACCCGGAATATGTACTGAAATACTTACTGATGAACCTAGAGCCGCTCTGGTATCACTCAGCTCTTGCTCCGTGTCCGCCAGACGAGCTCGTAAGTTCGTTATTATAGTATCACGGACATCCTACAGTTATGGCTTTTGAGTTCACAAACAAAGAATTTTTTTTTTTAAAACAACAAAATGTAGAAGATACAAACATGGTTTCCTTACCTCTACAAGCCCTCCAGGCTGGAGCCTTTCTGCATACATTGCTCTGTAGAGGCGTAGGTAATCATCGCTATCTTGTGCTTGAGATTCCACGAGTGTGCTTCCCCGTTGCCAATCTTCATATTGTTCGGGGAAGCGTACTCTCCAATCAACACAGGTGGCTGGTCCACGCGTCTGCCTTCCGACGCTAGGTGACATGGTCATATCCACCCATTCTTGAGCCAGCCCTAGGGTGCGCATAGCTAATCGCAGCCTGAGGGGCTCGATTTCATTTAAGCAATGGAGCCAGAGGTCCCGTCCGAATCGGGCGCGGCTTCCAACTACCCAAGGCTGGTCAACATCGACCATGTTCATGAACGGCCTCCAATTCACCTTGAATGGATTATATGTATCTTCTTGGTTAGAAAAAAAAGGATGAAATAAATGAAAAAAAAAATTTGAGAAATTTTTTTTATTCTACCATCGTTGCAGGGAACTCTTGCAATTCTCGTCTTAACACCATAAGTTGGTAGGGTAAAGGTGCAGTGCTCATGATGGGTTGCCACCGTCTCGCTAGAGGGACCGTCAGTGGTCGACAATGTCGAGCCCTCCCCATTGGAAGGTAATAGTAGCTCCACAGCTACACCATCATGTGTCATTGATGAAAACACAAACAAAAAGTCAAAAATAAAAACAAAAAAAAATTTCATTACCTGGATTAAAGCCGTAAACCCATTTAGTGTCATCTCTTTGTCTGTCCTTTGCGACAGACTTGTAAACATATGTGCCAGCACAGCAGCTCCCCAGGCGTATTGTCCTACTCTTTCCAAGTCTACAAGCAGTTCTAAGAAATGACAGTGGATACTGTCTCCCTTGGACCCCAGCAACAACTTGCCTAATAGAAAGAGGAGGAACCTCCTCAGATCCATATTGGTCCGCTCCCAATTGCTGGTATCCATACAATACATAGCACGGGCACCTCTTTCTGCCCTTTCCATAAATTATTCTATGGACTCATCATCACGCGGACGCATGTTAGTAAGCCCTAAAGCCTCCATGATCGATGCCCTGGCTACTGACCTGTTCTTCCGACTATCTAAGTCCATCCCCAACAAATTATGGGCACCTTCACGGTAATCCGCGTAGGTGACACCAGTCACTGCTTCCCCATCCACTTTGAGGCCCGTGATTCGGACCACATCTTCCAAGCTGGGTACCATATGCCCCCACGGCATCAGGAATGCCCTACTTACCGGGTCCCATCTTTCACGTAGAGCTTGGATCAGGGCAAGGTCGATCTTGAGTGGCTCAATTCTGAGAAAGGGCCCGAATCCCATCACGTCCAACCTCGCTTTCTGGAAGTCCGGGAGCCCTCGATATGCAGCCACGACCAGCTCCCACGAGATGTGTGACTTCATCACACTCTGCACATACGCCAGAAGTGAGAAATGGGAAGCTTTCCAAAGAAAGAACAGAGAAGAAGAAAGGAATGAAAGGAATCACTTACAAGCTGTGGTAGAGTCCTTTCACTCACAAGTCCTTCAACTTCAGAGAATCTCCTGGCACTACTGCCCGATCTACTCCTCTTCAAGGAGCGAGACGACTCCCCTTCAGCTCTGATGCTTGATTCACCCTCCATTCTGAACTTTGAGCAACACTCACTACTTCCCTTTCACTCAACTCTACTCTCACAACTTCGATGTTCTCCGGTCGAGTGAAAAGGGGGGTCTTTATAAGATTGACGAGGAGTGATCTGCATCTCGCACCATCACATCTAGCCATAGCCTTTGCAACACGTCATCCTCCCGTTAATCTCGCACCCACTCTACCATGTGGAGTGGTCAAGTCGGAGACGTGCTTTATTGACTTTTTCTCTCTTTTCGGTCCAAAGATTCGCTGTGTTTCTTGTCCCGTTGTAACCACCTTTCGCCCAAAACACGCAATAGGGGGACATTTCTGCGGGAAATTCGGCTCCGTACCTCACGTTGCCATCAGTGGTCGATTCCCTTTAAAAATCATGGACACATTGGGTCCCACTCTTTGTGTGTTAATAACTGGCTTCTGATTTGATTTATGTAGTGCGTTTGCTTTTTCAGTTGTCAAGCAACAATGCAATGAAGCCCTCGTCACTTCGCCCGACCCATCAGGTTGTATCCTTCCTTCCCAACCAAATTATTTTTTTCATGTACTCTGATCTGTCTACTGCTTATGCCATTGAGGACTATGTCATTTAAGTTGGGGGGGAGATAAATTTCAAAATTTTCAAAAATTTCTAAAATTTCAACAAAAAAAAATTTCTTGCTTTCTTGAATTGTCATGTTTAACAACAGTTTTCCCCGAGTTGAATTTCTTGATTCATGTCACATGAAAAGTGATTCTAAATAGAAACAACTGGGAAAAGGATGTTGGATAATTTATTTACTCTAGCCATGGAAAATTGATTTAAGAATCTCTTTAAAATTCAGATGCACTTTCGAAAAATAAAATCACGATGCACGCTAATGAAACAAGAAGGACAAGCTTCTGCTATTTTAAATATACTGTCTGATATTCTGTATTTTTGAAAATGAGATTTGTTATAAGCTTTCTGCCATATAAAATTATGAGAAAAACACCATGAAAAATGCTCCGATTCTGAGTAACCGGGCCTACTTCACTTAAGACGTGTTGAGGTTCGCGTCAAAAGGAAAAGGGAACTTGGATCTGTGGAACCGGGCCTACTTCACCTAAGACGTGTTGAGGTTCGCGTAAAACAGTGAAGGGTAGTGCAGCATCATGTGTGTAAAGAAAAAAAAAAGAAAGAAAGAAGAAAAGGAAAAAAAATATATAGTGATCCCAAAAGGGACATATCAATAAGGCAGACAAAAAGCTAGTGTGCATTGAACGCTCTAAGTAAGAAGTGCAGAATTGAAAGGCATTTGTTCGAAATAGCAACTGGAGGATGCAATTGTCTCTACTGTGAATTTAGTATTACACATGCACAAGTGCTACTGAATTTTGATTAGATTCTTGATCATGTACCTGAATTTCCGACATAAGGCTAATCTGTGATAATTACTCCAGATTCCTGATCTTTAGTTGACTCTATGAAAGATGAACTGGAAATGAGGCCTGAATATCTTTAAACTCTTGTTAGTCCTAAATTTTTCATTATGTGCATTGCTAAGGGACTAGCAATGAGTAAGTTGGGGGGTGTGATAAGTGTGTATTTTTATCGCTTAATGCATGATTATCCACATCTTTATGAGCTTAAATAATGATAAATATACACTTCTCACACTTATTGTTGATTTTGTATCAAATATTTATTTTTCTGAAATTAAATAAATTTTAATTATATTTTTATGTATTTATGCAGGCACGTAGTACGAGAAAAGCTCCACGAAAAAGAAAATAAAGAAAATAAAAATATTATTTTGAATGGGCCAAAAGCCCAAGGACTTGTTCAAAAAGAAAATAAAAAATTTTAGAACAAAAAAATAAATTTATTTACTATTTTTTAGAATTTTCTAACTATTTATAGATATATACATAGCTATATATAATATATATATATATTAAAAAAAACAAAAAAATGTTTGAAACCCGCCCCCGCCCCTTCCCTCCTTCGCCGCCCGCACGGGCGACGAGGCGAGGAAAGGCGAATGGGGCGGGGGGGGGGGGGGGGTTCGTGGCGCCCGAAGGCGCACGGCGGGCGGACGCGTGGCGTCGGCAGGCGGGGGGTCGTGGCGAGCGGACGGCGACAGCAGTGAAGGGGCACCCGTGCGCCCGCGTGCTTCACGCAGGCGGACACGCGGCAGGCGGCGAGCGGGTCGGCGCACGGCGGGCCCACGAGGCGCCTAACGCGGGCGGCCTAACTGGTCGGCGCAACGTGCCGACAGAGAGGAAAATGAGAGAATAAGAGAGAAAGAAGGAGAAGAAAAGGCCATAAAATACCAGAAAAATTCAGAAAAATCCGGAAAAAAATGGCAAAGTGGGCAGAACCTACCTGCCTACCATTTTAGGCTAAAATTGGGTACACTTGTTTGTATTGATGGAGTGTTTTTTGTAACCCCTATATAAAGGGTGCATTGGTCTTGAATGAAGAGTTAGTAAGTGGAGTTAGTTGTGAAGGATAGTTAGAAGGAGAGATAGCATGAAGGTTTTTCATTGTATTCTTGAAGTTCTTCATTGTAAGTTTTAGTAGAGCTCCATATGAGGGTTGGATCTTGATGTTTTACAAGCTTTTGGTGTCACCTTTGTAAGTTGATTTGATATTAATGCAAGGTTCTTTTTAAGCATTCAGTCTATTCTTGGTTCAATTACTTATTGTTGTGATCCCCATATCAAATTCTTGTCTTCATAAAAGTTGTTCCATTTTAAGTTTTCTTCAACTTCTCCTTTTAGCATTTCTTCAAATTCGTTCAAATTCATAGAGTTAATACTCATTTTCTTAAGTGCTGTCCTGTGCATTTACTGTTCATCCGTGGTGAGACATTCTAGTTTTCTTATGTTTTAAAGCCATTCTATACCTCTTTTCAATCTGAGTTCTTCATCAACTTTGTTCCTCTCTTCGAGATCTCCATTTCACTCTTCTACCACTTTGTCTAATTCTGTGTATTTTTAGAGTTAGAATTAATTTTTCAAGGTGCTATTTTTCTGTCAGTTACTATTCACCAGCAGTGATAGATCTTGATTTTTCATTGCCTTCCTCTTATTTTCTGTGTCTGTGTTCTTCATCAAAGTTCTTCCTCTTTCAATTCTCTACAACGTTCATGTTTTACACTTCTTCTAATTCCGTCTATATTTGAAGTTATGTCTTTTCTTCCAACCCCTATTTTCACTTGAATTCTGTTATGTTTTCAAACTTAAGTTTTCAAACTTGTTATATGCAACCCTTGTCTTCTTAAGTGTTTCTTCAAACATACTCGAAGCGGTAATTCTTCTTCAAATCCTCTCACGGCGTCGACTTCCTAGGCGGAGCGATCTTCATCAAAGGCTCGACGTGGAAACGACGACATTCATTGGCTAAATTTTTTTTACTTATCTCTTGTCATTTAAAGTTGTAATTTCAATTTCTTTAGTGATAATCGCACTCCAAAATACAACATTTGATTTTCCAATCATAAGGATATGTCCAACTTGAACTAAAATCAAATATTCTCTCCCCGTGGGATCGACCCGTATTCACCACTATACTCGTATTTCAAATTCATTCGAGTGAGTGAGTGCGGTTATAAATATTTGAAATTTGTGTGGCACGGCATATTTAACAACGACTGTCGAGCAGCATCATTGTATCCCTTACCATCTCCGGGCCTAGCAATTGTCTTTCTCCAACTTCATCCAAGCATAGGGGTGCGCGGCAACTTCTTCCATATAGTGCCTCAAATGGTGCCATTTGAATGCTTGCCTGATAGCTATTATTGTAGGTAAATTCCACTAGAGACAGAAGATCGTGCCAGCTTCCATCGAAATCAATAACGTAGGCCCTGAGCATGTCTTCTACAACCTGATTTGTTCTCTTGGTCTGACCATCTGTTTGGGGATGGAATGCAATGCTGAAGTTGAGTCTCGTCCCCAAGGAGTGTTGTAGACCCTTCCAGAAGTGTGAAGTGAAGCAAGGGTCTCCATCAGACACGATTGAGATAGGAACTCCATGTAACCTGACAATCTTTTTAATATACAAAGCTGCTAGCACATCAACTGACCATTTACTTTTGATGGGCAGAAAATGTGTAAACTTGGTCAATCGATCTACAATCACTCATATCCTGTCATGTCCACCCTTGGTTTTAGGCAATCCCATGACGAAATCCATCCTTATGTTCTTCCACTTCCACTTAGGAACGTCTAAGGGATGCAATTTACGTGCGGGTCTTTGATGTTCTGCCTTCATCCTTAGGCAGGTAAGGTAGCGAGAGACAAATTCCGCTTCCTCTCTCTTCATGTTGGTCCACTAAAAATTACTCTTCAAGTCTTGGTACATCTTGGTGGCTCCAGGGTGAATGGTATATTTTGATCGGTATGCTTCTTCTAAAATCTTGCTCTTCATTTTCGGACAATCCTGTACACAAGTCCTTTCATGAAATAATAACCTTCCATCCGATGCTTTCTTGAAGTCAGGCTGTTCATCTATCTTGCCTTTTTATCTTGCAACTCATTGATCTCGGAGAGTAAGTCCGAATGTAAACTCATATGTGACAGAATGACACGCCCATTTTCCTCGTGCAGACTTATGTTTAGCTTGGAGAATTGTTCAAGCATCCTCCATTCTCGAATCATGTAGCTAGCCAGTAATGCTCTTGGATTCTGACTAAGGGCATTAACTATGGAATTACCCTTTCCTAGATAATATTGTATGGTGAAGTCGAAGTCCTGGACGTACTCTAGCCATCGCCTTTGTCTCATATTCAATTCCTTTTGAGAGAATAAATATTTGAGACTCTTATGATCGGAGTACACGGTGAATTGTTCTCCATAGAGATAGTGTCTCCAAATCTTCAAGGCAAACACCACCGCGACCAACTCTAAGTCGTGAACCGGGTAGTTCTCCTCATGCTTCTTCAACTTTCGGGAAGAGTAGGCAATAACCTTCCCTTGTTGTATTAATACACACCCGAGGCCAATACCAATTGCATCGGTATATACCTCGAATCTCTCCCCTTCGATGGGCAATGCTAAGACAAGGGCAGTAGTCAAACGGTCCTTTAAAGTTTGGAAACTCTCTTTGCAATCTTCGGACCAAACATACGGATTCTCTTTTCGTGTCAACCTGGTAAGAGGGACAGCAATCTTGGAGAAATCCTTTATGAATCACCGGTAATAACCAGTCAGACCCAAGAAACTACGGATCTCGGTGGCATTGGTAGGTCTTTCCCAACTCTCCACTACCTCGACCTTTGACGGATCAACAGAAATCCCGTCTTTTGAAATCACATGCCCCAAGAAAGATACCTCCTCGTGCCAGAAATTGCACTTGCTTAATTTGGCATAGAGCTGATTATTCCTCAATATTTGCAATGCAATCCTCAAGTGCTCTTCATGATCTTCCTTGGACTTTGAATATATCAATATATCATCAATAAAAACCACAACGAACTGATCCAGATGAGGCCTGAATATACTATTCATTAAGTGCATAAAGGCTGCAAGGGCATTTGTTAGTCCAAAAGACTTAACAGTAAATTCGTAATGCCCATACCTGCTCCGAAATGCGGCCTTATGAATGTCCTCATCCTTGATCCTCAATTGGTGATATCCCGATCTAAGATAAATCGTTGAGAAATATTTAGCTCTTGATATTTCATCAAATAACTCGTCGATCCTCGGCAGCAGGTACTTGTTCTTGATAGTAAGTTGATTCAACTATCGATAATCGATGTAAAGTCTCATCATTTCTTCCTTCTTTTTGACGAATAGCATAGGTGCTCCCCATAGGGAAGTACTCGGCCTAATAAATCCCTTTTTTAAAAGTTCCATTAGTTGCTCTTTTAGTTCTTTAAACTTGGCAGGGGACATTCTATAGGGTGCCTTGGAGACAAGACCAGCACCAGGGATAAGGTCAATAGTGAATGACACCTCCCTCTCCGTGGGTAAACTAGGCAAATCCTCCGGAAAAACATTAGGAAAGTCCCGAACTATGCGAATGTCTTCTAGCTTTGACACCTTATCCTCCTTCACGGTTACAAGAGCAAGGAAGGCCATGCAACCTTTCCTTATGAGCTTATGGGCTCGAAGAGCCGAAATAAGAGGTGACTTGCTCCGACTCCGAGGACTAATGTAAACTAATTATGGGTAATCCTCAAAAGTTACATTGCCCTTCTGGTAATCTATAGCTGCCCTGTGTGGGGATTGCCAATCGACACCTAATATGAAAACATACCCTTTCATGTCTAGGCATATCATATCGGCCGGTAGATTTTGCCCTTTAACCATAACTTCACTATCCGGGTAATGGTGTGTAATCTCGGATTCGCTTCCAAGAGGAGTAGAAATAACTAAGTCTAACCATATAGGTTTCATAAAAAATGAAGTAGCGAATCTTTTGGAAACAAATGAATGAGTCGCGCCAGTATCAAATAAGATGTGAGCAGTGTTAGAACAAATTTTTAATGTACCTTCCATGATACCTCCTTCACTAGGTTCCCCCTCTTGCAGTGCTTGGAGACGGCCTTGCTTTCTGACCCGTCGCTTCTCATCTCTGGCTTGATCATTAAGTAAAGGATAATCAGGAATCCTATGATCATGACTCCCGCATCTGAGAAACGCTCCCAACCTTCGCCAGCATTCTTCAACCTTATGTTCGGCCTTACCACAATGTTTACACACCTCCTTAGATGGTGTGGTGGTGATAGAGAAAGGCTTATCATTCTTCTTGAATTTCTTTTCCTTGGAGGAGTCACCTCCATTATTGGACCTCTTCTTGTTAAAGTCGGGCTTGAATGTTCCCGAACTAGTGACTTGTTCCTTCTTATCTCGCCCACGGATCTTGTCGGACAATTCCGTGGCGTCTTCAAGTAGTTGTGACCTTCTCACAATCTCTGAATAGACTTGTATGTCCATCAGCGTCAGTTGTGTGATAAATTGGGGTCGAAGCTCCTTGAGAAACCTTTGGGCCTTCATCTTCTCCGTACACACCAGATGTGGTTCATACCTTGACAGCCTAGAGAATTGGGCCTCATACTCGGCCACGGATAACCTTCTTTGTTTTAACGCGACAAACTACGCGGCCTTCTTCTCTAGTACACGGTCCAAAAAGTATTTGCTATTAAAGTACTCTACAAACTCACCCCACGTGATGTGATCGTGTGGCAGAGTGGCTTCCACTGATTCCCACCAAAATTGAGCATCCTGCTCTAGTTGGAAGGTGGCTAGAAGAACCTTCTCTTCATCCATGCATTGCATGACATAGAATATATGTTCCATCTCCTTCATCCAATTCTTGGCATCATCCAGCTTGGAAGAGCCAATGAATTTTGGCAGATTCATATTCCTAAAACTTTGATGGGGATCTCCGGCTCCACGATTCATGCCCCCTTGCGCCACTTGTTGAAGTGCTTGGGTGAGGCCTTGGACAGTGCGTTGCATGTCGCGCCACTGGGCTCTCTCGACGACCATGATCTACAAGGAATTTAAATCTAATTAATGAGTGACTAACCATAAGGTTTAATGTCCTATATTGACTTAACCCATAGCTCTACCCATCTCACCGGGTAAAGGAATAAGACCTATCCTTGGACTTTGGTAACCTAGGTAAATTGAAAAACCTAGGCTCTGATATCACAAAAACTGTCACGTCCCGAGCGCGGGAGGAACCTGGTATGCATGATGAGTTTATATCAATCATGTCAATGAGAGCATGAGGAAATTCGACACATGGACAAAGTGCGTGAAAGATAAGAGATAACCAAAGTCTAATTTATTCATTAATAACTTCAAATATCCCAAGGTATAACTTTCATTACATAACCCATTGACTCATGATATTCCATTGACACCTAGACTCAATAAAGAGAAAAGTACAATAATGGACTCCAGAAAGTGTAAAAGACTCGATGTAGATATCTTGGACAGCTTCTACGCTCATCACTCTTGGTCATCCCCGTCCGAATGAGGCTCGCTATCAGAATTACCTGAAAAATAGGGGAAAACACTAGGTGAGCGAACGCTTAGTAGGTATTACATCTCAAGAACAAACTTGCTTTAAGTAAATTACAAGTTGCATGTAATGCAAGTATAGCTAAGCATGAAATGTCAAGAGTGAAAATAACAAGAGTTATCAAGTACGAACTAGTACTTTTCAAGAGGAATCATGTAAAGTATCAAGGCATCAAGCATGTAATATCAAGTCATGTCATGTGAATTGGCTATTTAATGTAACAAGTAAATACCCATTCCGGGTCACACAAGTCGCGTCATGTCATGTCAAGTCAAGCACGAGATCGTGGAATGTCAAAATCAAGCAAATCATGCACTCGGGGTGCAATGCCACACTATGGTCAATAAAGCTCCTATGGGCACAAGTACTTTCAGGTGCCCCTCCCAGGACCAGACCGGGCCCTATTAACGTTAGGCATTGAGTCATGTAATTATTTAGACATCAACTATAGTTTATAGCCAATAGAATTCTAAAGGAATAAGCCACTTTAGGATAATAAGGTAGATTTCACGGAATAGATATTTCAAGGACAAAACTACAAGGTGATAAATCTCATATAAAATCGAGACATTCATGAAATATGGGTAATTGGCGTCAACTCAGAACGCCGCCATATATAGAAATAGTGTCCACCATCTGGTCGCCAATTCTAGACAGATACAGACTATCACAGAACACGACAAACAATGCTCCTTGATGGCTAGGGCGTCATGTTTATTCAGAGTGACATGACAATCAGGGTTCCAGGATTTTTAGGGTACAACCTGCTGTGGGGGATTGATTCTTTCTTTTTTTTTTGTGGTTTCGTTTGTTACATCATTTATTCGAACTAGATTGTTCGTTTGTTATTTGCGTAGGCGTGCTAGTCACATATGTGACAATTTATTATACGCTCGATCTGACTTGGTCAGTCGATTATGATGACGGGATCGGCAAGCGGCTTCAACAAAATTATCAAATAGATATTCATATTTTAGTTGTCTCATGTTTATGTTTTAGGTGTCTCATGTTAATTGGGCCATATGTATGGGCCTAATGGGTCATGTTTTATGTTTTGTAGTAATTATGTCTCCAACTATTATGTAAGAGTCTTTTTTTATTTTGTGTCTTTTAGTCTTCCTAAGAGAGTTATGATGAGTAGGTGTTAGGTGTTAGGTGAGTTGTCTTTTGGTCTTCTTAGTGGAGTCTATATAAGTGTCATGTAACCTCTCTTTTAAAAAAAATGAAGTGAATCAAAAATATTTGAAAACTACCTCCAACATGAGGTCCCTTACCCTCCTTCTATCTCTCTCTCTTTGGAGTGGATTCTCCAATATTTCTCTCTCTCTAGGAGTGGATTCTCCTGGGTTCTTTCTTTCTATGTAACTTCTCTCTCTCTCTCTAAGGGGTGGATTCCCCCCTCTCTCTCTCTTTATCTCTCTCATTATCTCTCTCTTTCTCTAAGGGGTGCGCCCCTTTCTCTCTCCTCCCCCTCCCAACCACTTTCTCTCTCTTCCCCTCCCCTAATAACTCTTTCCCTAGTTCCCACACCCTTCCATTAACTCACCCCAACCCCAAGAGCTCTCCTCCAATCCTCTCCTCACCTCCCAACCCCCAACTACCCCACTCTCCTTCCCCATGCATCCCACCACCTTCCCAAGGCTAAAATAACTCCTCCCAAGGCCCAAATTCGAAATTCCCTCCCCTCTCCCATTCCCCCCACATCCTAGGTCGCCCAACTCCAGCCCCAACCCAGCCAAGGTCGCCCTCCCCTTCCCTCCATCTCATTCCACCACCATTTACCACCACAAGGTTTCAACTTCATTGCAGGTCGCAGGCATCAAATTTGGTCCCTAGAAGCTGTATCATCTCCGGCATTTCCCTGAATCTTCTGGTGGCAAGGCATACATCTCTAGAAAGGTCGTCCAGAGAGCTTTCCAAGCGAGGTGGTTTCGTCTCCATCCGAGCACCGGGCTGATCAGAAGGTCCATTCTCCCTCGACTGCGCAAAACTGCTTAGACAGAAGACTAGAGCCGGAGTGGAAGATCTGCAGCGGCCAACCTCCTGGGAATCTGAGCAGGGAGTTCTTCATAAAAAATCTTCTACTCTGAGTCTTCTTTCATCCCCAAGAAGCAGAGTTCCGTTTGGCATTCGGATCCAGAAGTTATCAATTTTCTCCCACCGGGCATGCAGTTCTGCTTCCACTCTATCGGCATCGACCACCTTCAGTGTTCAAGCTCTACCGGTCATCTCCGACCATATATGGCATCCCCGTCAGTTTAGTTGCAAAGAAGACTCGTCAATGAAACAAACGACTTCAGCGGTGCCTGATTCCAAGCTCAGGAGCGGTCGCAGCATCCTCATCTTCCCACTGCTGAGAACCTGTTACAGTCTGCGCAACAGACCTGCCACTCTGTTCAACCATCTGCCCCGACCAGAATCGGCATCCAAAGAAATCAAGAAAATTCTGGTGTCTTCCCGGTCCAGCTAAAAAGTGTTTCCCACTGGTTTCGTCTTCAGAAAAAATCCGGAGTGGCCGCAGTGTCAAGAGAACCGACTGTCTATCCTGAAGCGCAGAGAGTGGACAGCATCGGCATCGGCGGCCTTTTCATCACTTCTAGCTCGAATTCCCCTCCCCGCTTGGTGTCACATCAAAATGGTATCAGAGCAAGTCGTCCGATTTATCCCAACAAGTCGGGGTCCTGCAGTTCGAGATTCGAGAATCAAGGTTCGAGGTCGAACCTTCTCCAAGTGGAGGGGTTTAACGGGATCGGCAAGCGGCTTCAACAAAATTATCAAATAGATATTCATGTTTTAGTTGTCTCATGTTTATGTTTTAGTTGTCTCATGTTAATTGGGCCATATGTATGGGCCTAATGGGTCATGTTTTATGTTTTGTAGTAATTATGTCTCCAACTATTATGAAAGAGTCTTTTTTTATTTTGTGTCTTTTAGTCTTCCTAAGAGAGTTATGATGAGTAGGTGTTAGGTGTTAGGTGAGTTGTCTTTTGGGCTTCTTAGTGGAGTCTATATAAGTGTCATGTAACCTCTCTTTTAAAAAAAATGAAGTGAATCAAAAATATTTGGAAAACTACCTCCAACATGAGGTCCCTTACCCTCCTTCTATCTCTCTCTCTTTGGAGTGGATTCTCCAATATTCTCTCTCTCTCTGGGAGTGGATTCTCCTAGGTTCTTTCGTTCTCTCTAACTTCTCTCTCTCTCTCTCTAAGGGGTGGATTCCCCTCTCTCTCTCTCTTTCTCTCTCTCTTTCTCTAAGGGGTGCGCCCCTTTCTCTCTCCTCCCCCTCCCAACCACTTTCTCTCTCTTCCCCTCCCCTAATAACTCTTTCCCTAGTTCCCACACCCTTCCATTAACTCACCCCAACCCCAAGAGCTCTCCTCCAATCCTCTCCTCACCTCCCAACCCCCAACTACCCCACTCTCCTTCCCCATGCATCCCACCACCTTCCCAAGGCTAAAATAACTCCTCCCAAGGCCCAAATTCGAAATTCCCTCCCCTCTCCCATTCCCCCCACATCCTAGGTCGCCCAACTCCAGCCCCAACCCAGCCAAGGTCGCCCTCCCCTTCCCTCCATCTCATTCCACCACCATTTACCACCACAAGGTTTCAACTTCATTGCAGGTCGCAGGCATCAAATTTGGTCCTAGAAGCTGTATCATCTCCGGCATTTCCCTGAATCTTCTGGTGGCAAGGCATACATCTCTAGAAAGGTCGTCCAGAGAGCTTTCCAAGCGAGGTGGTTTCGTCTCCATCCGAGCACCGGGCTGATCAGAAGGTCCATTCTCCCTCGACTGCGCAAAACTGCTTAGACAGAAGACTAGAGCCGGAGTGGAAGATCTGCAGCGGCCAACCTCCTGGGAATCTGAGCAGGAGTTCTTCATAAAAAATCTTCTACTCTGAGTCTTCTTTCATCCCCAAAAAGCAGAGCTCCGTTTAGCATCAGGATCCATAAGTTATCAATTTTCTTCCACTAGGCATGCAGTTCTGCTTCCACTCTGTTGGCATCGACCACCTTCAGTGTTCAAGCTCTACCGGCCATCTCCAACCATATCTGGCAGCCCCATCAGTTTCGTTGCAAAGATGACTCGTTAACGGAACCAACGACTTCAGCGGTCCCTGATTCTGAGCACGGGAGAGGTCGCAGCATCCTCATCTTCCCAATGCTGAGAACCTGTTACAGTCTGCGCAACAGACCTGCCACTCTGTTCAACCGTCTGCCCCGACTAGAATCGGCATCCACAGAAATCAATAAAATTCTGGTGTCTTCCCGGTCCAGCTACGAAGAGTTTTCCACTGGTTTCGTATTCAGAAAAAATACGGAGTGGCCGCAGTGTCAAGAGAACCGACTGTCTGTCCTGAAGCGTAGAGAGTGGACAGCATCGGCATCGGCGGCCTTTTCATCACTTCTAGCTCGAATTCCCCTCCCCGCTTGGTGTCACATCATATGAGGTTCGTGTCGGGACCTAGAGCCCATCATACCATAAAAGCTATGACGTTATTTATGTTGCGTCCCACGGAGTGCAATCGGATCTAGAAGGGGGGTTGAATAGATCCTATTAATAACTTTGGCCTATTTAAATCTTGACTCCTAAAAACATAGACTACTCCTATAAGGTAAATTAATTACATAAGCACACAGTGCAACGGAATAGATAGGAATGGAACAAGTAATAACGATAAACCCAATGCCCAGTTCAGACAGGTCGACACTCCCAACAGGCAGGTCGACACTTCTTCAGCAGGATCCTGCTATGAGATGAGCTGGGGTCTGCTCTTCAGGGCAACACAGGTCGACTCATTACTGAAGAGAGGTCAACACTTCTTTAAACACATTTGTGATCTTTGAGAGTTATAAGCCTTGGAGTGTAGGGATCATGAAGCACAACACTAGAACATAAGATAGCTTGCAACAAGCATGAGTGTGTGTATGCTATGTTGATCACTCAGAGTGCATATGTGTGTGAATGTAGTGGTGATCAACCAAGGGGTATGCGAGTCTAAGCAAGGGAATCTCTTAGCAAGACTTTTACCTTGACGCCTGTATGCATGGTTGCAGCAGGCCGCCCAAATGATGTAGTGAAAGTGCTAAGGCCAATTAAAGCACAGATAAAACAGAAGGAGCAAATAAGAGTACTTGTGTGTGCAAATGAGATAACCGAGATTAGGAGCACACGAACCTATGAAATAGGGATAGAGGATATGGAATAAGCTCACAATGTATACAACCCACAACACAAGGATTTGAAGGTGGTTCGGTTGTTAGCCCACAACCTACGTCCACCCCTTACCAAACTCGGTGAGGCTTTCCGGCTGACACATAGCTTGATCCGCTGAGCAACACAGTTGAGCAGCACAGCTTGTTTTCTGCTGACTAACAGCTTGAACCATCTAGAGGATCTGATCCTCTCTTCCTCTGAAACCACATAGGGAACCCAGTCCCTAAACAGGGGATCGGAGAAGCTAGATGTATTGGTGATGGATGAACCGTAACAAATAGAAACTGAATACTGCAAGTGCAGTGGAAAATCAATCGAGACAATGTAGACACCAGTTGAAGGAATGGATCAAGACATCAGAACTGGTGAGTGCTGCTACAAGATTAGATCCAAGGATCATTTTCTTCAAGCACCAGTAAACTACAAGATTTTTCTTCTCTCTCAAGGTTGCTCTCTCTTCTTCTTCTTCTTCTTCTCTCACAGCACTGGACTAAGTCCAATAGGTGCTGGGGTTGCTCTCATGCTACTTAGGAATATTCTTCATAGATTGGTCTAGGACATGGGACTTTGTGGACGGCAGCAGCATCGGCTTCTTCAGTTGAGGAAGCTTGGTATAAATAAGAAGACCATTTAAGAAAGCCTGCGAATATTGCACGCCAAGAAGTCTTCCTTTGGGCCAGTGGATCAACGAAGTATTCTCTCCAAAGCCTCCTTGAAGCGTGTGCCAGAAGGTGAGAGCTAGAACGTCTTCTAGAGTGAATGCCATGTGTGATGGGGATAATCAATAAGAGGAAGGTGACCATATCCCATAACAGTTAATGCGGTACTTGCTGTGATATCCCTATTGGCTGGTCGCAGCTTTAAGTACAAGGATAGGTCCGATGGCAGACAGTGTGAAGGAGCAGACTAGATCTCCCTTTAGACAGCATCAGATATTTACAATAACTCTCCCTCAGATATGGAGTCTTCTCATTCTGCTCAAATGTACTATTCTGCGACAATGGCTGGTTGGACAGCCCATTGGTCGACAGCAAGATGGTGGCTGACTGCAGAGTGTCCTATTCTCAGTAGCAGACAATATGGACAGGTAGACAGTGAAGACTTATATCGCGGCAGACAGAAGTGGCTCTTTCAGCTGGATTTCTGACAAAACCATCTCCAAAAGGTAGACAAATGAGTGATAAGATGGTAAAGCAAGGGTCAGACCTCGGGGCGTGGTCTAGACCCCAAAATCCTTAATTTTAATGATTTACGGTTCCTTTTTCTCTCCCTGGATGGCCCACTGATCTGACAATTTATTGGCTTGAGGATTTCTGTAAGAACAAGGGTGTCGACCTCCTGTATGAAAAGAGTCGACACATCTTATTAGAAAAGCCAATAGAGCACTTCTTGGAAGAATAATGGTGTCGACCTCCTGCGAGGTAAGTGTCGACACTTATTAGTAGAATACTCAATTGAGCACTTCTTGTAAGACAAATGGTGTCGACCTCCTGTGAGGTAAGTGTCGACACTACTTAGTGAGACATCTAATGTTACGCCTTCAGGAGTGGCAAAGGTGTCGACCTCCTGGGAGGGGTTGGTCGACACATTCCTTTGACCTTTCTTTGAATAGAAGGCACTTAAGAATAGTATGCACGGACCTTGATTGGAGTATGCTCAGACCTTGATGTTTTGACCTTGAGCAACTTGCACTGACTTTGCCTTGCCATAAGCTAAACATGCACTGACCCTGAATGTGCACCGACCTTGTTGTATACGAGCCAAATGTGCACCGACCTTATGGTAGATGTGCACGGACTTGATTTGTAGCATGTGTGTAGTCCTTTTAAGGCATGAGGGAAAAATGTGCACCGACTTCATAGCAGATGTGCACCGACCTTGTCTGTCTCTGGCTTGAGTGTGTACTGACCCTGCTGCGAATGTGCACGGACCTTGAGGCAAACGTGCACAGACCATAGAGCTTGCTAGCTAGAAGTTGCACCGACTTGGTGTTGCACTTGCTGTACCGCAATAAAGACATGCACATACCTTAGTCACTTTCCTTGGCCTACTAGCATCGACCTTGGTCCTTCTTGGTCTGCTGAGTAATGGCTGCAGTGTCGACACATCTGTTGAAGGAGTCGACACTTCTCTTGTGATACTTCAGTGTGTGTATCATCTCCAGTAGTTACATTGGCCTTGACTGCATGGATTTCTGTGAAACCATGATTTTGCATTAATTCTTGTGCAGCCTAATGCCTCAATCTCTATGCCTTACTTGGTTTCTTTCTATCTTTGCAGACACACTTTGTTGTCGGTGTGGACTTGACCTGAAATGCATGAGTGTTTGTCTCTATCAAATGCAGGTCAAACTATATTAATGAATCATAGTCAGACATCATTGAAACAAAGGAATTTTATACATAAGCCCAACATACATAGTCAGACATCATCAAAACAATAGAGTTATACATGTTATACACATGCCCAACATTCTCCCCCTTTTTGATGATGGCAACTATGAACTATGAGTCATTATGATGTCCAGCTTTGAGTCATTATTAGTATATTGAAAGTCAAGGATTAAAAGGATGTAATCGTGTGATACCAATAAAAGCACAATGGCCTTTGACCTTCAGTGATTTTCTCTCCAGATAATTTTCTCCCCACATATTCTTATGCAAGTGTTCAAGACTCTCTTCCTTATACACTCCTTTAATGACAGATACAAATCTCTCCCCCTTTGACATCATCAAAATATCACACTAGAGAGAATATATGGCATAAATAGGAAGGTAGGAATGAAGGAAATTACAGCACACCAATTGTTGGAAATTAATAGCACATGATGTACAGTGTAAAAGAGATTAGATACATGGAGGGAGCAACTTAAAGTGCAGCAACCTGAGATACCTTTCTGAAAGTGTATGAATCTCTCCTCCTTTCGTAGGCAAATTGTGGGCAGGTATGATCACAAGTAGTGCAGTCATTTTTCCAGAATTCCAGAAAATGATGTGAAAATACATGCCAATGGTTGTACACTTATTAAAGTTGACAAGATAACCATTGTGAACAACCAATCTTGGAAAGTTAGTTTTAGGACTGATAGCAATGAGTGATATAGATTTATGGAACATGGCCAATTGTTTGAATCATTAGTATTGTTCATTGGCTTGGCAAAGATAGTTGTAATTTGAAAGGCATGGTTGCAGTAGCATGATGCAATATAGCAACCAAGGAACACATTTTTGATTTCAAATTTTTGAAGATTTTCAGTGGTTTTCCATTTTCCAAACTTTTGGGGTTTTCTATGCAAAGCATGGGAATGCAGAATGCAAGATATGTGTGTACAAAGTTGAAGAATGCAATCCACCCAATTGCATGAAAAACTGAAACCAGTTGAATTGTAACCATAATGCCAATGATGCTAGGACTTATGCCAGATGCCCATGGATGATGATTCCAATTGTTATGTCCAAGGGATGATTACAAAGGTATACACATGCAACAATGCTAGCAATGACTGATGCAAATATGTTTCATGCAAGGCAAACACCAAGGAGCATCAAGATATGATATTTCAAGAAGGGATGGCATGCTCTGACATTAATTGATAGGAATGTAATGATTTCTAATATTAGAAGTCATCAGAGAGCATTGATACCATTTGTCTAAAGAGGGCAAAGATTAAGGGATATAGAAAGACAGTTTGTCTTTATAGAAGATGAAGGTTCTTTAACCTGAGACCAAGTTCATAAATCAGAGTTATGAAATTTTCAGAATTTTCAGTTATAGAACCCGAATGAACTAGCCCTTACACTTAGATTGGTTTAATGTTAATGAACCCTGGCCTACTCAGTAGAATCACATGAAAACATTTGTATTAAAGTTTGATAGAGATGAACCAAAAATTCGTATCAAAGTCAGATTAACCTCCTCTTATCTTACTCATTCATTTCCATTGGCTCCTTTGAGAGAAACTCTTAAAAAGTATTGACATTAAATAAGCATGAAGACTAAATGGAATTTTAGAATTTCAATAGATGTGCATTTAGCTTTTGCAATCTCAACCATAATATTCATTGAGTACATGAGAAGTTTTTACGAGCATTTAAGTCTAGTGCATGCCTCACATTCGTAAGGACCCACGTTGTTTAGACGCAAGTATCCCTAGGTAATTGGTAAGACTGACTGTCATGCTTCAAATAGAACAGAGATAGTATTGTCACCTCATGACATATCGTACCACATATTCTTGATGAGGGGACATGTTTCTCAGCAACTTTGCCATTGCTCTGCCTCATGATATATCTTATAACACAGCAGAGTTAACAAGGGCACATCATGACATGTCTCATCTCAATTCATTTATGAGGAGACATATTTCTCAGTGAGCCAATGTCATTGCTCTGACGATTTTTTCCATTAGGAATCCAACAAAATCAGATTGTTTAAAAACAATACTTAGACAGAAGTTTCTCAATCATAAAAGCCTTTGTACTTAAAATAAACTTTCAGATTTCAAAAGACATAACTGGTCAACAACATGAGAAACTGGTTTAAGTCTATTAAGCCCGAACACAAATATTTTCAAGACGTTTAGACTTCAAGACACAAGAAATCATTAACGTTAAACCAAAATCATTCATGTTCGAGGCAGTCACAAATCTCTATAAAAGAAGATTCTTCTTGAAGATTTACTCTGATAAACAATCTTAATAACAGATAGAGAATCCTCCTAGAAGTTCAAGACATTTGAATCTCAAGTTGAACCACAAAAGGATTTTAGCAATATGGTGTAGTGGCTTGGTATAAAAAGAGAGTGTTATATGAGTGGAAGGCGAGAATAGATGATGAACACTTCTCATAAGGTTATGGATTGAGCTCAGATTGGTATGAATGAGATATATACAACATATGCAAGGAAGTGTCGACACTTGCACCGGATGGTGTTGACACCTGAGCTCAGGTAGGAGGTATTTTTCAGCCAGGCTGAACTGAGAGGTCGACATGTCAGTGTTGTGAGGTCGACCTGTTTGACTGTAGGATAGAGTTTTGACGGATTTTCAAGAAGAATAAAACTCCCCCTGAGCATTGCATGGAGTATGCAACCTATGTTTTAAGTGAGCACATGATGAATGAAAAATGATGCCATTTTTGGGTCCTTTTTAACATTGAATGTATGAGACCACAATATGATGCAATCATGGATTTTCTGAAATGTATTCTGAATAGACATGCAAGTTGGTAAACCATGAAATGCAAGAACTCCCCCTGAATTTGTGCATAGAGTGTCTGAATACTGAGTGCATCACATGTAATGGAATCAATGCAGGGAATTTGATGAATTATTCATATGAACATCTAGACTGTTCTAATGATGGGTTGACCTTTGGTACCTGCCGGAGAACTGAAGTCTTAAGACCACCTCACGCATGATGTGGGTTTCTAGACAGAAGTGATTTGTCCTTCTCCCAGCTTACCATTTTATATACCAAGAGGTCATGTAGAGTTGGGTACCTTGATCATGAAATACATGATGTGGCATGAAATTTCAAGTTGATGCTCAAGGACCACAACACATCCATATGCAATGACTACGATGCAAGCCTATCATGCAAAGGTTGAATACATAAAAATTATATACATACTTGTGCCTTGAGCATTTATTCTTTTGACTATCCATTGTTTAGCTCCATGCCACCCTACATTCAAAATTCTCATTTGAAATTTTTAGGTACCCAAGCTTGCTTGGGTCCTTGTTGGTTAGCAGCAGTTCTAGTAATTGATCTTCTTTTCTTTGATGCCTTCTGGCCACCCACTCTCATCCAGGGATAATAATTGGATGTATGTCCATATTCACCACAATAGAAGCAACGCACAAGGTGTTTACCATTTTTTCTGTGCACATGTGCATTGTTCCATTGCGAGTGAGCATGTATACTGTTATGTTGATCATGAGAGTAGCTCCTACCTCTCAGTCGCCAACAGTCTTGGACTGTGTGGCCAATCTTTCCATAGTGGTAGCAGCAAGGAAGGTGATTTCTGTTGAAGACCATGGGGAGTGTCGACCTGTCCAAATGGAAGTGTCGACTCTTTTGATTCCCCATGCGGTTCAGTGCAGAGTTCTGTTGCATACTTCCTCTGCCAGAGTTGACCTGTCTTATGCCCTTGATTTCAGCAGTAATTCTTGAATCCTTTCCTGCTCTTAATTCATCATTTTTCAAGGTGAGACAGTCATGTACAGTGTGACCAAGCATGCCACAATGAAAGCAATAAACATTCACTTTATGAGAGGCATGGTAGTCATCATGGCTTTTCCTGTTGTGCATGTCAAGACTAGTAGACTTAGGTTTCTATTTTTGCATGAGAGCCTTCTCTTTTTGCTTACCAATGCATTTTTACTTTTTCTGAGCAGCATGCAGTATTGGGAGGTGGTAAGAAGTGCTGGCTTCATTCTTACCCTTGACAGACGTGATGTAGGCCTTGCTTCGAAGAATCGTTGGTTTTCAGGTTTGTAACCCAAACCTCCCTCATGATGACTTACTCTTGTTTTCAAGAGTCTGTTCATGCTTTCATTATCCTGCATACACTTAGACAGAGAGTCATTTATATCTTTGATTTCATTCTCCAATGAGGAGACGTGCAGCTCAGTTTCAACGAGGTCCTCCTCACACACAGCCAATTGCTCATTGAGCATAGCATGAACCCCCTTGTAATTTTCAATCTCCATTTGAAGTTCATTCAGTTTTTCAAAACTGTCATGGGCAATACCCTTGCCCTTCTCATAAATGGATAGTTTTTCTAGCAACATGTCATTTTGTTCTTTTACCATTTTTATTTCTTCAATCAACCTTGTATCAGGGATTAGCTTGTCTGACATGGTTTGTTCATTAGAGATTGATTTAGGTTGGTTTTGAAGTTGTCTTATGATTTCTTTCAACCTAGTGATTTCAGCTTGAAGGATTCCATTTTCATCTGTTAGGCATGTAATGGTTTGCTTATTCACATCCAAGTCAGAGGTAAGAGTGTCATTTAGCTCTTCAAAAGCTGAACAATTGTTACAGAAAGGACTTTCATTCTGACGGATTGGTTAGATTTTAAGTTTCTGAACAGTCTCTTCCAACCTTATGATTTCTTCTTGAAGGATTCTGATTTCATCATTTAGACACACGATGGTTTGTTTATTTAGATCCAAGTCAAAAGTAAGAGTATTGTTGAGCTCTTCAAGGTTGGAACAATTTTCACAAGCACAACTCTTACCTTGACTATTTTTCTTCAAATCCTTTTTCAATCTTTTGTTTTCATATTTCATCTTTTTGTACTACTCGATCAACTGATCATATGCACTCATAAGCTCTTCAAAAGTAAAGTCTTCAGAATCAAAGCTTACCTAAGATGAGGATGGATTGCTTGACTGCTCTGATCGGTCAGCCATAAGGCATTGATGCTCTTGATCTTCTTTCTCATGGATGTTCATCAACACCTCCCGAACTTGCTTAGCTGTGCTGCAGGTAGACACAAGATCAAGTAATCTGTCATCAACCGCAGCTTTGATTAAATTGAGTGCAGCAAGGTTATTGTCATGTTTGGTCTTATGTTTAGCTGACGATACATTGGAATCTGATGGCAGCTCATTTGGACCAATGTATATAAGGTTCCACAATTGCGAATATGTGAGTTTGACATAGACGTACATTCCTCTTAGCCATATTGAAAAATCTGAACCATCAAAAATAGGTAGAAAAACCTTCGAAGCATGTGTAGCAGATGAAGCCATTTTCTCAAAATGCACTTGGATCTTTTCCTGTAGATCGTAGGATCTGGGAATAGCAGAGCTTAGCTCTGATACCAATTGTTGGGTCCCACGGAGTGCAATCGAATCTAGAAGGGGGTTGAATAGATCCTATTAATAACTTTGGCCTATTTAAATCTTGACTCCTAAAAACATAGACCACTCCTATAAGGTAAATGAATCACATAAGCACACAGTGCAGCGGGATAGATAGGAATGGAACAAGTAATAATGATAAACCCAATGCCCAATTCAGACAAGTCGACACTCCCAACGGGCAGGTTGACACTTCTTCAGCAGGATCCTGCTAAGAGATGAGCTGGGGTCTACTCTTCAGGGCAGTGAGGTCAACACCTCTAACAGATCAGGGCAACACAGCTCGACTCTTTACTGAAGAGAGGTCGACACTTCTTTAAACACATTTGTGATCTTTGAGAGGTATAAGCCTTGGAGTGCAAGGATCATAAAGCACAACACTAGAACATAAGATGGCTTGCAACAAGCATGAGTGTGTGTATGCTATGTTGATCACTCAGAGTGCATATGTGTGTGAATGTAGTGGTGATCAACCAAGGCGTATGCGAGTCTAAGCAAGGGAATCTCTTAGCAAGACTTTTACCTTGACGCCTGTATGCAAGGTTGCAGCAGGCCGTCCAAATGATGTAGTCAAAGTGCTAAGGCCAATTAAAGCACAGATAAAATAGAAGGATCAAATAAGAGTGCTTGTGTGTGCAAATGAGATAACCAAGATTAGGAGCACACGAACCTGTGAAATAGGGATAGAGGATAGGGAACAAGCTCATAATGTATACAACCCACAAAACAAGGATTTTAAGGTGGTTCGATTGTTAGCCCACAACCTACGTCCACCCCTCACCAAACTCGGTGAGACTTGTCGGCTGACACACAGCTTGATCCGCTGAGCAACACAGCTTGATTACACAGTTGAGCAGCACAGCTTGCTTTCTGTTAACTAACAGCTTGAACCATCAAGAGGATATGATCCTCTCTTCCTCTAAAACCACAGAGGGAATCCAGTCCCTAAACAGTGGATCAAAGAAGCTAGATGTATTGGTGATAGATGAACCACAACAAATAGAAACTGAATACCGCAAGTGCAGTGGAGAATCAATAGAGATAATGTAGACACCAACTGAAGGAATGGATCAAGACATCAGAACTGGTGAGTGCAGCTACAAGATTGGATCCAAGGATCCTTTTCTTCAAGCACCATAGACTGCAAGATTTTTCTTCTCTCTCAAGGCTGCTCTCTCTTCTTCTTCTTCTCTCACAGCACTGGACTAAGTCCAATAGGTGCTGGGGCTGCTCTCACGCTACTTAGGAATATTCTTCATAGATTGGTCTAGGGCGTGGAACTTTATGGACGGCAGCAGCAGCGGCTTCTTTAGTTGAGGAAGCTTGGTATAAATAAGAAGACTAGTTAAGAAAGCCTGTGAATATTACACGCCAGGAAGTCTTCCTTTGGACCAATGGATCAACAAAGTATTTTCCTCCAAAGCCTCCTTGAAGCGTGCGCCAGAAGGTGAGAGCTAGAACATCTTCTAGAGCGAATGCCATGTGTGATGGTGATAATCAATAAGAGGAAGGTGACCATATCCCACAACAGTTAATGCACTGCCTGCTGTGATCTCCCTATTGGCTGGTCGCAGATTTAAGTACAAGGATAGGTACGATGGCAGACAGTGTGAAGAAGCAGACCCGATCTCCCTTTAGACAGCATCAGATATTTACAATAACTCTCCCTCAGATATGTAGTCTTCTCATTCTGCTCAAATGTACTCTTCTGGGACAATGGCTGGTTGGACAGCCCATTGGTCGGCAGCAAGATGGTGGCAGACTGCGGAGTGTCCTATTTTCAGTACCAGACAGTATGGACAGGCAGGCAGTGAAGACTTATATCACGGCAGACAGAAGTGGCTCTTCCTGCTGGATTTCTGACAAAACCATCTCCAAATGGTAGACAAATGAGTGATAAGATGGTAGAGCAAGGGTCAGACCTCGGGACGTGGTCCATACCCCAACATGCTTAATTTTAATGATTTACGATTCCTTTTTCTCTCTATGGATGGCCCACTGATCTGACAGTTTATTGGCTTGAGGATTTCTGGAAGAACAAGGGTGTCGACCTCCTGTATGAAAAAAGTCGACACATCTTATTAGAATAGCTAATAGAGCACTTCTTGGAAGAACAAGGGTGTCGACCTTCTGCATGACAAGAGTTGACACATCTTAGTAGGATATCCAATAGAGCACTTCCTAGAAGTATAAGGGTGTCGACCTCCTACGAGGTAAGTGTCGACACTACTTACTGAGACATCCAATGTTACGCCTTCAGGAGTGGCAAAGGTGTCGACCTCTTGGGAGGGGCAGGTCGACACATTCCTTTGACCTTCTTTGAATAGAACGCACTTAGGAATAGTATGCACAGACCTTGATTGGAGTATGCTCAGACCTTGATGTTTGGACCTTGAACAACTTGCACTGACTATGCCTTGCCATAAGGTAAACATGCACTGACCCTGATTGTGCATCGACCAATGTGCACCGACCTTATGGTAGATGTGCACGGACTTGATTTGCAGCATGTGTGTAGTCCTTTTAAGGCATGAGGGAAAAATGTGCACCGAATTCATAGCAGATGTGCACCGACCTTGTCTGTCGCTGGCTTGAGTGTGTACCGACCCTACTACGGATGTGCACGGACCTTGAGGCAAACGTGCACAGACCATAAAGCATGCTAGCTAGAAGTTGCACCGACTTGGTGTTGCACTGGCTGTACCGCAATAAAGACATGCAGAGACCTTAGTCGCTTTCCTTGGCCTACTAGCATCGACCTTGGTCCTTCTTGGTCTGCTGAGTAAGGGCTGCAGTGTCGACACATCTGTTGAAGGAGTCGACACTTCTCTTGTGATACTTCAGTGTGTTTATCATCTCCAGCAGTTGCATTGGCCTTGACTGCATGGATTTCTATGAAACCATAATTCTGCCTTCAATTTTGTGTAGCCTAATGTCTCAATCTCTATGCCTTACTTGATTTCTTTCTATCTTTACAGACACACTTTGTTGCCAGTGTGGGCTTGACATGAAATGCATGAGTGTTTATCTCTATCAAATGCAGGTCAAACTATATTAATGAATCATAGTCAGACATCATCGAAATAAAGGAATGATATACACAAGCCCAACATACATAGTTAGACATCATCAAAACAATAAGTTATACATGTTATACACATGCCCAACAAATTACGTCCTCTAAGAAAGAGGACAACCCTTGATTACTTGCCAAGAGAGGATGCCTCGAGAGATGATATGATGGCATAAAAAATATGGACTAAATGCAATAGCGGATGCTATAGAATGAGTTCGTTTAGTTGACCATTCATGCAAAATGCAACGAATTTATTAATTAATTCATTCTTGTAATTAAAGGTTCAGTCATGCTCATTTAGATAGCAATACATGCTAATGTATTTGTATGCTCATGATTTCAAGATGACTGCTTCAGCATGGTTGAAGACGTTGAATCCTTTTTTTTTATTCATTTATTTGACTAGATTTATTGAATCAATTAGGGCTTTAACATTAACGTATCAAGAGTCAACACATAGTCAGCGATATGCACATGAAGTCAATGCATTTTTTTTTATTTTGGTCAAAGCATTATTTTATTCCATGCATTAAGTCACTGCCCTGCTTGAACTAAGGTCGACGTCGGTGCACTTCATGCACTGCCAGTGGTCGATGCATATATGGGGTTGACGCACGTATGAAGGAGGTCGATGCATGGATGTGCACGGGGTGGTGGCCAGGTTGGTGCAGGGTATGCATCAACACTAGGGCAGGTCGGTGCATAAATGGGGCTGAGTCGATGCATGCATGAGATCAAGGTCGGTGCATATATGGGATAGGTCGACACCAAGGCGAGGTCGATGCATAAGTGGATGGGGTTAATGCATATGTAAGACGGCCTAAAATGGCGCGGGGGGCTGCTGGGCTAAAATGGCACGCCCAGGGCGCGTCGGGTAGAGGCCAAGGGGGTTGACTGAGATTATGAGTGTAGGGCTAAAGCGGCACGGGGGGGGGGGGGGGGGTACCGCGTCGAAAAATGGCCCGCCGGTTAAGGGGTGCGTCGGATTACGGCAGGTTTGATTTATTTTGGGCTAAGATGAAGGGCCAGCTGATTTTCTTGGACTTGGATGTTAATTAAGAAGATTAAAAAGTTTATTCATATCCCAAATGTCCTGTAAACATAGCCAGTCTAGACTTATGCGAGGTTCCTACTCGAGCATAGTCCAACATAGACTTATCACTGCAAATTCATCACAATTCAGACTAAGTATTTAGTCAAAAATCGGGCAGCACCACCCCATGCCAAGAAGGTTGCGAAGGCAAAGTGGAGACAGTCCCACAGCATCTGGGGTACGCTCCTTAAAGCCGAGAGTGCCAAACGGTGACCGGTGGACTTCAATGGAGGGAAAACCCCTAGGGCTAGCCTGCGAGGAGCACCAACACTCCACGAGTCGAAGATATTGTTAAAGGGACGACCGAGATGGGAGGATAACTCGAGGGCTAGCCTACAAGAGGTGCCTTACCCACGGCCACCACCATTCCTGAGAGAATGTGGATTTGATGTCGGGTTAAGTACCCTGTTAATGTTCACCTGACAGTTCATGGGGTACATGTCATCAAGGGACATGACCCCATGGTCCAACTGTGACTAAAAATGTCAATGGGGAATGTCCCCTCTCCCCGGCCACCAGAATCATTGAGGAAAACAGAAGCACATAAGATATATGCAGAATGCATTCAGCTAATAAACTAACTATAAAAAGTCATATGCATATGAGTATATATAGATGTAGGGGTTAGCTGGTTAGCAGATTAGCCTCCGGAAATCGTAAACCAAAATGAATCATCTAGAGAAGACAACCCTTCATACAGTTGATGTGCAGCGTATAGGGAAGCCGATGATATTAGGGAACCATGCGCCCAGACTGTAGGGACGGTCCCATCCTCCTCAACCCATGACTTGGGATAGAAGGGGTAGTGAAGGTTCGGTCCCGGGGTTTGACCAGAGAGGCACAGATGTATGTTCCTCTTGCAATTGACCCCTCCACCAAGACGATGGAAACCTGATACAGGATATCACTAGAAAACAAACCCCGGGGAGAGGGGGGATGATGTTAATATTGCCCAGAGAAATATTTGGGCGCATTCGGCGTTGGAAAACATGACAATCACACATAGACTGTTGGGAAAAGAAGTGCAATCGGATGGAAAGAAATAGTTTAAATATGCATCAACGCGTTCATTTAAACCCAAAGGGAGAACATCATATAGAACATTATATACAATTGCGGCTCGACGTTGTCGCACGAAGCCGACTCCCGGCTTGGGGCGGAAGAGAACATGGAAAGAAAGAGGTAGAGCACAGCAGCTAAGAAGAAGACCTAAGGGCTCATATCATTTCCCATTCCATTACATCGCTCGTCAGAGCTATCCTGACAAAAGGAGGGAAGACAGAAGAGAAAAAAAAATCCAGACGACTTCTGCAAACACACCTCGGATATCTACAGCAGTGAAAACAGAGTACCGAAAACGTGCTCTTCGCTCCCCTTTCTTCCTCCCCAAGATTCTCTTCTTTTTTTTCTATATCTCTTTGTATTCCCTCTTCTATGCTGGCTCTCTCCTTGTTATCCCCACCGCTATTGGCTTCGCTCTCTCTTTTTCATCCTCCTCTTTTTTTCCAACTCTATTGGCTTATATATAGCACGCCTCATGCGTGATTCCTCCCCGGCGCGAGGTGAGCACACCGTAGAAGAGGGCCAAGCTACTTTTGTGCACCGGGAAGACGACGCCGAAAAAGGGGCACGCCGGATTAGAGGGCGGCCCAGATTAAGCCCGTTCTGTCATGTTCGCTCGACACGAGCCTGACAGCGTGCCCCAGACTGGCCCCGAGAGTTACTGTGATCCTTCATGTCATCATGGTCTTGCCAAACCACGGTGGGGGGCATCGATAAGGCTTTCAGGCCGTTGAACGACCACCTGCGGAATCTCGTATATCTTCGGCTCAGACACGCAAGTTTTTCCACTGATATTGGCCTCGGCATTGTGGCTTGTGCTGCCTGCTCGGCTTAGCTTGCCTTTGTAGCTTTCTCGGGGAGTGAAATACCACCCGGGGGTATTTTCGCCTTGACTGGGCGATCATTTGATCACTAACGGACCCAATTTGCTGAGAAGCCGTACCTATGCTGGGTCGTCGGGGTCCTCTACTGATAGAGCCTTCGGTTCCTTATTCTGAAAGGGGTGAGGATGTTTCATCACTTCGGGAGGACTTTTATTTCAGGTGGCGAGCCACTAGGTATACCCTTGTCCTTGGTTGGACAATGGATGTTGTTCGTGCGGCACGACCGAGTCGATGCCAGTTCATTGGGCAGGCTTGTCGACACTGCCGATTTGTTGTGGATTCTTCTCGATCCTCCTGAGGTGAAGTCCCCAGTGTTCATAACGGGTGACCTGAGGCTCTGGCAGCTTGAGAAGGCTTCATTGCATTGGTTTCCTTCGGCTTCTTCGCTTCAGCGGGCCGCATCATTTCTATCATTTAGGCTTGGTCGCCATCGAGCATATTTTGAGTGCCAACAAATGCCCCCCAGCCGCGGGTGTTGCGAGCAAGGCACGGGTGATGTAGGATCGGCGGATGAACTCCGACTGAGCAGACTTTTCATCTTGCTGAGAGAGAGACAAAATGACCCTTAAATTGGCGCGGTAGTTAATCCGGCGCGGCCAGGGTCTTGGTTAATACGGCATGCATCTTACCAATGCGCCATTTGGAATGAAGAGGGTTAATACGGTGCGCTATTTAGCGTGCCGGATTAACCCAAGAGGGCTCGTTGGTTTCAAATATGGGTGGGAGAAGCAAAAATGGCGCGCCCTTTAGCGCGTCGGATTAAGCACATCGAATGCCCCCCTATAACTTCCCTTCTTTCTTCTCTTTCTCTTTCACTTCGACTCATTTGCATTTCAACTTTCTCTCTCTTCTTCCTCCTCTTGTGCGCGGCGGCGACAGTAGAGAGTAGTGGTGAGTGAGGGTTTGGGGTTTAACCCCTTGTTTTCCAGGCCCCTGGAAGCTGCACCCCTGGGTGTCCTATTCTGCCGCGACGTGACCCCCACGGCCTTTTTCAGGGACCATCACTTAGTGGATGAGTTCCCGCTTCGCTCTGGCAAACACCCGGGCTGGGGAGACTCTGCCAGATTTTTGTCAGAAAGACTTTATCTTCAACAGCTGCTTTCTGACTTTGTTTGCTTTCCTTTGCATTTATTTTTGATGCAGATACAATGGCATCTAACTCTTCTTCCTCCTCCCGTGCTATGGTGACGTGGAGGGATGTTCATTCTTTGGATAGAGGCCATGCCAAGCTGGCCATAGTGGCAGAGTCCTCTGATTCAGAGACTGAGACGGTGGACACTGATCGCTTGCTGGTCATCGGGAGTGACTCTTTCAAGTATGAATGCCCTGATGGCTGCAGAGTAGATCATCCCAAGGACAAGTACTTGATGTCTTTATTGAAGCGGTTCAATCTCCAGGGAAAGTGTGATATGTTCTTTGTTCGGAAGGCTGAACATGTGCTGCTTGTAGGGCGGGATAGCCTTACTGATTTTGTTGTGAGGGGAAGACCCATATATCTACCCGGTGAACCCAGGAAGTGGGGTGCTATGCTTAGACTTCAAGAGTTGTCCCAGCAGGTTGGGCTGTTGACCAGGGCCCCTTAAGTTTGTTCCTGCCAGGTGGAACGAGACTGCGGGTCGCATAGACCGGGAGAAGCCATCCTTTGGTCTATTCTTGGCCCCGCTAAAGTGGGGGTACCAAGATGAGCCGTTCTTGTTAGATTGCTTAGCAGTTCGGTTCAAGCACCAGATTTCTTTGGGGTGGTTTGCTGATTTGAAGGCCACCGACGCCCATGCTTTCAGGCCAGGAGCAGTAGAATTTACAGGTTTTGTCTTGCAGCACTATGCACCCATCTTAATCAGGGAAGGTGTCTATCACAGCGTATATGCATCAAGATACCGCTATCCCATCTCAAAGGGTCTTTGCTGTGGTATGATTGAGGTGTTATGTCCGGAGTACAACACCTTTTATACTTGAGAAGGAGAGACATCATTAGACCTTTAGAGTCTCTCACAGTTAAGCGGCCTCCCGATTGACGACGAACCGTATGAGGAAGTCTGCTGGCCGGATTGGCTGAAAGATCAAACGAACGGTGAAGGGCGATATTTGACTGGTTTCGCGTACTACTATCTGATGAAGGCATATCGTAGCCTTTGTTGTGCCTCGTATGATGCCGAGGGGGTGCGGAAGCCTAGAGAGAAGAGGCATGGGGGATGGGCACATGGCTTCAACATTTCTTCAGAGGGGAGTAGAAATACACAGATTTCCCTTCAGTAGTGTCGGCTCCTGTTCAACAAAAGAAAAGAGTTTGACGATAGGCTGCTTTCCCCTTGACTTCGGAGGGAGGACAACCTGGAGGGCCCAACCCTAGGGGCATTGACGCAGTTACTCATTACGCTGCGTTCTTGACTTATTGGATTTGCTCTTTTGCTCTCCTACAAGGTGACGAGAGCGTGATCAGGGCAGAGGCTATATATCCCGCCTGCTTGATGGTATGGGGCATGAAGCTCTCGCTTTGCCCGATTGCACTATGTTCGATATATAAACTATTGGGAGACTTGCATCGCTCGCGCCATCCCAGGAATGTTCGGGGGGTTGGCCCGCTACATTTTCTTAATGCCTGGGTCTGCACTCTTTTCCCGGAGGCTACTCCTTGGTCGCTTCAATCGGCGCAGCTGGTTCCCAGGATGATAGAATTCGCCAGTGTTGAGTCGACCCGAGTGGCAGACCAACTCTTTGCTATTCGTGGCAAACTGACAAAAGTTCCACTGGATTCCCTGGGGGTTCTGCACTTTTGGAGTCTGGCTGCTCACTCTAGTCCATTGGTGAACAGGATGAGGGAGTGCCGTCTCGGCGAGGTAGAGGAATATGTTCACCCCATTTATGACGCCAAGTGCACGAGGCCAATTTTGGAGTCGGAGCTGATTGATTGGGCACTGTCCATAAGGCCGAGCGTCCTGGTTTTCCGCCAGAGTGGCATTTTATGGCTGGAGCCTTATTATCTTTTTCAATTCAGTCGGCATTTCGGCTAGGATCAGCATATTCCAGCTACCTCCACTCAATTTGCGCCGCCAAACCGGACCGAGCTGGCCAAGTGTCGAACGATGAGGCCCACATATGGTGGGATTATTTTCATCACCGAGAGGTGGCTTCATTCAGAGTTTCGGCCCCTGCACGCTTTCCCCGTGTAACTCCAGAATACATCAAATGGTGGAATACGCGCACGGGCTTCTATAGAAACTCGAGGAGAGAATGCTGGGCCATTGCAGAGTGTAAATTTTTGGATTCCCAGCCGGTGCCTGCTCTGGATATCGACCCGGCTTATTTGAAGAAGTTGAAATCCCGGACAAACACTGTAGTGGTGGGCTATCTGGAGGCGCGTAAAGCTGCCAAGCAGAGTTCATCCAAGATCGAGCCGAAACTGTTGGAGATTAGCAAGGATGGTTTCTTGAAGACACTTTAAGGCTTATGCCGCGTGAGCGGCGAGTGACTGATCCTCCAACAGATTCCTTTGCCAGTGGAGGAGCCGATGCCTTCTACAGCTTCTTGGCATCCCGAGAATGATCGGCTTTATCCGTATAGGACTTTTATTAGGAAAGAAGACCGACGGCCGGCGCTTTACGAAGGCACTCCCTGGTTATTCACATTGTTGCGCTCTCATGGACTTTCAGTGGGTGGCCCTAGTGAAAGCATCTTGGGCCAACCCGTTCTTCTTTCTTTCAAGTATGCCGATGGATGGGGGCTAGACCACCTCAGCCTATATTATCATCTATCTTCGCGCAACCATGCAGACCTTACGTTGCTGGCCGAACAGTGCGAGGTGATAGGGGACAAGGAGCCTTCGGTGTTCTACTGGCCACTTTCTCCCTTTTATATAGGACCAGCAGGTATCTTTCATTTTCTTGTCTTCGGCTTTGGATTTCTCTGTATGCTATTGTGTATGTCATCTCTTCTCTTTCGGCTTCGCATATGCGCAGTTCGGCTTTCTTCAGAGGAGACCAGACATTTTAGAGAGCTAATAATAAAAGCTCAGAAGTCGACGTATTTTGAAGTTCCGACAGCTGCCCCGACCATGACACCGCTTCCTCCGGGTGATTCACAAAAGCGGACGAGGTCCCAGGTTCGGGAAGCAGTTACTCCAACAAAGCGGGCCTGTCGGAAGAAGATTGTAGACCCAGCACCAGCGGCTGTACTTCCGAGTGCGGTCTCATTTGAAGTATTCGAGGTTTCCCATCCCTCAGCTCACGTAACCCGAGGTATACCTCTCATCCTGTGCCCTGCCATCACCTTGGCCACATAGGTCGATTCTTATTCTTGCAAACCCAGCAGCTTCATCTACAATGGCCGCACAAGCGGCTGTCACCTCTGCGGGAGCCGAAGAGAGAGAGGATGTAGTGCAGTCAAATCTACCCTCCCCCACGCCCAGCCACGAGATAGAAGATAATTGATGATCTATCCGGTTGCATATCAGCTTCAGTCGAGATTCGGCCACCTTCCCCCCCTGTCATGGAATCAACTGAGGGAGTTTTTGCGGAGCAAGAGGTAACTCCAGGAAGTCAATTTACTCCTAAAGCTCGCTCGCCTGTTATCCCCATCACAGAGTTGGCTGAGCAGGCTCTCATTAAGCAAGAGGCTCCGGCGGGAGGTTGCTCAAGTGAAGGACCATCTACTTCGAGAAAAAAAGAACCGATGTTGGTCCAAAGCTCGTCCTCGTCGGAGCATGTGGACTATGGCAGCGGCTCGAGTGATGAGGATTTCCCGTTGACGGGAATAGAGGCCGAGGACGCCGGGGTGTCTTCCACCTATGAGAGAGACTTTGAGACTTTTAGTCCTCCACGACTAATGCTAAGTAGCTTCGGGCCACCAGGTCCTTCGGTGGGAGAAGGGTCAGAGGCGACGGAGATGGTAGCTCTTGCTACTGTAGACTTGAGCTTAATGCCGACTGAGGTAAAAGTTGCATTTTTTTTTAGTCTCGTGCTTATTCTCGTCTGGCCTTCTGAGATCCTTATGCTCTCTTTCTCTTGCAGGCTTCTGCTAGTCAGACCGAGGTCACCTTGCCAGTGATCAACGTGAAGGTACCTCTGCCGCCCTTCTGTGCAGATCCGCCATTGTGCCCGCCAGTCTTGAGGCCCATAGCCTTGCGATATCCAAAGGATTATATCATGGTGGCGGGCTCGGAAGTGTCGGGGATGGTTGCCGAGTCTGAGCTGCCTGCTGTGACTTTGGAGCAGCAGTAACTTGTCATCGCTGATAAGCCGCTTCAGAGTGAAGAAGGCCTCCCTGGGGCAGAGGAGGGTTAGATTGTGAAAGAAGTGACCGGGGACTTGACCACCCTAGCCCTTGCCATCGAATCATCGTTGGTGGCAGCTGGAGGGGCCTGAAATAGTGACCAACCACTTCCTGCTATTGAGGGCCGAGACGCGGCGCTCTCGCCAGAGGTTGGGAGAGAAGTCGCTATCATTGACAGTCCCCCTATTGCATTGTCTGCTGGGGCCAGTCTTGACGCGGGCGCCTTGCAAGACATACCATCCTCGTCTTCTGTGCTGACCGATGATATTTGGGCTGCGGTTGACAGCCGTGTAGAGTTTCATCTCTCGGACACACCGTCACTTGGTTTGCAATCATCAAGTGACCTACTGTGGCAGTATCTGGAGACATTGCGGGAGACTGTGACAGTTCACCCAGAGGTGACCTATGTTCAGTTGAGGGGCCTTACAGAACACCTCTCCCGCTCCTTGCTGGATTTTGGCTGCCCCATGGAGGATTGGGTGCAGCGAGTAATTCTGCTCCTGAAGCACGTGAACATGAGGGAATTCATCGGCCACAACTTGATAGATCAAATGGAGGCCACAAAACTTGAAAGGGCAGAGTGTCAGACTGCCCTCTAGTCATCGAGAGGAATTGCCCAGCAGATGTGGGATGCTGCAGATGATTCTAGCCAACGCCGAGCTTCATTGAAGACTCAGATAATTCGGCTCCGCGCCGAACTTGACCGGGCCGAAGCAGAACTGGAGTTGTCAGAACGGCTGTGGGTCCAACATACAGAGGCGACTGAGTGGCAGAAGGGCAGGCCGCATCGCTTGAGGAGAAATTGGTGCGACTGCAGGCTGAGGAAACCTGTCTACAGGAGCTGGCCCGTTACCCGTCCTTAGGGCTGCTGAAGCTTGAGGACATCTTCTGCCACTCTCTATAGTAGCTTTACATTTTCTCTCCTTTTTTGTGAACCTTCACGTATTCCGGGAGATGTGCCCCATGTACTATGTATCTTTCCTTTTATGTTTGAATGGAAAACTTTTGTTGTTTTATTTTGCACATCTGCTTGTCGAGCCAGTTTATTTAGTCCGAGGAACATCAGTTGCTAAGGCAGGAGAGCGCTCACACCTTCAGGGAAGGGGCGAGGGATTCACTCCACCACGGCGCAACTTTTCCTCGGTACCATTGATCCGCCTAGGCCGAGCGCCAGGGGATAAGGAGAGAGGTTTGCGGGCCACCAAGGCCGGAGGGTAGAACTAGAGATTTATTTGTAGACCTTGCCGTAGGCGACAAAGGTTGATGGCAGGTTTTTTCATCGGCACGGGCTTAATTCCAAGGCAAAGGGAGGCTTGTTCATTAACACGGACATAAGGTCTGGGTTAAGGGAAACATTGACCGATCTTGCCGATGGTGACGAGGGTCAATACTAGCTTGTTCATCGGCATTGGCTAAATGTCGAAGCAAAGATAGGTTATTCATTAACGAGGACGTGAGGTCCGGGTTAAGGGGATATTGACTGATCTTGCCGATGATCACAAGGGTCAATGTCAGCTTATTCGTCGGCATTGGATAAATGCCGAAACAAAGGGTTTGTTCATTAACGGGGACGGAAGGTCCAGGTTAAGGGAATATTGACCGGTCTTGCTGATGGTGACAAGGATCAATAGTAGCTTGTTCATCGACATTGGCTAAATGTCGAAGCAAAGACACATTATTCATTAACGAGGATGTAAGGTCCAGGTTAAAGGGATATTGACCGGTCTTGCCGATGGTGACAAGGGTCAATAGTAGCTTGTTCATCGGCATTGGATAAATGCCGAAGCAAAGGTAGGTTCATAGGCGCAAGGCTCGCACGGGAACCTTTGTAGGGATTAAGTGATAATGAGAATATGACCTCATTATTTCATCATCGTCATTCGCTTCTTTTTTTTATTCATTTTTTTTAGATTACTGACTTAAGCGCCCTTGCGGGTTTTCGTCGAAGCCAGCCCCCTCTTACTTTTGCCAACGTGCCCTTGCGGGTTTTCATTTGGCGGGGTACCCGATTTTGCCTGCGGCGCCCTTTCGGGTTTTCACCGTAACTGGGTTAGAGCCATTTTTGCCCCCACTTAGAATATCCGAGTAAGTCCGGCGAGGCACCTCTATTTTAAGCCTCATTTTTTCTCTTTTTTTGTACTTGATTCACAGAACGAATCTGGAATGGATGAGGGCTAATGAGATGTTGACCAGCCTTGCCGATGATGACAAGGGTCAAATGCAGGTTTGTTCATCGACACTGGCTAAATGTCAAAGCAAAGGTATATTCATTAACAAGGACGGAAGGTCCAAGTTAAGGGGAACGTCGACCGATCTTGCCGATGATGACAAGGGTTGAAGACGGTTTGTTCATCGACATTGGTTAAATGCCGAAGCAAAGGAGGTTTATTCATTAACAAGGATGAAGGGTCCAAGTTAAGGGAAACGTCGACCGATCTTGTCGATGATGACAAGGGTCAAACACGGTTTATTCACCGACATTGGTTAAATACTGAAGCAAAGGAGGTTTATTCATTAACAAGGACGAAGGGTCCAAGTTAAGAAAAATGTCGATCGATCTTGCCGATGATGACAAGGGTCGAACACGGTTTGTTCATCGACATTGGTAAAATGTCGAAGAAAAGGAGGTTTATTCATTAACGAGGACGAAGGATCCAAGTTAAGGGAAACGTCGACCGATCTTGTCGATGATGACAAGGGTCGAACACGGTTTTTTCATTAACATTGGTTAAATGCCGAAGCAAAGGAGGTTTATTCATTAACGAGGATGAAGGGTCCAAGTTAAGGAAAATGTCGACCGATCTTACCGATGATGACAAGGGTCGAACACGGTTTGTTCATCGACATTGGTTAAATGTTGAAGCAAAGGAGGTTTATTCATTAACGAGGATGAAGGGTCCAAGTTAAGGAAAACGTCGACCGATCTTGCCGATGATGACAAGGGTCGAACATAGTTTGTTCATCGACATTGGTTAAATATTGAAGCAAAGGAGGTTTATTCATTAACGAGGACGAAGGGTCCATGTTATAAGAAACGTCGACCGATCTTGCCGATGATCACAAGGGTAGAACACGGTTTGTAGATGGAAAAGATCTCTGGTGGGACTTGTGGTGATCGTCCTTTTCAGAGTTTCATTAGGATGAGGGTGAAGAGGAACTTTAAATTACCACATTACTGGCTTAAGCGCCCTTCCGGATTTTCGCCGAAGCCAGCCCCCTCTTGCTTTTGCCCACGCGCCCTTTCTGGTTTTCACATGGCGGGGTACCCGATTTTGCCTACAGTGCCCTTTCAGGTTTTCACCGTAGCCGGGTTATAGCCATTTTTCCCTTGCCCTGGTGTAGGAACAAGGCCGGCGGGACACCTCTATTTTAAGCCCCATTTTTCTTTCTCATATAATTTTTATCATTTCATTCATCATTTTTTGAACATAGAGTGAGAAATGAGGATGGGTCAATCATGCGATGTTTGACCCTACGTAGTAGCATATGACAGTTGGCTAGGGCACACAGCCTTGCGCCGAAAAAAAAGGTTTATTCGTTGGTAAGGACAAATACCAACGCAAGGGATGAGTTTCTGCGCCGATTCGGACGTAAGGTCTGTAATGGCGATGACGTGCGAAAGTCGGCTAGGGCACGCAACCTTGCGCCGAAAAGGGGGTTTATTCGTCGGTAAGGATAAATACCAACGCAAAGGAAGAGCATTCACCGATCCAGACGTAAGGTCCGTAATGGCAGTATTGTAGGAAAGTCGGCTGGGACACGAAGTCTTGCACCGAAAAGAAGGTTTATTCGTCGGTAAGGATAAATACCAACGCAAAGGAAGAGCATTCGCCGATTCAGAGGTAAGGTCCGTAATGGTAGTATTGTAGGAAAGTCGGCTGGGACACGAAGTCTTGCGCCAAAAAGGGGGGTTTATTCGTTTGCAGGGGGACAATGCTAACACAACGGAAGAGTTTTCACCGATTCAGACGTAAGGTCCTTAAAGTCAGTTCCATTATGCTGGGACTTATGGCTTGCTGCGCGATGCCTTCAGTCTTTTTCATTCTTAAGATGCCGGTTCAGCCATCCGATATAACTTCAAGTGCCTCCCATTGAGGGGAGAGAACTGGATTGCGCCCTTGTGGTCGACCAGGACATAAGCACCTATTCATAGACCCGATGCACGACATACGGGCCTACCCAATTTTTGACCAACTTCCCTTTAGGGTTGGAGGCCATTACTTCTCTTCTTTTGACCATTACTAGGTCTCCTTTCTTGAATTCTCTCCCCTTGACCAGCTTGTCGAAAGCATGGGTCATGCGAGCCTGATATAATTGGATGTTTTGTTGCGCGCGGAGAAGCTTTCCTTCGAGCTCGGCGAGCTCTTCCGGTCTTCTTTCTATGTTAGTCTGCTCACTGCTAACCAACCCATGCTGGATGGCGACTCGCAAAGAGGGAACCTCCAATTCAATTGGCACCACAGCCTCCGACCCATACACGAGGGAGTAAGGTGAGCAGCCAGTTGGGGTTTTGTAAACTGTACGATAAGCCCAGAGTGCTTCGTACATCTTTTCTTCCCAATCACTTTTGTTAGCCTTAGCAATCTTTGCTAGCAGGGTGCATAGTATTTTATTGAAGGTTTCTGCAAGTCCGTTGGCTTGAGGGTAGTAGGGAGATGACGTTCTCCAATCAATCTTGCATTTGTTGGCCAGTCGATACACCTTCTGGTTCCTGAAGTGACTGCCATTGTCAGAGATAATTCGGTTGGGGATCCCAAACCGGAATATTATATTTTGTCGGAAGAATCTGGTGACCAATTCCCCCGTCACTTCTCGTAGTGTTACTGCTTCTGCCCATCTGGAGAAGTAATCTGTTGCTGCTAAGATATATTTGCATCCTGATGAAGATGCTGGTAGCGGCCATACCACGTCTGTACCCCATTGAGCAAATGGCCAACTTGGTACGGTAGGATGCAACGGCACCAGTGGTCTCCTTGACACAGTGGCATGTTCTTGACACTTTTGGCAGGTTTTAGCGAAGTTGCAGCAGTCGTCAAACATAGAGGGCCAGTAGTAGTCCAATTTCTTTATTTCAATTTTCATTTATGGACCAGCCTGATGTGCACAGGCTGACCCGACATGGACTTCTTGCATTACTTGCCAGGCTTCTACTAGAAACAAGCAGCGGAGTAAGATCTTCTTTTGGGCATCCACCATTCCTCGAAACAAAGTTTCATTTCTCATTTCATAAGAGTCTTTGACCCTCAGGAGCTTCATTCTTTGTTCTTTTTCTTTCGGGAGCTACTGGTGTTGAAACCAACGTAGGAGATGCTCTCGCCAGTCGGGCTGTTGGATTTCTTCTACGACTGCCGCTTCATTTTCTTGTTCGTCAGTCAGGACCTCTGTCACACTGGGGACCTGGCATCGGTTAATTACTGTTATATTCAGGCTTGTGTCTGGCGGGATTGCCAAAGAACTGGCCAGCTTTGCGAGGGCATCTGCCTGAGCATTCTGTCCTCGTTTGATGTGCTTGATGCTGATGAAATAGAATCTTGTAATCCGGCGGAGTGCCAGCTGGTAATAAGGAAGGAGATCTTGCTTCCGCACATCGAACTCTCCTTCCAACTGTTTCATAACTAGCATGGAATCCCCAAATGCTTCCAGCATCTGAGTTCCCATGGACAGAGCAATCTGCAGCCCGATTATTAGGGCTTCATATTCTGCTTCATTATTTGTGCAGGGCTTGTTTATTGAATATGATGTATGTATGACTTCTCCTTCTGGAGATTTCAGGACTATGCCTGCCCCTGCCGTGACTCTAGCTGACCCAGTTGCTGGGGTATCAATTCTGGATGCGCCGTCAATGTATAACTGCCACGATGAGGGCTATACTTGGCCGACCTCCAGGGTCTCATCTCCAGGAAGCTCTGGCACTCGGGGACAATCTTCTGGTACTGGGTGCTCAGCGAAGAAGTTTGCGATGGCTTGGCCTTTGACGACCCTTTGCGGCACGTAGGAGATATCAAACTCCATAAGAATCACCGCCCATTTGCCTAGGCGGCCTTTGAGTGCCGGTTGGGACATGATATATTTAAGCGGATCCTCTTTGGAAATCAGCTTAATTTCATGCGACGGCATATAGTGTCGAAGCTTCTTTACCACGAAGACCAGTGCCAGGCAGATCTTCTCGATAAAGGTGTATTTCTCCTCAGTTCTGACTAATCTCTGACTGAGGTAGTAGAGGGGTTGTTCCTTCCCTTCTTCATTATTCTGGGCTAGCATTGCCCTAGGGAGTTATACGTGGCTGCTATGTAGAGGACTAGCGGCCTTCCTTTCACCGACGCACCCAGCACTGGAGGAGTCTTCAGATAATCCTTCAGCTTGTCAAGGGTTGTCTAGCAGTCTTCATCCCAGTAAAAGGGAACATCTTTCATCATTAGCTTGTGAAAGGGATGGCATCACCCTGACAAGTTAGATATGAACTGCTGGATGTATGCCAGGCGGCCTTGTAGAGATCTCAGCATAGAGAGGTCCCTTGGCGGGGGTAACTCCTGGATTTCCTTGATCTTTGCGGAGTCTATCTCAATTCCTCGATATCTGACAATGAATCCCAAGAATTTCTCGCTCGATACTCCGAACGCACACTTCATGGGGTTCATCTTTAATTCATACTACCTGAGCCTCTGAAACACAACTCAGAGGTCGTGCAGATGGTCTTCTTTCTTTCTGGTCTTGACTACCAGGTCATCTACATAGCACTCGACCTTGTGGTAGAGCAGTTCATCAAATATTCTGGTCATCGCGCGCTGGTAAGTTGCTCCGGCATTTTTCAATCAGAACGGCATCATCTTGTAGTGATAAATGCCCTTGGGTGTTCGGAAGGCGGTGTGGACCCGGTCATGTCCCGCGATCCATATCTGGTTGTAGCCGGACGACCCGTCCATAAATGACAGAGCTTCATGGCCAGTTGTGTCAATCATGACCTCCGTTATCGGTACTGGAAAGTCATCCTTGGGGCAAGCCCTGTTCAGATCTCAGAAATCAATGCATATCCAGATCTGCCCATTTTTCTTCTTCACGGGCACGATATTAGCCAGCCACGTGGTGTATTGATTTTCTTCGACGAAACCCACATCAATGAGCTTGCCAACTTCTTCGCATATTTGAGTGATGAGCTGTGGCCTCATGCGCTGCGGTGGCTGCTTCACCGTCTCAGCCTTGGGGCTTATGGCTAGCTCATGCTGTGAGACTGCGGGGCTCAATCCTGGCATTTCCTTGTATGTCCAGGCGAAGCAATCCTTGTATTCTAGTAGCAGCTGGATGTACAGCCTCTATTTTTCAGCAGATAACTGGGCACTAAGGAATGTTGGCCTAGGGTCATCCTCGTCTCCCAAGTTGACTTCTATCAATTCATCGACTGTGACTTGGCCTCCGTCTTCTATCTCCGGGGGCGCCGACTGGAGGTTGATAAAATTTGAAATATCATCTTCAAGCTCGAGTACCTCGACCTCTTCATTCTGTTCCACCTCGGCCTTTGGAGATGTGTTTGCAGCCCTGAAGGGCTGGTGGCTGTTTGTTGTTCTGCTAGAGCAGCATTGCGACTTCACAGCATAAGACAAGAGCGCCCCGCCTCCTTGGATTGACATATCTTCAGTGGAGGTAGCCTTTTCTTTTCTAGCAGCATTCATCCCTTGATCAGGCTTGGAAGAAGCTTCCCTGGTCGGTTCGAGAGGTGCTGACATCATCATCCGAGGAGGGTCACTGGAGGGAGGCAGTCCTGCTTCTTCAGTATCTTCAGCTTCGCTACTGTTAGCCGTGTCGAATTTGGCCTGAAGAGCCGCTTCCTCTGGATAGACCTGCTCCCAACACCGACAGGGGAATATGGTTTCTGATTCCAAGTCTATTGGTCGAGCTGGTTCAGTATGCTTAGCCTCTACTAGGTGTTCATCGAAAGTTGCCCCCAGTGAGTTATCTTCAATCGGGTAGAAAGCGGAGATGGTATCCACTTCATAGCGCCCACTATAATAATATTCTTCGAGGGTGAAGCCCAACCCTGGGTGTTGAGAGACACGTCTCAGCTCTTTGTCCAGGCTTGCGGGATACCACAACTTCTGGAATGCTTCTTTCTTCTTGCAAGGCTGGTCAGAGGGGATGTGCTACTTCTGTAACATCTTGGCCATCTGATTTGTTATAAATGCCAACCCCTGAAAGGGAGCTGACGGGTCTTCTATAACTTCAGGCAGATGACAATCAGTATCCTCCCGTGTAGGGTGTTCCTCAGCTGTGTAAAACAAGCTGCCGGGGCCATCTATCTGCGCCACCTCCCAAGCTTTGAAATGTTCGACAGTGATATTATCGAGGCCGAGAACTGGCTTGGTAAGGCCTTCCGGGATCCCGATATGGTCGTGATGCTAGTCAACCTTGGCTTCATTAGCTTCGGGGTAGATAGTGGGCGGTGCTACCCTACCCACGTCCCCGGTAACGGAGATGTGTGAGACCGTCTTGGGATTAACATACCTGCACGGCGGCGGGGGGAACCAGTCGGTACCGAAAGTGTTCTTTGATGCGCCGGTAAAGGTCTTGACTTCAGAGGTCTTCTGCGACCGTTCTGCATATAGAGGGGCGTCCGCCAGGTGACAATCGAACACTTCGAACGGGTGGAGATAAGCAAATACCTTTCCTCTTTCCCTTCCAGGTTGTATTTGATGCACTGGTGGAGTGTGGAGGGCACCACCATGTTCTCATGTAGCCAAGGACGGCCAAGCAGCGCCTTGTACGAGGTGCGAGAATCGATGACATGAAACTACACCCTCATACTAAAGTCCACCAGAGTGAGTGTAAATTCTACTACTCCTAGCAATACTTTGCACTTCTGGTTGAAGCCGGCAATACGCATATCTCTGACTTTTTTGAGGCACACGTTAAAGTGGTGCCTCTGATATATCTGGTATGGCAGGATATTGATAGCTGCCCCAGAATCCACCAGGATTCTGTTCAGCTTCCGCCCATTCAGATGTTCTTTCATATACAGCGGCCTGTTGTGGGTGATAGTGGGGAGCAGCATGTCCTCCTGAGTGAAGGTCATGTTGGCTTCTGGCAGTGCCTCAGCCAGACATGATTCATATTGGGTAGGCATCTGCAGAGCAGTAATAATCGTCTGTTGGGTCTCTTCACTCAGAGAGAGGATTTCCCAAATAGTGAATCTCACTGGGAGCTTCTTCAACAACTTGACTACCCGGCTTCCTGCTCGGACATTGGATAGCTTCATTTCTTCTGCCCACCTGGGTCTGGGAGAGTCTTGAGCTGCGGCCCCTGATGGACCTGCTTCATCGAGCTCTAAGGCCGCACCCTTCTGCTTGGTGCTGTCTTCCTTCTATTCCTCATTGGCTGCCGCTTGGCAAGCTTCATCTTCATCTGGAACTCCAGAAGACTGTTGGAGCTGCGGGGGAGTATTCCCAATTGCGGGGTCGGCATCCTGACAAAGCTACTTTCCCTTTGACATTCTCAGGAATTCCAGAAAGGAAGGGGCGGTAGTGCTGCCCCCACTCTAGTTGTATAGGCCTGATGGAGGAGGGATCTAGACTCCCCTGACCTCCAGAGGAGGTATTTTATAGGGTTGTTCCCCCCTGAAGATAATATTGTGGTTGGCGGGCGGCTGACGCCCCCATCTTCGGCCCGACCGGGTTGCATGTGCAGCGGTCATTGCTTCACCCTAACTTGCCCCAGCGGCGGGTGTACAGCATATTTCCTCCTCACCGGGCAGATTGAAGAGGGTAGATAGAGTATTGCAAGAAAGGGCCGTACCCTTTGTGGACTTGCTGGCTTTTCTTTTCTTTCTTCATCTCTTCTTCTTTTCTTCGGCTGGCACTTGCCCACAGAACAGGTTGCCGTCCTTGTCCGATGCTTTGTCAGCTTCCTCTTCCTGCTTTAGTGAAAGCTGTTCTAATTCCTGCTACGGGACATAATCCCGTACCAATAAAGGCTTCAACTCGGGCTGCTCATATTTATCTAGCCCATTTATATAATCTTGCAGCCGCCAGCCTTCTGGACTAATTTTCTTGACCATTGGCAATGGAGTCTGCCTTCTCCGGTTGTGTGTAGGTATTCTGATGACTGCAAGTGGATTGGCCCACACAGGTGTTGCCACTGGCAGAGTGGGTCGTGGTGTGATGCCACGGATCTGTGCCCCCACTTTCGGGCGAGGTGTGCCTCTCTTCTTGGTTTTTACAGGGACTTGCTGCCATCCCTGTTATTCTATCATTGGTGCTAGGAAGCAGGCCTCATAAGTATGCTGAGTGCTGGCTTCTGCCATCTCTTCAGGCAATGCCTGATATAGAGAGACCATGTTGACCACAGCTCTTCTCAAAGGCAGTTCATGTGGTTGTGGAGGGTCAGCCTTGTACTCCCCCAGGTCTATCTCTTCCTTCTTCACCATGCCTTCGATAGTATCCTTGAAAACATAATAGTCTTCAATTGGATGCCCCAGCATCTGGTGGTAAGGCTAAAATCTTGGGCTGTCTCTTCTTTTCAGGTCCTCCGGCCTCTTTGGCTCAGGCAGAGTGACCTTATCATACTGGATAACCCAGTCAAACAAGATCTTGGTCTTCTCCTTCGGGAAAGAGTAGGTCTTCTTCATCTTGTCCCGGAGTGAGGGACCCTCTTTGCCATCTTCGGTTTTAGCAGGCTGAGGGGCAGCTGCCTTCTTGCCTTTGTCTTTTTGCTGTTTAAATGCCTTAATATCAAGGGCGTTCGCTTCTTTAGGCGCTTGGCGCCGCTCTGCTGTCTTGCCTTTCTATGTAGTGGCAGTAACTGATGTCGCGGTAGGTCTTTCCAGGAAGGCCTCTACCTTGGCCACAACATTGTTCAAGCGGTCAAATGACCAGATTTCCATCCCAATCATCTTTTCTAGTACCTCTCTCTTGAGGTTCTGCTTGCAGATTTGTACAGCGTCCTCCTGGTGCGGGGGCCGCTTGCATCTCATTCCGAGGTTTCTCCACCTCTTAATATAGTCAAGGGCCGTCTCATCCGCCCTTTGCCTTGTCGAGTAGAGCTCAGCCACCGTGACCTCCCGTTCGGTGACATGAAACCTCTCTCTGAACTTCTTCTACATATCCAGCCAGTCGTTGATTGACCCGGTCGGAAGGTTGGAATACCATTCAAATGTGAGCCCCGTTAGTGAGGACCCGAAAAATTTCAGCAGATACTACTCGTCGGTGGCCAGATCACCCATGACGGTCATATAGTAAGCGACATGCTCCTTCGGGGATCCCTTCCCGTTGAACTTGTCGAATTTCGGCGGCTTACTGATCCCAGGAGGGAGCCGCTTGGCCGCATGATGTGGCGTGTATGGCACCCTATAGGCATCGAACGCGACGTAGTCACCTTCACTTTATTCAGCGAGCTTCAGCTCGATCATCCTGTCCACCATCATCTTATTCATGACAGTTGGATCAACCAGTTCTGGATAGAAATGTGATGGCTACAGATAGGGAGTGACCAAGGTGGTCACCTGCGGGAGAGGGCGCAGTAGCGGAGGTGTCTAGTGAACCTGTGGTAGCACCGGTGGCATCAGCGGCTGTGATGGGCATTGCTGAGTTGTTGCCAAGCTTGGTTCTACCGGCTGAGGTGGGGTATAGAGTGGTAGGAAGTCACTCTGGTTGACGGCTCCCTGTGATGATTCGGCCTGCATCTCAGGCTGCTTGGAAGCTGAGGTTTGCTCCGTCTTCTCTACAAGCTGCTTCTTCAGGAACTCTATCTCCTGCCGATATTTCTGGAGTAACATCAATACTGATGGATCCATAGTTGCAGTGCTGGTAATGACTTCTGTAGTTTCCCCTGACGCACCTTCAGGGAGGATGTCGAGCAAGACATCTTCTTCTTCCGCCATCACCACATTGGCAGTGAGAATAATAGCTTTGTCATGGTGCAGGTGGTGGGCTAGGGTTTGCGTTCCCATGGCTGCTGCCAGCTTTTCTCTTGCGGCTTCCACCCTTCGAGTATTTGGCCCCGACCTTCCGGCCAACCGGGCCAGCTCCTGAGGTTCCTCAGGTAATCTTCCATAGTGGCCAGACACCCTAGCCTTGTTGCAGGTGAAAATCTACATCCTTCTTCTTTGTCTGTGAACCCTCCTTTTTGCATTCTTTGGGAAGGTGAGCCTCTCGAACACGGAGACTCTTTTTCTTTCCTCCTGGTGGAGAGTAACTCCATCGTCTTCAATGTCCAGGCCATCTTCATATCCATTATCGTCGACTGACAACGTCATCCTTCTTTCTTCTTCTTCTTCTTCCACTGCCATTGGTGGGCAGTGATCTTCTTCAGCCACGGCTGCTTGCAATAGCCGTTATTGGCCCAATGAGGGGTTGCCTAGTCCCCTAAAATAACTTCTGACCATATTGGTCATCTCTTCTTGCCCTCGCCCCTGATGTAGGGCCGGGGACAATTATCGACCTCCCATCGGAGGGATGTAAGCAAGGCGGGCTCTTCCGACAGGTTGTTGAAATCTTCTTCCCATAGTGGGGAAGTTGGCCTGTCGGGCTCAGGCCCCAAAACTTTCACGGCGTGGAGGATCCACAACTGTTTCCTCTTTCTTTGGGGCAGGGCCCCTTTTCTTGTTCTTCTCTGCTCTAACAAATCGGGAGTGGCGGTGGACTGGTGCGTCCTGGTGAGTAGGCTGGATCTTCTTAGGGACCCAAACTTGCTTAAATAATCTTGGCTTGGGAGCCAGCTTTCTTCGGCCATGACAACCAGCTTCTTCTTTCTCGGCTCTCCTTCCGGAGAGGGCTTGGTAGGAGTTGTAGATAGGTACTGTAGGGATCGCCCGATCCGAGCTCACTCGAGCATCGCATTCGTCCAGGAAGACGCAAACTCCCCCATCAGCATGGATTTGCCAGACACGGAGAGACGTCCGGTAACAGCAGCAACAACCTTCTTCCGGAAGTTCCTATGTTGGCACCTCTCGGAGTTCTTGGCAGGGACAGGGCGGGCCCATTGAGTGATATGATGCACCATGCAGTTGGCGACTTGAATTGGGCCCGTGAGTGGGCGAGCACAGTGTCGAGCCTTCGGGGCTTCAACCTCTTTCACAGTCTTCTCCTCGGCGGGCTCCGAGGACTCTACTTGCAACAGATCGGCAAAGGCTAACCACAAGAAATTAGGGAACCCTACAACTGGTGGGAAAGACCGGAAGACAGTGGGCACCGCCAGGTACCCATGTTCAGCATGATCAGCGACGATCGCGGGGCCAAAGGCGAGAGCGGTGTGTCCCGATGACGTCATCGTCCACCTGAGATAAACAGACAAACAATCAGTATTCTTGGGGGGAGCCTCCGAAGGCATCCCCTCTTGGCAAAGAGATGAAGGGAGACTAGGGTCCCACCGGGCGTGCCAGCTTGTGGGGGACTGATTCTTTTTTTTCTGGTTTCGTTTGTTACATCATTTATTCAAACTAGATTGTTCGTTTATTAATTACGTAGGCATGCCAGTCACATATGTGAGAATTTATTATGCGCTCGATCTGACTTGATCAGTCGATTATGAGATTCGTGTCGGGATCTAGAGCCCGTCATACCATAAAGGTTGTGACGTTAATTACGTCCTCTAGGACAACCCTTGATTAATTGCCAAGAGAGGATGCCTCGAGGGATGATACGAAGGCATAAAGAATACGGACTAAATGCAACAACGGATGCTGTAGAATGAGTTTGTTTAGTTGACCATTCATGCAAAATGCAACGAATTTCTTAATTAATTCATTCTTGTAATTAAAGGTTCAGTCATGCTCATTTAGATAGCAATACATGCTAATGCAAGTGTATGCTCATGATTTCAAGATGAATGCTTCAGCATGGTTGAAGACGTTGAATCCTTTTTTTATTATTCATTTATTTGACTAGATTTATTGAATAAATTAGGGCTTTAACATTAACGCATCAAGAGTCAACACATAGTCAGCAATATGCACATGAAGTCAATGCATTATTATTTTTATTTTGGTCAAAGCATTATTTTATTCCATGCATTAAGACACTGCCATCCTTGAACTAAGGTCGACGTAGGTGCACTTCATGCACTGCCAGTGGTCGATGCATATATGTGGTTGACGCACGTATGAAGGAGGTCGATGCATGGATGTGCACGGGGTGGTGGCCAGGTTGGTGCAGGGTATGCATCAATAATAGGGCAGGTCGGTGCATAAATGGGGCTGAGTCGATGCATGCATGAGGTCAGGGTCGTGCATATATGGGATAGGTCGACACCAAGGTGAGGTCGATGCATTAGTGGATGGGGTTAATGCATATGTGAGACGGCCTAAAACGGCGCGGGGGGCTGCTGGGCTAAAATGGCGCGCCCAGGGAGCGCCGGGTAGAGGCCAAGGGGGTTGAGTGAGATTATGAGTGTAGGGCTAAAGCGGCGCGGGGGGGTACTGCGTCGGTTTAGGGGCGCGCCGGATTAGGGCAGGTTTGATTTATTTTGGGCTAAGATGAAGGGCCAGATGATTTTCTTGGACTTGGATGTTAATTAAGAAGATTAAAAGGTTTATTCATATCCTAAATGTCCTGTAAATATAGCCAGTCCAGACTTATGCGAGGTTCCTACTCGAGCATAGTCCCATCCTCCTCACCCCACGACTAGGGATAGAAGCGATAGTAAAGGGTCGGTCCCGGGGTTTGACCAAAGAGGCACATATGTATGTTCCTCTGGCAATTGACCCCTCCACTAAGACGATGGAAACTTGATACAGGCATATCACTAGAAAACAAACCCCGGGGAGAGGGGGGATGATGTTAATATTGCCCAGAGAAACATTTGGGCGCATTCGGCGTTGGAAAACCTGACAATCACACACAGACTATAGGGAAAAGGAGTGCAATCGGATGGTAAGAAATAGTTTAAGTATGCATCAACGCGTTCATTTAAACCCAAAGGGAGAACATCATATAGAACATTATATACAACTGTGGCTCGGCATTGTCGCACGAAGCCGACTCCCGGCTTGGGGAGGAAGAGAACATGGAAAGAAAGAGGTAGAGCATAGCGGCTAAGAAGAAGATCTAAGGGCTCATATCATTGCCCATTCCATTACATCGCTCGTCAGAGCTATCTTGACAAAAGGAGGGAAGACAGAAGAGAAAAAAAAATCCAGACGACTTCTGCAAACCCACCTCGAATATTTGCAGCAGGGAAAACAGGGTATGGAAAACGTGCTCTTCACTCCCTTTCTTCCTCCCCAAACTTCTCTTTTTTTTTTTTTCTATCTCTCTTCGTATTCCCTCTTCTATGCTGGCTCTATCCTTGTTATCCCCACCGCTATTGGCTTCGCTCTCTCTTTTTCATCCTCCTCCCTTTTTCCAGCTCTATTGGCTTATATATAGCACGCCTCAAGCGTGATTCCTCCCCGGCGCGAGGTGAGTGCGCCGTAGAAGAGGGCCAAGCTGCTTTTACGCACTGGGAAGAGGGCGCCGGAAAAGGGGTGCGCCGGGTTAGAGGGCGCGCCGGATTAAGCCCGTTCCGTCGTGTTCGCTCGACACGAGCATGACAGCGGGACCCGGACTGGCCCCGAGAGTTACTGTGATCCTTCATCTCATCGTGGTCATGCCAAACCACGGTGGGGGGCATCGATAAGGCTTTCAGGCCGCTGAACGACTGCCTGTGGAATCTCGTATATCTTAGGCTCGGACACGCGGGTTTTTCGCTGATACGGGCCTCGACTGATGTGTCCCCTGTGGTTCTGGAGTTTTGATGATGACAGTATTATGCGTCATTATGTTTACATCCTTGATGATATAATCCTGTTGCATTATGAGAAACTGTCAGAACAGGTTTAAGGATGACTCACAGGTCATGAAGTTAACCCAAGTCAAAGTCAAATCAAGACAGGTAAGGTGAATGCTCAGATCAGGTAATGCTTTAATTAGTTCTCTAGCATACATTCAGTTCTTGTCTGCTATATGCATTCAATTCATTGGTTCATGTTCATTGTGCATTGCCTCACATCAAGTCTAGACATCCTGGTTGCATTCTAAGTCTACACATCCTGCTAGGTTGGTCTTCAAAGTATGTACATTGATCTTCAAGGCATCGAGTCTATACACTGGACTGTGCTTCAAGCATTGGCCAAGTCTGTTTAGTTAGTATGGACAGTAGTGGGTCGACCCACCCCTACTGATGCGTCGACCCATCAGAACACTGACTGTCTGGGTATCAATGTCTCTACATCAGCTTGATCGAGTAAGTCTGTACATCATGCCTTATTGTTCATATCATTAAGTCTGTACATTGGCATCTCATCTCCAAGTATGTACATCGCTACTTTATCAAAGCCTGTACAGTCGATCTTCAAGTGTTTGGCCAACTCTGTACATCCGTTTTGCCTATTCATTGTTGAGGCAGAGTCTGTACATTGGCTCAGACTTTCCAAAGTCTACACAACGCCCTTCATTGAAAGTCTATACATTTTGGCCTATTCCTACGCTCGAAGCTTTAGCTACACTCTAAGTCTATGCATTGCATAAGTCTGAACATCGCAGTGTTCAAGTCTTTCAAAGTCTGTGCATTGGCTTCGCTTTTGCAAGTCTGTACATTGGAGTCTTATCTTCAAGTCTGTACATCGGGCAACTTCTAATTGAAGTCTGTACAGCCAATGCACTTAACTGAAGTCTATACACTGGATTGTCAAGCTTCATGTCTATACACTGGATTGTCTAACTTCAACTCTATACATCCGATTACTGTTGCAGTGTTCACCAAGTCTATACACTGGACTTTGTTTCACCAAGTCTGTACACTCCACATCTTTTCCTACGCTTGGCCAAGTCAATACACTCATATCTTTCCCTACGTTTTCTGGCCAAGTCTATACATCGCTAAGTCTGTACATCACTTCAGCTTACACGTTCAAAGCCTCAAGTCTGTACACCGTTTCACCTCTTTGGAAAGTCTGTACAGCGTGAAGTCTATACATTGGGAGCTCTGTGAAAGTCTATACACTGGTCTCCTAAGCAAAGTCTGTACATCGGCTTCACTCGTCAAGTCTATACATCCACAGTGGAACTTCCAAGTCTGTACAACGCTGAAGCCTTCACAAGTCTGTACACTGCTTGAGCCTCACCAAGTCTGTACATCGCTTCAAGCGATTCAAGTCTATACAGCCTGCCTTCACGATCAGAGTCTATACATCATTCCTCAAAGGCTAAGTGTATACATCCTTCCAAGCTTCAAGTCTACACACTCGATTGTTAGGTCTTCAACCCTATACATTCAGTTGTTAGGCCTAAGTCTGTACACTTGATTGTTAGACCTTCAACTATATACATTGGTTGAGTGTATACAATGAAGACGCTGAAGACCTCCAAGTGTATACACTCTCACATGATATCCACTTGGTTAACTGTTGTGTCAAGTTTATACACTCGATTCCCTCATGCATTTCACAGAAGTCTACACATTCTATCTTGTTATGATAATGCATTCATCAGCAAGTCTATACACTGAGAGCGCATGTTACAAGTCTATACACTCTCTCAGTGTACATACTTGATCATTTATTGTTCTAAAGTATATACATTCGTTTGCTTATCACGCTGCATCTTCTAAGTCTGTACACTGCTGCTTATTCATTAAGTCTATACACTCTCTCACGATTGTACACACTTACTCAGTTGCTGTTTCTAAAGTATATACAGTCGTGGTTGTATGACTGAACTAACTAATCATGTTTTCCTTTGTATCTGCCTGCAGAGGATTCAGATTAATGAGAGCACGTGATCCAAGAATGGATAAAGGCCCAGGATCGTGACACGTGTGCTGAAGGTTGCTGGAGAGCGCCACGTGGTCCAATGTTTGGGCGGGAGCTGTGGAGACCACACGCGCCCAGTGCTGCTGCTGATATAAATAGAAGGGTTCGTCTTCGGATGAAGAAAGATTAAAGGTGAGAGAGAAAGGGGCAAAGTCTATACAGTGAGAAACGAGCAGCAGAAGAAGATAAAGAAGAAGAAGAGAAAAAGAAGAGACAGAGAGAGGCTGCACGATTGAGTGTCAGGAAAGAAAGAGAAAAAGAGAAGGAGCAGAGAGATAGTGAGAGTTCGTGGAGAAGAAGAAAGTAGTCTCGACTGAAGATCTGTCTGCTGGACCGTGGATCAAATCAAGGTCAGTCAGCTCCGATGAGAGCCACATCTGATGTTCTTTCATTTACAGCTTGTGTTTGCTGTGTTATTTTCATTTCTTATTTTTCCTTTTATTCGATCTGATTTACTGTGTTCTTCCGATCCTCTAGACTGAGGTCGGGTCCCTCCTGGTCTGGAGGAAGAGAGGTCTGCGACCTCTGGTTTGCAAGTGGCTGGAAGTCACTTGTGTGTCTCCCTTCGGTTTGGAGGAAGGGAAATCTGATCTCCGGTTCTGGGCTTGTGGGTTGCAAGATCAGGGGTCCCTCCTGGTCTGGAGGAAGAGAGGTCTTCGACCTCTGGTTTCCAAGTGGCTGGGAGTCACTTGGGGTGTCCCTCCGGTTGGGAGGAAGAGGGGAGTTTGTTCCCCTGGTCAAGCTGTGTGGCAGTACCTGTTGCAGACTGAGTCTGCGGTTTCTAGCTTGTGCTAGTGGAAGCCTCACTCAGTTGGGAGTGAGGGGTAGACGTAGGTCTGTGGACCGAACCACCTAAAAACCCTGTTGTTCTGTGGTTTGCTTGTGGTGTGCTCTTCCATATCTTCTACCTGTTTCACAGGTTGTTTGAATAGTCTTGTTTCGAGTTACAGTGGCCTTGAGCTTTACATCTTGGTAAGTGAGTCTAGTTTGCATTGTACTATCATTTGGCATTAGACTTCATCAGGTTCCACTAGTATAGTCAGCAGCTCATCTGGTCGATCAAATGTCTATTTGAACTCGATAGCTTTTATTCCGCAACTGTATCTAGTAGCAGGCGAATTGTTTTTAATTTGGGCAATATTCTTGAAGGGGATACATTCACCCCCCCTCTGTATCGATCGCACCGTTCCAACAATTGGTATCAGAGCAGGTTGTCTGCTTAGAAGGTCCAGCGATCTGTAGATTCGATCCTGTTGTCTTGGTGCTTTATTATTCCTATTGCATTTATCTGATCAGCTTTCATGGGTAATCCACCAGTTTTCAATGGTTCTAATTTTAATGCGTGGTTTATCAGTCTACGAAATTATGTTGATGCAGTTAATCCTGATCTGTGGAAATTAATTTCACAAGGTCCTCACACATTACCAAAGAAAGTGTCCAAATGGACTAACAGCCACAGATCAAAAGATGGAGAAAATCAGAAAGCCTTCAATCTGATGAAAGCAGCCACTGACAGAGCCTTACACTCTTGTTTTTATGATTGTAGGTCTGCCAAGGACATCCTGGAGGAGCTGAAGCTAGCTCACAGGTTAAATGAAGACAACTGCATGATGGCTATAGGAAGTATTCATAGCAGCAGCCAAAATGAAGAAGAAGATGAGGAGGAGGAGGTAAACATCTTCGAGAATTTTTCTTTAGATGATTGGGAGAATGCATATGCTGAGCTGTTTGAGTCTCATGAACAATTAAGAAAATGATACAAGAACTTGAAAAAGAAAAGTGATCAGGGTAGTTCAAGTTCACCATGTGAAAATTGTTCAAATATGAAGCAATCTCATGATGCCTATTTGTCAGATATCCATATGCATAAAAACCAGAATGAAAAATTGATGAATGAACTTAAATGTGTTTGCTCTGAACTAAGTAGGTTGAAATCTGAAAATGACTCTCTTAGAAAATCTGTTAAAGAAAATGAAGAAAAACTTGAGAAACTTGAGCAAGAGAAGAATTTGTTTGCTAAAAAATCTAATGCCATAAAATTTGTAAACATGGAATTACAGAAAGATCTTGAAAAACAACAAAAAGAATTAAAAGAGTTTGAAGCTGGGTTAGAAAGTTCAAGGAAACAAATTGGCCTATTTAAAGAAGAAAATCAAAAACTTGTATGTGAAATCTCTGAACTAAAAGAAAAACTTGGCTCGATTGAGGATGATCAGGTTCATGTTAATGATTTAGTTCAAAATGAAAAACTGTTGAAAGAATTTGATTCTGTTAGCGCTAAATTGGATGTTCTAAAATCTGAAAATGAATGTCTTAGGAAATAATGTGAAAAACTCCAGGTTCAAACAATATGTTCTGTTAAATCTGCATGCAATGAGTGTCCATTTCTCAAGGAAATAAATGAAGGTCTTCACTCAAATTCAGAATGTCAGAAGGAGTTTATTGTTTCCCTAATGGAAGAAAACAAAGATCTGTTAAACAAGATTCTAGAGCTTGAACAGATAGAGGAAGAACTAAATGATAAAATGAGCTCAATAAAAATTGATAAAGACTCTGTTGAAGAAATTGAAAATCTGAAATCAAAAAATGACAAACTAATTCAAGAGGTTGAAGGATTGAAACAGTTGAACACTGCTATGTCAGAGAAACTTCTTCTCTTAGAAAAAGGAAAAACTGTTTACATTGAAGAGTCTGAAAAATTGAGAAATCTGGAACAAGAAATTGAGAAATGTAAAATTGCAAACAAGGTACTAAGCGAATGTGTAAATTGCAATGAACAAGAGATTGCCAGTTATGAAATACACATCGTTTCTTTGGAAAATGAAATTGAAGATTTGAATAATTCCTTGTCAAAATTTGTGGACGGAAAAGATAATCTGGACAAAATTCTAGGAACTAAGGTAAATTTTTAGAAGGAAGGGTTGGGCTATAATCCCTCAAATAAGAAGAGTTTTCAAAACAAAGTTCAAACTTCCTTTGTGTCCAGTTCAACTTCTCAAAGCCCTCAGAACCTTCCTGGTTATCAGTCAACTGCTCAAAAGAAAACAACAGAAAAACAGAAAGAAAAGAATCAACAAGTTCCTCTTCCCACTCTGCATGTTTCACCCATACACTCGCATGCATCTAGAAAGAAAATGATTTGTCACTACTGTCACAAATATGGACATTTGATGCATGAGTGTAATTTGATGAAAAAAGATGACCTAGCAGCTGCTCAAAACAATCAGGGTAGAAATCATGTCCTTAGGGAAAAGAAAATTCATTGTTATGACTGTGGAAAAATAGGACATGTTGCTGCACAATGCTGGTTAGGCCCTCATAGAAATACCTTCTCTAATTGTTCTCATTGTGGAAAACATGGCCATACAGTCAAGGACTATTGGCAGGCTCAGGGAAGAACATTCTCTCAAAATATAAAACTCCCTGCAAATAGAAATGTTTTTGGAAGAAATAAATCTGTTTTTAAAGAAAAGCGTCTGGCATGCTTTGAATGTGGAAAATTTGGCCACCGAGCTTCGGAATGCTGGTGGGCAGGTAAAGGTAAACTAAAATTTCATGCAAGTAACAGAAATCTTCATGCCAATGCACATAAAATTTATGTTCAGAATAATGCACACAGATTCCATGCTAACAATGTTGTGCATAAAAAGAATTCAAGATCTGCTGTTTCCTATCATTATTGTGGGCAGGTTGGGCACTCCATGAGTGAGTGTAGTTTAATGAAGTCTGATGACTTACATGCCCAAAGAATATGGAAAGCACCAATCAGAGGTGTTACTAACAAAGTAGGACCCAAGAAGTCGTGGGTACCTAGAAACACAAAATGAGATCTGTGCTTTGCAGGTATGCCTTGGGATGAGGAATAAAAGGGGGTCAAATAAACCAAGGCATCCAAAGTTTGGTAAACCCCAACTCTGCTGATTAAATGTTTGTTCACCTGAATTTTTGTTTTAATTGAACATCGTGCTTAATATGTCAATGCATACATGTCCAGAACTGCATCTGCCTTTGTAATTTTCTTTTATCATGCACTGGTGCATACATGAGTTTAAAGGATGTCTGCATTTGATGCATGCATATGTCAATTGCAGTTAGCTGATATTTGTTAAAATGCATAATCTCTGAAAATAAATTGTATTCTAAAAAAAAATATCTGAAAAGGTGAGTTGAGTAAGTCTGTTGCTTGGATGATGTCACATGCTTAAAAATGTTCATCTGCACATTTGACATGCACATGCATCACAATTGCATATAAGTGGCATAGTGTTAGCTAAAAGATGCATGTAGAACTACATATGCATTGGATTGTCAGGCATGACTCTTGGTATATAAATAGTGAGATACTAAAGGGCAGATGAATTCTGTCTGAAAGTGCTTACTATGTGTGAGGTAGTCTTTAGACCAAGTCCTCCGTCTGGTACCATAGGTCAGAGTTGCATACATTTAGGAATGTTAGATCATGCATACATTTAGGGGGAGCATTATTCATATTCTACCATCTGAACTTCCCATCTTCAGATTGAACTGCTATCTTGCCTAAATCCCTGTGATGAATGTGTAATGCAACACATTTCAACTTTCTGCTTCAACTGTTATCAGCCATCTTCACTCATCTTATTCATTGGTATCATCTGTTGAATTGGCTGTTCCCAAAAATGTTTCGGCCTTTCCTGAAAACTCAGAAAGTATTCTCTGTACATATCCTGATCATAAATCTGAAAATAAATTAAAGAGGAATCTTCTATTATAAAGGATTATGAATGTCTGATTCTTTCAGCCGGTTGATGTTTCATGTATGTCTTGTGTTTGCTTATGAACATATCTTGAAAATATCTGAGTTGGTCTTAATAAACTTTAACCAACATTTTCATGTTGAGTCTTTTAAACTCTTCTGAATTCTGAAAATTCTGAAATCATGATATTCCTTGATTGATATGTATGAAATTAGTATTGATTTTTAAACATCTGAGAATATGGATTATGTCTAAGGGTAAATCCTGTCAGAGCAATGACCTTGGTCACTGAGAAACCATGTCCAAAGGACTATGTCATGAGGTGCCATAGTTAACTCTGCTTAAAAATGATTGATAATCTGGCAGAGCAATAGCATGCACACTGAGAAATACATCTCACTCATCAAAGAAATGATCTGTAGTGTGTCATGAAGTGTAAATGCAATCTCTGTTCCTATGAAGCACGATAGTTAGTCCATCCAAGTGCTTAGGGATACTGGCGTCTAAACAACGTGTATCCTCTAGTTACAAGGGTGTACTAAACTCAAGTGCTCATGAAGAATGTTATGAAAATTGCTGCTAATCTAGTATACCATTTGAAAAATATGTGCAAAAGAAATATTCTATTGGAACCCTTGACAGAAACAAATATTTTTCTTATGTGTTTAACTTCATTACTATTGATTGCATCTCTTAAAGGAATCTTTGAAATTGAGTGAGTAAGAAAGAAGAAGATCAAACAAGACTGTCAATATGAAAGCAAGGTTCACTTTTATTAAAACTGATTTCAGATATGAGTACAGGAAACTTATAAACAAGCCTTGCATACATCATATTCTGATCTGACTTGTCAATGAAGATCATTCATAAATCTCTATAATAGAAGAGTCGGAAATACTTGTTTAATCAGATTTATGAAATTGATATCCCATTGAAAACCTTTATCATTCATTCTGAGTACTTACTTTCTCACATTGGACTCCATTATTTCAAACCAGACTGTTGATCTAAGGGGGAGAATTCTTGCATGTCCCTGTGGTTCAATGCTCACTCAGGAGAGTATCTTGTTAGGGGGAGTTTTTGCTTTTGATGACTGTAACTCACTGCATTGCATAATAGCTCCTTCAACAGTCAATGAACATTCCCTTCTTTTTGATGTTGTCAAAGGGGGAGAACTTTTGTGAGTCATTCTTTTTTATTTTTGCATCAATCAACACTTGCATCACATGGTGTTTATGTTCATGAACTTTGTCATATCTGTGGTGCATGTTATATGGTATTTCATAATCACCATGATGAATCTATTGCAATGACTCATAATATTGCCATCATCAAAAAGGGGGAGATTGATGTGTCCCCTGTCGTTCTGGAGTTTTGATGATGACAGTATTATGCCTCATTATGTTTACATCCTTGATGATATAATCCTGTTGCATTATGAGAAACTGTCAGAACAGGTTTAAGGATGACTCACAGGTCATGAAGTTAACCCAAGTCAAAGTCAAATCATGACAGGTAAGGTGAATGCTCAGATCAGGTAATGCTTTAATTAGTTCTCCAGCATACATTCAGTTCTTGTCTGCTATATGCATTCAATTCATTGGTTCATGTTCATTGTGCATTGCCTCACATCAAGTCTAGACATCCTGGTTGCATTCTAAGTCTACACATCCTGCTAGGTCGGTCTTCAAAGTATGTACATTGATCTTCAAGGCATCGAGTCTATACACTGGACTGTGCTTCAAGCATTGGCCAAGTCTGTTTAGTTAGTATGGACAGTAGTGGGTCGACCGACCCCTACTGATGCGTTGAACCATCAGAACACTGACTGTCTGGGTATCAAAGTCTATACATCAGCTTGATCGAGTAAGTCTATACAGCATGCCTTATTGTTCATATCATTAAGTCTGTACATTGGCATCTCATCTCCAAGTATGTACATCGCTACTTTATCAAAGCCTGTACAGTCGATCTTCAAGTGTTTGGCCAACTCTGTACATCCGTTTTGCCTATTCATTGTTGAGGCAGAGTCTGTACATTGGCTCATACTTTCCAAAGTCTACACAACGCCCTTCATTGAAAGTCTATACATTTTGGCCTATTCTTACGCTCGAAGCTTTAGCTACACTCTAAGTCTATACACTGCTAATGTCTGAGCATCGCAGTGTTCAAGTCTTTCAAAGTCTGTGCATTGGCTTCGCTTTTGCAAGTCTGTACATTGGAGTCTTATCTTCAAGTCTGTACATCGGGCAACTTCTAATTGAAGTCTGTACAGCCAATGCACTTAACTGAAGTCTATACACTGGATTGTCAAGCTTCATGTCTATACACTGGATTGTCTAACTTCAACTCTATACATCCGATTACTGTTGCAGTGTTCACCAAGTCTATACACTGGACTTTGTTTCACCAAGTCTGTACACTCCACATCTTTTCCTACGCTTGGCCAAGTCAATACACTCATATCTTTCCCTACGTTTTCTGGCCAAGTCTATACATCGCTAAGTCTGTACATCACTTCAGCTTACACGTTCAAAGCCTCAAGTCTGTACACCGTTTTGCCTCTTTGGAAAGTCTGTACAGCGTGAAGTCTATACATTGGGAGCTCTGTGAAAGTCTATACACTGGTCTCCTAAGCAAAGTCTGTACATCGGCTTCACTCGTCAAGTCTATACATCCACAGTGGAACTTCTAAGTCTGTACAACGTTGAAGCCTTCACAAGTCTGTACACTGCTTGAGCCTCACCAAGTCTGTACATCACTTCAAGCGATTCAAGTCTATACATCCTGCCTTCACGATCAGAGTCTATACATCGTTCCTCAAAGGCTAAGTGTATACATCCTTCCAAGCTTCAAGTCTACAACTCGATTGTTAGGTCTTCAACCCTATACATTCAGTTGTTAGGCCTAAGTCTATACACTCGATTGTTAGACCTTCAACTATATACATTGGTTGAGTCTATACACTGAAGACGCTGAAGACCTCCAAGTGTATACACTCTCACATGATACCCACTTGGTTAACTGTTGTGTCAAGTTTATACAATCGATTCCCTCATGCATTTCACAGAAGTCTACACATTCTATATTGTTATGATAATGCATTCATCAGCAAGTCTATACATTGAGAGCGCATGTTACAAGTCTATACACTCTCTCAGTGTACATACTTGATCATTTGATGTTCTAAAGTATATACTTTCGTTTGCTTATCACGCTGCATCTTTTAAGTCTGTACACTGCCGCTTATTCATTAAGTCTATACACTCTCTCACGATTGTACACACTTACTCAGTTGCTGTTTCTAAAGTATATACAGTCGTGGTTGTATGACTGAACTAACTAATCATGTTTTCCTTTGTATCTGCCTGCAGAGGATTCATATTAATGAGAGCACGTGATCCAAGAATGGATAAAGGCCCAGGATCGTGACACGTGTGCTGAAGCTTGCTGGAGAGCTGCCACGTGGTCTAATGTTTGGGCGGGAGCTGTGGAGACCACACGCGCCCAGTGCTGCTACTGATATAAATAGAAGGGTTCGTCTTCGGATGAAGAAAGATTGAAGCTGAGAGAAAAAGGGGCAAAGTCTGTACAGTGAGAAACGAGCAGTAGAAGAAGATAAAGAAGAAGAAGAGAAAAAGAAGAGACAGAGAGAGGCTGCACGATTGAGTGTCAGGAAAGGAAAGAGAAAAAGAGAAGGAGCAGAGAGATAGTGAGAGTTCATGGAGAAGAAGAAAGTAGTCTCGACTGAAGATCTGTCTACTGGACCGTGGTGCAAATCCAGGCCAGTCAGCTCCGATGAGAGCCACATCTGATGTTCTTTCATTTACAGCTTGTGTTTATTATGTTATTTTCATTTCTTATTTTTCCTTTTATTCGATCTGATTTACTGTGTTCTTCCGATCCTCTGGACTGAGGTCGGGTCCCTCCTGGTCTGGAGGAAGAGAGGTCTGCGACCTCTCGTTTGCAAGTGGCTGGAAGTCACTTGTGTGTCTCCCTTCGGTTTGGAGGAAGGGAGATCTGATCTCCAATTCTGGGCTTGTGGGTTGCAAGTCCAGGGGTCCCTCCTGGTCTGGAGGAAGAGAGGTCTTCGACCTCTGGTTTCCAAGTGGCTGGGAGTCACTTGGGGTGTCCCTCCGGTTGGGAGGAAGAGGGGAGTTTGTTCCCCTGGTCAAGCTGTGTGGCAGCACCTGTTGCAGACTGAGTCTGCGGTTTCTAGCTTGTGCTAGTGGAAGCCTCACTCCGGTTGGGAGTGAGGGGTGGACATAGGTCTGTGGACCGAACCACATAAAAACCATGCTGTTCTGTGGTTTGCTTATGGTGTGCTCTTCCATATCTTCTATCTGTTTCACAGGTTGTTTGAATAGTCTTGTTTCGAGTTACAGTGGCCTTGAGCTTTACATCTTGGTAAGTGAGTCTAGTTTGCATTGTACTGTCATTTGGCATTAGACTTCATCAGGTTCCACTAGTATAGTCAGCAGCTCATCTGGTCGATCAAATGTCTATTTGAACTCGATAGCTTTTATTCCGCAACTGTATCTAGTAGCAGGCGAATTGTTTTTAATTTGGGCAATATTCTTGAAGGGGATACATTCACCCCCCCTCTGTATCGATCGCACCGTTCCAACATCGACACTGTGGCTTGTGCTGCCTGCTCGGCTTAGCTTGCATTCGTAGCTTTCTCGGGTAGTGAAATACCACCCGAGGGTATTTTCGCCTTGACTGGGTGATCATTTGATCACTAACAGACCCAATTTTCTGAGAAGCCGTACCCATGCCGGGTCGTCGGGGTCCTCCACTGACAGAACCTTCGGTCCCTTGTTCTGAATGGGGCAAGGATGTTTCATCACCTCGGGAGGACTTTTCTTTCGGGTGGCGAGCCACCAGGTATACCCTTGTTCTTGGTTGGACAATAGATGTTCTTCGTGTGGCACGACCGAGTCGATGCCGATTCATTGGGCAGGCTTGTCGACACTGCCGATTTGTTGTCGATTCTTCTCGATCCTCCTGAGGTCAAGTCCCCGGTGTTCATAACGGGTGACCTGAAGCTCTGGCAGCTTGAGAAAGCTTCAGTGCATTGGTTTCATTCAGCTTCTTCGCTTCAGGGGGCCGCATCATTTCTGTCATTTAGGCTTGGTCGCCATCGAGCATATTTTGAGTGCCAACACCTGCTCGGTTGCCTTGAGGGAATCCAAGGCTAGCGGATGTAGATGATTTATCTACCCCACCCCCAAACTTAACAAACAAATATGCATGAAACATGAAATAGCATGAACAAAGGGAAAGGGGTGATGAAAGATAAGGAATACTAATCGTGATCGCCACCAAGGCTAACAATGCCAAAAGGGATGAAGAGAAGAGTGCAACGGTGCCGTGTACCTTGGAAAAGGATGAAGACTTGATCGCACTCAAGAGATGGGTGTGGGAACCTTGTGGGATCAACCTCCCCTCCTTCCAGTCGGATAGAGGAAGAGAGCCTTACATCCTATTCACACTCTCCTGCGAATCAACGGCAAAGACAAAGGCAAAAACTCATTAGAAACATGAAGTGTAGCATCTATCCCGAAGTGATAAAAGAGCATGAATAAAAGGGGGAGAACGCACCGGCGGGATGTTTTTAACGCCTGTGGAAAGGTCGAAACAATAGGTGTGTGTGTTGTGATGAGAATGAAACAAATAGGAGAAAAATCATGCAGTACAACTGCAGGAATATGCCATGCAATATGAAGAAAAATGCATATGTAGAAGAAAAAATAGGAAACTGTGATGGTTTTGAAAAAGTAGGAGGAGAGAACTAAGAGTAGAGTGAATGAAAACAAGCCCTTATGCGTGGAATTGAAAGCCTATACTTCCCTCTTCAAGACGGGGTCGAATAGACGAGATGGCGTTACGGCATGGCTTCGCCCCGAACCGAGAAAGGGCCCCCCTTCGCGTTCTGTGAACCTGGGTTCTATTTATAGAAGAAGGAAACCCTAGGGTTTAAATCCGAGATAAACACCCAAAGTAGGGTGTAATGCCTTGGGTCTTTCGGATCTGTATCAGAGAGCTTTCGGATCACTTTTGTGGGTCCTGAGTTGTGTTTTACGATCCACGCGGGTTTTTCTCTCGTACAAATTAAGGAACCCTGTAGTGAGTTTACAGTTGAGTTCATCGACTCGAGGACACTACAGTTGCGTTATGCTCCTTCCGAGGATTGTGTAGACTATTTTTCTATATTTTTCTGAATTAGTGAAATTTTGGGCAAAAATTGGATTTCACAAAAATTAAGAAATTCCTTTTTTTCTATTTCTTTCTTCACCATATCTCCTCTCTCTCATTCTCACGTTCACTCTCTCCCTCTCATTCTCTCTCATGTCTTCTCATCTCACCGCTGGGCGTGCGACCGTGGAGAGGTGGGCGAGGTAGGAATGCCGTTGAGTTGCTGTGGCATCTGATGGCGCGAGGAACGGAGCATGGCGTTGGCGCGATCCCTCGGTGGATTTAAAGCTGACGTGGGTTGTTCGTGCGATCGATTTCAATGTGGTTTAGTCACTTCGACGTGCGAGAACTTTGGTGGAGGTAGGGAGATGGATGCCCTACTCCTGTTCTGCGTTCCCTCACGATTTCGAGTTGAACCGTGCGAGAACGAGCAAGTTTTCCAGCTTTAGGGCGAAATCATGCTTCGGGGGGTGTGACACGAGTTCACCTTTCCCAGCGACGGTTTCTAGCCTAGTTAGTTTCATTCGAACCCTTGGCATGCTAGCATTTCGTTCCCGCCAGTTTCGTTGTAATTGGTTGTCATTTGGGAGCGGTATGAGCCCAGGAACCTACGTGACTCATTTTGGCTAGATTCGGTAGAATCACCCGTTTCTTGTTGTTTATGTGTCGTTATTATTCCTTCCAGCTTGTGGGAGGTTTATTTCATCCCTAGGATTGTTTCCCCTTCGTTTTAGGGTGAACAAGGCATAGAAAGGCCGAGCTTTGGCCATTCCTAGTGTTTTCTCGTTGTAACGCCATGTCGGTCCTTCCAGAGACCGTTTCTATATCCTAGGCCGACCATTGGAGACCGGTAGCCTATGTGATCTGTCAGTTTAGCTAAGCAGTCGTACGATGGACCGCAAGGGTGGCTGTGGCGGTTCGTGGATGACCACTAAGCTTCATTAGAATTTGGTCAATGGTTTTAAGTCGGTTAGGGCTAGCGGTCTAGCCCCGATCGTATGGTGTCTATGGCGGCCCTTTGGGTGACCGCCTAGCTTTGTGAAATGGTTCAAGGTAGACCGTTTACTGGTTTGACTGGTTAAGTCGGTTCGGGGGTTGACTGAGTTAAGAGGCCAGGTCTATGACCGCTACAGTCTTTAGGCGGCCCTGAGGAGACCGTCTTGAGCAAGTAACGGCCTCAACTAGACCGTATACCCCTATGCTTTGGTGGTTTTATTTGTTTGAGTCTTCTGAGTGAAGCGGCCATGTCCTTGACCGCTTAACTCAGTGAGACGGCCCATGTATAGACCATTTTTGTCTTGGTGCGGCCCTTTTATGATCGCCAAGTGTCTGTGTTCTCTGTGGGAGGGTAGCGGCCCTTTGGCTGACCACTTGGTTTGCCTAGCGATTAGGTATGTGACCGTTTCCTTCACAGAGTTCTATTTTTCTGATGATTTGCCCTCGAATTGTCTTGGCTTAACCTTGTGGTTTTCCCATGGTCCCGTGGATGTCTTGGACGTCCTATGAGGGCTGTGACCGTGTTGTAAGGTGGCCAGGAGTGCCATTGTATCGAGTAGTGTTCTGTGATGCTTCAGAGTCACTATTGGTTTCGAGTCAACCCGGTGTGATCCAATGGTTGGCATGTGACCTCGTGAATGTCTCGATGATCCTGTATGGAGTGAGAAATGATTTTTGGACACCTTGCGGTGCTGTCTTATCTCAGTTTCCGTGTCCATGTGCTTTGAGGGTCTTGGTGATTCCTCAGATCTCTGTGATTTGTATTATGCGGAGGGTGGATCCGACTGTCTTGTGCCATTTTCCTTTATAAGTGTTTGACCGTGATTTGGCTTAGGGACTAGGCTGATTGGCAGCGTGTTACCGCTTTTGTGCGATGATCTTGACCCCGAGTCTTGTGACTCAAGGATCATTGTGTCAACAGGTCTAGTTGTCCATCCTGAGTCCGGTGGCAGTTTGGTGTGCTGCCTTGTGCTTCGTCGTACGTATGACAGTGCATATTTAGCATGTCCGTACTTCAGCACTGATGTTTTGGAGTCTCTATGTCTAGTGAGCCTCCGCTAGTCGTAGCCTAACGACACTTTCCTATGTGTCAGCCCACCTAGGAGTGGTGGCGGGACAGTTCCCGACAGATGGTTTTTAGGCTAGTTTCCGTGGGCCCCCTTGCTTTGCGGTAGCATCCAACTTGGGGGGGGGGGGGGGAAACTAGCTAGAGGCCTGGCTCAAGGCATTGAGCTTGTGTGCGCACACGTGGTTAGGGGCGTTTGGACGAGCGCCGATGGGCGTAACCCTGACTAGTCACTCGTTATTGTTGTTCCTTGTACTTGGTTCTGTGAGTGTCTCAGTACCACCGTTTCAGGTTTATGGGAGATACTTGTGGCGCAGTGTAAGGCGTCAGTGGACACATCTAGCTGTTCTTCTAGTGAGGAGGTACTTCTATCACCTGACACATAACTCATTGTGCTTCATGACCTTTCCGGGTAGTCTGTTCTTGGCTTCACCTGAGGTCAGTGTAATGTAGCGTACACGACGGTAAGGTTGTGTATGTTTGTGCCTTTGGACCGAGTACGTCTTTTCTATGGCTTTTTCCTGTACTTGTAGGCTTTTCGTAGAGCCCCAGAATTTATATAAGTATTTTCTAGATTATTTAATAATTTTTTGGAATTTATTTGTAATTTATAAGGGCTAAAGAGAATTATAAAAGGATTATTGAACTTCTATAAGGCCCAATGAATTAACCTAGCCTATTTAAAGAAGCCCAAAGGGTTTTAAGGACCAAGCCCATTTAGTTTGGCCCATATTCTAGAAGGTTATTAAGCCTATCCTCAGAATTATAAGGATAAACACCACTTAATATAGATAATTATACGGATGATGAACAATAGAGTTTTATAAATTTAGAACTCTATCCACGCTGACTGTAACGGTCCATCTAGCAACCGTCACAGACATGTAACGCATAGGAGCTCGACCGTTACTCTATGAACCCAGAAAACTGAAGAGTTTGATTTCTTTTGAACTCTGGGAACAAGAAATGTAACGGTCTATCGTGAGACCGTCACATTCCTCTAACGCACTGGCAGTAGACCGTTACATCCTGTTAGTTCCGTAAAAGAAAGAACGAGTACAAAGAACAAAACTTTGGACTCTTATCCATTAAGGATCGACTTGGGAAGAGTTGTAACATTACTAAGGACTCTTAGAGATTAGATTATGACCAAACAAGGACTCTAGAATCGATCTAATCCTCAAACCCTAGCCTAAACTCTATAAATAGGGCATAGTTCTGAACTGTGCGACCCTTACTTTTTGGACGTAAAGAATCAAGGTAAGGAGTCATTATCTCAGGTAAGCTCTTTAGAAGTATTTGTTTACAATACTTTAGAATAACTCCCCACCAAATTTCACATCTTTAGGTCAAGAGGTCGTGGAGTTAGAGCCCAAGGAAGTTGCTGGAAAAGTCACAGAAGAAGGAAATCTAGGGCAGGATTCTCAATATCTCATGAACGGCAAAAACAACTTGATAGGACTATAAGCCCTCTGGTTTGACTGGATTTCATGCATGGTAGATCACCAATCTCATGTTTTACTAGTTGATATACATGTCATGCATCTCCTAGCCCTAATAGAGGAATTAAAGCATGTTATTCATTTAATTCACTGATACCCATGCATGTAGTTAGCCTATACTTTGTTATCATATCTAGAATAGACATGGTATTTGCGTTAGACATGATATGAGTTGATCTCTTAGGATTCATATCATTTTCTATCCGCAGGTACTGTAACGCATCAGCGTAGGACCGTCACACTCATATAACGGCCCTACGACAGGTCGTCACACACCCTGCTGTTTTGGATTTTCACTATTGTCTCTAACGCACTGGGACAGACGCGTTACGTTCATGTAACGGCTGGTTCCTGACCGTCACGTTCACTGTGACCCCCCACCTCTAGACCGTCAGAGTCTGTGTTCTGCCAACCCTAAGATAGAATATAACTTGCCAATATTATTTATTGTTAAGCCTAGTTACCTAAGTTTTAACCTGATCATGTGATTTTAAGGTTATTTGATTATCCATATTAGTTATTGCATGTTTTGGTATCTCACTTTTACTTGAGTTATGTTAATTTCATGAAGCCAAATTATATAGTTTTGTATTATAAAGCATGACTTTTTAACGTTGTATTGATAGAGTTTTTCATCATGATTTCACATTGATTATACATATCTCTCTCTGTCAATAGAGTCAATTCTATAAGTACATAGCACATATTCCGGTATGTTGCCATTAGTTCACACTTTGCACTATAGGAACACCATCTTGGACATGAGGACCTCTCTATTGGATAATGCTTCCAATGGACTAGGAAATCATTGTTTCAAGGCCTCCGTAATTCTCCGCGAGCCTGGGATTCCCACTAAGATGCCGAGTTGGTTGTACCATCAAATCCCAATAACTAGAATACACTATCGTTGTTTTCTGGATCTTGTAATGTAACGGCCTTGCACTGGACCGTCAGGCTCACGTAACGGCCCAATGCCCGACCGTCACATTTCACTGAGTCTAAACTAGTATGCTGGACTCTGGTCACTGTAACGGCCCATTATGGACGCGTTACATAGTATAACGGCCCAGTAAATGACCGTTACATAGCTTGTATTTGTTAACCCAAGGTTTGACCAAGGGTTGATATTTCAATGATTCTAGAGAAACCTTGATGATCTAGAACTTATCATATTGCTTAATAGACTTAATGTAATGGATGAAAGTTAAGGAAATATACCGTTATGCTGCCGATTTATTCTATAAGCATAACATAGTTTAAATGTCATTCTTGATCTCATATATTCAAATTAAAGCATTCATTCATTCATTATTATTATCATGGAATTATTGAACTTATTACATTCTTGGCCATGCTTTACTGTTACATGCGTGGAAGTAGCTTAACTTATAACTGAAGATGCGATCGAGCACTGATTGTGTTCAAGGGCTCTATGCTAGTCCCCTCGGCTGATTGCCGAAATATACTATTTTATAAACCATGGGGTATGATGCTACTGGCGTCGCATTGCGCTAGGAGTACTATTTCTATAAATAAGTGAAGATCCACGGCACGATATGACATTCTTGTATATGACTTTCTTGCTTGATATTCCACAGAAATTCATGAACTATGTACTCAAAAGAGACTGGTGTGATGAATATGTGGCTTGCTCATACATTCTTGTTACATGCTTGCTCGTGAAAGGCCAAATATCATGTTCATTTTACATTCTTGCTAGTTCATTCTTGATCATTCTATCTTATCTTGTTACTCTGGTTTGATCGCGTGATCGATTCGCATTCGCATGATTTTACCTTATTCTTTAGAGCTAAATTGTTAATTACTTTAATAGTGCCTTCATGTTGATGCGAAGATACCTACTGGGCAAGTGTGCTCATTACCTATTTCCAATATTTTTCAGGAGATGGAAGTGGTTCAGATTCGGATTCGGGCTATACTAGTAGCGGGTCCGGAAGTGAGTGAAAGTCTTGTAAAGCTACGAGTGAAGACTTAGGAAGTTATCATGTCTAGATTGAGTCAATGTAATTTTCCAATTTTTTGAGTCTAGTAGAATGAAAATCAAATTAGTGATTGTATCTTTGAATATTGAGCATTATGATATGAAGTTGAAGTTTGATTAAATCATGTGCAATTGCATTTATTTGTGTAATTGTCTTGCGCTCTGATTGATTCTTGCTTGCAAGAGGCTTACCATGCCGACTGTTAGCGCTCCCTGAGCGAGTCTTCCGCTATAATAAAGGCTCGGGGCGTGACAGTTCATTGGTATCAGAGCCTAAGTCTCAGGACTTAGGGGAAAAGAGTCATGTCATAGGATAAGTCCAAGGTTAAGGGCCTATACCTATGAACTAGAGAAGAAATTCCATACCCATGTGAGGATTAGGTAGAACTCGGGATAAGATAACATTTTAGCTTTAAGAATTATTTTGTTCATTCCAATTTCATGAGAAATAACGAGTTGTTATTTTCTCCCAGGTACCCTATTTTCCAAATGGCTCATCGCGTAGATTGGGACGGTACAAACAGTTGCCGGCCTTACCAGGCATTGCAGACTATAGCACAAGGTGGTGCAGGGGCAAGGGCTGGTGACCTTCATCGTAATTTCCGGAGTCTAAATCCTTCGCGTTTCTATGGATCTTCCAATCCAGACGAAGCAGAAAATTGGATCGATGAGATGAATCGTATATTTGATGTCATACAATGCACTAATCAGGAGAAAGTCCGTCTAGCAACATTCCAATTGAATAAGGATGCCCGTACTTGGTGGAAGTCGGTTCCGGCACCTCCGGCCGATGCGCCACATACATGGAATGCTTTTCTAAATTTATTTCGTGCCAAGTATTTCTCTGAACATGTGAAGGAAAGGAAGGCCATGGAGTTTGCCTCCCTTCGTCAAGGGACGATGTCAGTCGCAGAATATGAGTTACAGTTTTCAAGACTAGCACCATATGCACCACACCTTATCAGTACGGAATTGTTAAAGGCAAACCGATTTATGGACGTGTTACGGCCCAGTTTCATTCAACAACTAGGGACACAGAATATCTACACTTATGCAGAAATGGTTCAAAGGGCATATCTATGCGAGAGGACCTTGGAAAAGGTCGAAAAGCTGAAGAGAAAAGGAGAGGAATCTAGCCGGCGCTCAGATCGGCATTATAAGAAAGAGAAGTTTAGCATCACGGAACCATACAAAAGCCGTGATAACAAGAAAAGATCAAGGAACGGGAACGGTGGAAGTTCCCAAAAGAATAGTAAAAAGGTTAAAGAAGAGAAGGAGCAAGTCGCCTTGGCGTGCACCTTTTGCAAGAAATTCGGCCACTCGGCTGAAGAATGCTTGAAGCGCCTAGGTGCTTGTTTGCGCTGTGGAAGTAGGGAGCATCGTGTGCCAGATTGCCCCCTTATGAAAGATCAATCAAATAACGGAGGACGTAGGAGGCAGGCTCGCCTCAATGCTGTTATAGATGGAGAAGAAGCGCCCAAGGATCAAAATGATGGGCTCATGGAAGGTACCCTTCAAATTTGTTCTCGTCCTGCCTTCGTGCTATTCGATACTGGTGCTTCTCATTCTTTTATCTCCACCACTTTTGCAAACACCTTACCAACTGCATCAGTTCCCCTACCTTCAGATCTCGCTATTACTACACCTTTAGGATCTGGAACTAAGCTTACCAAGTATTATCCTGATTGTGAGGTGGTAGTAGAAGGACACAATCTCCCCGCAAACATAGTATGCCTAGATATGAAAGGTTATAATGCCATTTTAGGGATAGATTGGCTTGTAGACCATGATGCTTACATCAACTGCCGAAATAGAATTATATCTTTCCGAAAGCCCGGTCTTCCAAGATTTTCTTTTCTTGGCATCAAATACAAGAAGCATCCTACTATTATATCTTCTCTTCACGCCTGCAAACTTATCTCGAAAGGATGTGAAGCTTTTCTTGCTTCAGTCATTATCACCGAATCTAAGGAAATTATCCTAGCAAACATTCCTATTGCAAATCAATTCCCTGACATGTTCCCATCCGAACTACCTAGTTTACCGCCCGAGAGGGAAGTAAACTTTACCATTGAACTCATTCCAGGTGCATCACCTGTTTCTATAGCCCCTTACAGGATGTCCCCCACAGAACTTGAGGAACTAAAGAAGTAATTACAGGAACTTCTAGACAAGGGTTTCATTAGACCTAGCACATCCCCTTGGGGTGCGCCTGTTCTATTTGTCAAGAAGAAGGATGGTTCTCTCAGATTATGCATCGATTACCGGTGACTGAATCAGCTTACAATCAAAAATAAATATCCATTGCTACGTATTGATGAGCTCTTCGATCAGCTTTCGAGAGCAGAATATTTTTCTAAGATTGACCTCAGATCTGGTTATCATCAACTTAGAATTAAAGAAGAGGATATTTATAAATCGGCTTTTCGAAGTCGTTATGGCCACTATGAATTTGTGGTAATGCCGTTTGGGTTAACTAATGCCCCAGCAGCATTCATGCAACTTATGAACAGTGTCTTCCAGCCATATTTAGACCAATTCATCGTCATCTTCATCGATGATATCCTGATATACTCCAAGACAAAAGAAGAACATGAAGAACATCTAAGGATAGCTTTGCAAACACTTAGAGAACACAAGCTATATGCCAAACTCAATAAGTGTGAATTTTGGCTCAAGGAAGTCTCATTCCTATGCCACATTATTTTAAAAGAAGGTATTACTGTGGATCCTTCTAAGGTAGAAGCTGTTAGAGATTGGAGTCGGCCAACGACTATATCTGAAGTAAGAAGCTTTTTGGGTCTAACTGGTTATTATAGGAGATTCATAAAGGACTTCTCATAGATCGCGGTTCCTTTAACTAGACTTACAAGAAAAGAAAATCCTTTTGTCTGGTCGAAGGACTGTGAAAAGAGTTTTCAAAGTCTTAAGAATCATTTTACAACAGCCCCTATTTTATCACTACCAATGGAGGGTGGTGGATTTGAAGTATATACGGATGCATCGGGGATTAGCTTAGGGTGTGTCCTTATGCAAAATGGAAAAGTGATTTACTATTCTTCAAGACAATTGAAGCGTCACGAAGAAAATTATCCTGTACATGATTTAGAATTGGCAGAAGTTATTTTCGCCTTGAAAATTTGGCGTCATTATCTTTATGGAGAAAAGTTCATGATCTACACAGACCACAAGAGCTTGAAATATTTATTTTCTCAAAAAGAGCTTAATATGAGGTAAAGGAGGTGGTTAGAACATCTCAAGGACTTTGATTTTGCTATTCAATATCATCCTGGCAAGGCAAATGCTGTAGCAGATGCACTCAGCAGAAAACCAATGGGTATGTTATCAAGTCTCATGATTAGTGTAACTAACCTTATTCCTCAATTTGCTAAGTTGAATCTAGATGTTGACATTAAGGAAGAACATTGCTTCATGGCAAATATCCGAGCCCAACCTATATTGATTGAGGAATTGGCCAAGTTACAAGAGGATGACCCAGTTTTACTGGAAATTAAGGCCAATATTGAACAGAGACCAGATTTTACTATTTCCGAAGATGGAAGATTGTTATTTAAGGGGCGAATGTATATACCGGATCATGAGGATACAAAGAAATTGATCTTAGAAGAAGCACATAAATCAAAGTACTCCATTCACCCAGGAGGTACAAAAATGTATCAGGATCTCAAAAGAAACTTTTGGTGGCCCAATATGAAGAGGGAAGTAGCTGATTTTGTGTCTCGCTGTCTCACTTGCCAACAAGTTAAGGCGGAACATTTCAGACCTGCAGGAAAATTACATCCCTTAAATGTTCCCGAATGGAAATGGGAAAGCATAGGAATGGATTTCATTATGGGATTACCTAAGACAAGAGGTGGACATGATGGAATATGGGTAATCATAGACAGATTGACTAAATCTGCACATTTCATACCAATAAAAAGTCGATGGTCTGTGGATATTCTAGCAGCATTATACATCAAAGAAATTGTTAAACTACATGGGGTCCCTATCTCTATTGTATCAGATAGAGATCCTCAATTTACATCACAGTTCTGGAAGGGCCTACAACATTCACTGGGGACTAGATTGAATTTTAGCACAGCTTTCCATCCACAAATTGATGGTCAGACGGAAAGAACAAATCAGGTGGTAGAAGATATGCTCAGGGCTTGTGTCATTGATTTTGGAGGAAGTTGGCATGATCACTTGCCTCTAGTGAAATTTGCATATAATAATAGCTATCAGGCAAGCATACAAATGGCACCTTTTGAAGCTCTATATGGGAAGAGTTGTCGATCTCTAATATGTTGGAATGAAATCGGGGAAAGGCAATTTCTAGGCCCCGACCTAATCAGAGATTCTATAGAAAAGATCAAACTCATCCAGGAAAGAATGAAAATGGCTCAAGATAGGCAAAAGTCTTATGTTGAGAATCGAAGACGTGACTTGGAGTTTCAGGTAGGAGAACATGTATATCTGAAGGTTTCTCCAAGTCGTGGTATTCGAAGATTTGATATTAAAGGAAAACTAACTCTAAGATTTATTGGCCCATTTGAAATTCTCGAGAGGATTGGTGAAGTGGCTTATAGATTGACTTTGCCACCACAATTAGCAGGAGTCCATGACGTATTTCACGTCTCTATGCTAAAGAAGTATGTATATGATCCTGACCATATTATCACTTATGACAACCTGGAGATTCAGAAGGACTTAACATATGAGCAAACGCCATTAAAGATTTTGGATCGGGAAGTGCGTCAATTAAAGAATAAGGTTATTCCTATGGTTAAGATCCAATGGAAGAAAATATGGCCATATGAAGCAACATGGGAAACCGAAGCAGCCATGAGAAAAAGATTCCCAGAATTATTTAACTGTAAGTACACTCTCCACAATCCATGTATTGAATTTGGGGACCAAATTCTTTTAAGTGGGGGAGGGTGTAGAGCCCCAGAATTTATATAAGTATTTTCTAGATTATTTAATAATTTTTTGGAATTTATTTGTAATTTATAAGGGCTAAAGAGAATTATAAAAGGATTATTGAACTTCTATAAGGCCCAATGAATTAACCTAGCCTATTTAAAGAAGCCCAAAAGGTTTTAAGGACCGAGCCCATTTAGTTTGGCCCATATTCTAGAAGGTTATTAAGCCTATCCTCGAAATTATATGGATAAACACCACTTAATATAGATAGTTATACGGATAATGAATAATATAGTTTTATCAATTTAGAACTCTATCCACGCTGACTGTAACGGTCCATCTAGCAACCGTCACAGACATGTAACGCATAGGAGCTCGACCGTTACTCTATGAACCCAGAAAACTGAAGAGTTTGATTTCTTTTGAACTCTGGGAACAAGAAATGTAACTGTCTATTGTGAGACCGTCACATTCCTCTAACGCACTGGTAGTAGACCGTTACATCCTGTTAGTTCCGTAAAAGAAAGAACGAGTACAAAGAACAAAACTTTGGACTCTTATCCATTAAGGATCGACTTGGAAAGAGTTGTAACATTACTAAGGACTCTTAGAGATTAGATTATGACCAAACAAGGACTCTAGAATCGATCTAATCCTCAAACCCTAGCCTAAACTCTATAAATAGGGCATAGTTCTGAACTGTGCGACCCTTACTTTTTGGACGTAAATAATCAAGGTAAGGAGTCATTATCTCAGGTAAGCTCTTTAGAAGTATTTGTTTACAATACTTTAGAATAACTCCCCACCAAATTTCACATCTTTAGGTCAAGAGGTCGTGGAGTTAGAGCCCAAGGAAGTTGCTGGAAAAGTCACAAAAGAAGGAAATCTAGGGCAGGAATCTCAATCCAAATCAGAAGCAACAGCCTAAGTTAAGAGGTAGGTTATCTCATGAACGGCAAAAATAACTTGATAGGACTATAAGCCCTCTGGTTTGACTGGATTTCATGCATGGTAGATCATCAATCTCATGTTTTACTAGTTGATATACATGTCATGCATCTCCTAGCCCTAATAGAGGAATTAAAGCATGTTATTCATCTAATTCACTGATACCCATGCATGTAGTTGGCCTATACTTTGTTATCATATCTAGAATAGACATGGTATTTGAGTTAGACATGATATGAGTTGATCTCTTAGGATTCATATCATTTTCTGTCAGCAGATACAGTAACGCATCAGCGTAGGACCGTCACACTCATATAACGGCCCTACGACATGCCGTCACACACCCTACTGTTTTGGATTTTCACTGTTGTCTCTAACGCACTGGGACAGACGCGTTACGTTCATGTAACGGCTGGTTCCTGACCGTCACGTTCACTGTGACGCCCCACCTCCAGACCGTCAGAGTCTGTGTTCTGCCAACCCTAAGACAGAATATAACTTGCCAATATTATTTATTGTTAAGCCTAGTTACCTAAGTTTTAACCTGATCATGTGATTTTAAGGTTATTTGATTATCCATATTAGTTATTGCATGTTTTGGTATCTCACTTTTACTTGAGTTATGTTAATTTCATGAAGCCAAATTATATAGTTTTGTATTATAAAGCATGACTTTTTAACGTTGTATTGACAGAGTTTTTCATCATGATTTCACATTGATTATACATATCTCTCTCTGTCAATAGAGTCAATTCTATAAGTATATGGCACATATTCCGGTATGTTGCCATTAGTTCACACTTTGCACTATAGGAACACCATCTTGGACATGAGGACCTCTCTATTGGATATTCCTTCCAATGGACTAGGAAATCATTATTTCAATGCCTCCGTAATTCTCCGCGAGCCTGGGATTCCCACTAGGACGCCGAGTTGGTTGTACCATCATAGTCCAATAACTAGAATACATTATCGTTGTTTTCTGGATCTTGTAATGTAACGGCCTTGCACTGGACCGTCAGGCTCACGTAACGGCCCAATGCCCGACCGTCACATTTCACTGAGTCTAAACTAGTATGCTGGACTCTGGTCACTGTAACGGCCCATTATGGACACGTTACATAGTGTAACGGCCCAGTAAACGACCGTGACATAGCTTGTATATGTTAACCCAAGGTTTGACCAAGGGTTGATATTTCAATGATTCTAGACAAACCTTGATGATCTAGAACTTATCATATTGCTTAATAGACTTAATGTAATGGATGGAAGTTAAGGAAATATACCGTTATGATGCCGATTTATTCTATAAGTATAACATAGTTTAAATGTCATTCTTGATCTCATATATTCAAATTAAAGCATTCATTCATTCATTCATTATTGTTATCATGGAATCATTGAACTTATTACATTCTTGGCCATGCTTTACTGTTACATGCGTGGAAGTAGCTTAATTTATAACTGAAGATGCGATCGAGCACTGATTGTGTTCAAGGGCTCTATGCTAGTCCCCTCGGCTGATTACCGGAAACATACTATTTTATAAACCATGGGGTATGATGCTACTGGCGTCGCATTGCGCTGGGAGTACTATTTCTATAAATAAGTGAAGATCCACGGCACGATATGACATTCTTGTACATGACTTTCTTGCTTGATATTCCACAGAAATTCACGAACTATGTACTCAAAAGAGACTGGTGTGATGAATATGTGGCTTGCTCGTACATTCTTGTTACATGCTTGCTCGTGAAAGGCCAAATATCATGTTCATGTTACATTCTTGCTAGTTCATTCTTGATCATTATATCTTATCTTGTTACTCTGGTTTGATCGCGTGATCGATTCGCATTCGCATGATTTTACCTTATTCTTTAGAGCTAAATTGTTAATTACTTTAATAGTGCCTTCATGTTGATGCGAAGATACCTACTGGGCAAGTGTGCTCATTACCTATTTCCAATGTTTTTCAGGAGATGGGAGTGGTTCAGATTCAGATTCGGGCTATACTAGTAGTGGGTCCGGAAGTGAGTGAAAGTCTTGTAAAGCTACGAGTAAAGACTTAGGAAGTTATCATGTCTAGATTGAGTCAATGTAATTTTTCTATTTCTTGAGTCTAGTAGAATGAAAATCAAATTAGTGATTGTATCTTTGAATATTGAGCATTATGATATGAAGTTGAAGTTTGATTAAATCATGTGCAATTGCATTTATTTGTGTAATTGTCTTGCGCTCTGATTGATTCTTGCTTGCAAGAGACTTACCATGCCGGCTATTCACGCTCCCCGAGTGAGTCTTCCGCTGTAATAAAGGCTCGGGGCGTGACACTTTTGCTTTGGAGCTAGTGCTTGGTCGACGGATCGGCAACGCCTGACTTTGTGAGATCGGGGTTCGCCTTTCTATTGTTGTTTGGAGTAGCTTAGAGAGCCGAGGTTCGTTCGACAGCCGTGTTTCTATTCGGTGCGGATTTACTCTTTCCTTTAGCTGTTCTTACTCCTACTTTTACAGCTTTATTGTTGTAGTTTAGCACTGCTGTTACTTTTGCTCCTGCTTTACTATTCAGCGTTGTTGTCTTGCATTTTACTGTGTTGTTTCCAGTGGGGATCTGCGAGACCCCTAATGAGCCAGTGACACGAGGCTCACCCCTACTTTTCAGGTGTGGTCGCTCTTCTTCCTCGTGGTTCGTGGCACAGTGCGTCAGTTCGTAGTTGCCAGCATTGCCTGCGTCGAGCTTCCCCCGAGTTATGTACATGCTCTCTTCTGTTGGACTGTACTTGTCTTTTTTGGACTGGACTCTATAATTTAAATTCTTAATTGAAAATTGTAATTTTATTTCTGCTACTTTGGCAAACCTGATCATTGAAATATTAATTACTTACTACTTTACCTGGAACTTCAATGTACTCCACACACACCTTTTATCCCTTTGGAGCTTTACCGCTCTTGGGAGGCTTCATAGGTTCCAAGTGGTATCGGGTTTACCCAGTATCCGAAGTTTGGGTCGTCACAGTTGGTATCAGAGCTAGTTGTGTGAAAATACATGGGAATTCGAGATACTACAGTACTCAGAGTCCTTAAGGTCCAGTACCGTCGGCAGCTGGAATTGGTTTTACGATTGTTTATCACTTTGCTTTTTGCGTGTGGTCTTGTACGTGCTGTGTTGGCACTGTGCGAGATGGTTTTGCTCTCGTCAGGATGTGACGGGGTATTCTTCTTTTGTCATGGTGTTTGTCTCAGTTGTGCTACGCTTGGCAGAGTTCGCCGGCAGGCGTGAATCTGTGGTGTTGTGTTTGAGATTTTTATTGTGGTGTTGTTCAGGTGGCTTGTGACTTCATCGCTGGTGAGATGGCCGTACACATTTTTATGTTGTTTTGGTCATCCTAACTCGACTTTGTTTAGCCCCTGAGGTGTTAAGCTTGTGTCGAAGTGGTCGATTAGATGCCTTGATTGAGAGAATGCTCGGGCGAACCTAGGAATTCCTTCCTGGTGAGCTACTGTTAGTCGAGCTTGATTATTCTCATCTTGTCTGGTGGTGTCTTTTTGAGGTAAGCTTTGGTAGTGCTGTCTTGGTGAGTCATTTGTCCTATGTCTACTTATGTGTGGACAGTGTTAGTTCGGAGCCTGATCTATTCTTGTTCGACGGTTGCTTGGCTTTGGACACAGTGTGTGTTTGGGGGCCGTTGTTGTGAGACTCGTTATTTAACGGATCTTTACCGGTAATAAAGTAAAATTTATTCCATGAATTTTGGCTAATTTTATGAAATTTATGGGCTTTTTCTAGTATTTAATCTAATTAGATTAAAGCCTTTAAGTAAATTAATGGGCATTTGCATAATTTCGCTTCATTGGGGGTTTAAAATGCAAATAAAGGGTAAAAATAAAAAATATTATCTTAATCTTTTTTTAACCCATCGATCTCTCCCCCTCTCTCTCTCACTTTCCCAATTTCTCCCCCCCGTTTCTTTCACCGGAAGGCAACCGAGCGCCCAGGGAACGCAGCGAACCTGTGGTGCGACGGCCCTTCTCCGCCTTCTCTGCGCGGCGACCGGCGGCCACGGTGGCGGCGGGCTCCGACGGCCTCGCCGGCTGACCTGCAAGGCGACGGGACCCGGCGGCGCCCTCACCCCGCGGATCCGCGATCGGCCCTATCTCTCTCTCGCCTTCCTCTTCCCGGCGGCGCACGACGGACTGTGGAGGAGGAGGATCGCGACGGTGACCTCCTCTCTCCCTCTTTCTCTCTTCCCAACGCGCCGATGACCTGACGGCCTTGGCGGAGGAGCTGGAGCTCCGTCGATGAACCTGCAAGGAGTAGAACCCGGCGGCGCCACCGTCGGAGCCGAACCCTGGCATGGAGGGACGAACCCGCGGTGGAAGACGGCGGCCTATCTCCCCTTCTCACGGTGAAAGAGGCACGTCCCTCGGCTTACTCGCGGCCAGATCAGACATTTTCATCACGTTTGAGGTAGGGGGATCGATGCCCTAGCCCGTTAAATTGTTCCAAATGCATGCCTATCGTCGCTGAGTTCATAGATTAACTATCGCATGCCCATCGTCGCTGAGTTCATAGATTAACCATCGCATGCCCATCGTCGCTGAGTTCATAGATTAACTATCGCATGCCCATCGTCGCTGAGTTCATAGATAATAAATTATTGTATTGAGATGATGGATTGGTAGGGAACAGGTCAAATATTATAATTCCCGTCGATTTGAGTCGACCGGGAAGGGATCCGGTTGTGATTTTGGTGGATCCGATTCTCTGGTAAGGACTATGTTTAATTTATTTTAGATTTTATAAATGTCCGCCATAAACCGTTAATTGACCCAAGCGGCTGACGATTAGACCGCGTAAATAAATTAAATTTGAATGGCGGTAGAAACTTCACGGCCAGTCCGTATAACAACACGCTGCGGTTCGTTGTTCGACCGCTTGTTTTGCAACTATGCGTGTTCGTTAAACCATGCATGTAATATATCATTTCCGCCATGTTGAAGTTGTTTTATCGACTGGGGCGCTTTTCTTTCAACCGCTTAATCCCGACAGATTTCAATCCTTAACATAGTCAATTATTCATTCATTTAATTATGGAATAATTGCCATTTCAGCATATTCAATAATTTATGCATTTAGTTATGGAATAATTGTTTTAGCATATCCAATTATTTATGCATTGAATTATTGAATAATGGCCATCTTAGCATATTCAATTAACTATGCATTTAATAGTTGCATACTTGCCATTTTATCATTATCAGTTATTTATGCATGTAATTAATGAATAATCGTCATTTTAACATGATTCGATCAGTTATGCATTTAATCTTGCATATTTGCCATGTTTCATTATTATCATAAATTATGGCATATTTTTAGATCCCAATAGAATTATATTCTCTTTCCTAGTGATGGAACCACCAGTCGTATCCCAACGACTTTTAGTGTTGATCCCACCCGGGAGAGGTGGCGGGGTAGTCCCATGATATGGTTTTTAAGCTAGTTCCGTGGGCCCCAGTCCAGCCGTAGCATCCTACGGAGGGGAATACTAGCTAGAGGCCTGGCTCTACGCATGAGCCGGTGTGTGCACACGTGGTCAGACACTGGGACCGACACTGACGAGTGTTGCTCTGACTAGTTACTTGTTTCTGGTACTGTTACGCGTCTCGCTTGCTATGATCAGGCTTGCGTAGATGCTTGAGACGCAGTGTAAGCCGTCAGTGGACGCATCTGGTTTCTTCTTCTGGTGGATCTCCTCTCCTTCTCTCTCTTGTCACTTGGGAATGATTGAGTTGTTGTTCTATTGGTAGATTTTGAGTACTCGCATTTGAATTAAATTAGCATATTAGTTACCTATTTATAAACCGTTTAGTTAGTTTTACAGCCTTACTAGATTGTCTTTTAAATTACGCCAATGCATGCTTTAATGTTTTCCTTTAGCTTATTGCTTTCCTTTAGTTAGTTGCGAGTTAGGGATCCCTGTGAACCCTATTGAGTCTCTGTTGTGAGACTCACCCCTTCCTTTTTTAGGTGAGGCGGAGCAACAACCTGCAAGATTCTCTCGTGCTTTTAGCGAAAAGTCTTAGAACCAGTAGTGGTCTGTCAGTGGTCGGTTAGTGGTCAGTCTGTCTTTTGTTTCCTTTTGGCCGGGGTATGTCCCATGTAGTTATTTATTTTGAGCATTGTACAGTGTGGGACTTGTGATATATGGATCTGGACTACTTGTGTAAATTTTACCACTCTAATGTATGTAATTGCTTCTGTTTAAAGTTCCAATGTATGCTTTAATTAATATTGCGCTTGTAATTTCTATTCGTTATGCATCCCGTCGACAAACACTCACTAACCCTTACGGGGCCTCATCAGCCTCTTGGGTGGCCTCCCCCAGCTCTTGGTATCAGTAAATCGATGATATCGGTTTATCGATATCCGGATCTCCTGGGTCGTCACAGTTGTGCACTGTGTCCGACGTGCCGTGTTGGCGGCTGTTGTGCTGTGAAGGTTCAGTAATTATTTCAGGACGTAAGGATAAGTTGAGACAGGTGTTCTTTGTGCTTTGTGCTGAAGCTGGTGCTCTTCTTGGTTTGCACTTTGGCGATTTGTGATCGGCTGTTTACAGGATCGATACTTGAGGCGTGTTATATTGCAGTTTGTGAATTGCGATGGCGCCATGTTGTGCTGAGATGCGGATGTCGAGTTGTCCTTGATGCCTGTGTGCGTTGTATGAGTGCACAGCGGAAGCGTGTGGGCTTATAACCCACAAGTCGAGGATCGTTTGGTTGGGAGATTCTGGCGAGCTGAGAGGTTTGTTTTCCTCGATGTGACTTCGTCTTGGCTATGTCTACCTTGATGCTGTGAATTGCTTTGCCATTGTTCAGAGATATTCTGACTATTGGCACTGGTATGTGTGAGGATTGGGGGAATGTGTCGGCGATTATGATGGTTGAGTACCCTTTTCTTCTTCTATATTTTTCTTGAAAGTTATGCTCTCGGAACGTGATCGTGGTCCTAGAGATGTGTTTTTTGAGATAATTCTTGTTGTTGTGGGTCCTTGTTGGTGAGTTGCTCGTAGTGTGGCTTGTATATCTTAGCCGTGTGTTCAGCTGTAATTGTACCTTGATGTGACCCAGCTTGTAGTTGTGTCCCATGGTTCTGTGTTGAGAACGGAGACGGGATTCTGCAGGTGTTGTTGTTGTTGGTTGGTGGTTGTGTTCAGCTTGGGAGGAGTTCCCTGTGAGTCTGATTTGGTATTGTGTGGACCGAGATCTTATCGGTTGGTTTTGCTGTACTCTTCTGTCATGGTAGAGTTGGCATGTAACTCGAATCAGATGTAATGTCTGAGTGAGGACTGACTTGATTGTGTTCGTGGTCCAGTGCTATCGTTGGTGTTCTGCGTGCCGGGTTTCATTGTTCTTCTTGGCCCGAAAGCTGCTGATTTGGAGCAGTTAGCTGAGCGGACTGTGCTTCCTTGTTTAAGCTGATGCTTATTGTGTCTGCCGTTCGTTATATCGGTAGCTATTTTCGTGGCATGAGTCGTGTCTCCTTTCCCTGTGAGACGTAAGCGACGTTGCCCTATTTCAGAGGTGTTAGACTTGTGTTCACTTGTGTGCTATGCTCATTCCATGGATCGATGTGCCTTGAGATCCGGAGCGTGTGCCTATGATTATAGTCTGGCAGTGTCCCTCTGAATTATGTTTTCCGAGAATTGTGGTATCGTGTTTTGTGGTTGAGGTTTGGCTGGAGCTTGGAGAGCATTGCCAGCATTCAGGGTTGTTCTTCCCTACTTCTTCTTGTTGACTCTTTTAATTTTGAGGATGAAATTTCTTAAGAAGGGAAGGCTGTAATGCCCTGGGTCTTTCGGATCTGTATCGGAGAGCTTTCGGATCGCTTTTATGGGTTCTGAGTTGTGTTTTACGATCCACGCGGATTTTTCTCTCGTACAAGTTACGAAACCCTATGGTGAGTTTACTGCTGAGTTCATCGACTCGAGGACGCTACAGTTGCGTTATGCTCCTTCCGAGGATTGCGTAGACTATTTTTCTGTATTTTTCTGAATTAATGAATTTTTGGGCAAAAATCAGATTTCACGAAATTTAGGAAATTCCTAATTTCCTTTTCTATTTCATTCTTCACCCTCTCTCCTCTCTCTCATTCTTACGTTCACTCTCTCCCTCTCGTTCTCTCTCTTCTCTTCTCCTCTCATTGCAGGGCACGCGACCGTGGCGAGGTGGGCGAGGCAGGAACGCCGTGGAGCTGCTGTGGCATGTGATGGCGCGAGGAACAGAGCGTTGCGTTGGCGCGATCCCTCGGTGGATTCAAAGATGACGTGGGTGGTTTGTGCGATCGATTTTGGCGTGGTTTAGTCGCTTCGGCGCGTGAGAACTTCGATGGAGGTAGGGAAATGGATGCCCTGCTCCTGTTCTACGTTCCCTCGTGATTTCGAGCTGAACCGTGCGAGAACGAGCGAGTTTTCCAGCTTTAGGGTGAAATCATGCTTCGGAGGGTGTGAGACGAGTTCACCTTTCCCGGCGACGGTTTCTAGCCTAGTTAGTTTCATTCGAACCCTTGGCATGCTAGCATTTCGTTCACGCCAATTTCGTTGTAATTGGTTGTCATTTTGGACCGGTATGAGCTCAGGAACCCACGTGACTCTTTTTGGCTCGATTCGGTAGAATCGCCCGTTTCTTGTCTTTTATGCGTCGTTTGGATCCCTTCCAGCTTGTGGGAGGTTTATTTCATCCCTAGGATTGTTTCCCCTTCGTTTTAGGGTGAACGGGGCGTGGAAAGGTTAGGTTTTGGCCATTCCTACGGTTTTCTCGCTGTAACGCCTTGGCGGTCCTTCCAGAGACCGTTTCTATATCCTAGGCAGTCCATTGGAGACCGCTAGGATGTGTGGTCTGTCGGTTGAGCTAAGCGGTCGTGCGATGGACCGCAAGGCTGGCTGTGGCAGTTCGTGGACGATCACTAAGCTTCGTTAGAATTTGGTCAACAGTTTTATGTCGGTTCGAGCTAGCGGTCTAGCTCTGACCGTATGGTGTCTATGGCTGCCCTTTGGGTGATCGCCTAGCTTTGTGAAACGGTTCAAGGTAGACCGTTTACTGGTTTGACTGGTTAAGTCGGTTCGGGGGTTGACTGAGTTAAGCGGCCAGGTCTATGACTACTACAGTCTTTAGGTGGCCCTGAGGAGACCGTCTTGAGCAAGTAACGGCCTCAACTAGACCATATACCCCTATCCTTTGGTGGTTTTATTCGTTTGAGTCTTCTGAGTGAAGCGGCCATATCCCTGACCGCTTAACTCAGTGAGACGGCCCATGTATAGACCATTTTTGTATTGGTGCGGCCCTTTTATGACCGCCAAGTGTCTGTGTTCTCTGTGGGAGGGTAGCGGCCCTTTGGCTGACTGCTTGGTTTGCCTAGCGGTCAGGTATGTGACCGTTTCTTTCCCAGAGTTCTATTTTTCCGATGATTTGGCCTCCATTGTCTTGGCTTAATCTTGTGGTTTGCCCGTTGTCCCGTGGATGTCTTGGACGTCCTATGAGGGCTGTGACCGTGTTGTAAGGTGGCCAGGAGTGCCATTGTATCGAGTAGTGTTCTGTGATGCTTCAGAGTCATTATTGGTTTCTAGTCAACCCGGTGTGATCCAATAGTTGGCATGTGACCTCGTGAATGTCTCGGTGATCCTGTATGGAGCGAGACATGGTTTTTGGACGCCTTGAGGTGCTATCTTACCTCGATTTATGTGTCCATGTGCTTTGAGGGTCTTGGTGATTCCTCAGATCTCCGTGATTTGTATTATGCAGATGGGTGGATCCGGCTGTCTTGTGTCGTTTTCCTTTATAAGTGTTTGACAATGATTTGGCTTAGGGACTAGGCTGATTGGCTGCGTGTTACCGCTTTTGTGCGACGATCTTGACCCCGAGTCTTGTGACTCAAGGATCGTTGTGTCAGTAGGTCTAGTTGTCTGTCCTAAGTCCGATGGTAGTTTGGTGTGCTGTCTTGTGCTTCGTCGTACGTGTGACAGTGCGTGTTTAGCATGTCCGTACTTCAGCACTGATGTTTTCGAGTCTCTGTGTCTAGTGAGCCTCCACTAGTCGTAGCATGATGACACTTTCCTGTGTGGGCAATGAGCTTGTGTGTGCACATGTGGTTAGGGGCGTTTGGATGAGCGCCGACGCGCGTAAGCCTGACTAGTCAGTTGTTACTGTTGTTCCTTTTACTTGGTTCTGTGAGTGTCTCAGTTCCACCGTTTCAGGTGTGTGGGAGATACTTGTGGCTCAGTGTAAGACGTTAGTGGACGCATCTTGCTTTTCTTCCAGTGAGAAGGTACTTCTATCACCTTACACTTTACTCATTGTGCTTCATGACCTTTCCAGGTGGTCTGTTCTTGGACTTACCCGAGGTTAGTGTAATGTAGCGTACACGATGGTAAGGTTGTGTATGTTTGTGCGTTTGGACCGTGTAGGTTTTTTCTAGGGCTTTTGCCTATTCTTGTAGACTTTCGCTTTGGAGCTAGTACTTTGTCGACGGATCGGCAACGCCTGACTTTGTGAGATCGGGGTTCGCCTTTCTGTTGTTGTTTGGAGTAGCTTAGAGAGCCGAGGTTCGTTCGACAGTTGTGTTTCTATTCGGTGTGGCTTTACTATTTCCTTTAGCTGTTCTTACTCCTGCTTTTACAACTTTACTGTTGTAGTTTAGCACTGATGTTACTTTTGCTCCTGCTTTACTGTTCAGCGTTGTTGTCTTGCTTGTTACTGTGTTGTTTCCAGTGGGGATCTACGGGACCCATACTGAGCCAGTGACACGAGGCTCAACCCTTCTTTTCAAGTGTGGTCGCTCTTCTTCCTCACGGTTTGTGACACGGTGCGTCAGTTCGTACTTGCCAGCGTTGCCTGCGTTGGGCTTCCCCCGACTTGTGTACGTTCTCTTTTCTGTTGGACTGTACTTGTCTTTTTTGGACTAGACTCTCTAATTTAAATTGTTAATTGAAAATTGTAATTTTATTTCTACTACTTTGGCAAACATGATCATTGAAATATTAATTGCTTACTGCTTTACCTGGAACTTCAATGTACTCCACATACACCTTTTAGACCTTTGGAGCTTTACCGCTCTTGGGAGGCTTCGCAGGTTCCAAGTGGTATCGGGTTTACCCGGTATCCGGAGTCTGGGTCGTCACATACGGGATTTAGATTGATAAAACTCGTTGATAATAGTGGGAATATATCCCCAAGGTAGATTAGAATCGATCTGGAGAAATAATCTTCCTGAAAATGGATCAAACAAGGACTCCAAGGAGTCCTCGGGCGAAGAAATCGGAGTTCAGGAGGTTTTGGACTCTCTGTCGAAGAAACGGTCTATCGCAGAGCAACCACTTGAAGAAACAGTCATGGGAAGACCGCCATTTGGATAAAAACGGTCATAGGGGTGACCGCCAAGTGACTAGGCCGAGCTGGGAGGATTCTGGCACAAAAACTCAAGAAATGCTTTTCTTGGGACCGCCATTTGAAAGTGCAGGTCTCAGGAGGACCTTTACTATATATTAAAAATAAATAAAAATAAAAAATTGCAAATATGCGGACTTCTAGGAGACTGCCTTCATGAAAATAGAAAATAAATAAATAATAATAATAAACACTATTCATCCAGAACGCGGTCTCCTAGGTGACCGCGTTCTCATGAATGCGGTCACCTGGGTGACCGCGTTCAGGAGCCTGCGCGAGAAAGTTTCGGGCGCCCATTCAGCCGCCCAGAGTGCCCAAATCGATCCCGAAAGGTGGGGAATCAAAGCTAAAGGCCTCAAAAGCTCAATGGGCTCGAAAACTGGTCGAGAAATGGGCTCGAAATAGGCTCAAGGAAGGTTCCAAAATAATGGATAATTCAGGGCATCAGGATGGTAAATAAGAGAAATAACTTGACTTGTAGGCTGAAAACGGGTGTCAACAGATGCCCCTCCTTGATGTCTGATTTGCACTGGAGCGAGCGAAAGTGATGTGGAGGTAGAATGGAAAGGAGATGGAGCAAAAGTGATAGCGATATGAAACAGAGATGAAGCGGAGAGAACTGAAAAGCGAGCATCATGGCAAAAGACACCCGACATAACCAACAAGCGACAGGAATTCTCCTGAAAATGTCGAACTAACCACAAGGAGTGGACGACGCGGATGACACATGTCTGGAGAACTAACTAAAGGAGATGAAAAGGAAACACGACCAACCACATCGGGGGACATAATCCATGGATAATGAGGGGATCATAAAGAGACACAACTGAAAAGCTGAAAAAGGAGATAAAACTGAAAATAAAAAATCTAGCCAGGAATCACGCTGGCCAACCAGACCGAGCTGGAAGATTAGAGAAGATGTTCAAATTCAGAGTGGAATGAGAATCTCTTATCCAAGAGAACTGAGGGGAATTCAACCATTGCTGAGGAACAACCTTGAAAGATCACGAGACGTGAATGCTCAAAAATGACATGATGCATGCTGGGATAAAATAATGAAATCATTAAAATGAATGTAAAGAAAGACTAAAATAGAAAGTACTCAAGGATAATATTGCTAGACCGAGCAAGACGGGGTCAAGAGTCTTCTTGCAACCACAGCGTACGAGACAAAGTCCATCGTCCCCCACCTGACTCAAACTAACGGCTTATCCAACGATTAACTGTATGCTCCTAGATCATCATCGTTTTTGTTAAAGGGGAACATCAGATCCCAGAACACACGGACAACCAGCCAGTCCTTCAGAGGCTATAATAAGGTAGATACCATATAGTAATGCAATAATGAGAAGGGATAGGGAGCCATACCTGACTTACCTGCCAAGCGAAACGGCATTTTTTTTTGCATTATAAGACAACATCCACAAAAAAGAACAAGCAAGCACAATGAACTAAACAAAACATAACAAAGATGAATGAAACATAGTGAAAATGAACTAAACAAAACATAACAACATAACACCATAAGAGCAAACGGCAAGCGTGCGTGGGGCTGAAGACACAGTGGGACAAGAGAACACAACGTGGTGGGACAGCACACGCGGTGGGACGAGAACATGGTGGGATAAAGACACGTGGGGCGATAAACCATGGGGGACAAAAGATACGGACAACACATGTGTGGGATGACAACAACAACACATGGCATGACGACATAGTAGGACGAAAATATAGTGGGACGAAAATATGATAGACACAGAGGGACAAAAAAATATGTGTGGGATGACACAGAGGGTCATAGACACTTGTGACAAGGACACGGCGGGACAAAAGACAACACCTATGGGATGACACAGAGAAACATAGACACGTGTGGGATGACACAGAGGGACATAGACAACACATGTGGGATGACACGGAGGGACATGGACAACACGTGTGGGATGACATGGAGGGACATAGACATGTGTGGAACGACACGAAGCGACATAGACAACACGTGTGGGATGACACAGAGGGACATAAACAAGTGTGGGACGACACGGAGGGACATAAACATGTGTGGGATGACACGGAGGGACATAGACAACATGTGTGACAAGGACACGGTAGGACAAAAGACATGATAAATACGCTTGTCAATCAAAGTCCAAAGATCAGATGAAGTAGCACCACCAGGTTCATAATCGTGAGGCGAAGCCCTCTTATGAAGATATGATGAGATCAAGCAAAATAAGCAAAAGCTAAGAAGGACACAAGCTTTAGAAAGATCGAGAGAGTGGATTGAACAAGAGACAGATAAAAGATATGAACAGGAGGCAAAACGAGATATAGAAGAGAGCAAGGACAGCTTGAACATCTGTAACCTGCACACTTAACAAATAGATCATATCCGTTCTCAAAACAAATAGAAAATGAAAATGCATGAAGAAGGGAACCAAAGACACATATTTTTAGATTTTTGTAAATTTTTGATTTTTTTAGATTGTCAACAATATTTGATTTTGTTTTGGATTTTGACATATTTGATTTTTTAGAATTTTTGACATATTTGATTTTTTGGATTTTGATAATATCTAATTTTTTGGCTTTTTTTAGCAATATTTGATTTTTTTAGATTTTGATAATATCTGATTTTTTGGCATTTTTAAAATAGAAATTCGCAGCACCCAAGACGGGCTCAAACTATTAGCTAGGGATCATCATTCCAACCCCTCACATTAAACGCTTCCCTTAAGCAGGGCGTGCATGTGAGGGTGGCTTACCACAACCTATTGCCACTAAAGAATGGTGTCCCTACTAAGGCCATACCCGGGATTCAACCCAGCCTGAAAGGGAGAAGCAGAAGAACAATTGGAGACAAACTTTATGCAGGATGGGAGATATCAGGATTTGAATTCCTTCCATGGCACTGCCCCTCAAAGATATAGTCAGTTGCGCCGCGGCTTTGTGTCTTTGATTTTGAGACCCATATTTATCAGGCACGCATGCGATTGGGCTCATGACGTCCCGCGGGGAACTGTACTGCCACTCTTGTCATGCCTTTGATTCCATAATTTTTCTTTGATTCATTGAATTTGAGAGCCCTTATTGGCTAGATAATACATGAAAGCTCATTTGAGGGTCAAGACTGCCCCAATTTGAGACCTCTCTCTTATTGGGGAGCACCTAGGTTGGTCATCTCATCTATCAATCTCTTGCCCCTACACTCGGCCGAGCAGAGAAAGAAAAGACCTTCGTGCATACCCATGGATATGCCCAAAGTAGCAACGGTGTTGCTCAAAGGAAAATCATCTATGGCTCGCCGTGAAGTGTGTGAAAGCCCATGCTCAAGTGAGAACACCCTCAACGACTGGGGAAAGAATTGGACTCCTACCGTATAGCCATCACCAACGTAAAATGCTACAGAAGCAAACTCATTTTGACTAAGCCAAGCAAACTTCCTAAAGCCACTCATTTCTGTTGAGGAACCAACATTATAACCATGCGCATGAATAATAGTGATAGAAATAATAGCACGTTCTTTCACAAAATAAAGATACCTTGCAACTCCATGGCGTGAAAATAGCATCATGGAGCGATCTTGACCATCGAGCTTTGAGCATCACGAGCTTTGTATTCCTTGCTTGTCAGGATAAAAATGAGAGGAGAGCAAGGATTGAAGATTCCTCTATACGGAGGACCAGCGGACACCACACTGGACGAAGAAGGATAAAAAGGAAGAGAGACGAGGGCTAGAACTCCCTCGCTAAGGCACAAAGACCCTGTTAACAAGGAACCAGATACAAAATAAACAAAGATCAACTGAGATCAAGGCGGACTAAAGCCTTGAAAACAGCAAGAAAAAGGGTGACGACCCTGAAAGGGTGAGATAGAAAGAATAGAAAAATAATGATTAGATTTTGGCAAAAGTAAGAAAGGAGGGGAGTGATCATCCGACAGAGTTGGAGAAGGAGAATAATGGTCATCCAACAGGGTCGGAGAAGAAGAATGATGGTCATCCGACTAGGTCGGAGAAGAATCAAAGATAACACCCAGAAATCCCAGGGAAGGAGAACCAGACAAAGATTGAAGAGGAAAGCCATGAAGGAAATCTGAAGACTCCAAATGAGAGGAGGAAGAATCAGGAGAGGTCCCAAAGCCGGGGTGAAAGAAGGGCATAGGCCAAGGCCTAGAATTGTGAGAGTGAGAAGAGTCTAGAGAATCTGGATGAGAGGAAGAAGAATGAGGTTCGTAGACCCAAGAAGAGAAGAGAAGATTATAGATGTGTGATTGGAAGAAGGCATGTACACCACCCAAGGGTGGGAGCTCAGCAGAAGAAATGATGAATGAGATGAAGAAGAAGGAGGAGTGGTCCCCTGAGTGTGTAATATGTGGTCCTTGAACTTGCGTCGCCGCTGTTTCTTAGCAGAAACCTGTCAAACATGGACCTGCCTGGCACGGGCTTGAACCTTTGGGCTTCTCCACATGAGATATCTCCTCAAATAACGGGCCCACATGGCAGATGGACTGGCCCGACTATGAAGATGTAGCCTTGTCAGGGCAGTTGCCCCTAGACACCCGGTACTAACAGCAGATGGACATTTTTGAACAACCAACTCCTCAAAATGATGAGCATCATGAAACCACATAGTTTTATCACTCGGCACAAGGACGTGGAGATCTGACAACTCCACCCGGCAATCAGGCTTGAAGCATAACTCCCTTGATAGAAGAGATGGATAAAACTGAGGGAGAGTAATACACGGCGTTGACATGGCCGGCTTGATGATAAACCGAGAGAAGTTGCACAAGATGTGCAGAATGTCTTTGGAGAATGCTAAGAATACGGCCAATTGCCCCTTGAACATAGAATGCATCTTGGCAGCCGTATGAGTGAGCACAATACGGGTGGAGAACCCTTCTTGGCCAGCAATTTCAATAGCAATGGAGCGAGAGGTAATAACAGCATCAATGGTGAACTCCCCGGCGAGCAATGAGATTGCCACCAGTCTCGCTCTTGAAGAAACTGGTACAAGCGCCAAGGAACACTTCTTAGCGACCATCTTGGGAAGTACAGGCTCATCATCCCCAAAATAGCCAGAGACCAGGACATGGACCATGATGCGGTAGATAAAATCTTGGAACTTGAAATGAAGAACCGACACCGCACTGTCCTGACCTAGTTCATCATCTCCCTGGGGACTAGACCCAAGGGTCACCAACGGCAGCGTGCACTCGCTTCGTGTGGTGGAAGTGGATGGAGAAGTAGAGGTAGAAGGCTTGATAGGTGGTGGTGGAATAGAATCAATGATAGGCTTGGGTAAAGACAAAGGCGAAGGTGGGGGTATAGGTGTACGCGTAGGTGTAGGTGAAGCGGTGGAGAAGACGGTGGAGATGGTGATGCAGGCAATGGGGGTAGTGGAGATTGGGTTGGCGATGGAAAAGATGAAGAGGAACGTGACACCGACTATCGACGTGTTGACACAACGCGTCGGGCGGCGTTGGTAATGGAAGTAGTGGTGGAAGAAGTGGAGGAAGTGGAGGTACTGGCCTGAGCAAAGGCTTCGGTTTGTGGAGATGATGGAGAAGGCATAGGAGATGGCGAAGGTAATGAGGTAATGGATGATGGAGTAGGCGACAGAGCGGGCACATCGCCAGATGAAGAATCACAGGGGTGCCCCTGGTCTTCAATTGGAGATGGCTACCTGGGCTGCACTGCTTGTTCCTGCTGCTGCTACATGCAGATATGTAGAACAACTTTATGAATCGCGGATCAATCAATCCATTTCTTACCTTTCAGATCATAAATAAACTCCAGGAACTCGGGGCAATCCTCAACCAAATGCCCCTGTTAGCGATGATATTCACAAAACTGGAGCAAATCCCCAACCGCGGGTCGACAAGGCACAATCGGAGGGAGCTCCAATGCATGAGTGGCCATCAAAGCCCTGAAAATATCTGTAAAACACTCCGACAATGGAGGACGAGGAGCCCGCTTTGAGCAAGGCGGATGCCGAGGGGTAGGTTGTTGAAAAGAGGGAAGCGGAGGTTGCGTAGGCAAGGGTGCTTGGCTAGTGGAAGGACTAGGCGTAGACATATGTGGAGAGAGATGAGGGGGTATATAGACGGTAGCCAGCTACTCGGGGTGTGGTGTTTCCTTGCCTGGAGGTGGAGACATAGGCGGAGACACATGGGGGTATGTAGAGACGGAGGGCTGACTCGTGGAAGGTTGATATGTGGGAGTGTGCGGGTATGTAGGCGCGGAAGGTTGACTCATGGAAGGATATGTGGCGGAAGGCTGACTCGTGGAGGGTTGATATGTGGAGGAAGGTTGACTCGTGGGAGGTTGATATATGGAAGGTGAGGTGTAAGTGGATGTGGAAGGTGGAGAAGACTGGGGGTCAAGGGAATTGTGGAGTTCTTGGCGGATGAAGCGGGCTCAGCCATAGAGTTGTTGTCAGGAGGTAATGTCATTCAAGGCTAAAATGAACTGATACTCGGGCATTGCATTAGAAATAAGCATCTTGATCTGCTCTCCCTCCGAAATGTGCCCGATGACTTGTGCAGCAAGGAGACGCCAGCGGTCAGCAAAGGTGCAGAAATCCTCATCGGGCTTCATCTTCTCATGGGCTAGATCCATAACAGAGTACTTGGGCCCAACCTGGTCTTGATATTGCTGAATAAACTTACCTTGGACAACTTGAAAATCCACAACTTGCTCTTGTGGCAAAGAGAAGAACCAATCCCGAGCCGGGCCTTCTAAAGACAGACCGAATAGATATGCCATCAAGCGGAGGTTGTGTCAAAACTAGGCCGACTCATAAATGAACTCCTTAATGTGCACAAAAGGATCACCGGCTCCACCATAATGGCGATATGTAGGAATTTGCGAAGGTGGTGGAAGCCGAAGATTTTGGAAAGTGAATGGTACACTCAAGGAAGATTTGGGATCGATCTGGCATTGAAGTTCATCAAGCTGGCGTTGGGTTTGAGAGATCATCTCTAGGGTAGGGAGAGATCGAGAGGAATGCGGGCCAGCCTAAGCAGGAGATTGTGAATATGGACTAGGATTATGATATTGGGCCGGATAAGGGGATCCGGGCCGAGAGAAATAAGGGCCCATTCCATGAGGGGAAGGGTACATGGGCCTAGATTGGACATGGGCATATAGACCGATTGGGCTAGCAGCAACATGGGCAGAAGAGGGAGGCCCATTAAGAGAGAGAGGCCTATTAAGCGAAGAAGGCCCATTAAGAAAAGAATGAGGCCAATTAAGATGAAATTGGCCATTGGAAACTGGGCCCGCCACATAAGAAGGGGAAGACCCATTAAGATGATTTTGAACATTGGACACTGGGCCAGCGGCATAAGAAGGAGAAGGCCCATTAAGAGAATAAGGCCCATTAAGGGAGAAGGCCCATTAAAGTGGTTTGCAATGAGTCGTTGGGCCTGGGCCAGGTCCATTTGGCGAACAAGGCATGATAGATGGGCTATAAGATTAGCTTGTTCTTTGGACGGATCAGAGGGACCACGAGGAGATGGGCCCGCGTGGGAAGAGGATTCCATGCGGGAGTAAGAATAAGACTGGGAAGGAGAAGGGTACAAGGAGTTAAAGTGATGCTCCATGAGGGAAGATGGAGACTTAATACAGGGATATCAAGGGGATACAACCAGAGAAGCAAGGGCATGGAGTGAAGGGCTGAAGAGGAGAGGACTGACTCACTAGGACCAATGCAAGACCGACCTAGGATAATGGGACCAGACAATGGACAGACAAAATGGGCTAACTTAAATGGGCCTATCAACAAAAGCCTATATGGATGATGGGAGATGCAACACAAAACACCATAAATGAGCTTGGACAGGCCCAAACAACACGAATAATGTGAAGGATTTCACCCAAGTCAAACAAGTTAATATGATGGGATTTTTTTTTCTCCAAAGTTTTGGTGGGCCTTTTAATGTTTCAACTTAAGCACAATTCCCTCAGGATAGGAATCCTATGGGGAAGAGGTCCAAACTTTGGCTTGACTAAGGTTAACTCCCTCACACTTATGCAAAATGCAAGCCTAAGGGGTGGAAAGGTACAATCGGCCCGGCGTCCGTGTGGGAATCCACAGCTCACGGGGATTTATAGAGGTGCTGGATAAGATCACCTAGTTGACCCCAAGGAATATGAAGGTGACAGGATCACTTACCAGGGTAGGAATGCGACTATGGTATGCAATGCATGGCCCGATGTGCACCGGAGTGCATGCAGAATTCTAGGATAAAAGTGAAAAAGCAAGGCAAGATTAAATTATGAAAACACAATAATATGAATGCAAATGATATATGGGGATGAAGATAATACAAAGGACTACAAGATAGAGCCAAAAATGGCACAAACAGACCCCGGGAGGTATATTAAATCAGCAAAGAAAATGCACATGTGAGTATGTGTGCAGATTTCCAGCACAAAACTTGAAAATGAAAAAAAATTTAAATTATAAAAACATGGTCAAATAGATGCAAATAATATATGAAACTGAAGATAATATAAAGGGCTACAAGATGAGAGCAAAAAACACACAATCAGACCTCGGGAATCGAAATAAATCATCCAAGAAAGACGGGCCTGAGAGCCTGTTCCGAGTCTGCCTACAGATTTCTTGCAGAAAACTCAAAGTTGAAAACAAGATTAAATTAAGAAAATGTGGCCCAAATAATTCAAATGATATTTGCAGTGAAAGGTAATACAAAGGGCTACAAAATGGGACCAAAAATAGAGCGATCCGACCCCGTGAGGTCAATTAAATCGTCAAGGGAAGATGCACCTGTGGGCCTGTGTGCAGAATCTGCCAGAATCAGAAGGTGGTTCCCTGGGAATCGTGTTCTCATAGAAGTGGTTGCCTGGCAACCGCGTTCAGAACCCAGAAACGCAAAAATGGAAAAAACCTAAGCAAATGCTATCCAAAAAGAGACCTACACACACCCAAGTTGTAGGAGAATAAGAAAAACACGATGGGCACTAGGTGTCCCACCGTGATCGCCAAAAAATAAGGTTGTAGATGATTTATCTACCCCGCCCCCAAACTTAACAAACAAATATGCATGAAGCATGAAATAGCATGAACAAACGGAAAGGGGCGATGAAAGATAAGAAATACTAACTGTGATCGCCACCAAGGCTAACAACGCCAAAAGGGATGAAGAGAAGAGTGCAACGGCACCGTGTACCTTGGAAAAGGATGAAGACTTGATCACGCTCAAGAGACGGGTGCGGGAACCTTGTGGGATCAACCTCTTCTCCTTACAGTCGGCTAGAGGAAGAGAGGCTCATGTCATATTCACGCTCTCCTGTGAATCAAAGACAAAGACAAAGGCAAAAACCCATTAGAAACATGAAGTGTAGCATCTATCCCGAAGTGATAAAAGAGCATGAATAAAAGGGGGAGAACGCACCGGGGGGAGGTTTTTAACCCCTGTGGAAGGGTGGAAACAATATGTGTGTGTGTTGTGATGAGAATGAAACAAGTAGGAGGAAAAATCACAGAGCACAATTGCGGGAATATGCCATGCAATATGAAGAAAAATGCAGATGTAGCAGAAACAACAGGAAACTGTGATGATTTTCAAAAAGTAGGATGAGAGAACTAAGAGAAGAGTGAATGAAAAGAAGCCCTTGAGCGTGAAATTGAAAGCCTATACTTCCCCCTTCAAGATGGGGTCGAAGAGACGAGACGGCGTTGCGGCATGGCTTCGCCCTGAATCGAGAAAGAGCCCCCCTTCGCGTTCTGTGAACCTGGGTTCTATTTATAGGAGTAGGATACCCTAGGGTTTAAATCTGAGATAAACACCCAAAGTAGGGGATTTAGATTGATAAAACTCATGGATAATAGTGGGAATATATCCCCAAGGTAGATTAGAATCGATCTGGAGGTATAATCTCACTGAAAATGGATCAAACAAGGACTCCAAGGAGTCCTCGAGCGACGAAATCGGAGTTCAGGAGGTTCTGGACTCTCTGTCAAAAAAACGGTCTATCGCAGGGCCGCCACTTGAAGAAACGGTCATGGGAGGACCGCCATTTGGATAGAAACGATCATAGGGGTGACCGCCAAGCGATTGGCCCGAGCAGGGAGGATTCTGACATAAAAACTGAAGAAACGGTCTTCCTGGGACCGCCATTTGAAAGTGGCGGTCTCAGGAGGACCTTCAATATATATTAAAAATAAATAAAAATAAAAATAAAGATAAAAAAATGGCCAAAACGCGATCTTCTTGGAGACCGCTTTCATGAAGGTGGTCTCCCAGGAGACCGCTATAATGAAAATAGAAAAACAATAAAAAATAAAAAAACACTATTCATCCAGAACGCGGTCACCTGTGTGATCGCGTTCCGGAGCCTGTGCGAGAAAGTTCCGGGCGCCCGTTCGGCTGCCTAAAGTGCCCGAATCGGTCCCGAAAGGTGGAAAATCAAAGGTAAAGGCCTCCAAAGCTCAATGGGCTCAAAAATTGGTCGAGAAATGGGCTCGAAATAGGCTCAAAGAAGGTTCCAAAATAATGTATAATTCAGGGCATCAGAATGGCAAATAAGAGAAATAACTTGACTTGTAGGCTGAAAACATGTGTCAACAGCGGAGACTTACGGAGGACTTAGAGAAAGAAATTCCAATCCGGCAGAAGGAATATCCGACGGAGGGTCTTTCAATCTCCAAGAATTGAGGTGTAAGCGTAAAGCAACGTGAAACAGGGACTCCATCTTGAGACTTGAGATAAGAGTGCCAAAAGACCCGCGATATGGGCCAAAACCCGATAAAAATTATGAGTCAGAAAATAGCATCCATTCAGAAAGTCATTATTTACAGAATTAGCGTCTCTCCATAGAGGCACCAAATCAATAATTTACAGAATTTTTATAATTATCACAAGAATTAGCGTCTTTTTGAGAGGGCGCCATATCTTTAATTAGCGTCCAAGTTTTTGACGTTAATTCAATATTCCCAACCTTTATCGTATATTTTCAATAAATAACAGGAATTAGCGTGTTTGTGAGAAGGCGCTATATCTTTAGGTAACGTCCAGTCAATGGACATCAATAATTTTCGAGTTAGTTTCTATTTTTCACAATTTACAGGAATCAGCGTCCTCGTGGAGAGGCACTATTTATTAATTAGCGGTTGTGCAAACAGTCGCCCATTCTTTTAGGCATGCATCACAGCACACACCAGCCAAGTACGTTCACACACACAAGTTACTGTTCATTTCTTCAATTTAACATGAACAATGCTACTTTGATGTTTACGGGGATTTTTAGGAATTTGAAGACATGATAATGAAGAGAAAATTACAGGGAATCAGAAATATACATAACATGATCTTTAGGTACATGATTCCATAGATATTAAATTTTAAATATGGGTTAATTATTAAATGCTCAATAAGAATTAGCGATAGGGTGATGGTCGCTAATTAATTAGCGTCCAGGAGACGGTCACCAATTTCAAGAATTGGCGCCTTTCCACATGGGCGGACATTAATCAGCGGTCACTGCTCTGGTCGCTATTTTTCATGCAAATAGAAACGCTAAAATGACGTAAACTCAAGAACATGAATCATGGATATAAGATAAAGAGATGCTATCATGATCGTATATGCATGCAATACTACTTTTACTATCATCTTGGGCTTATAAACTTGAGAAAACCTACATTTTGGGGGTTCAAATGAAGATGAACGGAGAGACATAAGAGCATAGGAAGAAGATGCAGTAGTAGGCCAGCAACTACAGTAGCAACACACGACAATATCAATAGCAATAGCCGTAGAAGAGAAAGGCGATGAAGTAGGGGGAAGATGAAGAAGAAGCAACGGCGGCCACACACTTCAGCCGCAGTAGGAATAGGAAGAAGAGGCAGTAGGGGACGAAGATCACCAGGAAGACGACGTCCACGCACGAACTGGCAGCAACGATAATAGCTTCTGTCGTTTACGGAGCCTCTATATTTATAGAATTCTGACTCAAGCTTCCTAATGGGATTCAAATTTCCCACATAAGAATCCTAGAGGGTTTAAACTTTCCCCATGCTAACCCTATTCTTGCTATAACCAGAGCCACCCTCTCCGTTTTGTTTTAAAAACCCTAACTCCATACAACCTTCCCTGCGAACGTGATAAGAGAAAGGCTCTGTAGATATGTATATATGTATTTATCCTAAAGCCCCATTCGTGAGACCCATCCACCTTATGGAAAAGAGGCCCATTTGAGGGGGCCTTTTGGTTTAATTTGAACGTGGGTTCTTATCTAAACCCAAGTAAGGGTTGACTAGGCTTGGCCCAACTACTATTGGGTTATTGGCAAGGGCCCTTTATTTTGTTAAAGGCTCTTTGCTTTTAGTATAGTTAGAAATTTTTGAGTTTTATTATTTCAACTTATTTACACATATACACATATATTTACTCGGGGTGCTATAGAGTTGTTGCCTCCTACCATGCTACTGGATCCGAGAGAATATCGAGACACTCGCCAGCCAGCAAGGAGGCGCAATACCACATTCCTCCTTCATTTGAAGGCATAAAACACAGGGACTCTATCTCGAAAAAACTGGTCACATCCAACAATGATGATGGGCTGCCACTCATATCTTACAAACCAGAAGTGGAAGATAGAACTCCCAGTCCCTCCTGGCAAGACCCTGCCATGATGGCATTACTAGACCAGAAGCAACAAGAAATTGAGATACTATGAAGGCGGCAGAATGACATGAACATGAGCCCATCTACGCCAAGATCGGCAGGACTTCTACCTGAGATAGCACAAGGTGACACTAACCCACCTACGGCATCAACATGGCTGGCCAGGCCCCAAATAATACATGATTATGCAAAAGGCATTCTCCCTTAACCACTCCAACATACAGTCCCTCATGCATGTTAGGGGGCAATTAAAGCGTCTCAGACAATGGTGCCAATGAGACCGCATGTGCAGTCGGTTACCCTGCACCCGAGTCCAAAAGGTCTAACGACAGTGGACCAGCCAAGGGTGGAACAAATGATGAATATGAGGACGGCCAAGGAAGAAGTTACCGAGGCCGAATTACAAACAACCGAACAAAAAGATAATTAGTTCGACATGGACTACATAAGAAGATGGAGGAATCTTCGTGAAAGGTGTAGGCATCCGCCAAGTTACAGGGACTCTGTTCAAATGTGCAAGAAGAATTTGAAGAAGGAAGTTCTATGGTGTGTCAGTGACATTGAAGTCATGACCTTCGAACAGCTAAGTGACGTCGTGGCTGATGTCGAAGGGTTCCGGCAAAGCTTTGCTCGACTTCCACAACCTCGAGGCAAAAGAATAAACCAACCGGCAAACACCCGGCACAAGAAGAAATTTGCACCTCAAATTTTGAAGCCTTCGAGCAATATAAGAAGAAAATGAAAGAGGCAGCTAGCCTTTCTTCCACCGAGCTGGCAAAACAAGGGTCCTCATTACGGGGAAAAATGATGAAACGATACTTCTTTTCGAAGGATAAGACTGGGGCTCTCTTTGAGTGGGCCCGTGAATGCGGCAAAGTGGTGCTTCTGGATCCAAAGAAACCAGGCGATTCTGAAAGAAAAGACGATCCACATTTTTATCCTTATCATCAAGCAGCGGGGCATCCCATTGAGGATTGCTACATGCTCAAGGACATTATCGAACGCCTGATCAGGAAAGGTGAATTACAAATGGGCGGATACACGATGGACCCACCACGCCCTCATCAAATGCCCGTCATGAGGAGAGCGGCCCCGCGCAACATCATTGCCTCAGTTGTCCCTCACAAATTTGGCTGAAGCCAACATCCAGCATGTCTGCATAGCTTGAATGTGGATGCCTGCCAACAAAAGAAGAATGGCGAATGACGCGAGATATACAAAAGAGACGAGGGGGGCCCTGATGGCCGCATCTGTTGAGGGAATGATCACTCCCCTTGAGTCCTGGTCTGTGCCGAAGAAAACTACCATTGTGGGATTAGTGTAGTGGAGCAAACTACTCATCCCCTCTTTGAGGAGGTGAGCGCTCTCCGATGCACCCACCTCGGTCTGTTTAAAAAAAAGAGAGAGGGGAGTAAGGAGACGGCCCCATACTGTGCTACACAGTTAGCGCCATTCACGTTGGCAGTTCTTAAAATAAAGAAAGAGAAGAAAAAAAGAAATGATGAATGCGATTTTGCATTACAATTCATTGTCGGCACTATCCATGTCGATAGGCTCAAAATATGCACATTTTTTTGCAGCAGCAAAGGCTCTCAACAACGCCACTAAGGTTGGAATAGAATGGGGGGGCATTCCCCGTGAGCTATAAGTCGAACAGCAAAAGCCTGCTCAATCGTTGAATCTCTACAAGCAAGGAGTCACCTGAGTAGACATAATAAGCATAAATAGCATGTGTGAGGCAGGAGGATGAACCGCCTTGCAAATAAATGCCATCAGCTAGTGCAGAATAATGTCAAGCAAGCCATGATTGAAGAGACAAATATAGTCAATGCCAGGGTCGGCAGCAGAGCAATCAGGCTACCAAAGAAAGCCCCAAGAGATATTCTCTCCGAATAAAAACACCCAACCACATACAGGTGAAGCTCTGTAAAGACTAGCACAATGTGAAGGAGGATGCTTCGTAGCAGTGCCGCCAAATATGGCCATAACTCCCTGAAGGAACAAGCAAGTTAGTTAACCAGCCAAAAGCAATAAAGCATGTTCTCCCTGCTTGGGAGCCTAAAAAAAATGAAAAAAAATGAACTGATGAGGCAAGGACAACGTCCTCATCCCCCTCCATAGGCATAGGGCTTACTAATAGCATCTCAAGATGAGTGCCTGGGCAACATGAAGTTGTTGCGCCTTCCGCGGAGCTAGGAAGATTGGCAACTGTAGCCACCTACACAAAGGGCCAAAAGATGACACTTGGTGCCGGCACCGGGAGCCCGTTTCTTCAAGAGCTATAACTATTCGGAACACCTCCCGCATAAATCAACAACAAAAGGAGACAATTGCTGATCCGATGCATAGCGGTTGCCGAACATCCCCTAGGGACAATGTTAATCAACAAGTCCCACCGACACTAAGAAGCCTTCATTGGCCACCAGGCCACCTGTTTTAAAATGGATCTAGAACCCATATGGGTATCCTTTCCTTCTTGACCTGGATCTTTCAGCCATGTCATAAAGTAAATGTTCATTAGCTTCTGGCACTTTGCCACACTAATAAATGTGTAAACCTTGTAGAGGAGATGCAAGAACAAGCCATACCGGGTCATCTACACTCTCAACCCCACTCTCCCTTTCAAGCCATCAAATAAACCCCTTTGGGCTCCTGATGGCCTGCCATAACCCCCCTTGCCCCACTGGGATGCATAATGTTTTGCCGACTATCCCACCGTGATTCATAATATTTTGCCAACTTCTCATCCTATGGGGATCCCCCCCATTTGTCCCACCGGGATCAAACCTCTAACCTCGGCCTGGAACCTATGCTCCTTGCCGGTGCATTCTCATCATTCTTCAGCGTGCTGCCACAATAACTACTCAAATACACCAAGAGATACCAAATTTGTCCCACGGGCCGCACTATAAGAAATCTAGCCTATAGCCATGAATTTTACCTACGCTTTCAAAAAATGTAGGTATAAGTGACATATTCTGACATTTTTAAATTAACGTTGGTAAATTTCCTACGTTTTAGTATAGCGTAGCTATATGGTCATCCTATTCCAATGGTTCGCGGAGAAACGTAGGAAAAGACACTTTATTCTTATGTTTTTTATTAAACGTGAGTGTATATTTTATATATTATTTCACTTTTAATAAAACGTAGGCAAAACGTGTTTAAAAAAAAATCAAAAACGTAACAATTGCATGATGTTAATGTACAGTATCTGTTGGGCACCCGATCAATTTTCATTTTCCCCTATTTTTTCAAATCTCTCTTCACCCTCTCGACCTCCCTTCCCACGAAAACTCCATCCTCCCAAACCTTCCCGAGCTGATCTCCGGTGAAAACTTTCTCGTCTCTCTCCTCTTCTCACTCCCCCTCCCAGCCTTGGCCGTCCCGGAGCTCACCACCGCGAAGCCATTCCCCTTCTCTTTGTCTCTCTTTCTATCCCTCTCCTTACCTCCCCGACCCCACATCTCTCTCATTCTCCCCTCTTTCCCATTGTGGGAAGGGCACTTCGCCATAGCACCGTCGTCACATTCCTTTGTACCCCTCTCACCTTCTCTCGCCGACACTAGAGTAGCCGCTCCCTAGCCTTCCTTCCCCGTTGTCGATCTTACCTTCTATCGCCACCAACAGAGCCGCCGCAGGACGCACCGGATCGAGGGAGAATGTATGCCGAGCCACCATCACCATCGTCGCCTGCGAGCGCTATCGCCCTAGATGGTGTTGCCTTCCCCTCTACCTGTTGATACCCCTTCCCTCTTCGAGGGAGAACGTACGTCGATCCGCCATCGAGGGAGAACGTATGCCGAGCCGCCATCACCATCGTCGCCCTGTGGGTGTTGTCACCCTCGACGGTGCCACCTTCCCTTCCACCTACCGCAGCTGTGGATTCTGCAGCGATTGTCGTCAGCGTAGACTCCGTAGGAAGGGGCGGCCTCCGGTGCTCGTGTTGGCCTTGCCCTCAAAGATAGGCCACGTCCTCAGCATCCCATACCGTCTAGGTGCACGCCGTGATCTTTTGATCTCCTATTGATGCATGTAGGCCATGGCTTTCCTGGGTCTGTCGCATCTTGGAGGAAAAAAGTTTTTTAGTCAAAAATTTGGCAGTCAGATGGTGTTTCATTTCATATTTTGGCTTACTGGTGACTTATAGTGTTCTCTTTTTTTGGCATAGTTATGTGATTTTTTCCATTTTTTTGGGGAGGGGGATGAGGGAACGAACAACCCCCAGTTTGTATTGATAGCCACGAGCTTCAAAAAATTCAGGAAAAGTTGTTAGAATGCCCACAAGAGAGTCAGGATTAACAAACCATCTCTGATGGCTGGTCGAATCTGATGCCTATGATGGCTATTGGAAGCATAAATCAGATTGTATCATTCTTGATTGAGTTCAGTTGAGCATTTCAAAGTGTCTTTTGGTGATTGGAAATCTATGTGGATATCAAAGGTCAGATTGCAGGTTTGGAAGACCTTATGTGAGCCCATCACAGATTTACAGAGAATTGGTTGCAAAAACCCATGCCATCCAGGTAAGAAAACATACCACAGTTGAATATGTGAGCAAAACAAAAAGGATATAGAATGCTCAATAGGATTAATATATACTAGACTACCGAAGGATAAACAATGCCCCAGGAGAAAAGTGGCGCCCACATGTTTCAAAATCACAAACACCAAAATCTTTTCTTTCTTACCCTTGTTCCCAAAATTGCCTTAGATGGCATCATGCACTCTGATAGATTTCAGATAATATCTTGATAAAATTTTTGATTTTGAGAACTGTTCTTGTGAGAAGTTTTTTTTCCATCATGCAGCACTTTGGTAATAGGTCTGATAAACTTTATCTTCACGAGTAGATCGATTTTCTTCTGGACTTACCCTTTGATGCATGGGGTTTATCTGTATATCAACTTAGAAGTTATATTATTCTGATATCCTACCTTTCATCATCTTTTTTATTTTTTCAACATGTCTGTTTAATTAGAAATGGACTAAATTATCAGAGGAGGTGTTAAATCTGTGCACATGTTACTTGATCAATTAAAAAACACCTTAAACTATATGTAAATGTATACCATGGATAATGCATGGATTGTGTCATTAAGTTGTTTTCTGTTGGTTTCAGGTACTAAAACATGGACTTCAAGCTGTGCATGTGCCTGCATATGGCTTTGCCATTATCTTGCTCATAGTCATTGTTAATGTGGCAACATTTCCTTTGACAAAGAAGCAGGTAAAGAATTATTTTACTAATTAATGAAAATCACAGTGGCAAATGAGAATAAAATTCCCAGCTTCCTTTCTAACATGGACACTACATACAAACAACTGACCATATATTATTGCTTTTAGCTAATTATTTTTTTCTTTCATAGGCCGAGTCAACACTAGCAATGCAAAATCTTCAGCCAAAGATCGAGGCCATCCAAGAAAGATATCCAGGCAATCAAGTAATGTTCTCTTGATAATTTTGTTAATTGTGATGCATATATGTTTTAATAATCCAAGCATCCTTATGACATAAATTCTATAAAGCCCTAATTTTATTAGCCTTTCTGGTGATGGATTTCTTAATGAAAATTCCATGAAGATTTTATTATCTTTAAGATGAAATTTTTGATATCTCCTGGGCATATCTTAATTCATGCATGCAAGGGCTTTTGAATTGTAGCTAACAACAAGTTTTTGTTTGGATTCATTCCATCTTGTAAACTTCCTCTTAATGCATGAGCAAATCATGGGTATATGGGTGTACATAAGCACATGACCACATGGGAGAAGCAATCATATCCAAGACTCATGGGATTTCAACGATTTTGCAGGGAGAGCATGACTTCTTGAGTGAGAAATTCAATGGGGGTCTGCATGACCCTGCCATTCAGAGCAGGACATGGGCAAGGGAGGTTGCTCACTGCCAGGGGAAATTAGCAGGCCTGTGGTCTGTTGATCTGCTCGGGCAACAAGCTTTCTCCAGCCACCTTGATTTTCATACTTTGACTTCTATTTGGCTTTGGACATCAATTTTTTTTATGATGGATCAATTTTTCCACTGCATTTTTCCCAGGGAAGTATGATAGCCCTATTTCAGTTAAAGGGGTATCAAAACATTCACATATGATTCCAACGTGGATATGCACGGGACTCCAGTGGGAATAATGAGTAACTTCAAGATATTGAGTTGAGATGCTTATGAAGTTTTTTTTTTTTTTGGTCTGGAACCCGTGCATGCAAGAGCGCATGTGTGTGTGATCTCAATAGAATATGCATACAAGTTCTCTCCTTCTGGTTTTTTTTTTTTACCTTGGCTTTGGTTTGTTGTTTCATCTTGGTTCATTTATTTACCTGCTCATCTCTTCTTCATCACTTCATTTTCTTGTGTCCTTCATGGATCATTTGTCTTCCATCTCCTTTTGTTTATTTGTTGTTGCTTCTTTGGGCTTGTGCAGAGTTCATACAGACCCATGGGAGGTGGGACCCTATCATGGGCATCTCGGGGCGGTGTACTTCAATAATTCTGATATTACCTGCATCAATGATGACGCCATCCATGAAGCGATTAGGAGATGACTTGGTCCCACTAGATGCTGAATGGCCATTAGGAGAGCATGAAAAATGCTTTTCATTTGCAGAAACACCTTCGGACATAGTGCACCTAACTTTCAGGTTATTTCCAAAGTTTGCATTTGTGCAATTGAATATAGTTTCATTCTGACAGTTTGTTTCAGTTTTCTTCTTCATTAACCTTTTGTCAGGACTCTCATAATTTGACGACTTTAGCAAGAAAGCCTTTTGGTCTGGCAACTGATGGCTGATTTTTAGAAGGACATGGCATGTCCTCCCTGTATGCAGAAGTGATCACAGAGCCTAAAAACATTTTGGCAGATTTCACAAACTTGCTTGGTTCAACAACCTGAACATCCTTGATAGTTTATTTATTTTCTTCTTACAACCTTCATGTGTAGCTGTCGCATCATTCCCAAAGGCACCCTTTGTACCAGCCATGAAAGAAGTACTCTGTTTTACGGCCTTCAGTTGAAGCTTCTCCTCAGTTTCCATGGGGAACTTATGAATATTTATTAGTTGATTTGTTTCATCACTGCATCCAGTAGTTCCTTAGGGTACATTAAGATTTTCCTTACTGTCTTTCCAATCATGCACGTCCAGCGGTGTTCTCTGTTCATTCACATTTGCTGCCCATGCAAATGCCTGATGAGATGTGTTTGATATGTTTCCTTTATATTGTCAAGATAAGAAGCTAGCTTCTTTTGGCTCAATTTCCTGACCTTCAGGAAAACAACCATGTTCATCTATATTAAGAGATAACTTTTGATTTTCAGATTCATGATCAGTGCTGATAGTCTTCGGATGCACATCCTTTGCAGAGACATTTGATACATGGATCACATTTACTTCCATCTTGTTTCCATCCAGCTCAGACAATTTACCTTGAACTACGTTATCTTCATCATGACATTCGAAGTACTCACCTGCTCCATTTATTTCCTTTTCAGTTTCTTCACATCCAGAAGTCTCATGTACCTCTCCGTATCTTCTCTTGACCTTGACATCCATTAGCTAGTTTACATTAGAAATCATCATTATTTACTCATAGATTCTTTTCACTTAACTCAGATATAAAAGCTTCTTCAGATGTCCTCCATTTAGTTTTCTGTTCAGTTCTTTTTTTTAGTAGTTCTTGAGACTTCCCTGGCTGTCTCTCTTGGTGATGAGCATCTATTGCAATATTCTGGCACGGTGGGTGCTAGAGAGGCCTCCTGTGATTCTTTAATTTACTCTTCATCGGATACAAAATTTTGCAATCTAGTATTGTCGCCCTCTCCTCTAGGTATATTAGAAGTTGCCATCCCTCCAAAGCATGATGGATGGCAATGGGAATGATGGTCTTGTTGTTGATGGAAGAAGGCTTTTCTTTGAATATAGGTATGCACTGAAGGAAAAATAGATTTTACTCTGTTAAAATGTATTTTTGATTTGCCCAAAAATGGAACCTAGTTGTTTTTAAGTGTAGAGTTTTGGAGTTTGAGCAATGCATTGGACATTGAGAAATTTAGGCAGTTAAATACTTTTTCCTATTTAGTTGTTGTTTCCCTGCACATGTATTTTTTACTTTACCTCTTCTTAGAGCAGATTTGGGGAAGATGGTTTGCTTTGATGTGTATAAGGTGGTACTAGCCCATTAGGCTTGAGGGGGAGCAAGTGAACCGATTTTTCACCACTGAACCGTATGCATGTGAGCCATCAAGTCTTCCACAGTATCCTAAGACTTGGAAAGGCATTTGCACTCATGACAGAGGTAAAAAATTGGCTCTTATTTTTATTTTTTTTATAAGCACAAATGTGCATATATATATATATATATATATATATATATATATATATATTGCACTAGTCACTTTTCTCCAAACACTTTCGTTTCTTTCTTTACCAGTAATTGTTGGTTTTCTATTGTGGCATGGTTTGTATATATTGTGTTTGCCTGTGGCTTTTCATTTAGTTATTTCCATTCGTCTGAATTATGAACTAAGTGGATGTTCTTCTCATGTGCCCTTCTAAGTGCAGTTACCATCAAATTCCCATGGTAGTTTCTTAAGCAAAGGGTTCCTATGTGTGGGATCCTGAGGGAAACAAGTACATAGACATACTTTCTGCTTATTCTACAATCAACCTGGTCTGTGTAATCTTCTTTGGGTATACAGCGATGCTGACAGTGACACAATCTTGAACCATGTTGAGAAATCATTTCTGGGGGACTTGCATTTTTGGTTTTTAATGTTGCATATGCTCAAAGGAGTTAATCAGCATGTCTTTTAATCTGCTTGGATGATAATGTTGTGTACATGGCTTCTATTTTGCAGGGTCATTGCCATCCCAAGGTTATGAAAGCTTTGGTTGAGCAGGCAGGAAGGCTGTCTTCTGGGTGCTAGATTAGTTTCCCAAATGGTCTCCTACTAATATAGAGACATACATTGGTAGATTGTCCTCATGGTATGCATCTAAACCTGCTTATCAACGGGAGATTAATCAAAACCATTTTAGTGATATCTATCTCATTTGTTGGAACATGCATGGCATCATTGCATTCTTAGGTAAAAGTATGTTTTCCTGTGGTGTCTGAGAACAAGTTTATAAAAATTCATAGTTATAAACAATTTCTTCTCCTTGTAGAAGGATCCGTTGAAACGATTGCATTTACTTTTGACTACGAAGGATTCTGCAACAAATATACCCAAAAACTTGGAAGCACAGAGAAGTTTAGAATTTTTCACCAATTCAGTTTTCATGGACATGTCCCCTGCAAATCCTATTTCTAAAATGCTCCCATTCAGGTTGTTTTTGTTTGGTGTTTTTTCAGCTTATTGGTCTTTCCAATGATACATATCTAAAATAGTTTCACTCCCTCTATAGTGTATTCACTTCCTACTATAGTGAGACTGTACTCTATGGTTCTGCTGAGCTTCGGGCTGAAAACGAGGATGGGATCTCTATTCTTTTCTATCTCTAGAAGATCTTCCCTGGTAAAAATGGCTTTCATTTACTTTTTACTTTCTTTTGGTTTCTTTGAGAATATGACCAGCCAAGCATTTTAAAACAACCCCTATTTTTTCAGAATTTGTTAATATCAAATTGTGTAATAATTTGTTTTGTTGAGCAAGCATAATCTATGTTCTCAGTTAACATTTAGGTTGTTATAAGAACTTTATTTTCATGTAGTTTACACAAACATGCATCTCTATATATGGCTTCTTTAGATTGGAGGACCTTTTGAAGATGGCCATTGTCTCCTAAAATAGATTCCAGAGTACTGTAGGATCTTGGACTGAACCTTTTTCTTTCAGTTGTTCATCCAAAAAATTGACAAAGATTAGCAATGTAGTTTTTTGCCTCCTACCTCCTAGAGGCATATAGCTTTACAATTTTTTTCATAGATTTTGTACTTATAACTAATATGTTTCTGTTTCAGTAGAAGGTTGAGTTCATGAATTTTAAGTTCAAGCACTTTTGCACCTATACCATGTGCATTAAAAATGTATGCTTATCAGTGGGTAAATGAACCAATCACATCCTTAATGCCCAAAGTTTCAACAGAAAAAGTAAATAGCTGTCATGTTGTAGAATTGTGCCTTGCATATGGGAAATTTACCTTTTTTGTAAGTGGATGGTACCATGTATGGAGAAAAGAGGACTACACAAGGTTAACCAAAAAACACACACACAAAAAAAACTAAGAAACCGACCCTTTACAAAGGCACCAAGATGGTGACTCAATAAATCAATACTCATCCCAAAAGAGACAAAAAGAAAGAGGTACAAGCTTTCACATTACAAAGTGCCATTACCCAATTCTAGACCCTGTTGGAGTTAGATGGAAGGCTCTATCACCACAGGATGTGATCTAGGGGGGGGGGTGAATAGATCAACTGGCTATTTAAAAATTATGCCTAGAATCAAATGCGGAATTAGAAGAACAGTAGACGAACACAACCAATGAACTGAAAGAAACACACAAGAGGCACAAGGCTTTTAGGTGGTTCGGTCAATCCGACCTACGTCCACCCCACATTCAACTCGAATGTGGATTACTGCTGATACACAGCTTCAAACCGCTAGGCTTTACAGCTTGCCAACAACAGCTGGGGCTTACAACTTATCCCGACCAGAGGAACACCCTCTGCAACAGCTGAGCATCACAGCTTGCTCTGCTGGGCACTACAGCTTAGCCGACCAGAGGAACGCCTCTACAACCCACTACCTCACAGCTTGAAACCGCTGACTAACAGCTTGATCGAACAAGAGTTTTCAAAAGAAAATAACAAAGACTGAAAAGCAAACGAAACATACAATCGAATGGAAGAAAGCCAAAAATGACTGTAGCTCAAGGTTGAGCAATATCAGCTCTGGTAACTGGACCAAGAGACTGATTCACAAACTCTCACGATAACTCTCTCAACTCATCTCTCTTCTTCTTCTTCTCTGCTTTTCTTCTTCTCTGCTTTTCTTCTTCTCTGCTTTTCTTACTCTCACAGTGGATCTCGGTGGCTGCTTGTTTCAGACTGGATGTATATACTTCGCCAACTTCGATCAGCCTCTATAGAAGATGAAGACTGATATTTATAACAGCAGCATCTGGATTAAGGGCGCGTGGCTTCCACGTTTTCCCGCCCAAAGAATTCTCCAGATTCGAGATGCTTCCATCCACGTGGCAGCATCTGGTCACCTTGTCCTCCTGGGATCACGAGCCATGTCAGCAATCTCAGTAGAGAATCCCTGTCAGACAGAGTATCGGATGATGAGGTTAAAGAACAACTCTGTATAGACTTTATATAAGTGAAAGCTATGTACAGACTTGCTGTATGAAAATGCAATGAGTAGACTTCACAAATGAAGATGCAATGTACATACTTGCAATGTGAAGGAGTTGATTGTGTACGCTTCACGATGTGAAGACTTATCAACAAATGACTGTACAGACTTGACCAAAAGCCTAAGACACTAACGAGGACACTGGACTGACACCAACTCAAAGACGAAAGACAACACTGACACGAAGTGTAGTTACAAAACAGGAAGGACACGAGGTCTTAGGAAAAACAACATGAAGACAGAAATAGCAAAGAAGACTCAGACGCAGAGACAGCACGAAGTGAAACGAGAACGACACGAAGTGCAGTAGTGACAGAAACACACACTACACAGAGAACGACATGAAGTGGCACAGAAAACAACACGAGGTGAAGTCACAAAGCGACAAAGACACGAGGTGCAGGAAACACGACACGAAGACATGAAACAACACGGAGACGAAACAGTAACCGACACGAGTTGAAAACAACACGAAGACGAAAACTGAAATCGACACGGAGTGTGGTCAAAGCGAGAAAGACACGAAATCTAAAGCGAAAAACCAACACGAAGATAGAATACAAAGAAACGACTCGAAGTTAGGACAACACTAGGAGAAGACTGCACGAAGTGAAAACAACACGAAGATAGAAGATGCCACGGCTATCACGACACGTGATGAAGCAGTGGGACCAGAAAGAAACGACACGAGGAACAACAGTAAGTGACACGAAGACACAATAAAGGGAACGACACGAAGACGTTGGATGCAACAGTGCAATGTCTAGACTTGAAAATCAAAGCAGACGGCTGTACAGACTTGAAGATGTGAAGCCAATGTACAGACTTTGAAGAACAGTCTGATGTACAGACTTCACGCGTTGACGCTGTACACACTTCCAATGAAGTGCGTTGACGCTGTGCACACTTAACCAATTCAGTGTATAGACTAGTGACAGTGAGAATTGCATACAGCAGTGAACTAAATGCAAAGAACACATAGTCAATCTGATAGAACAATTTCATCAAAACATAAACAATGTTGCCAATTCATCAAAACAATGTGTTGCCATATGAAGTACTGTTACATGTCAACACCATCAACACGTAGGAGTCACAACAATCTCCTCCTTTTTGATGATGGCAACCCCCTATTATGTAGAGTAGCAACATCCTGTCATACAGATGCATTTTTGATGAAAGACATGATTTGTTATTCAGATTGTTATGCAGATGCATGTAGATGCTATGAATGACATGCTGCATCACAACAATAAAAATTTCCCCTTTGCCAAACCATGCTCTAATACACTCCTCCTGAATAAGAATTCAGATAATATTCTCCCCCTTTGCCATCAACAAATAGGAGGGAAAGTGAAGAGAAGAGAAAGAAAGGTCAGCTGACTGGCATTCTTGGCAAGTAGTTCAGAAATTAAGCAACTAAAGCACAGAACCTTCAGTCATATGAACTGAGAAATGGCTTAGAAATTGAATTTCTGGTTTAAAAGTTATAAAAATGAAAGTTCATGCACTACATTCATTGGATAAGGTTGATGTTCATGATAAAACAATAAACCAGAGTCATATGGACATGAGAGATTCAGTTTCAAAATATCTTACTTTAATAGACTCAGTAAAATGTGTTAAGAGAAGCCAGGGCATGTATTGAAATTAAATAATTGACATCCATGAAATTTCTTTTAAGGAACAGCATTTTCAATATTATTTCATTTAGGGCATTCAGGTACCAAAAGTCTTTTTGCGTAAGGGTATACGTTTATCAGACGCCAATACCCCTAGATACTCAACATGATAGACCATCTTGCCTATGATCAAATTCAATAGAATTGATTGACACCTTTTTTGTGTGAGGGTACACGTTTATCAGACGCCAATTACCCCCAGGTACTCAGTGAAAAACAACCTACTGTTTTGATCATTTTATACAGAGATAGCTGATACACCTCATGACATGAGTGGTGTCCACTTCTTTGATGGATCACTCAGTTTCTTAGTGATTTACCAGTCATTGCTCTATCAATGCTATTTCTCAGTTGATTTTCAATATTTTTCAATATCTTTCGTAGCTGTCCTTTATTTGTTTCAGAATGACTTGTTTAAGGACAATACACATACTTAGCTTCTCTAACATGATTTCAGATGAGTTTTCAGATTTCAGATATAATCAGCTTTGTCTGACATGAAATAAGATAAGGGTTGAGAGCTTTATCAATTTTCAGCATCCTTATTTACTGATTGTAGTCTTTCAACTCTGAAGATTATAAATTTTAAACCATTAAGTCAGTCTTTAAGCAATTAAGGTTCTTATGAAAGAAGAAATCTATTTTCTATTGCTTAATATTAGAACTGACTAAAAGATTGCCATATTGTCAGACTCAACCATTCAGAGTCAAGGATTGAATAGACGCAGCAATTCACCTTGAAATTCTGACAAGACTCCCCCTGACTATATGCATGCGATTTTTGCAAAGGATGACAAATCAGATGATTTTTGAAGTTCATGCTTAATCAGACTATCTTATCGTGCAGTATGACCCATGTAGAAATATAGACATATCATGCATCTAGACATATGTATGCAATAATGATCATGAGTGCAATAAAGGATATGAGAGTCATGCATTATCACAAGTCTGTTGCACAATGTTTATTCAATCTATCAACAGCAAGTCCAAATCAGAAATTTACTCAAAGCAGCTCAAAAGTTTTATTCAAGTCAACAGAGAGTTCATTCATTATGCTGAAATTTACACAAGCCAAGTTCTCTTCTAAAAAATTTAAAATTTTCATTTCCAAGTGGCTTAGTAAAGATATCAGCAGCTTGTTTGTCTGTTTCAATGAAGTCCAGTTCAATTTCCTTTTTGTTCACAACATCTCTTAGAAAGTGATGTTTTATTTCTATGTGATTAGTCCTAGAATGATGAACAGGATTTTTAGCAAGGCATATGGCACTAGTATTATCACATAGAATTGGAATACATTCCAATTTTATCTGATAATCATCTAGTTGGTGCTTAATCCAAAGTACTTGAGCGGCACAATTACCTGCTGCAACATATTCAGCTTCAGCTGTAGACAAGGCTACAGTGTGTTGCTTCTTAGATGCCCAAGATACTAGACAGCCACCAAGGAATTGACAGTAGCCACTAGTACTTTTTCTATCTACTCGACACCCAGCATAATCAGTATCAGTGTAGGCTAGAAGCTCTAACTCACACCTAGCAGGATACCATAATCCTAGCTCCTGGGTGCCTAGTAGATATCTAAAAATCCTTTTCACAGCTTTAAAATGATTTTCCTTAGGACTGGCCTGAAACCTAGCACATAATCCTACAGCGAATTGAATATCAGGCCTAGATGCTGTTAAGTAGAGAAGGGATCCGATCATACCTCTGTATAATTTCTGGTCAAATGGGTTACCTTTAGTGTCTTCATCCAAGCTTGTAGAAGTACCCATTGGAGAAGCTATCTCTTTAAGGTTATCCATCTTGTATTTCTTGAGTAGATCCCTTGTGTACTTGGACTGAGTGATAAACATTCCATCCTTTGTTTGTGTAACCTGCAGACCAAGAAACAATTTGAGCTCACCCATTGAGCTCATTTCAAACTCATTAGTCATTGCTTCAGAAAATTCCTCACACAATTTGGGGTTATTTGACCCAAAAATGATATCATCCACATAAATCTGTACAATAAGAATTTCAGAATGACTCACCTTTGTAAACAAGGTCTGATCAACTACTCCTCTAGTGAAATTTTGATCAGTGAGGAACTTGCTCAACCTGTCGTACCAAGCTCTGGGAGCTTGCTTAAGACCATAGAGAGCTTTATTTAATTTGTAAACATGATTAAGGAAATCTAGACATTCAAATCCAGGGGGCTGTCTAACATAGACATCCTCATTAATTTCCCATTCAAGAATGCAGATTTTACATCCATCTGCTGGAGGATTATACCTAGGGAACATGCATAAGCTAATAAAATTCTAACAGCTTCTAATCTGGCTACAGGGGCAAATGACTCTTCAAAGTCAATACCAATCTCCTGGTTGTACCCCTGAGCAACAAGTCTGGCTTTATTTTTAACAATATTCCCTAATTCATTAGATTTATTCCTGAAGACCCACCTAGTCCCTATGACTGTTCCATGATCAGGAGGTGGGACCAAGTTCCATACCTTGTTCCTGTCGAACTGATTAAGCTCCTCATGCATGGCATTAATCCAATGCATATCCTTGAGGGCACAGTCAATGGACTTGGGTTCAATTTGAGAGACAAAAGCATATGCATTTAGTTCATGTTGAATTCTCAGGAGACCTCTAGTCTTAGGGGGGTCATGCAGATTTCCAATTATATTATCTACAGGATGATCTTTAAGATATCTAATGTTCACAATTGAATTGTCATGTCTTTGATTTACCTCCCCTGAACTGTAGACTCCTCTTCATTAAGTTCTGTATGTCCTTCTTCATCTTCTGAATTATCTTCAGGATCTCCTTCCTTCAGAATTCCACCATTGTCTTCAATCCTACATTGACCAACGTTAGAATTTACCGAGGATTCATCAAAAATTATGTGTGGAGATTCTTCAACAGTTTTAGAGTTCAGATTGTACACTCTATATGCTCGTGTGTTTTCAGAGTAACCAAGAAAGATTCCTGGTTCACCTTTAGGTTCAAATTTATCAAGGTCTCTTTTATCATTTATATGAATAAAACATTTGCAGCCAAAAACCTTGAAATGAGCAATAGAAGGTTTCTTACCCTTTAAGATCTCATATGGTGTTTGCTGGGTAGAAGGTCTTACCATGACTCTGTTAATTACATAACAGGCAGTGTTCACTGCTTCAGCCCAAAATTTCCTTGGTAGACCACCTTCAGTAAGAAGTGTACGACCCATCTCCACTAGGGTTCTGTTCCTTCTCTCCACAACCCCATTCTGCTCAGGTGTCCTTGGTGAGGAGAACCTATGGTTGATTCCATTTGACCTGCAGAGTTCATCAAACTGTGAGTTTTCAAACTCACCTCCATGATCAGTCAAAATATTTTCAATTTTCTGATTTGCTTTAACATAGAACTCCTGAAATTCTTAGAAAGCATCACTCTTATTAGATAAGAAATAAACCCAAGTATACCTAGAAAAGTCATCTACCATGACAAACCCATACCTCCTTCCTGATAAGCTGACAGATCTGGTTGGCCCAAAGAGATCCATGTGTATCAGCTCATAGGGTTTGGAAGACAGATTTTCAGTTCTAGACTTAAATGACTTTCTAGTTATCTTTGATTGAGTGCATGCATCATAGAATTTATTTTCTTTCTTGAAGGAAATTTCAGGAAGTCCTTTAACCATGCTATGCTTGTTTAGTTTATGCAAAATGGTATAACTAGCATGGCCTAACCTACGATGCCATAAAAATGCTAAATCTTCTCTATTGGCAGTAAGGCATAGGTTAGAATGCTGAATATCATCTAGATCTATCATGTATGTGTTATTTATTCTTTTTCCAGAGAATTTTATAATTTCTGAATCAGGTTCAAAAACCTTGCAGCATTGAGAATCAAATAAAACCTTATGACCCTTATCACACAACTGGCTGATGCTAAGTAAATTGTAAGCTAACCCTTCAACCAGCATAACATCATCAATGCAGCAGGTAGAACACTTACCTACCTTACCTGATCCAATGATCCTACCCTTTGTGTTGCTTCCAAAGGTGACAAGGCCTCCTAGCTTTTCAGTTAGCATGCAAAACTTGGCCTTATCTCCTGTCATATGCCTGGAGCAGCCACTGTCCAAGTACCACAAGTTGCTCTTGGCTGCCAGGCATACCTGCATACACAATTAGGGCAAAGAGTTTAGAACCCAAGTCTGATTGGGCTCCAATGCAGATGAAGTGCAAGTAAAGAAAGAAAGCATGGTTTTGGGAATCCACATTTGTTTGAAGCAGTTCTGTTCAGTGGATTTTCCAGATTTCTTTTTATTTTGCTTTTTCTTGTTGACTTTCTTCTTATATGCACCAACAGAATTATTCACAGAATTTTTGTTATTGTGCCAATGCTTCGGCCAAGTTGCATTCATAAAGTTTTGGCCATGGTAGTTCCTGGGCTGGCTGTGGAAATGTTGGTAATTTCTAGGCATCCGACTACCATACCCATTTTCCCAATTTCTGACATAGGGTGTGTAAAAGTGTGTAGGTTGATGAACATACCCTGTATACATCCCTTGAGTTCTAGTCCACCCATGCCCATTAGGATAAATTGGCTGTGTGGGGTAGTAGAACTGAACTCTAGGTGGATTGAATTGGTTGGGCTGACTTCTGAAAATATTTTGTCTTCCCTGCACCCTTGACCCTGCTGACCTATTGATAGGTTTTGGTTGGGTCCTTTTCTGTGATGATGGTGGTGAAGACCTTTTGACATTGACATAGGGTTTGTTTACCTGAACAGGCTGACCCCTAACCTTGGGTTGAGCACTAGAGCTAGGTTTGGAAGTCCCAATTCTACTGGGCTCACCTACTTTCTGTTTGCCCTTCTCCTCTGCATTTAGCCTTTTCAGATTCAAATTTTTCTTTACAGCATTATTAGAATTCATGTTGATCAGAGGTCCTTTCTCCTTTTGTGCAACAAAGGAAATAGTTTTCATTCCAAAGCTTTTGGTTGCACTAGAGTTGAATCCTAGGCCCTCTCTTCTGAAGTTTACCTTTGACCCCAATAATGCATCTAAATTTTCAGATCCTTGGGTCATTTTCTCAATTGTTTTTAGCTTATCCTCATTATCTTTCTGAACTTCATCAATAGATTTTTTCAACTCATTATTCACATTGAGGACAGCTTCATATTTTTCAGAAACAATTTTTATCTCATTTTCATAATTCTGAATTTTCAGTTTCCATGCATCAATTTCATTGTCTAATCTCACATTTTCTTCCTTAGACATTTTCAGTTCTTTATTGATTTCTTCAAATTCAGAACATGTGAGTTTCAGATTATTGTTCTCAGTTTCTAAGCATGTAATTTTATCAGACAATGAAGTATCATTTTGCATGATTTTAATTTTTCTTCGTAGATGCCTGTTTTCTTTTCTGACCTCATCTACTCTATCAGCAAGTTCATCATAAGCAACCATCCAATCAATAATAGTAAAATTTTCATAGCGAGAGGATACCTCATCAGATTCTTCCTCTCTATCTTCTGAGCTGGTTGCCATGAGGCAGATTGGCTTCTCAGCTTCAACTTCGCTGTCCGAAGTGACGCTCAAGGATCCCTCATCCTCATCACTCCAGGTACTCACCATAGCTTTCCCTTTTGTGTCCTTCTTCTTGGACTTGTCCTTGAGGTTCTGATTTGTCGGACATTCAGCTTTAAAGTGAACCGCCTTCCTGCATTGATAGCAAACATTAGTTTCAGCTTTCTTTACAGGGTTTGATTTGTACCTTGTGTCTCGGCGGACACTGTTGGGATTTCTTCGGCTGAATCTTCTTCCTTCCTTCTTGAGAAATCTCTGGAATTCCCTAGTAATCATGGCAATATCAGCATTTGCCATTTCTTCTTCAGACAAGCTCTCTTCAGTTGATGATCCGTTGGGGCTGGATCGACTGGATCTGCTAGCACCAGCCTTCAGAGCTATAGGCTTCCTCTTTCTGTCAGCCTCCTCTATCTTTGGCATATTCATCTCATAAGCCATTAGAGATCCGATCAGCTCATCTGCCTTAGTATTATGCAGATCTCTTGACTCTTCCATTACTGTGGCCTTGGTGTGCCAAAGTGGAGTCAAGGATCGCAATATCTTCCTGACTACTTCATACTCAGAATATTTTTTCCCGAAGCCTCTGAGACCATTTGTGATAATAGTCAGCCGAGCATACATTTCCTTGATGGTCTCATTAGGCTTCATCTTGAAGGCTTCATATTCTGAAACCAGTAGATTGGTCTTAGTCTCTCTGACTTGTGAAGTCCCCTCATAGATGACTTCAAGTGCATCCCACATTTCCTTCGCTGAGGAGCAGGCAGATATTCGTGAGAACTCGGTGGGATGCAGAGAGCACTGGATTGCATTGATTGCACTCCAGTTGAGCGTGGACCTTCTGATTTCTTCCTTGGTCCATACGTCTTCATTTGGAGACAGCTCGAAAGGTCCCTTGCTAACTACCTTCCAAATTTCATAATCTTTAGCCCTCAAAAATACCTGCATACGATGCTTCCAGTATGCGTAGTTGGTTCCATCGAAGTACGGGGGCTTGGATGTAGATTGCCCTTCAGCTATCATCCCTCTTCCGTCCATCTGTGCTTATCCTCTTCGGGCGGTAAGTCCCTGTAGAAGATTCTAGCTCTGATACCAATTGTTGGAGTTAGATGGAAGGCTCTATCACCACAGGATGTGGATCTAGAGGGGGGGGTGAATAGATCAACTGGCTATTTAAAAATTATGCCTAGAATCAAATGCGGAATTAGAAGAACAGTAGACGAACACAACCAATGCACTGAAATAAACACACAAGAGGCACAAGGCTTTTAGGTGGTTCGGTCAATCCGACCTACGTCCACCCCACATTCAACTCAAATGTGGATTACTGCTGATACACAGCTTCAAACCGCTGGGCTTTACAGCTTGCCAACAACAGCTGGGGCTTACAGCTTATCCCGACCAGAGGAACACCCTCTGCAATAGCTGAGCGTCACAGCTTGCTCTGCTGGGCACTACAGCTTAGCCCACCAGAGGAACGCCTCTGCAACCCGCTGCCTCACAGCTTGAAACCGCTGACTAACAGCTTGATCGAACAAGAGTTTTCAAAAGAAAATAACAAAGACTGAAAAGCAAACGAAACATACAATCGAATGGAAGAAAGCCAAAAATGACTGTACCTCAAAGTTGAGCAATATCAGCTCTGGTAACTGGACCAAGAGACTGATTCACAAACTCTCACGATAACTCTCTCAACTCATCTCTCTTCTTCTTCTTCTCTCCTTTTCTTCTTCTCTACTTTTCTTCTTCTCTGCTTTTCTTCCTCTCACAGGGGATCTCGGTGGCTGCTTGTTTCAGACTGGATGTATATACTTCGCCAACTTCGATCAGCCTCTATAGAAGATGAAGACTGATATTTATAACAGCAGCATCTGGATTAAGGGCACGTGGCTTCCACGTTTTCCCGCCCAAAGAATTCTCCAGATTCGAGATGCTTCCATCCACGTGGCAGCATCTGGTCACCTTGTCCTCCTGGGATCACGAGCCATGTCAGCAATCTCAGTAGAGAATCCCTGTCAGACAGAGTATCAGATGATCAGGTTAAAGAACAACTCTGTATAGACTTTATATAAGTGAAAGCTATGTACAGACTTGCTGTATGAAAATGCAATGAGTAAACTTCACAAATGAAGATGCAATGTACATACTTGCAATGTGAAGGAGTTGATTGTGTAGGCTTCACGATGTGAAGACTTATCAACAAATGACTGTTCAGACTTGACCAAAAGCCTAAGACACTAACGAGGACACTGGACTGACACCAACTCAAAGACGAAAGACAACACTGACACGAAGTGTAGTTACAAAACAGGAAGGACACGAGGTCTTAGGAAAAACAACACGAAGACAGAAATAGCAAAGAAGACTCAAACGCAGAGACAGCACGAAGTGAAACGAGAACGACACGAAGTGCAGTAGTGACAGAAACACACACTACACAGAGAACGACACGAAGTGGCACAGAAAACAACACGAGGTGAAGTCACAAAGTGACAAAGACACGAGGTGCAGGAAACACGACACGAAAACATGAAACAACACGGAGACGAAACAGTAACCGACACGAGTTGAAAACAACACGAAGACGAAAATTGAAATCGACACGGAGTGTGGTCAAAGCGACAAAGACACGAAGTCTAAAGCGAAAAACCAACACGAAGACAGAATACAAAGAAACGACTCAAAGTTAGGACAACACTATGAGAAGACTGCACGAAGTGAAAACAACACGAAGACAGAAGATGCCACGGCTATCACGACACGTGATGAAGCAGTGGGACCAGAAAGAAACGACACGAGGAACAACAGTAAGTGACACGAAGACACAATAAAGGGAACGACACGAAGACGTTGGATGCAACAGTGCAATGTCTAGACTTGAAAATCAAAGCAGACGGCTGTACAGACTTGAAGATGTGAAGCCAATGTACAGACTTAGAAGAACAGTCTGATGTACAGACTTCACACGTTGACGCTGTACACACTTCCAATGAAGTGCGTTGACGCTGTGCACACTTAACCAATTCAGTGTATAGACTAGTGACAGTGAGAATTGCATACAGCAGTGAACTAAATGCAAAGAACACATAGTCAATCTGATAGAACAATTTCATCAAAACATAAACAGTGTTGCCAATTCATCAAAATAATGTGTTGTCATATGAAGTAGAGTTACATGTCAACACCATCAACACATAGGAGTCACAACAGACCCTAGAAGAAATAGAAGACAAACATGTCAGACACCAAAGCTTGATTCTGAAAAATTCTCCTTTTCCTTTCACCCCAAATGGTCCACAGGTTTGCATGAGAAGATTTTCTTGCTAAGATGTTAACATTGGGTAGTCGATGTCAGGGGGGTGGAGTGGATCTGTTGAATAGAGGACTTACTCCATATCTTGTAGCTCTTGAGGATTAGGATGGACTATGTGGGGTTATTTCTATGTTGGTCACAAATATTCCATGACAAAATGTTTGTTTTGCAAGCTGATTTTTCTGAGGAAAAGAAATTCTTTCAGCCCGATTGCCTTTTATGTATATTGCAACTTTTACCCCACTCTTATGCAAACCTTTGTTTTTAAACTTGAAATACTGATATTTTTCTTTGACTGCATTAGCAAGCAAGAAACAACCTTATGACCTTTGATTAGTCGTACACTCTTTTCCTTACAATGTTTTCAGACATTTTTTTATTAATTAAGTTCTACTGGTTGGTTGTCTCATATACATGACATTTAGAACTGAGTTGACACAGTAGATCAACAACTTTAAGATAGCATAAGCAGCCAGATTTAGCTTATGCCATATGTTAGCCGATGATTCATGCTTGAGCCCAATCAATTACCTCTATCAGTACTCTCTGCTCAAGTGACGTATGTTTCATTAGGCTTGTTTTTTAGAAGGCCGGTTGTGTTGGTGTGTGTAATACTTTCTACTTTTCTAAAGGGAAAAGGTAGCAGAAGGTATGGTTTTTGATCGACATTATGGAAGACTTGTGATCTTGTTTGGAATGCCCTTCCAATATACACTCAGTAGGTAAACCAAACTATATGCTATAGGGGTGAAAAACATGTATTTGCAGTTTTCAATGTATGTACCTATGGGGAATAATAATATGCTCATGTCTGCCATCTCTGTTTATGAAATGTTAAGAATTATGTGCAATTTCTTCCTCCTTAGGCTAGTTTATTTTTTACTGTGTTAATTCCTACTCACAGGATATTGCGGGCTAGGTTGGAATATTTGCGAGAGACATTTCAAATAAAGGAAGGTGATTTTCTAACATTCGATTCAATGGTATGATTTCTCTATTGGCTCATTCTGGAACAAAGCAGTCACTTTATGGTGCATGTTGCATATGATTATGAGTTGAGCAGCTGACATGTATGTTGATGTAGAGGCAAGCTGCACAATGTGTTGGTCGAGTGATACGCTCAAAGGCAGATTATGGAATGATGATTTATGTTGACAAGAGGTATGCCATTTTATTGTCTTCCAGATAAGGTTACTAAAAGGTAGTGGACAATTCATTCTTACAGCCATTATCTCAAACTTCTTCAGGTCCACGAGTTTGTAGGGCTAACATAACTCTATTATGCTGGTAGTCATGGAAATTAATGACATAATCGGCCTTGCCAGAGTGTCAGAGTCTATTGATGACCATCCAAATTGCATTAGGTCCAGTGATAAGCAGGTTAGTGTATGCCAGTTGAAGAGGGGCGATCTCGCGCTAGTCTTGAGCTGGGGGGATGATCACCGATCAGTGAACTGCAAGGAAGGGAAACAGATCAGGGGGCCCAGGGGTGGTTCCCTGGGGTAAACCCTCCGATGCCTAAGTCAGCAGAGCAGTGGTGGAAGCTACGAAAGGAGGAGGAAGGAGATGAACGAGATCCCTCTCCACCAAGGTGGTGAAGTGGTTCCTGCTCAGGGAGTTTTAGGCGTCTGTAGGCCTTACCGTTCGCTGGAGGGAGTCCTCGGTTTAAATAGTGCGCTTGCCTCATGAGTCTCGTAAGCTGAGGAGTTCTAGGCGGGGGTTACATCCTCGATGTGGGCTCTTTACGTCCTCATCGTGGGCTCTTTATAACCTTGAGGACTCATGGGTCCCATGTCTTTGTGAACTCCTGCTCATAAAGGGCTCTCAACGGCAGCGTAGATAAGTAATCATCGGTCGACCCAAGCATGAAGAGTGCCAACCCTATCCAGGCGATCGACATAGCTCGGGTGAGGCTCGGTAGGAGTGGGCGCGGGCCGCTAGCCTTTATCCCGGCGAGAGGGATAGGTCGGGCTTGGGTCTTCCTCCGACCGTACCGATGCTCGGGCCTTCCGAGCCTAATGGTCGCCGAGGAAGTGCTTGATCCCGAGTGATCTTATTGGGCTTTTATGCTAAGTGGGCCCTGCGGGGCGGTCACTTAAATGAGCTGGGCCTCGTTTGGTCTTGCTGGACCTGGTTCGGCTGCTCTTAGATGGGCTATAGAAATCCCCCTCTCCACTTGTCCCCCTCCTACTCCCGAGCCTTGGTAGGCTTGGAAGAGTAGCCGTTAGGGTTTTGGACCAGCGTGGCTCAGGTAGGTGGAGATATGGCGGTGTTAAGATGCCACGTGTCATTGTCACCTGGGCCCGTAATGATGATAATCCTGACGGATTTGAAATGAAGGGGCCCCCTTTTCTCGAAGTCGGAACGATGCACCGCCTTCCGCGTGGGAATATAGACGTTGTGCGCTTGTTGTTGTTCCAGACTCCTTCCATTTTAGGGTTTTTACTCTCCTTCGTGCTTGCTTTTGGGGCTCTTTGATGCGTCGTGAGGACATGATGGAAGAGCAGAGGCTTGCAACGGCGTTCGCAGAGTTGGCGGAGATAATTGCGAAGGCGGTTCGACAGCTTCCTCTTCCTCCAGAATCTTCGGAGTCTCGGGAGCATTTCTCTTTAAGTTCCTCTTCCGATTCCATGGCGGACCAACGTCCGGAGGTCAAAGAGTGGGAGGGTGAGCCTGAGGCGAGGGCGATGGTGATACCACCGGCTCCAAACTGCAGCGAGTAGGGGGAGGCGAAGGTGAAACGGTTGGAGCACCAGTTTCGCCTGCCCTATCAGTTTTACTTCATCACGATTGCCCCGCACGAGACGAGCTTGGATTCTGGTACGGGCCATATCTGCTCCTTCCTTCTGTCGTGGAAGAATGGGTTCTGCCTTCCCTTCGAGCCCTTTGTTCTTAAGCTTCTTGATTTCTTTAAGTTGGCTCTCATATGGTTGGTAGCCAACTCTTATCTTCTTCTCTCCGCCTTTCGCATCCTCTACCGCCAATGCGGGGTTCCTCCTTCCTTGGACCTCTTCCATTATTTTTTGAGTTGAAGGCGCATTCCTCGGCCGAGAAGGGCTTCTATTTCATCCAGGAGAGACGGAACAGGAGCTGTGTCTCCTTAGCCGCGAAGGACTCTTCCTACAAGGGATGGAAGACTAAGTTCTTATGGGTGGGGAATTTTTCGGTGGAGGAGACTTGGAGGTGTTCCGTAATCCCCAATTTCCATCCGAACATCCCTCCAAGGCAGGACGAGTTCTCTTCAGATGTGGAGGAGTATGCGGCCATTTTGCTGAAACATCACCAGTCCACGGAGGAGCTGGTTACTCCGGAGAACGTCGAGCGGTGCCTTCTCATGCAGCTACGGCCGACATGTTCGGACGCTACGAATTAGCTTCTTCGTCGGATGATGAGACCATTTTCTTTTCCTGACCATATCTTCTTCTGCGCAGACGCCAGGTGGCCGGCTGTGGAGGAGGAGCCTGCGGCCGAACGGGAGGTGATCGATCTCGGCGATGACTCGGCTGCCGACGAGTCGCGAGCTCCCGAGGGGCGCTCCCGAGCCCGAGATAAGGGCAAGGGGATGGCCTAGGAGGGTTCTTCCGGGCCGCGGGGGTCCAAGTGCAAAGATTACGTGGAGGGCATGATACGAGACGCTGTGAAGGCCAAGAAGCGGGTCAAGAAGGCCGGGTCTGTCCCCGCTGTCGATGAGGACTCTGGCTCGGCGGCTCTCCCCTCTTCCGAGCGAGATAGGGCCGACCCTATTGGGTCTGCTCCCCCATCCACCGAGCGAGAGGGGGCCGAGGAGGCCAGGGCCGCTTCTGGGGGCTACGGCGTTGGATCGGCTCTCCCCTCAACAAGAGCCAAAGGGGGCGGGGTCGCTTCTGCTGGTGGCGGTGGTGCTGGATCGGCTCTCCCCTCGGCAAGAATCGAGGGGGCCGGGGTTGAAGCAGGCGACTCTGGGACCGCTGCCGAACTGGGGCGTCGATCGAGGCGGGCGACGCTCCGGGTGGTGGCGTAGGGGCCGAACCGGTCGAGGTCGGGGTGTCGCGAGGAGCGGTGACACAGCCCCGACTAACTGAGGCAAGAAGGGCGGATGAAGCAGCGGCTCGATCCAGGCCGGCTGGGCGGGGCTCACGAGGGGATACCGCTCGGAGGGGTGGCCCCTATTTCGGTGGCTCTGGAGAGGCTGGGCATCCAGGGCCCTCTGTATCAGGCGTGTTGCAGCATAGCTGCGAAGGTGGTGAAGGGAGGAGACAAGCAACGCTCCCCGCCCGCGGCCCTCGAGCTGGTTATGAAGGGCGGCTTGGTCTTGGCCAAGATGGGGGCCACTCTGGCAGAAGCTTACACTCGGTCGGAGTCAGAGCGGGCGACCCTTGCCTACACCCTTGGTGGGTCTGACAGGAAGGTGGCTCAGCTCACCGAGGAGCGTGACGGGCTTCGACGGGAGCTCTCCGCTGTCAAGGAGCTGGCGAGGGTGAGCCAAGCGGATGCCCGGTCAATGTCTGAACAACTGGCTTGGGCCCGCGAGTCGCTCGAGATGAAGAGCCGGCTTCTGGAGGAGGAGCGCGTGTCCCGTACCGAGCTAGACCGCCAGTGGGAGGCCGAGCGCGCCGTGCTATTGGGTCGGGTGGAGGAAGCCATGTGCCTTCGGCGGGAGGCCGAGGCTGATCGGGCCGAGGCAGAGAAGCGGCCAGCCGAGGCAGAGTGGAGGTTGGCCGAGGCGGAGCGGGAGAAGGCCGAACTCACTGGTAGGGTGGAATCGGCCGGGGCGGAGGCACTCGAGCAATACAAACGCTCGGAGGCCTACCGGGTCGACCTTAAAGAGGCTGCCCTCCCCTACTATGAGTCAGCACTTCGCCGGGGCATCCGCAAGGGATTCAAGCAAGGCTATGACCGGGCCATCTCTTACGCGGAGGAACAGGCATCCGAGACAATCAATTTTCCATCTGGGCAATGCTATGACTGGGATTTGTCATCCTACGATTCCTCTGGTTCGGTGTTGGAGGAAGGAGACCAGGAGGACTTTTCGTCCGAGGGGTCGCCAACTCCGGATGCCTCGGGAAGGCACGCAACCGAGGCAGTTCCCACGACGGTGGGGTCAATGCCAGGGTCGGCCATCGCCGAGGGTGCCAGGGGCAGACCGTCCGAGCCTTCCACTTCCGAGCCTCAGGATGGGCCAGAGGCCTAATGTATCTGTTTTGCTTTTTCGCCTTGTATGTTTTTCCTTTTTTTGAAGAAAAAGCTTCTCTTGTTGTGTAAAGGAAAAAACGTAAGGCAGTAGCGTTATGATGAAGACTTAACTCTTTTGTACCACCATTGTCGTAGTTTGACCAGCGTATCCGTAGTAGTTGGAAAGTGCTGATACTTTCTGCGTGGATCTCGCACGATGGTCGGGCGGGCGTCTGACAGGGTGTTTTTCCATTTTCTCATGCTTTAACTGCCCGGCCGCTTCGTGTGTCCCACTGGGATGGAACCGAGGAGTCTGAGGTGACCGTTCATAGGGAGAAGTCCCTTTAGCATGTTTTTGAGGGGAGAATCATTTAAGGCAAGGAACCTCCCTTCGCCTATAAAAGGTCTGAAGGGCAACTCTCCGTCTCCATCGCTTAGGGTTTTCTCTGACAGTCTTTCCTCTCTCCTTCTTCACGAAGCGTTGTGCCGTCAAATTTGAAGCATGGAAGACATTTTGGAAGACAAAGCTACCGACGATGGAGGGCAGAGAGTCCTTGCTGGTTTGGGTTTGAAGGGGTTTCGACGACCGACGGGCAGGTTTAAAGGGGGTTCGACGTGTGGAAGCACGTCGCCTTCTTTTATCAATTTCGACCGGCGCTTGCGGGCAGGGGTGTGATGGCGGACAGATGGGGGAATCACGCATCCCTTTCGCCCGTCCCTTCCCGCTCACTCTCTGGAGGGGATTCCTCAAGATTCCTCTCCACTTCCTACTTCTCCTTCTTTCTCCCCACAGCCTCTTTCTCTCTCTTCTGCCCTTCTCATCATTTCTTTCACTCTTCGGAGGATGCCTCTCGGCATCCTCTTTTATTAGTTTGCTTTCTCTTCCCCTTCATCTTCCTTGTTCAACTTGGAAGGTAGCCTTCTTCTTCCTAATCCCTCTATCACCTTTGTTCCGCATTACCCGAGCCAACGGGGTCGACTATCCTTTATCCGAGCCAGTTTCTGCACGGGACAGAGTCAGTGGCTGGACGCAGGAAGGCTAACCGAGTTAGCCGAGGGATGGGCTCGTATGGCGGTGCTAGATGGATTTTTGCTTTTTTGACATGTATTGTCTTGGCTTCGGCCTTTCTGATGTACAAGCAAGTTGTTTGAATAAAAGAGGAAAGGAAACTTTTATTTTATTTCATATTGCTTACACAACACTCGGTGTTCAGAAATAGAACTTGCGCAGTGTAGTCACGTTCCACGTCCGAGGGATGGGTTCTCCTTCCATAGTTGATAGCCGGTATGATCCTTTCCCGAGCATCTCGACCACTCGATAGGGGCCTTCCCAATTAGGGGACAACTTGCCCGCCGCCTCAAGTGGTCGAGAGGCTTCGACTTTCCTGAGAATGAAGTCTCCCAGTTGAAAGTGTCTATCTCGGACTTTGGCGTTGTAGTATCGAGTGGTCGAGGGGCGATCTTGCGCTAGTCCTGAGCTGGGGGGATGTTCACCGATCAGTGAACTGCAAGGAAGGGAAACGGATCAGGGGGCCCAGGGGTGGTTCCCTGGGGTAAACCCTCTAATGCCTAAGTCAGTAGAGCAGTGGTGGAAGCTATGAAAGGAGGAGGAAGGAGATGCACGACATCCCTCTCCACCAAGGTGGTGAAGTGGTTCCTGCTCAGGGAGTTTTAGGCGTCTATAGGCCTTACCGTTCGCTGGAGGGAGTCCCCGGTTTAAATAGTGCACTAGCCTCATGAGTCCCGTAAGCTGAGGAGTTCCAGGCGGGGGTGACGTCCTCGACATGGGCTATTTACGTCCTCATCGTAGGCTCTTTATAACCTTGAGGACTCGTGGGTCCCATATCTTTGTGAACTCCTGCTCATAAAGGGCTCTCAACGGCAGCATGGATAAGCAATTGTCGGTCAACCCAAGCATGAAGAGTGCCAACCCTATCCAGGCGATCGGCATAGCTCGGGTGAGGCTCGGTCGGAGTGGGCGCGGGGCGCTAACCTTTTTCCCGGTGAGGGGGATAGGTCGAGCTTGGGTCTTCCTCCGACCGGACTGACGCTCGGGCCTTCCGAGCCTAATGGCGGCCGAGGAAGTGCTTGATCCCGAATGATCTTATTGGGCTTTTATGCTAAGTGGGCCCTGCAGGGCGGTCACTTAGATGAGCTGGGCCTCGTTTGGCCTTGCTGGACCTGGTTCGGCCCCTCTTAGATTGGCTACATAAATCCCCCTCTCCACTAGTATCTCGCTTCCTGAAAAAACAAACAAGAGTCCTTCTGTAGGGTCTAAATTTGGGCCTTTACAGACTTTATATCCTAAGTTAGCACAGTAAAAACTTTAAAAAGAACAAAAAAAAGAGTAAACATGTGACGACCCAGATCCCAGATACTGGATATACCCGATAGGACTACGGAGCAGACCCGATACCACTTGGAACCCGTGAAGCCCCCCAAGAGCGGTAAAGCTCCCAAGGGATAAAAGGTTTATCATCTAGTACATTGAAGCCACAGATATACTACAACAAGCAATTAAATTTCCTTAGATCGGTTTGCTAAAGTAGCAGAAATAAAATTACTTTTTCATTAACAATTACAATTTAACAATTATACCAGAGTCTAGTCCAAAGGAAAGAAAAGTAGTACAGTCAATAGAAAAGAAGGACGTACATTGAGGTCGGGGGAAGCCTGACGCAGGTACCGCTGGCAGCTAGGAACTCGCCACACTAGGAACCGCGGAAGCAGAATGACCCCACCCACCAGAAAAGTAGGGGTGAGCCTCGTGTCACTTGCCCAGTAGGGGTCACACGGATCCCCACTGAAAAACAACGCAGTAACACGCTAAAATAGCAGGTAAACGGTAGGAGTAGTAAAGCAGGAAAACTAAACTACAAAGATGTAAAAGAAAACCGAAAGGGAAGGAGTAGAGCAGCTAAAAGAAAAGGGAAAAGAAGCCGTACCTAAAGGAAAACACGGCTGCCGAACTAACCTTGGCCTCCCAAACTACTCCAAATGGCAACAGGAAGGCGAACTCTGATCTGACAAAGTCAGGAGTTGCCGATCTGTCGGGCCCACAAAGACAGGCAAAAACCTAGAAAGACACAGACGGCCTAATGCATACACGACTAGATTACTGTGCACGCTCTTCTAGACACGACCACACACACACAACTAGAACGTCGTGCACACGACACAACACTGACCTCGAGCAAGACCACGAGAAGGCTAACCCGAAAAGGTCACGACGTACGAGAAACGTGAGAGTCACGTGTCACGTGACAGAAGCACCTCCTCACTAGAAGAACAGCCAGCTGCGTCCACTGACGTCTTATGTTGCACCTACAAGTGTCTCGTCTACTATGCCGCTGAGCACACAGGAGAGACTAAGACACTGTAACCAGAACAAGAACCACAGTCGCGAGTCACTAGACAGGGTAACGCCCATCGGCGTCAGTCCAAGCCCCTGACCACGTGTGCACACACCGACTCTTGCTGGAGAGTCAGGCCTCTAGCAAGTTTTCCACACCCGGTAGGACGCTACTGTATAGCGGGGGCCCACGGAAACTAGCTTAAAAATCGTATATCGGGAACTACCTTCGCCACCACTCCTATGTGGGACAACACCCCGTAACATGCCGTCAGGCTAGGACTAGTGGAGGCTAAGTAGACATAGAACTCTGAAACAAAAGTGCTATAGTACAGACAGGCGAGGAAGCACTATCGTACGTACTACCAAGCACAGGACATGAGGTAGCATACCAGACTGCCATCGGACTCAAGACAAGGCTACTAGACTCACCATCACAACGATCCTTGAGTCCAAAGAGTCAAGTCAAGATCGTTGTACAAAGCGGAATAAGCCGCCAATCGGTCTAATCCTAAGCCACAGAAATGACACATCTGTATAAAATGACACACGAGGACATGAGGGAACACTAAGACCCTCAGCACACCTGGACACATAAACCGAGGTAAGATGACATCTCGAGGCATCCAGAACCATGTCTCGAACTGGATAAAACCGCCCAGACACACACAAGGTTACCTGTCAACCACTGGGCCACCCTGGGTTGACTGGAACCAGACAATGTACTTCAAGTAAGAAGACTCCTGGCTACCTTGTAATGTAGTCTTAGCCCTCATAGGATGTCAAAAGACATCCACGGGATAGTGGGCAGACCACAAGGTGAAACCAAGACATATCAGAAACTGAAACACCGGTAAACCATCCTCTGGGAGGCAAGCGATCTATCTCTCGGCCGCTTAATGACATAAGCAGTCAAGGAAGAAGTCGTTGCACTCACGGAGGCACAAGGACTCTGGCGGTCAAGGGTTGGGCCGCCAGGGCACTGTGGCGGTCAAGGAATAGGCCGCTAGACACAGTTGACCCCGAACCGGCTTACCCCGTCAAACCATCATAGCGGTCTAATATAGACGCGCTACACGGACCTGGCGGTTAAAGAATGAACCGCCACACACGCCCTATGCCTTTGACCTAAGTCAAAACACACTGTGGCGGCCTATAGTAGGCGTGCTACAGTAAAATGGCGGTCATACTCTAGGCCGCCAACACAAACCGACATAGACTGTTGACTTTAGTTAATGACTTCTGGCGCTCCAAGAAAGGGCCGCCAGAGGGAACCGACTGACACGAACGTCGAGAAACAATGAGCCTTGGCGCACCACTATAGGGCCGCCAGAAATAAGTGGCGGTCAGAGGTTGGGCCGCCAACCTAAACTAACCTCGAAACTATCGACACACTGAAGGATGTGGCGGTCTATCGTGGGGCCGCCAGAGACCTGTAGCGGTCACTGGAACTGTCGCCAAAGCGATATGGCGGGAAAACTAGGGAAAAGGCCGATCTCGGCCGTTCCACGCCCCATTCGCATCTAAACATAGGGGAAATAGTCCTAGATGGCGAAAAACACCTTCCACAAGCCGGAAGGGTCACATGCAACCATTCGTTCGTGAGAAACGGGCGATTCCAACGAATCGACCCAAATCGGGTCACCGGGGTTCCCGGACTCCTACCGGCCCCGAATGATGACCAATCACGACAAAACTTGTGAGAATGGGATCCAGAAATCCCAGTGGTTCGTTTGATATTAATTATACTAAGAATGGTCGCCATTTTTCGGCGAACCCTACGAACTCCTAAAATCACAGTTTTACCTAAATGAGCCTAAACTCGACTGTTCTAGCATCGAACAACACGAAATTATAGGAAAATGTGTCAATCTCCCTACCTCCACCGAAGAAACCGTGCGCTGAAGCGACTAAACCGCGCCGAAAATGCCAAATCAACGAACCGCGCCTTCTCGGAATCCACCGAGGGATCGCACCTTACCACGCTTAAACTGTCGCCCCATCCCGCATCCCGATCACTCCATCGTGTCTTGGCCTCAGCCAGCTCCGCAACGGTGTGCACCCTGCGCTGAGAGACCCAGAGATGAGAGAGAACGAGAGAGAGAAAGAGATGAGAGAAATGAGGGAGGAGAGAGGGGGTTGAGGGAATAAATAGAAAGGAAATTAGGAAATTTTCCTAATTTCCAAAAATTCGATAATTGGTCCGAAAATGGACTAATTCAGAAAAATACGCAAAAATAGTCAAAATGATCCTTGGGAAGAGTACAACGTAACTGTGGCGTCCACGAGTCGATTAACTAAGAATTAAACTCACCGCAAGGTTCCGTAACTAGTACGAGAGAAAAACCCACACGGATCGTAAAACTCAACTCAGGACCCACCAAAGCGATCCGAAACTCTCCGAAAAGGATCCGAAAGAACCAATAAGGATCTAGGGTATTACATCCTCTCCTCCTTTAAGAAATTTCATCCTCAAAATTTAAGGACTAGCAAAGGAGAAGCAGGGAAGAACAACCCTAAGACATAACTTGAAACGGTGCGAATCTCGAGAAACACAATTCAGAGGGACACCGTAAGACTATAATCACGAGTACACGCTCTGGATCGAGCATGACACAAGTGGACACAAGTCCGACACCTCCGAAACAAGGCAACGTCGCTTACGTCTTGCTGAAAAGGAGACACGACTCATGCCACGACAACAGCTAGCGAGAAAACAAAATGATAGACAGGGCAAGCATCAGCTTAAACAAGGAAGCATAGTCCTCTCAGCTGACAGCTTGACACATCATCGGCTCCAGTGCCAAAGGTAACAGGGAACACCTGGCACACAGGACACCAACGATAGCACCGGACCACAAACACAATCAGGTCAGTCCTCATTCAGAAATTACATCCGATCGAGTCACATGCTAACTCTACCTGAAGAGAAGAGTACAACAAAGCTAACTGACAAGACCACGGTCCACATAGTGCCAAGACAAATACACAAAATCATAGAGAAACAGCGATAAAACGACAACAGCAGCACTTGTAGGATTCTAGCTCCGTACTGAACACAGAACCACGGAACACCACTGCAAGCTGGGTCACATCAAGGCACAACGACAGTTGAACGCACGACCACAAGGGACGAGTCACGCATCGAGCATCTTACCAAGAACAGACCCATGACAACGAGAACGATAATCCCGGGGAACGCATCTCAAAGATTACGTTCACGTCCTGAGAGCACAAGACCCAGGACACCAATTCTAAGGCTTACCTCGAAAAGACTCCACCAAACAAGATGAGAAGAATCAAGCTCAACCAACAGAAGCTCACCAGGAAGAAAAATCCTAGGTCACCTGAGCATCTTCTCAATCAAGGGAATCTAATCGAGCACTTTGACAGAAGCGAGACACATCAGGAGCTGCACGGACTTAAGCTGGGACGACCAAAACAACGTAAAAACATGTACGACCATCACACCAACTCGAACAAGTCACCAGCCACCAGAACAAACCACGAAAAAATCTCAAACAATATACTGCAGATTCAAGCTTCCCGGCGAACTCTGCTAAGTACAACACGATCAAAACAAACACCACGACGAAAAAGAGCATCCCGTCGCATCCTGACGAGAGCAAAACCATCTCGTACAGTGCCAACCTGGCACGCACAAGACAACACACGGAAAATGAAGCGACAAAGAATCACAACCCTAATGCCAGTTGAAGACTGTACTGGACTTTCAGGACTCTGGATACTGTATATCTCAGATTCCCATGTACTTTACACAACAATGCTCTGATACCACCTGTGACGACCCAGATCCCGGATACTGGATATACCCGATAGGACTATTGAGCAGACCTGATACCACTTGGAACCCGTGAAGCCCCCCAAGAGCGGTAAAGCTCCGAAGGGATAAAAGGATTGTCGTGTAGTACATTGAAGCCACAGAGATACTATAGCAAGCAATTAAATTTCATTAGATCGGTTTGCTAAAGTAGCAGAAATAAAAGTACTTTTTAATTGACAATTAAAATTTAACAATTATACCAGAGTTCAGTCCAAAGGAAAGACAAGTAGTACAGTCAACAGAAAAGAAGGATGTACATTGAGGGTGGGGGAAGCCCGATGCAGGTACTGCTGGCAACTAGGAACTCGCCACACCAGGAACCGCGGAAGCAGAACGACGCCACCCACCTGAAAAGCAGGGGTGAGCCTCGTGTCACTGGCCCAGTAGGGGTCACGCGAATCCCCACTAAAAAACAATGCAGTAACAAACTAAAACAGTAGGTAAACAGCAGGAGTAGTAAAGCAGGAAAACTAAACTACAAAGCTGTAAAAGAAAACCGGAACGGAAGGAGTAGAGCAGCTAAAAGAAAAGGGAAAAGAAGCCATACCTAAGGAAAACACGACTTTCGAACTAACCTCAGCCTCCTAAACTACTCCAAACGGTAACAGGAAGGCGAACTCTGATCTGACAAAGTCAAGAGTTGCCGATCTGTTGGGCCCACAAAGATAGGCAAAAAGCCTAGAAAAACATAGACGGCCTAAAGCATACATGACTCGATTATCGTACACGCTCTTCTAGACACGACCACACACACACACGACTAGAACGTCGTGCACATGACACAACACTGACCTCGGGCAAGACCATGAGAAGGCTAACCCAGAATGGTCACAACGTACGAGAAACGCGAGAGTCACGTGTCACGTGACGGAAGCACCTCCCCACTAGAAGAACAGCCAGCAGCGTCCACTGACGTCTTATGCTACACCTACAAGTGTCTCGTCTACTATGCCGCTGAGCACACGGGAGAGACTAAGACACTGTAACCAGAACAAGAACCATAGTCGCGAGTCACTAGACAGGGTAACGCCCGTCGGCGTCAGTCCAAGCCCCTGACCACGTGTGCACACAACGACTCTTGCTGGAGAGCCAGGCCTCTAGCTAGTTTTCCCCACCCGACAGGACGCTACTGTACAGCGGGGGCCCATGAAAACTAGCTTAAAAACTGTATATCGGGAACTTCCTTCGCCACCACTCCCAGGTGGGACAACACACCGTAACGTGCCATCAAGCTACGACTAGTAGAGGCTCACTAGACACAGAACTCTTAAACAAAAGTGCTATAGTACAGACAAGCGAGGAAGCACTGTCGTACGTACTACCAAGTACATGACATGAGGTAGCAGACCAGACTGTCACCGGACTCAGGACAAGGCAACTAGACTCACCAACACAACGATCCTTGATTCCGAAGACTCAAGTCAAGAACGTCGTACAAAGCGGAATAAACCGCCAATCGGTCTAATCTTAAGCCACAGAAACGACACATCCGTATAAAATGACACACGGGGACATGAGGGAACACCAAGACCCTCAGCACACCTGGACATGCAAACCGAGGTAAGACGACATCTCGAGGCATCCAGAACCATTTCTCAAACTAGACAAAACCACCGAGACACACACAAGGTTACCTGTCAACCATTGGGCCACCCTGGGTTGACCGGAACCAGACAATGATGACTTTACAGTAGGAAAGAGAATCCCACTTCAAGCAAGAAGACTCCTGGCTACCTTCTAATGTAGTCTTAGCCCTCATAGGATGTCAAAAGACATCCACGGGACAGTGGGCAGACCACAAGGTCAAACCAAGACATATCAAAAACCGAAACACCGGTAAACCATCCTCTGGGAGGCAAGCGATCTATCTCTTGGCCGCTTAACGACATAAGCAGTCAAGGAAGAAGTCGTTGCACTCACGGAGGCACAAGGACTCTAGCGGTCAAGGGTTGGGCCGCCAGGGCACTGTGGCGGTCAAGGAATAGGCCGCTAGACACAGTTGACCCTGAACCGACTTACCCCATCAAACTACCGTAGCGGTCTAATATAGACGCGCTACACGGACCTAGCAGTCAAGGAATGAACAACCACACAAACCGCCCTACGACGTTGACCTAAGACAAAACACACTGTGGCGGCCTATAGTAGGCACGATACAGTAAAACGGTGGTCATACTCTCGGCCGCCAACACAAACCGACATAGACTATTGACTCTAGTCAACGACTCCTGGCGCTCCAAGAAAGGGCCGTCGGAGGGAACCGACTGACACGAACGTCGAGAAACAACGAGCCTTGGCGCACCACTATAGGGATGCCAAAAGGAAGTGGTGGTCAGAGGTTGGGCCGCCAACCTAAACTGACCTCGAAACTACCGACACACTGAAGGATGTGGCGGTCTATCGTGGGGCCGCCAGAGACCTGTAGCGGTCACTGGAACATCCGCCAAAGCGATACGGCGGGAAAACTAGGGAAAAGGCCGATATCGGCCATTCCACGCCCCATTCGCATCTAAACGCAGCGGAAATAGTCTTAGATGGCGAAAAACACCTTCCACAAGCCGGAAGGGTCACATGCAACCATTCGTTCACGAGAAACAGGCGATTCCAACGAATCGACCCAAATCGGGTCACCGGGGTTCCTGGACTCCTACCGGCCCCGAATGATGACCAATCACGACAAAACCTGCGGGAATGGGATCCAGACATCCCAGCGGTTTGTTTGATACTAATTATGCTAAGAATGGTCACCATTTTTCGGCGAACCCTACGAACTCCTAAAATCATGATTTTACCTAAACGAGCCTAAACTCGCCTGTTCTAGCATCGAACAACACGAAATTGTAGGAAAACATGTAGGAAGAGTAGGTGATCCATCTCCCTACCTCCACTGAAGAAACCATGCGCCGAAGCGGCTAAACTGCACCGAAAACGCCAAATCAACGAACCGCGCCTTCTTGGAATCCACCGAGGGATCGCGCCTCACCACGCTCAAACAATCGCCCCATCCCGCATCCCGATCACTCCATCACGTCCTCGTCTCAGCCAGCTCCGCAACGGTGTGCACCCCGCGCCGAGAGACCCAGAGACGAGAGAGAACAAGAGAGAGAAAGAGATGAGAGAAATGAGGGAGGAGAGAGGCGGTTGAGGGAATAAATAGAAAGAAAATTAGGAAATTTTCCTAATTTTTGAAAATTTGATAATTGGCCCGAAAATGGACTAATTTAGAAAAATATGCAAAAATAGTCGAAACGATCCTCGGGAAGAATACAACGCAACTGCGGCGTCCATGAGTCGATGAACTGAGAAATAAACTCACCACAGGGTTCCGTAACTAGTACGAGAGAAAAACCCACACGGATCGTAAAACTCAACTCAGGACCCACCAAAGCGATCCGAAATTCTTCGAAAAGGATCTGAAAGACCCAATAAGGATCCATGGTATTACAAAACATCCCTTAAACAATTGGAAAGTATAACATCAAAAATAGATTTTATAGAAAATTGTGTCAACACCATTTAGTAAAAGAAAAAAAAAGCAGAAGCAAGCAATCAGAATGTTTATGTTAAAGGTATAACATACTTGTGATTGATTGCTGGCCATTAGACATCCCATGGTGAATCTGGATCTTGTTGTGGGAGCTTTTGTGGAATAATATATTTCATGTCATGTCTCATTTGACTTAATTCTCAGAATTTAATTTCCTATTTTGTTTGGATGATTGGCAACAATACATTTTGTTTTTCAGCCTTTGGATTTTGATAAATAATTATCTTCAAAACTGTTAGCATTTCATAGTTTCATATATATGCATTTCATACTAAGGTCGGTGCATGATAGACTCTGTTCATAATAAAGGTCGATGCACATTTCATAGTAAGCAGAGGCAAGGTCGGTGCACATCATCTCTTAGTCTACTAAAGTTAGTGCAGATCTTATAGCACGCATTTAAGGACGGTGCACGTCTTGTATGACTCTATACAAGGTCGGTGCACGTCTTTGTAGAAGTGCGCATAAGGTCAGTGCAGAATTTTCCATGCATATCTACGGTCGGAGCACATCGATCTTAGCCATTGATAGAGTCTGTGCACGTCTGCATTGTGCTTACATATAGTCGGTGCATATCTCTGTAGAAACATGCTTGCATATAGTCGGTGCATGTCTATATAGAAACATGCTTGCATATAGTCGGTGCATGTCTCTGTAGAAACACGCTTGCATATAGTTGGTGCACGTTTCTATAGAAACATACATAAAGTCGGTGCAGGTTTTACATTGTACATGTGACGACCCAGCAGATCCAGATACTGATAACCCGATATCATCAATTTACCGATATCAAGAGCTCGGGGAAGCCACCCAAGAGGCTTATGAGGCCCCGTAAGGGTTACTGAGTGTTTGTCAAGGGGATGCATAACGAATAGAAATTACACGTGCAATATTAATTAAAGCATTCATTTGAACTTTAAACAGAAGCAATTAAATATATCAGAGTGGTAAATTTATACAAGTAGTCCAGATCCATATATCACAAGTCCCACACTGTACAATGGTCAAAATAAATAACTACACGGGGCATAACCCGGCCAAAAGGAAACAAAAGACAGATTGACTACTAACCGACCACTGACAGACCACTGCTGGTTCTAAGACTTTTCGCCAAAAGCACGAGAGAATCTTGCAGCACGTTGCTCCGCCTCACCTGAAAAAGGAAGCGGTGAGTCTCACAACAGAGACTCAGTAGGGTTCACAAGGATCCCTAACTTGCAACTAACCAAAGGAAAGCAATAAGCTACAAGAAAACAGTAAAGCATGCATTAGCGTAATTTAAAAGACAATCTAGTAAGGCTGTAAAATTAACTAAATAGTTTATAAACAGGTAATTAATATACTAATTTAATTCAAATGCGAGTACTCGAAATCTACCAATAGAACAACTCAATCATTCCCAAGTGACAAGAGAGAGAAGGAGAGGAAATCCACCAGAAGAAGAAACCAGATGCGTCCACTAACGGCTTACACTACGTCTCAAGCATCTACGCAATCCTGATCATAGCAAGCGAGACGCGTAATAGTACCAGAAACAATTAGCTAGTCAGAGCAACACTTGTCAGTGTCAGTCCAAGTCTCTGGCCATGTGTGCACACACCGGCTCGTGCCTAGAGCCAGGCCTCTAGCTAGTATTCCCCTCCGTAGGACGTTACGGCTGGACTGGGGCCCACGAAACTAGCTTAAAAACCGTATCATGGGACTATCCCGCCACCTCTCCCGGGTGGGATCAACACTAAAAGTCGTTGGGCTACGACTGGTGGTTCCATCACTAGGAAAGAGAATATAATCTATTGGGACCTAAAAACATGCCATAATTTATGATAACGATTAAACATGGCAAATATGCAAGACTAAAAGCATGATTAACTAAATATGCTAAGATGGCCATTATTCAATAATTCAATGCATAAATAATTGAACATGCTAAAATAATTATTCCATAACTAAATGCCTAAATTATTGAATATGCTGAAATGGCAATTATTCCATAATTATATGCATGAATAATTGACTATGTTAAGGATTGAAATCTGTCAAGATTAAACGGTTGAAAGAAAATCGCCCCAGTAGATAAAACGACTTAAATATGACGGAAATGCTATATTACATGCATGGTTTAACGAACATGCATAGTTACAAAACAAGCGGTCGAACAACGAACCGCCGCGTGTTGTTATACGGACTGGCCGTGAAGTTTCTACCACCATTCAAATTTAATTTATTAACGTGGTCTAATCGTCAGCAGCTCGGGTCAATAAACGGTATATGGCGGACAGTTATAAAATCTAAAATAAATTAAACATAGTCCTTACCGGAGAACCGGGTCCACCGGAATCACAACCGGATCCCTTGCCGGTCGACTCAAATCGACGAGAATTATAATATTTGACATGTTTCCTGCCAAACCATCATCTCAATACAATAATTTATTATCTATGAACTCAACGACGATGGGCATGCGACAGTTTATAGTCTATGAACTCAGCAACAATGGGCATGCGATAGTTAATCTATGAACTCAACGATGATGGGCATGCGATAGTTAATCTATGAACTCAGCGATGATGGGCATGCGATAGTTAATCTATGAACTCAGCGACGATGGGCATGCGATAGTTAATCTATGAACTCAGCGACGATGGGCATGCATTAGGAACAATTTAACAGGCTAGGGCATCGATCCCCCTACCTTAATCATGCCGAAAGCTCCATTCCGACAGCATGCAAGCCAAGGGTCGCCACGGTTTGTCCTTTGCCCGGTCGTCTCTTCACACCATGGTTCATCCCGGGTTGATGCCACGGCGTTCCTCGTCGCTCCAAACGAGGCTAGAAGGTCGTCCCCCCACCGGATCTAAGCCGAGGAAGCTGATTCCACTGTGAGAAGGTGAGGGAGAGAGCCGCCGATGCCGTTGTGGGTTCGCTCCGACGAGGGCGCTGTCGTGGTCTCCTCTCCGCTAGCTCATCGGCGAGGCCGCCGGAGTCCTCCGCCGCCACCTCGGGTCACCACCGCCGTGAGGAGGAAAAATGGGGAGAGAGAGGGGGGGTTGCGCATCCCCGCCACCGCCGCGTTCTCCACCCCGCAGGCACGCCCTTCGTGGTCGTCGGAGTCATCCGCCGGCCGTCGAGCCATTGCGTCCTATGGAGGGGAATACTAGCTAGAGGCCTGGCTCTAGGCACGAGCCGATGTGTGCACACGTGGTCAGAGACTTGGACTGACACTGACGAGTGTTGCTCTGACTAGTTACCTATTTCTGGTACTGTTACGCGTCTCGCTTGCTATGATCAGGCTTGCGTAAATGCTTGAGACGCAGTGTAAGCCTTCAGTGGACGCATCTGGTTTCTTCTTCTGGTGGATCTCCTCTCCTCTCTCTCTTGTCACTTGGGAATGATTGAGTTGTTGTTCTATTGGTAGATTTCGAGTACTCGCATTTGAATTAAATTAGCATATTAATTACCTATTTATAAACTGTTTAGTTAGTTTTACAGCCTTACTAGATTGTCTTTTAAATTCTGCCAATGCATGCTTTACTGTTTTCCTATAGCTTATTGCTTTCCTTTAGTTAGTTGCGAGTTACGGATCCCTGTGAACCCTACTGAGTCTCTGTTGTGAGACTCACCCCTTCCTTTTTCAGGTGAGGCGGAGCAACATGCTGTAGGATTCTCTCGTGCTTTTGGCGAAAAGCCTTAGAACCAGCAGTGGTTTGTCAGTGGTCAGTTAGTAGTCAGTCTATCTTTTATTTCCTTTTGGCCGGGGTATGCCCCGTGTAGTTATTTATTTTGAGCATTGTACAGTGTGGGACTTGTGATATATGGATATGGACTACTTGTATAAATTTACCACTCTGATATATTTAATTGCTTCCATTTAAACTTCAAATTAATGCTTTAATTAATATTGCGCGTGTAATTTTTATTCGTTATGCATCCCGTCGACAAACACTCACTAACCCTTACGAGGCCTCATCAGCCTCTTCGGTGGCTTCCCCGAGCTCTTGGTATCGGTAAATCGATGATATCAGGTTATCGGTATCTGGATCTCCTGGGTCGTCACAGTACACAACAAGGTCGGTGCACATTTCTATTCATGCACAACAAGGTCAGTGCACTTTAACAGTTTGCATCATGCACACATAGGTCGGTGCACATTCCCTTGTGCATATAGGTCCGTGCATACATTGTGTGTCTGCGTACAAGAACAAGCATAGAGGTCAGAGCACCTTTCTATTATGATATACAATGATGGGGATATCAAAGCAAGAGCACTAATATTTTATTTGCATTTGTGTCCTTAGTTTACTTTTATATCCTTGGGAAAGCATATGTGCAATTGTAAGGCTTTATAAGCCAATGTGTCATTCCTTAGGATTGTTTGGGTTTTTGTGTAAAATATCAGTAGGACCAGCAAGGGGGCCCTCACTCCTTTCCCATTGGTCCACCTAAGCCATTTGGGTCCATGTGGGGCTGGTCAACCATCCTAGGTGGCTTCTAGATGCTTTGACAAGTCAAGGGGGGACAAGTGGAATACAAAGTCCAAGATGCCACCTACCTTTCCCCTTGGTCAAGCCCCCCCTAATGATATTATAATGTGGTTCCAAATCACATGGGATAAATAATTAGGAACTCCCTCTTTTACCCTTCACAATTCTAGATCTAGGGTTATTTTGAGTCTTTTTCCATTTCATACAAATAGATGTAATTCACATTTTATTAGAATTAATGAATGAAAATTGAGTGAATTTTGGTTGGAACCCGCTTGGAGGGTGCACCCCTCTCCCCTCTCCCCCTCTGGTTCTTCTTCTTCCTCTAGCAATCCAGGGTGTGAGACCCATTCTACCTCCTCCTCTGATCCTCTGAATTCTATTTCTTTCGCCGCTGCCGCCATCGCACCACCATCGCGCCAACATCATCAACAACGGAGTTCTATCTACATCAGGATAGCTCCTCAAAGCTCAAATTTTATCTCTCCATCAGGAGCTCAGATTGAGTCCAAACTTGGAGGGTGCGTCATCCATGTCCACCACAGCCTCCACAAAAAAATCCAGTTATTTACCCGCCGTTAAGTATTTTTCCATTTTCGTGTCCCTCAGTATTTTAGTTCTGTCTTCTGTTCAGATCATGTCATAGCAACCCTATGTTTCCAAGTTTTGATCCAATTTCCCTTATTTTCTTGGGTCACCAATTTTATTGGGTGTTTTGTCCACCAACCCCATCATCCACGAATTTTCTTGGTATTTATGGAATTCTTTTTATGTTTTTAAAAATTATTGTCGTTTCCCTAATCTGTTCTATCCTATGCAGTTCAGATCCGATCCCCAGTCAGTATCAAATCCTTAAAAAATCCAAACCGCCACCAAAAGTCAAAAACAAATTATCTCCTTCTTCCTTGTTTCCACATCTACAACTTTAATGAATAGTCCAAGTTCCAGATCTGAGGTTTGAGGCACGGTCAACGCCAACTCTCAGGAAAACTTAGTTCTATCCTGAGATTTCAGGTTCTGTCAAACAGCAGCTTGTAAAATAGATCAAGTCCAGATCCAAGAAATTCAAAATTCTTTCTCTGGCCATAGATCGAGGTATTTTGAAAGAGCTTTCTAACGGTACCTCTTGTGAATCGATCTGACGTCGGGAGTGATCGCAGCAGTAGATCTAGCCGGGTCGCGCGCTGTAAAATAGTAGCTTCAGATCCGTGGGGAGCAAGGTCAACCAGTGAAGACCGGAGCCGACTCACCTTCCGCGAGGCGAACCGGCGCGCCACCATCCCAGGGAGCACCTCTCCAGGAGCCAACGTCACAGCGGTACCACTCCGGGCCCACTCAGACCCGCTGATGAGCACGTGGGCCCCACGTTCGTGATTACGCGTGCCGCTGAAGATACATCAAAACGCTACCCGTCAACCCAAGTTTGGTCCTCCCGGGCCCCATTTGTAGCCCGTTACCTCCCTGTGTGGAGTGGGCAGTGGAAACCATTTCTGTAATTATTGTAATAATTGTTTAACCAGGAGTTACTGTCTTGGCCGGGATCGTCTTCCCCACACCCGGAGCGTGGAGGTAAACTCGCTCCCACTCTTTATTGCATTTTGCTTATCTCGTATACCTTTTGAATGCCGCTGCATGTGATAGGTAATTAGCTCGATATCTATTTTTATCACCGCTGCGAGAGAGTGAGTGTAACCCGCCCCGTGGCTCGATCCGAGTTCACGCAGAAAGGTCGATACCCGAGACACACTGCTGGTTTCTCAACCGCGCACGGTCCACGTCTTCCCTCGCTTAGGAATGATCATGAGCAAGTGTCCCAGGTCGTGTGTCTGTCCCACATCAATTTGGTATCAGAGCGCCAGTTGAGTCTAGGGTAGTATTTGGTTCAAAAAAAAAGAGTCATTTAAGTCGAGTCTAAGCTTAAGTCGGTCCAAGGTTGCATCGCATACCTTTATTCGGTATATTAAAAGGTGTTGTCCGAACGTTACGCTATGCCTATCAGGAAGGTCGTACACTTGCGCGAGTGATCTTCGGATCGATTAACTCCGCCACGTATCGAGTCTTGGTTTAAGTCTAGGGTCCTTAGTGTGCATTAGTTAGTGCATTCCAACTTTGCATTTGCATCGCATTCTAAGTCGTGTCTAGGTGCTTGCATTAGTTGGCATAACATTTTGCTTATAAAACAAAAACAAAAAAAAATGGCATTGCATATCCATTCCTAAGGATCCATTCCCATCTTATGGGCACCTATGGCCAACCCATGCTGACCCGTCCAAGGCGATAGGTCCGTGTTTGAGTACATTCGGGACTATGATAAGTACCGGTTGGAATATGGAGTTGGAGAGGAGAGCACCATGATTACCTTTCAGTTCCGGAGAGGTTTGCGGCTCCACTTCCAAATTGAATGTCTTAGCCGCAACGCGTTCTCTCTGGCGCAGTCTTATAAAGTCGCTCTAGAGGTCGAACCATTTGAGTCTCGGTTTTCTCGGTATGCTGCCCTTCGGCAAGCATCTACCTCCCAGCAGAGTCCCGATCCGGTCGGACCGCCTACACCATGGCCTTCCCCACCTCAGTCGGGGAACCCCTTCCCTAGAGCTCCATTACCATCTACTGTCGATCTTTATTTGGAACCATCTCATTTGGAGCCACTTCATCTCGAGCCACCTGTATTTTTAACGGGTATGCCTTTCATAGCCGAGCCACTTCTTAGTTGGCTCAAACATGGCTTGGTCCCGCCTTCATATCCATCCATGGACCCCACCCTACCACTAGTACCCGTCAACTCCTACCACACTACCTTTCGGTCTAGTCACCATGTTGATACATTTGATGACCTTATTGTGGGATTAGACTCACAATGGAAGTTGACGCACTCACTGGCCCGAGGCTTCGACCAACCCGCTAGTCTTAGCTTCACCCATCCGGCCTTAGGGTCCATTACCTCCGTGTGCACCGTGGGTTGTGTCACCACGGAGATTCTCTTATTCCTCCCCATGTCGACCGAGCCCGACTTCATACCCTTTTGCCTGATGGAGGAATCTTATTTTCTACACATGACCGTTAGGGATGTCAATGGATCGGGTTCAGCTCGGGTAGATCAATACCATACCCTATCAGTGAAAATTTTACTAATACCATACCCGAATAGTACCCTATTATTTTCGTGGGTATGGATACGGGTATATCCGTCACGGGTATGGATACATCCACGGATATCCGTATCTATCCATAAAGCATGAGTCCACATTCACATCCAAAGAAATGTGAGATTTATGAAATTTAGAAAAAAAGAAATCTGGTCAATTCTTTCCTTTCTAAAGTAATTTTTATGTTTTATAAAAATGACCTTATAATTTTAGCAAGTCTAAACTCACAAACTCAACAAGACGGACAACGGATTGGGTTCATGTCAAAATCATAGGCCTAACATGCACAATAAGTTTTTAAGAGAGGGTTCAGATCGGGTACGGGTTTGGGTGCACTAAATCCATACCCTATCCGAATGTGAAACGGGTATTTTAAACGTATCCGAACCCGAATCCATATCCATTTATTCGGGTATTACTCAACCCATCACGGGTCGGGTAATGCGGGTAATCGGGCTTGCGGGTATTTTTGACATCCCTAATGACCGTCGTCCCACCGATCATAATGTATGACGGTGACTATGAATTTCAAACTTGGGACCATGTCATGTTGGAACCCATCTCTCGGGGTCATACCTTCTTTGACCCTTTTGACCCCTTCACTAGTGAATCTCCCGAGCTATCATCTTCACTCCACTTTTTCCGCGGAGTTCACTATCACACCTTTTCCACTCGGGCCAAGCAACCTCCACATAGCAATAGGTCCGAACCATCATTGGGGGTAATGAAGACTTTGGTTCCCCCGGCCCACCTAAACCACCCAAACCTCCCTGACTTCCCACATCTAAGCCTAATGTCCATGATTGGTGCATCGTAGGTTGTCTAGGAATTCCCCATGACGTCAACCTCCAGTTACGTCAAATGCATGCATGGCACATATTCGGGTGTCCTGGTCCGCCGTCACCCATGTACGGGTCGGACTAACATTAGGTTTGTTTAGGGTCTTTGTGAGTCTTTATTTCGTTTGTCTGTCGTGTGTCTGTGCATACGTTGAGTCGAGTCAGTTTTGTACTCTTGCGTTGTTAGTCCCTTTCGAGTATGAGACTTGTTGGACTTTGGGATCGGTTCTACTTCACATGTCGGATCTAGTCACATAAGGGACAAGCGGTGATTCCTAGTGAGCCTTTGAGCCGCTTCCTTCATTTGAGAGTGACCCCACCCCGGAGTGTCCACCTCTAGCCTCCTCCCAGCAGCGTGTGCATATCGAATCTATACGGGATGAGCATGTGTCGATTACTTGGAGTGGAGCGTACTCCTCGCTTCCAGGTTCAGTGACGCATCCGCCGGAGCTACTCGAGCAGCCGCACGCCTTACTCGACGGGGTCGAGTTCTTCCCACCCGGGGAGAATTGATGGGGACATCAAAGCAAGAGCACTATCATTTTATTTGCATTTGTGTCCTTTAGTTTACTTTTATATCCTTGGGAAAGCATATGTGCAATTGTAAGGCTTTATAAGCCAATGTGTCATTCCCTAGGATTGTTTGGGTTTTTATGCAAAATGTCAGTAGAACCAGCAAGGGGGCCCTCACTCCTTTCCCATTGGTCCACCTAAGCCAGTTGGGCCCATGTGGGGCTGGTCAACCATCCTAGGTGGCTTCTAGATGGTTTGACAAGTCAAGGGGGGACAAGTGGAATACAAAGTCCAAGATGCCACCTACCTTGCCCCTTGGTCAAGGGGGCGCCCCCCCTAATGATATTATAATGTGGTTCCAAACCACATGGGATAAATAATTAGGAACTCCCTCTTTTACCCCTCCCAATTCTAGATCTAGGGTTATTTTGAGTCTTTTTCCATTTCATACAAATTGATGTTATTCACATTTTATTAGAATTAATGAATGAAAATTGAGTGAATTTTGGTTGGAACCCGCTTGGAGGGTGCGCCCCTCTCCCCTCTCTCCCTCTGGTTCTTCTTCTTCCTCCAGCAATCCAGGGTGTGAGACCCATTCTACCTCCTCCTCTGAATTCTATTTCTGTCGCCGCTGCCATCGCACCGCCATCGCGCTGCCGTCATCAACATCGGAGTACTATCTACATCAGGATAGCTCCTCAAAGCTCGAATTTTAGCTCTCCATCAGGAGCTCAGATCGAGTCCAAACTTAGAGGGTGCGTCATCCACGTCCACCCCAGCCTCCACAAAACAAATCCAGTCATTTACCCATCGTTAAGTATTTTTCCATTTTCGTGTCCCTCAGTATTTTAGTTCTATCTTATGTTCAGATCCTGTCACAGCAACCCTATGTTTCCAAGTTTCGATCCCCTTTCCCTTATTTGTTTCGGTCACCAATTTTATTGGGAGTTCTGTTCACCAACCCCATCATCCATGAATTTTCTTGGAATTTCTGGAATCTTTTTTGTATTTTTAAAAATTGCTGTCTTTTCCCAAATCTGTTTTGTCCTGTGCAGTTCATATCCGACCCCATGTCAGTATAAAATCCTCAAAAAATTGAAACCTCCACCAATAGTCAAATAAAAATTATCCCCATCTTCCTTATTTCCTCCTCTACAACTTTAATGAATAGTCCAAGTTTCAGATCTGAGGTTTGAGACACGGTCAACGTCAACTCTCAGGAAACCTCAGTTATGTCCTGAGATTTCAGGTTCTGTCTAACAGCAGCTTGTAAAATCGATCAAGTCCAGATCCAAGAAATTAAAAATTCTTTCTCTGGCCATAGATCGAGGTATTTTGAAAGTGCTTCCCAACGTTACCTCTTGTGCGTCGATCCGACGTCGGGAGTGATCGTAGCAGCCGATCTCGCCGGGTCGCGCGCTGTAAAATAGCAGCTTCAGATCTGTGGGTAGCAAGGTCAACCAGTGAAGACCGGAGCCGACTCGCCTTCCGCGAGGTGAACCGGCATGCCGCCGTCCCAGGGATTGCCTCTCCAGGAGCCAACGTCACAGCGGTACCACTCCGGGCCCACTCGGACCCGCCGATGAGTACGTGGGCCCCACATTCGTGAATACGCGTGCCGCTGAAGCTACATCAAAACGATGCCCGTCAACCCAAGTTTGGTCCTCCCGAACCCCATTTGTAGCCCGTTATCTCCCTATGTGGAGTCGGTAGTGGAAACCATTTCTGTAATTATTGTAATAATTGTTTAATTGGGAGTTACTGTCTTGGCCGGGATCGTCTTCCCTACGCCCGGAGCGTGGAGGTAAACTCGCTCCCACTCTTTATCGTATTTTGCTTATCTCGTATGCCTTTTGAATGCCGCTGCATGTGATAGGTAATTAACTCGATATCTATTTTTATCACCGCTGCGAGAGAGTGAGTGTAACCCTTCCCGTGGCTCGATCCGAGTTCACGCAGAAAGGTCGATACCTGAGACTCACTACCGGTTTCTCAACCGCGCACGGTCCACGTCTTCCCTCGCTTAGGGACGATCGCGTGTAAGAGTCCCAGGTCGTGTGTCCGTCCCGCGTCATACAAGGTTAGCGCACCTTTATCTTTTATGCATATCAGGTCCATGCACGTTCTGATTGGTCAGCATATAGGTCTGTGCATATTCCACATATCTACATATAAGGTCAGCATATAAGTCGGTGCATGTTTGATGGTATAAGGTCGATGCTAGTCCTTTGACTCGTATATAAGGTCGATGCTAGTCTCGTGTCGCATGCATATAAAGTCAATGCTAGCAGCATTCTCCTTGTGCTAAGAGCTAACACTTCTGCCTGTTATATTGCCAGGTCAGTCACTTGGTCGAACAAATGATGAGTGTACTGACAACCTGCGAACTTATCTCACGTGGAAGTCAAAGTACCGGGTTAATGGCACGTGATCCGAGGCAAGGAACGGAACATATGATCCTACCACGTGGATAGCTATAGTGCTGAGATTCTGAAGTGTGGAACCTCGAGGGATCAGATCTGAGCGAAACTTTTGGTGGGAACGTGGTGACCACACGCTGATTGCCTGCTGCCTATAAAAGGAAGAAAGTCGCCCAAAATTTGGTGGTGACAGCAAGAAAAATTGAGATAAAAAGGATAGATAGAGGAAGTGAGCGAGATCTGAAGAGACTAGCAGAGCGAGTGCAAGAAGCAGAGAAGAAGAAGTCTTCGGAGCTGAAGAGAGCTGAATGCTGAGAGGAAAAGCTAGAAGGAGAATAGAGTATCGTAAGTTTGAGATTGAAGAGAGTTTAAGAGAATTGGTACTTGTAATTGACTCGTGGATCAAATCCAGAGTCAATATGCTCCTAGATAGTTTCATTGTTGTCTCGTCTCTTTCTTTTGTTTCTATTTCTGAATTTTGTCAATCTGTGACTCAGCGAGTGAGGGTGAGTCCTCGGACAGCGAAGCTGTAAAGCTCAGCGGTAGCAAGCTGTGAGGCTCAGAGGTCTGGGATCATTTCCCCAAAGCTGTGGATCAGCGATGTGTAGAGATTTAATCCCCGAAGCTGTGGATCAACGGATCGAAGCTGTGAATCAACAGTAAGCCACACTTAGTCTGAGTGTGGGGTAGATGTAGGTGAAAACTGAACCACCTAAAATCTCGGGTGCTTTGTGTGATTGTTTTGTGCTTCAGTGTGCTTACAGCTTATGTCTGCTCGGTGATTAGATGAGTACTTAGGAGCGTTTAAGAGAAACGTGCTTTCACTTGTTAACGTTGCTATCCGAGATTGTTGCTAAAGCTTTTCATCCAGTAGGTATATCAGAAGGCGTGGTGGAAAGGATAAGCTACGCTTATTTGGAATTCCACCTCTTGCGTGAGGTTAGCCTCTGCCATCGTACTATACCTAGGTGTTTGGTTGACTGTTGAGTGCAATCATCTGATCTCTTTTGATATTGCTGAAATTCATCTCTTACAGAATTTGGGGATTCTATCTGACATTTTACAGTAATTTTTCAAGCTGTTATTGAGTACTGCCCTTCGTGCATACTTGTTAGGATGCTTAGATGTTCTTACTTCTTCTCTATGTCTGCTACTGTCCAAATCTGGTTATAGATTCTTATATCTGTGATTAGTGCATTTGATAGTTTCGTAGCAGAACCTTTAATTCCGCAGTTAATTTTTGTTCGTGTTTTTAAGGGGTAGATCTATTCACCCCCCCCTCAAGATCTTAGCGTCCATCCATTCGAACACGTGGTATCAGAGCCTAACTCTCCCTTAGGGCCTCACATCCCGGAGAGATTAGATATGGATGCTAAAGGTTTGATTGCTGAGGGCCACTCAACTTGCAAGCCACCATTCTTTAATGGTAGCAATTATGATTACTGGAAGAATAGGATGCAGGTTTTTCTCCGTGCTAAGGGCTATGAGATCTGGAAGATTATTAGTAAGTGTCCATTTGATTTACCTCTAGATGAGGAATTCTGGACTAAGGAGCATATCCGAAAGTCCACTTTGAATTGGGGTGCCATTAATGCTATATAATGTGCACTCCATCCCACCGAATTCTCCAGAGTCTCTTCATGTACCACCGCTAAGGAGATATGGGATAAGTTACAGGTCATTTACAAAGGGACATCTCAGGTTAGAGAAACCAAAGCAAATATGTTAGTCTCTGAGTACGAGGCTTTCAAAATGAATCCTGAAGAGTCCATATCTGAGATGTATGCTCGCTTGAACATGATCACCAATAGCTTGAGAAGTCTAGGAAAGACCTACAGTGAGTATGAGCTGGCCAGAAAGATACTAAGGTCCCTGACACCCATCTGGCACAGGAACCTAGCTACGACCACTGTATATCAGCTCATCGGTTCTCTCATGACATATGAGTTGAACCTTAAGAAGGTTGATGAGTCTAAGAAGAGAAGAAAACCCTTAGCTCTTAAAGCCAATTCTAGCAAAGGGTCGTCCAGTGAGTACAGCAGCACTAGTTCTGAAGAGGATGAGGATGATTTTGCTATGATCACCAGGAAGTTCAAGAAATTCCTGAGGAAAGAAGGGAAAGGGCAGAGAAGAAAATATTTCTCTGGAAAAAGACGGTCCATACATAAATTTGAAAATGTTAAGAAAACTGATGCCATCGTCTGTTATAATTACAAGAAAGCAGGACATCTCAAGGCGGATTGCCCTGAGCTCAAGGACAAGCAGCCCATGTGGAAGAGCAAAAAGGGAAAAGCTATGGTTAGCACCTGGAGTGATGAAGAAGAAGAAAGTCAGAGCAGATCCTCTAATAGTGAGAAAGAAGACATGATATGTTTGATGGCGAAAAGTGATGATGAGGTAATTTTCTCGTTTGACAATTTTACATAGAATGAATGGGAGGATGTTTATGTTGAAATTTTGGAAAAATATGAAGACATGCGTAGGGAGAACAGCCATTTAAAAAAGAAAATGAATTTATTAGTTAATGATAATTCTTTGTCTGATAAGATTGCTTGTCTACAAATTGAAAATTCGGAACTGAAAAACTCCCTTAATGAAGTTGAATGTAGTAAAAGCATGTTAGTTGATTTGAAAAATGGAAATGAGAATTAGCAGAACACTATTAATGAACTCAAAATGAAAATTCATGCTTTTCAGGAAGAAACAAGAATTGCCACTGAAAAATATGATGCTATTAATGGTGTAAATACTGAACTGAAAAAGACAATAGAGAATTTAGAAAAAGAAAACAAAGACAAACAAAACTCCCTTCAAGGTATGACACAAGGTGCAGAAAATCTGAATGCCATCTTGGGAACAAAAGGAAATTTCAGAAAGGAAGGTTTGGGTTTCAACCCAACTAATAAGGAGAGGTTTGACATGAGAACTATCTCCTTTGTGGCAGAAAAGGGGACATTTCAACCCCTGATAAAAATGACTTCTGGAGAAAGTTAGAATAAGAACAAAATGAAAAATATTGAGAAAACTAAGCCATGTGCCAAGGACAAGGGCAAAGGGAAGATAGAGGTGTCTAGGGAATCATACTCATACACTCCCACACCTCAAACCAGGGGACAGGCTAGGGGTCAGTCTTCTAGAGCTAGAGTTCAAGGAAGCCCCAAGACCAAAATAGTCCAATCTCCACAGAATGGTCGAGGCACCCATAAATGTGCATCTAACTTTACTTTCCCACACCTCAAACCAGGGGACAGGCTAGGGGTCAGTCTTCTAGAGCTAGAGTTCAAGGAAGCCCCAAGACCAAAATAGTCCAATCTCCACAGAATGGTCGAGGCACCCATAAATGTGCATCTAACTTTACTTCATATGGGTATAAGTCCTCTAGGAATCAAGGGCCGAGTAGAAGAATCTCAGGTCAAGGCTACTATAATACTGTTCCTACCTACCCTACATTTCACAACACTTATCATCATAACTTTGGAAAGGGAGGTCTAGGCAGTTTCTATATGAGGCCAATGTAGCATCATTTTCAGAATCCATACTCCAATCAAAGGCATCAGCCTCATCCTTGGAATTCCTATATGACTAGGCACAATAAATTCAGAAGTCAGAATTCCTATAGCTTTGTCAACTCCATGCCAAGTCAGTCCAGGATCTATAGTGCACCTACTACTCCCAATGCCTGTTGGACTAATCGCTGGCAAAAAAACTTTCAGAATGAATTCAAAAAGAAGAAACAAGACACACCTAAGAAACAATTTTCAAAGAATAAAAGTGGCAAGAAAAAGTAGAGAAAACTGAATGATAAGAGATCTACAACTGCTCTCAAGAAACCAAATCAAATGTGGATACCAAAACATCTAGTTTCTAGTCTGCATGAGATAAATATTTTTATGGGACCCAAGAAGTTCTGGGTTCCAAATCAGTTCACTTGATTTCCTTGCAGGTATGCCTGGCAGCCAATCACAACAAGTGGTATCTGGATAGTGGATGTTCCAGGCACATGACCGGAGATAAAGAGAAATTCTGCATGTTGGTGAAGAAAGATGCTGGTCATGTTACATTTGGATGTAATACCAAGGGAAGGATTATTAGATCAGGAAAGGTTGGTAAGTGCTCTTCCTGTTTGATTAAAGAAGTATTATTAGTTAAAGGCTTAGCCTATAATCTTCTTTGCATAAGTCAACTCTGTGATAGAGGCCATAAAATTATCTTTGACTCTCTTGCGTGCATCATCTATGAATCCAATTCTGATTCTGTGAAATTCATTGGCAAGAGAGTCAATAACATCTATATGGTAGACTTAGATGATGTAGCACACTCTAATCTCTGTCTTAATGTTAATAAGGATGACCTAGCCTTCCTATGGCATCGAAGATTAGGTCATGCCAGCCATAGTGTGCTTCAAAAACTGAATAAACACAGTATGGTAAAAGGGCTTCCTGAAATTTCTTTTAAAAAGGATAATAAAATATGTGAGGCATGCACCCAATGTAAATAGACCAGAAAATCTTTTAAATCTAGAACTGAAAAACTGTCTTCTAAACCATGTGAGCTAATTCACATGGACTTATTTGGACCCACTAGGTCAGTAAGCTTATCTGGAAAAAGATATGGTTTTGTGCATGTTGATGACTTCTCTAGATTTACTTGGGTTTTCTACTTGTGTCACAAAAATGAAGCTTTTGAAGAATTTCAGGAGTTCATTTATAAAATAAAACAGACCAATGAGCATGCTATTTTGAACATTTTGTCTGATCATGGTGGTGAGTTTGTTAACTCACAATTTGATGATTTTTGCAGGGAGAATGGCATCACTCATAGGTTCTCCCCACCAAGAACTCCAGAGCAGAATGGAGTGGTGGAGAGAATAAATCGAACCTTAGTTGAGATGGCTCAGACTATGCTGGCAGAAGGTAACCTACCAAAGAAATTTTGGGCTGAGGCTATTAACACTTCATGTTACATCATCAATGGAGCCCTGGTAAGACCCACAACTCAAATGACTCCCTATGAGATTCGTAAGGGCAAGAAGCCTTCTCTAGCTCATTTCAAGGTTTTCGGTTGTAAATATTTTGTTCATATAAATTCTAAACGAGACCTTGATAAGTTTGAACCCAAAAGTGAACCTGGAATATTTATAGGTTATTCTGATTAGTCTAGAGCCTATAGGATTTTTAATCTCAATTCTAAAATTGTTGAATAATGTCCTCATGTTGTCTTTGATGAGTCTGCAATTAGAACTGAAACTTGTTTATGCAGGGACAAAATTTGTGGAGAAATCTTGAAGACCAAAGATGATCATAATGAAGAATCTGCTGAAGAAGCTGAAGCAGAAGGATCTAAAGCTCAGGGGGAGGTAAGGGAAAATCCAGGTAATCAGGTCACCAACGTTAAAATTCTTAGAGACGATCTTCTTGAAAATATTATTGGTAACCTGAATAAACTGTTGAGAACTAGAGCTCACTTAAGATTTGAAAATGAATTGAACTCTTTTACTTTAGTATCTCAGATAGAACCAAAGAACATAGATAGTGCCCTTCAGGATGAACATTGGATTAATGCCATGCATGATGAACTTAGTCAATTTGATAGGAATAAGGTCTAGCACTTAGTTCCTAAACCCTCTCATGGCAACATAATAGGCGCTAAATGGGTCTTTTGGAATAAAACTGATGAGCAAGGTAAAATTGTTAGAAATAAGGCTAGGTTGGTTGCTCAGGGGTACAACCAAGAGTTTGGTATTGACTTTGAAGAGTCTTTTGCCTCTGTAGCTAGGCTAGAAGTCATCAAGATTCTTTTGGCTACTGCATGCAGTCTAGGAATAACTCTACGGCAGATGGATGTCAAATCTACTTTTCAAAATGGTGAAATAAAAGAGGATGTATATGTAAAGCAACCCCCTAGTTTTGAGTGTCTTGAATTTCCTGACCATGTTTATAAATTTGATAAGACACTCTATGGATTAAAGCAAGCTCCCCGAGCATGGTATGACAGACTGAGTAAGTTCCTCACATAAAAGGGATTCTCTAGAGGTAAGGTTGACCAAACATTATTCACAAAGGTATGTGAAAAAGAAATTTTGATCATTCAAATTTATGTAGATGATATAGTGTTTGGATCAACCAATTTATCCATGTGTGAGGAATTCTCAACTTTAATAACTAGTGAATTTGAGATGAGCTCAATGGGAGAGCTAAATTTTTTCCTTGGGTTGCAGGTCTGTCAGACCAAAGAAGGAACATTTATAACTAAAGAAAAATATATCAAGGATTTTCTGAAGAAATTCAAGATAGAGAACCTCAAAGCAATAACTGCACCAATGGGAACATCTACCAGCCTTGATTCTGACCCTGAAGGTAAAACGGTAGACCCCAAACTATACAGAGGTATGATTGGATCCTTGCTATACCTTACTGCTTCTCGACCTGATATTCAATTTTCAGTATGTTTGTGTGCTAGATTTCAAGCATGTCCTAAGGAATCACATTTAATTGATGTGAAACGAATTTTTAGGTATCTGTCTGGTACCCTAGACTTAGGCTTATGGTATCCTGCTAAGTGTGAGCTAGACCTTATATCTTACACAGATGCAGACTATGTCGGGTGTAGTATTGATAGGAAAAGTACTAGTGGATATTATCAATTTCTTGGTGGGTGTCTAGTGTCTTGGGCATCTAAGAAACATCATACCGTAGCCTTGTCCACTGCTGAGGCAGAGTATGTGGCTGCAGGAAACTGTGATGTCCAAGTCCTCTGGATTAAACACCAATTAATTGACTATCTTATCAATCTTGGTTGCATTACAATTTTCTGTGATAACACTAGTGCTATTTTCTTGACTAAAAATCATGTTCACCACTCTAGAACTAAACACATTGAAATCAAACATCACTTTCTAAGAGATGAAGTCAGTAAAAAGGAGATTGAGCTTAAATTCATTGAATCTGAAAGGCAAATTGCTGATATTTTTACTAAGCCTCTTGGTAATGAAAGATTCAAATTTCTAAGAAGAGAACTTGGTCTTTGCAAATTCTTAGCATGAGCTCTTGATCACATATGTTTCTAAACTTTGTATTCTTGAATGCTGCATGTGTGATGACTGTTACTGAATTATTTGAATGTCTGTCTGTTGCATTTAATTGTTAACCCATAGATATATCAAATGGTAAGTTGGGAGAAGGATAAATATTGTCTGTCTGGAAACCCACACTATGCGTAGAGGCTAGCCCTTCGCCTACTACCATGGGTCAACATTGCATACATCTGAGTTAAGACATGAAATCATCTTAGAAAACTTCATGCATACATTGAGGGGGAGTTTCTGGTTCATCATGTCATCCTTGATGATCTTGAGCATACAGACATATACCGCAGATATAGTTTTCATTCATGATCATCTCATGGTATTCACTTTGTGAGGGGGAGCATAGAATAAATTTTGAATCCGAGTTAGTCCGTAGGTCAACTTCTGAATAATTCATTTGAGCCTACTCTTTGTCAGTTCCCCATTTATCTGATTTATTCTCACCATTGATATCAATATCTGAACATTCCTTGGAATCATTTTTCTGAATCTAAACAAATGACAAACTGATAGACATGTTCATTAATCTAAGCTTCTGAAATCTGAATTCTTTTCTTATAAGAAGCAGTAATGAACCTTGAATGAAATGTTGGTTTAAACTTAATGAGCTTTAGTGACTAAAAACCAAACTCAATGAAGAAGGAATGTTGAATACTTTTAATAGTTCTTAACCATTTCGTGCATGTCATGTTTAATTGAGTCTTTCAGAATCTGAATTTATCTAGACTCAGGTTAAAATTGGTTGAGAAGATCTGAAAACATGTATTGTTCTTAAACAACACCCTCTAAAAATTAAATGGGCAGTTGTGTCAAAATGGTGAATCATATATTCTAAAGGCAGAGCAATGATTGAATGCACTGAGAAACTGGGTACTTCATCAAGAAATGAAGAAAAACTCATGTCATGAAGTGCTTCAAGTTATCTCTGTTCATAAAATTAAAAGGTTAGTTCCGCTAAGTAACTAGGGGTAGTGGCGTCTGATAAACGTGTACCCTTATGCAAAATGGTGGACACTATACCTGAAACAGAATAGTAGATCCTGCTTAGTAACTAGGGGTACTGGCATCTTGTAAACGTGTACTCTTATGTAAAAAGGTAAGATTATACTTGACTGTTCTAAAGTAGTAAAAGAAAAGAAATATATGAAGCTATCACTGCTCTTCTGAAGATTAATTCAGAACTGTGGAGTTTGTTTAATCTCAATACAAGTTCTGATCACTCCTGATGATGCTTTGATGTTTTAGATAAATAAGATAAAGTAAGGCAAAATATGACATGTCTCATGCACGTCTGGTTCATTACTATTAAGAGCTCATACAAACTGTTTCTCACAGAGTGGAGTGACTAGTCTCTCACTTTCATAATCTTTAAACCACATAAGTTCAGGAATGCACTATCTGCACTCTTATAATAGAAGAATATGTGCTTTACTTGCTTGGTTACTGAAAAGCCTAAATAGTTTGTCACATCAGATTTCTTCTTCAATGTGGTACTCATCTTGATATCTTCCTTTTACCCTTTCTACTAATGGCAAAGGGGGAGAGATTTTGATGTTGATACGTCTTTAGAGAGTTTGATGGGAGAAAGTGTTTTGCATTAAGGGGAGCCTTTGCATTTGCATCTCTTGAATTTGCATCTCTTGAATTTTGTTGTGTGGATACTATGTGCATATTGCTGTGAGCATAATTCTTGACTCTTAATAAAACCATTGTTGACATCAAAACGTAAACATGTTGCCATTATCAAAAAGGGGAAGAATGTTGTGGGAGCTTTTGTGGAATAATATATTTCATGTCATGTCTCCTTTGACTTAATTCTCTGAATTTAATTTCCTATTTTGTTTTGATGATTGGCAACAATACATTTTATTTTTCAGCCCTTGGATTTTGATAAATAATGATTTTCAAAACTGTTAGCATTTCATAGTTTCATGTACATGCATTTCATACTAAGGTCGGTGCAAGACAGACTTTGTTCATAATAAAGGTCGATGCAAATTTCCTGGTAAGCAGAGGCAAGGTCGGTGCACCTCATCTCTTAGTCTACTAAAGTCAGTGCAGATCTTATAGCACACATTTAAGGACGGTGCACGTCTTGTATGACTCTATACAAGGTCGATGCACGTCTTTGTAGAAGTTCGCATAAGGTCAGTGCAGAATTTGCCATGCGTATCTAAGGTCGGTGCACATCGGTCTTAGTCATTGATAGAGTCTGTGCACGTCTGCATTGTGCTTGCATATAGTCGATGCATATCTCTGTAGAAACATGCTTGCATATAGTCGGTGCATGTCTCTATAGAAACATGCTTGCATATAGTCGGTGCATGTCTCTGTAGAAACACACTTGCATATAGTTGGTGCACGTTTCTATAGAAACACACATAAAGTCGGTGCAGGTTTTGCATTGTACACAACAAGGTCGGTGTTGACACCCGTTTTTAGCCTACAAGTTGAGTCATTTCTCTTATTCATCATTTTGATGCCCCGAATTACCCATTATTTTGGAGCCTTTCTTGGATGGATTTCGAGCTCATTTCATTATCCCATTCCCTTTGAACCTTGGAGATCATTATTTCATAGAGCCCTGGAGGCTATCTTGTCACCTTCCGGCCTTCAAAGTCACCTTACGGCCCATTTAGGCCGACTTCCCTCAAGCTTTCAGCCCCCTTTCGTTGCGTAGTCTTGAAAACGGTCCTTTTTCACACCCTTTCTTTCCTATTTTCAAAATGTGTCCTTCACCAAAGTTGTTCATCTTTCAAATCCCTACAATTTCTTCTTCTACGTCATTGGCCAATTCTGCACCGATTTCAAGTTATTTACAATTTTTTGGTAGACTACACTGTTCACCTATGTCCCGATATTCTTTCTCTCTCTTCTAGCCCTATTTTCTCTCTCTTATGATCATTTTATCATCTTACTTTCTTCATAAAATTTGTTTATTTTTGAGTTATCTATAATTTTATCTTCTACCACTTTTGCTAATTCTGCACCGTTTGGGAGATATGATCCAATTTCCAAAGTCGCGGAAGGTCTACCTTAAACGGTCGTGCTGATGGCCGTTCATTATTGCAAACGGTCGGTTGACGACCGTTTAACCCTCAACGGTCGGTCGTCCGACCGTTTATCCAATAAGAGTCTACACGATGTGCCTATCTTGCGGCGGCCATAACTTCTAGAATACTTGTTCAAATTGATCCTCATTTTTTCCTACTTCTAGCCCTTTGTATTATCTTTAATTTGGTTCATAGAAATCAAATTTTGATGGGCTATATCTCCTGGAACGGTGGCCGCAATATCAGGTTTTTCTGCTTTTCGTGCAACCAAAAAAACCCTGCAGATTAGGTTCCAGAGGCTTCTTACAAGAGCCATAACTTCCACAATCTTCAACCAAAAAAAGTCCCGTTTGTTCCTACGCCTTATCTTGACTATTATCTCGAGAATGATTTAGAGATCTCAAGATTTGGTGGACTCTCTCTTCTGGAATCGTGAGAGAAAGTTGAGGGTTTCACCACTTTTTCTATATAAACCTGCCCATATTTCCTGTGCGACGGGGTCACGTTTCCAAGGCAACGGCGAAGCCATGCTGGATTGTTGACTCAACGCTTTGACCCTAGCCTGAAGAGGGAAGTATAAGCTTCATTTTGGTTTCTTGTTTGCTCAATTTCATCAACGTTTGCCCTCTTAACTTCGCCCCCTACTTTTGGCAAATCATCACTGTTTGCTGATTTCTACTACAAAGTCCACGACGGGGGCCTGTTCATCAAGCCGATGCGGAGTCATGCTTCATCCTTTTCGTCCTCCCTCAACTCCATCTTGAAGAGGGGAGTATTATCTTCACGTTGATTATATGTTTGCCTTTTTTCTCATATCTTTTCCCCCTCTTCCAAGCCCCTACTTTTGAGGTTTCACCACACTGTTCTGCACTTTGCTGAAATCAGATTTCTTACGACGGGGGCATGTTTGCGTCGCCGGTGCGAGGCCGTGGGGCACTCTTGATCCATCATTTCAACTCCAGGCTCTAGAGGGAAGTATAATCTTTGTGTTCCTTGGTTTTGGGCTCATTACCTCATCATCTTCCTTCATATTTTTGTCTATGAGTTTTGCACTTTCATTCTGCTTTTACACTTAGTCATTTTTCTCCCATGTTCTGCACCCTTATGTTTTCTTGAGTTTTCCACCCCGTTTTTCACTGATGTCTTCCCCGTTTTAAACCCTACTTTCTACCCTAGTTTCACCACAACACTCCCACCTTTCCATAGCATCCACTCTTTCCTCTTTTGGTGTTATATATTATGAGATATTCATCATTTTTTGAGCCCATTTTGTGCACTGTTCTGAATTTTCTGCACAGTCCATATTTTTCCCAAATCTCCGGTGTCATAACTTTCTGTCCCGACCTCCTTTTTGAGTGATTCTTATTCCTGCTTCTTTACAACACTCAAGTCTTCTGTTATCTCAAATTTCTCCCCATTTGGACTTCGTTTACCCTACTGTTTGCATCAGTCTTTGCACCCACTTTACACTATTTGCACAGTTTTTCTTGTGGCATGCACTTTTGCACCTTGTTTATCTTTGTTAATCATGGCATATTAAATCAATTTCTTCATGTTAATCTCATCAGAATATACACACCTATTGTTTTCACCCTTCCATAGGGGTTAAAAACCCTCCCCCGGTAAGTTTACCTTCAATCTTTCATGCTACTTTATGCACTTGGGCAGATTTCCACACTTAGCATTTTCTAATGGGTTTTGCCTCTTGTTTTGTATTTGTTTCGCAGGAAAGCATGGAAAGTGAGGCCCTTACCTTCTAGCCAGTTGGAAGGCAAGGAGAGGTAATCCACATAGTCCCCGCATCTTGATATTGAGTGCGATCATCCTCTTTTTCCAAGGTACACAACGCACTTAGTATTTTATATTCTTTTGGCGTTGTCATTCCTTGGTGGCGATCACAGTATTCTTTTACATCTTTTATCACCTTTGTCTTGATTGTATGATCATGCTACCATGTTTACATAGCCACATATTCACGTTATTCACTTGATTGGTGCACATATGGCTTCAGACTTATTCATGTGATTTGTGGGATCGGCACGCATTTACACATCCACATTTTCCACATCTACACCCCTTTTTTGGCGATCACGGTGGGACCTCTAGTGCCCATCACTTGTCTCATGCTTTACTGTGATTTTGGGGTGTATGTCCATCTTTAGATAGCATTTCCTACTCATATTGTTCACTTTGTTTGCATCCATATTGTTATGTTCACACATGTTCATTATATCTTGATTTGTTAGATTTAGGCTAGAAATTGCATGCACTCCGGTGCACATAGGGTCATGCATATTGCCATATTGTAGTTGCATTCCCCCTCAGTAAGTGATCCTCTCGCTCCCATATTCCTTAGGCTCGACTATGTGATCTTATCCGGGACCTCCATAAGTCCCCGCGAGCCGTGGATTCCCACACGGATGCCGGGCCGGTTGTACCTTTCCATCCCATAGGCTTGCATTTGCATACGTTGTGAAGGAGTTAACCCTAGTCAACCCAAAGTTTGGACCTTATTCCCTATAGGATACATATCTTGAGGGAATTAATCTTAATTTAATAACATTTAAAGGCCCACCAAAACTTTGACAATAAAATATTTCCCATCATATTAACTTGGTTGACTTGGGTGAAATCCTGCATATTGTTTGTGTTGTTTGGGCTTGTCCAAGCCCATTTATGTCATTTTGTGTTGCATCCCCACTATCCATATAGGTTTTGTCATTAGGCCCACTTAGGATAGTCCATTATGTGTGTCCATTTGTCTAGTCACATTGTCCTGGGTCCTTTTTTTTCCCTTTGCATTATTGAGTCAGCCCCCTCTCTGATTCTCGAGCCCTCTTACTTCCCTCATTGTATTCCCTTGATTTTTCTGGTATAAAGCATCATTTGCCTTCATGGAGCGCCATTTTTCTCCTGTATATTACCATTCTTCATCCCCATCTTCCTATTCCCGCGGAGATTCCTCTTTCCACACAGGCCCATCTCCTCGTGGCCCTTCCGACTCACAAGCAAATCTCATGGCCCACTTATCATCTCTTGCTTGCCAAACGGACCCGGTCCAGGCCCAAAAACTCATTATTGATCACCTTAATGGGCCTCATTCTCATAACGGGCCTCATTCATCTAATGGACCTTATTCCTTTAATGGGTATCATTCTCCTAGTGGGCCTTATCCCTTGAAGGGGCCTCGTTCTTTTAATGGGCCTCATCCTTCTAACGGGCCTCCATCTTCTACTCTTAATGGACCCCCTTTCTTTAGCGGGCCTTCTTGTTCTCCTAATGGGCCAACTTCTCTTAATGGGACCGCTCCTCCTGCCCATATTGCTGTTGGCCAAATAGGTCTTCATTCTTATGATCATGATTCTTCCAAGCCCATGTATCCTGCCACTCCTGGAATGGGCTTACCTTCTTCTCAATCCGGATCCCTTTATCCAGCCCACTATCATAATCCTGGTCCAAATTCACCCTCTCTTGCTCAGGCTGGCTTACATCTTTCTCGATCTCTCCCCATTGAGGAGATGATTGCTCAAACCCAACGCCAGCTTGATGAACTTCAGCGTCGAATTGATCCCCAAACTTCCTTGAGTATCTCATTTGCATTCCAAGGTCTTCAGCTTCCACCACGTTCACAAATTCCTACTTATCGCCGCTATGGTGGAGTCGGGGACCCCTACATGCACTTAAAGGAGTTTCTTTGTGAGTCGGCCCAATTTCGACATGACCAACGCTTGATGTCATATTTATTCGGTCTGTCGTTGGAAGGCCCGGCTCTGGATTGGTTCTTTTCTCTTCCGCAAGAGCAAGTTGTGGATTTTCAAGTCATCCAAGAGAGATTTCTTCAACAGTATCAAGACCAGGTTGGGCCCAAGGATTCTATGGTTGATCTTGCCCATGAGAAGATGAAGCCCGACGAGGAGTTCTCTACCTTTGCTGATCGCTGGTGTCACTTGGCCGCGCAAGTCCCGTGGCATATTCCGGAGGGAGAGCAGATCAAAATGATCATTTCTAATGCAACGCCCGAGTACCGCTTTATCTTAACCTTGAGTGATATCACCTCCTGGAAACAATTGTATAGCCGAGCCCGCTTTATCCGCCAACAACTCCTAGTTTCCCTTGACCCAGAGTCTCCTCCACCTTCTACGCCCACATACGCCTCCTATCCATCGCCTTCCATGAGTCAGCCCTCCACTACATATCCTTCCGCGAGTCAGCCTTCCGCTCCCCCACAGCCATATACCCCCACATATCCCTCTACATATCAAACCTCTACGAGTCAGCCTTCCACCTCTTTATACCCACATGAACCTCCACCTCCGGTCAAGGGAACATCACACCCCGAGCAGGTAGATGTCGTCCACATACCTCCCACCTCACTTTTCGCTCCACATGTGCCTCCACCAAATCCTTACCCTAACCACGCACCATTACCTATGCAACCTCCACTTCCTTCTCCACTTCCATCTCCATTACCTTCCCATACCCCTCGGCATCCACCTTGCCCAAAGCAGGCTCCTCATCGTCCTCCGTTACCGGAGTGTTTTTCAGCAATTTTCAGGGCTTTGATGGCCGCTCACGCGTTACCGCTCCCTGCAGTTGTGCCTTGCCAACCCGCGGTCGGAGATATGCTTCAATTTTGTGATTACCATCGCCAGGAGGGGCATTTGGTTGAGGATTGCCCCGAATTCGAGATTATGTTTATGGCTTAGAAGATGATAAGAGGATTGATTGGGCCGCCATGCATAAGGTTGTTCTACATCTCCGCAAGCAGCAGCAGCAACAAACAGCTACGCCCAGGCAGCCGTCTCTACAAGACCAGGGGCACCCCCATGATTCTTTATCGGGCATTGCACCTGCTCCGTCACCCACTCCACCACCCGATCCCTCACCTATTTCATCACCTACCCCAGCACCATCGCCATCTCCTACTCTGACTCCATCGCCGTCACAAACCCAAGCCTCTGTTCAGGCTAGTGCCTACCCTTCTTCTCCCGCCGTCACCTCTGCTACTTCTATCCCTAACACGGCTCGACGCGTTGTGTCGACACGTCGACGGTGGACACCACAATCTCCCTCTTCACCCCCTCCGCCTTCATCACCATCCTCTCCATCTCCATTGCCATCGCCATTATCTCCATCTCCACTACCAGTTCTTCCATCACCACTTCCATCTCCACCCTCACCTCCATCTCCGCCATCACCTTCGCCTGAGCCTGAGCAAGCCATGCTATTACCTTTACCCTCAGCCACACCTTCACCTTCGCCACCACCCGAGCCAATCATCGCCACATCGCTTGCGCTTTCACTTTCCATCACCATCCCCACTGAAGCCCCCATGTCTCCAAAACCATCGCTTAAGCCACCCAAACATATTCCCTCTACTTCTCCATCCACTTCCACCCCACGGAGCGGGTGTGCATTACCTCTGATGCCTCTTGGGTCAGGTCCCCATGATGATGATGATGCAATCCAGGTTTCAATCGTGCATTTCAAGATCCAAGATGTTATTTCCCGCATGCCGATCCGAGTCCTAGCCCTTGGCTGTTTTGGGGATGATGAGCTTACATATTCAAAGACGGTTGCTAAGAAGAGTTCCCTCGCACTAGTGCCAGTTTCTTCTCGAGTGAGGCCGGTGGCAATCTCATTGCTCACCGGAGGATTCACCATTAATGTTGTTATTACTCCTCGCTCGATTGCTGTTCAGTTCACTGGCCAAGAAGGGTTCTCTACTCAGATTGTGGTAACCCATGCGGTTGCCAAGAGCCTGATGGATTCCCTATTCAAGGAGCAATTGGCCATATCTTCTGCATTTTCCAAGAACATTCTACACATCTTATGCAATCTTCCTCGGTTTATTGGTGAATCGGCCATGTCAACGCCGCGCATTACTCTCCCTCAGTTTTATCCTGCTCTTCTGGTAAGGGAGTTATGCTTCATGCCCAATTACCGAGTGAAGATGCCGAATCTTATGCTGCTAATACCGAGTGATGAAACTCCACGATTTTCTGATGTTCATCCGAGGGAGTCATCTATCCGAGAATGTCCGCCTATGGTTAGCACTGGGTATCTAGGGTTAACCGCCCCGACGAAGCTGCATATCCATGATCGGGCTAGGTTGTCTGCCATATGGGTCCGTTATTTAGAGAGACATTGCATATCAAGAAGGTCGAAGGTCCGGGTCAGCACCAGACATACCCGTGTTCAAGAGATTGCTGCTAGGAAGAAGCGGCGGCGTAAGTTTAAGGGCCGTCGATTGTGCACTAAGGGGTCCACTTCTTCCTCTTCCTTTCGTTCATCCTTTATATTGCTCAGCTCCCACCCTTGGGTGTTGTACCTCCCTTCTTCCAATCCCACATCTATGATCTTCTCCTCTCTTTTCAGGTCTGTAAACCCCCATTCTTCTTTCCCCACTCATCCGCAGTCTCCGGATCCTCCGTTCACTCATGATTTTAGGCCTCAGCCTATGTCATCCTTTAATCCCATTTTCGGGACTTCTTCTGATCCTTCCCTTCCGGTATCCCTGGGCTCTGCTTCTGATCTTTCCCCGACCCTTTCGGGTGACCATCAGTCTTTTTCCCTGACCCTATCGGGTGTCAATCATTTTCTTTCCCCGACCCTGTCGAGTGATTCTAATTCCTTTTCTCTGACCATATCGGATGATTTTCCCTTTCACCCTCCTATTTACTCCTCCTCACCTTTTCGGGGTCATTACCCATTTTCTTGCTGTTTTCGAGGCTTTAGCCCGCCTTGATCTCAGTTAATCCCTGGTTATTCTGTACTTGGTTCCTTGTTATCAGGGCCTCAGTGCCTTAACGAGGGAGTTCTAACCCTCGTCTCTCTTCCTTTTTATCCCTTCTTCGTCTAGTATGATGTATGCCACTCCTCTATGTCGAGGAATCTAATCCTTTGCTCTCCTTTCATCCATTATCCTGGCAAGCAAGGAATGCAAAGCTACTCGCGCTGCTCAAACCTCGATGATCGAAATCGCTTTAGGATGCTGGTTTCCACGCCATGGATATGCAAAGGTATCTTTATTTTGTGTAAGAACGTGCTTTCATTTCCATTATTTCTATTGTTTTTGCACATGATTCCTTAACATGATTGAGTGGCTTTAGGAGTCTTTGTTTAATTAGATCTTAACTTTGTGTCAAATAAAAAAGTTAGCTTCTGCAGCATCCTTAGGCTGGTGATAGCTCCGCGCTGGGAGTCTAGTTTCTTTCCTCGATTGTTGAGGGTGACCTATGAGTATGGGTTTTTCACACACTACACGGCAAGCCATAGCCGATCTCTCTGAGGCGCACCGTTGCTGCTTTGGCCTTACTTTGGGTTTGCACAAAAGTCTTTTCTTTTCTCTGCTTCCCCAAGTGCAGGGGCAAGAGATGGATGGATGAGATGACCAACCTAGGCGCTCCCTAATACGGGAGAGGTCTCAAATAGGGGCAGTCTTGACCCTCAAAAGTGAGCTTTCATGCTATATCTGGCCAATAATGGCTACCAAAATGAGAAAATGAATCAATGCAAAATTATGAATCAAAGGTATGGCAAGGGTGGCAGTACAGTTTCCCGCGGGACGTCATGAGCTCGGTCGCATGCATACCTGATAAATATGGGTCTAAAAATCAAAGACACAAAGTCCCAGCGTAACAGGCTATCTCTTTGAGGGGTAGTGCCCTAGAAGGAATTCGAGCCTTGATATCTCCCATCCTGCACGAAGTTTGTCTCTAATTTTTCTTCTATTTCTCCCTCTTAGGCTGGGTTGTATCCCGGGTATGGCCTTAGTAGGGGCACCGTTCTTTAGAGGCAGTTGGTTGTGGTAAGCCACCCTCACATGCACGCCCTGCTCAAGGGAAGTCTTTAATGAGAGGGGAGGGACAGCGATCCTTGGCCAGTAGTTCGAGCATGTCTTTGGGTGCTGCGGATTACTATTTCAAAAATGTAAAAAATGAGATATTATCAAAAATCTAAAAAATAATGATGAAATATTTTCAAAATCCAAAAAAATCAAGAAAATTGAAAAATCTAAAAATATTTATCTTTTTGGTCCTTTCTATCTATTTGTTTTGAGAACAGATACGTAATCTGTTTGCTAAGTGTGCAGGTTGTAGGTACTCAAGCTTTCCTTGCTCTATATTTTGCTCTATCTGTCTCATGTCCACATCTTTGATCTGTTCTTCCCTTATTCAATCATGTCTCTCGATCTATTCTGAAGCTTGTGTCCTTCTCAGCTTTTGTTTGCAATGATCATATTTCTATGAGAGGGCTTCACCTCACGATTATGAACCTAGCGGTTCTGCTTCATTCTAATCTTGGGCTTTGATTGAAGGGCGTATTTGTTTATATCCTTTGTCCCACCGTATCCTTGTCTCGCCGTGTCTATGTCCCTCCGTGTTGTCCCACACATGTTATTTTGTTCTTCACCATGTGTTGTTAGTTGTCTTACATATGTTGTTAGTCGTCCTTCTATATCTCGTGTGTTGTCCCAACCGTGTGGTCATCCCTCATATTATTGTCCCAACCATGTGTTGTCCCACTACATTATTGTCTTGTCACCCACGTTCATCTTGCATATGTGTGGTTTGTTCATGCCATTGCATATGTGCTTGTTCGTCTTGTTGTGTTGTTTTCGATTCGTTTGATCGTTATGCTTTGTTGTGTTATCGGTCGTTCAGTGGAGCGTTATCTTATCGTCGCTATGTTCATGCTTGTTTATCATGTTCATTCATATTGCTGTTGTCTTATTTGAAAATCCACAAAAATTTTGAAAATTAGAAAATCCAAAAAAATGCCGCTTCGCCTGCATAGGTAAGTTAGGTATGGCTCTCTATCCGTACTCATTGTTGCATTACTATATGGTATCTATATTGTTACATTATCTCGAGAACCGGCTGGTCATTCACGTGTTCCAGGATCTGACGTTCCCCTCTAACAAAAATGATGATGATCTAGGTGCACATGTTTAATCATCGGATAGGCCGTTAGGTTGGAAAAATTAGGGAATGATGGTTCTATCATGCACGCCATGGTTGAGGATAGTGTCTTGACCCTGATTGTTCCAATCTAGCAATACTATTCTCGAGTACTTTCTATTTTATGATTTCTTTGCATTCGTTTTGATGATTTCTTTATTTTAGCCCAGCATGCATCATGTCATTTTGAGCATTAACGTCTCGTGATCCATTCAAGGTTTCTCCTCAATAATGGTTAGTTACACTTCATGTCTCTTGGATAAGAGATCTTCATTCCACTCTGAATTTGAACGATTTCTCTGATCTTTTCGCTCGATCTAGTTGGCCAGTGTGATTCCTGTCTGGATTTTATCTCAGTTATATTTCTCCTGCTTTTTACGTTGTGCTCCTTTCCGACCCCCTCATTATTTGTGGATTGTGTCCCCGATGAGCCTGGTCGTGCCTCCTTTTTTCTATTAGTTTAGTTCTCTAGACATATCTCATTCTTGTCATCCAGTCCTGGTGGTTAGTTCGGTGATTTCGAGAGAATTCCTGTCGCTTGTTGGTTAAAACGGGTGTCTTTTGCCTTGATGCCCGCTTATCAGTTCTCTCCGCTTCATCTCCATTTCACGTCGCTGTCGCTTTCACTCCATCTCCTTTCCATTTCACCTCCGCGTCGCTTTCGCTTGCTCCCTTGCAAAGCGGACATCAAGGAGGGGCATCTGTTGACACCTGTTTTTAGTCTGCAAGTTGAGTCATTTCTCTTATTCATCATTTTGATGTCCCGAATTACCCATTATTTTGGAGCCTTTCTTGGATCGATTTCGAGCTCATTTCATTATTCCATTCCCTTTGAACCTTGGAGATCATTATTTCATAGAGCCCTGGAGGCTATCTTGTCACCTTCCGGCCTTCAAAGTCGCCTTACGGCCCATTTAGGCCGGCTTCCCTCAAGCATTTAGCCCCCTTTCGTTGCGTAGTCTTGAAAACTGTCCTTTCTCACAACCTTTCTTTCCTATTTTCAAAATGTGTCCTTCACTAAAGTTGTTCATATTTCAAATCCCTACAATTTCTTCTTCTACGTCATTGGCCAGTTCTGCACCCATTTCAAGTTATTTACAATTTTTTGGCAGACTGCACTGTTCACCTATGTCCCAATATTCTTTCTCTCTCTTCTAGCCCTATTTTCTCTCTCTTATGATCATTTTATCATCTTACTTTCTTCATAAAAGTTGTTTATATTTGAGTTATCTATAATTTTGTCTTCTACCACTTTTGCTAATTCTGCACCGTTTGGGAGATATGATCCAATTTCTAAAGTCACGCAAGGTCTACCTTAAACGGTCGTGCTGATGGCCGTTCATTGTTGCAAACGGTCAGTTGATGACCGTTTAACCCTTAACGGTCAGTCGTCCGACCGTTTATCCAATAAGAGTCCAGCCTGCTCTGGACTCTATCTCCACGAACCTGCGCGATCTGCCTATCTTGCGGCGGCCATAACTTCTATAATACTTATTCAAATTGATCCTCATTTTTTCCTACTTCTATCCCTTTGTATTATCTTTAATTTGATTCATAGAAATCAAATTTTGATGGGCTATATCTCATGGAACCGTGGCCGCAATATCAGGTTTTTCTGCTTTTCGTGCAACTAAAAAAACCCTACATATTAGGTTCCAAAGGCTTCTTCCAAGAGCCATAACTTCCACAATCTTCAACCAAAAAGAGTCCCGTTTGTTCCTACGCCTTATCTTGACTATTATCTCGAGAATGATCCAGAGATCTCGAGATTTGGTGGACTCTATCTTTTGGAATCATGAGAGAAAGTTGGGGGTTTTACCACTTTTTCTATATAAACCTGCCCAGTTTTGCTGTGCGACGGGGGCGCCTTTCCAAGGCGATAGCGAAGCCATGCTGGACTGTTGACTCAACCCTTTGACCCTAGCCTGAAGAGAGAAGTATAAGCTTCATTTTGGTTTCTTGTTTGCTCAATTTCATCAACGTTTGCCCTCTCAACTTCGCCCCTACTTTTGGCAAATCATCACAGTTTGCTGATTTCTGCTACAAAGTCCACGACGGGGGCCTGTTCATCAAGCCGGTGCGGAGTCATGCTTTATCCTTTTCATCCTCCCTCAACTCCATCTTGAAGAGGGGAGTATTAGCTTCACGTTGATTATATGTTTGCCTTATTTCTCATATCTTTTCCCCCTCTTCCAAGCCCCTACTTTTGAGGTTTCACCACACTATTCTGCACTTTGCTGAAACTCAGATTTCTTGCAACGGGGGCATGTTTGCGTCGCCAGTGCGAGGCCGTGGGGCACTCTTGATCCGTCCTTTCAACTCCAGGCTCTAGAGAGAAGTATAATTTTTGTGTTCCTTAGTTTTGGGCTCATTACCTTATCATCTTCCTTCATATTTTTGTCTATGAGTTTTGCACTTTCATTCTGTTTTTACACTTAGTCATTTTTCTCCCATGTTCTGCACCCTTCTATTTTCTTGAGTTTCCACCCCATTTTTCACTGATGTCTTCCCCGTTTTAAACCCTACTTTCTACCCTAGATTCACCACAACACTCCCACCTTTCCATAGCATCCACTCTTTCCTCTTTTGGTGTTCTATCTTGTGAGATATTCATCATTCTTTGAGCCCATTTTGTGCACTGTTCTGAATTTTCTGCACAGTCCTTATTTTTCCCAAATCTCCGGTGTCATAACTTTCTGTCCCGACCTCCTTTTTGAGTGATTCTTGTTCCTACTTATTTACAACACGCAAGTCTTCTGTCATCTCAAATTTATCCCCATTTAGACTTCGTTTATTCTACTGTTTGCATCCGTCTTTGCACCCACTTTACACTGTTTGCACAGTTTTTCTTGTGGCATGCACTTTTGCACCTTGTTTATCTTTGTTAATCATGGCATATTAAATCAATTTCTTCATGTTAATCTCATCACAATATACACACCTATTATTTTCACCCTTCCATAGGGGTTAAAAACCCTCCCCCGGTAAGTTTGCCCTCAATCTTTCATGCTACTTTATGCACTTGGGCAGATTTCCACACTTAGCATTTTCTAATGGGTTTTGCCTCTTGTTTTATATTTGTTTCACAGGAAAGCATGGAAAGTGAGGCCCTTACCTTCTAGCCAGCTAGAAGGCAATGAGAGCTAATCCACATAGTCCCCGCATCTTGATATTGAGCGCGATCATCCTCTTTTTCCAAGGTACACAACGCACTTAGTATTTTATATTCTTTTGGCGTTGACATTCCTTGGTGGCGATCACGGTATTCTTTTACATCTTTTATCACCTTTGTCTTGATTGTATGATCATGCTACCATGCTTACATAGCCACATATTCACGTTATTCACTTGATTGGTGCACATATGCCTTCATGCTTATTCATGTGATTTGTGGGATCGGCACGCATATACATATCCACATTTTCCACATCTACAGTCGGTGCACATTTCTATTCATGCACAACAAGGTCAGTGCACTTTAACAGTTTGCATCATGCACACGTAGGTCGGTGCACATTCCCTTATGCATATAGGTTGGTGCATACTGTTGACACCCATTTTTTACCGATGAGTTGAGTCGTTCCTCTTACTCCCATTTGTTGATGCCTCGAGTTGTCCATCGCTCATTGGGGCTATTTTCAGGCATGTTTTGGGCCAATTTTATGGGTAGCCTCCCTCCCTGGCTAGGTTTGTTTCAATTCAGGGCTTAACAGGCCTTGGTTTTGGTTGATTTGGCTTTTCTATGAGTTTCAACACCTATATACATGTACGGTTCATCCTTGGCCGCCCAATCCATGTGCGGTTGCCTGTGGACCGTCCATCTATTTTAGAATATTCTGGTTAATTTTCTGAATTTCCACCGACAAGTATTTATGCGGTCTTCCCCTAGCCGTTCAACTTGATGAACGGACGGATGGTAGCCGCTCATCTCTCAGAGTCCTGCGCTTAGTGATTTTCTCAGATAATTATCCAATTAATCTATTTATCACCGACAAGGCTAGAACGGTTTGTCTTTGGCCGCTTTATCTTTGAACGGTCTCATCTGAGCCGTTCATCTATGAGAGTCCAACGGCGAATGTTTCGGTCAGTTCGAAGGATAATTTGGATTATTTATGATTTATTTTGAATTTCCACCGATGGGGTTGGACGGCCAGGACATGACTGCACATCCCGTTGAACGGTCTATCGTAAGACTGTTCATCCTTTCGATTGTTGAATTTCAACAGATTTGATCTCTATATCCGTGGCTTTACCCCCAACTTCTCCCGTCATTTTCTCCGCGGATAATGAACCATTTTGAGTGCCGTTTCGACTGGATAAGAGATAATCTGATTATCTACGAATTTCCTTTGATTATCTCGACCTGAAAATGCTTCTAAACCCTAATTTCGAGCTAGGACTTTAGGTGCTCTATAAATAGACCCTAAGGGCTGGGTTTGAAAGGGGGGAGATTTTTGATCGACGGCGAAGCCCTGCCGCATTCTTGAGTGACCTAGCACCAAGGAGGGAGGCTTTCCACGTCCATATAAGCCTCCGATTCAGAAAGTAGTCTAGTTATTAAGTCTTTTGTGTTTGATTGGTTTTGTTCAATGTTTCATTACATGCATCACTTTCTCCCCACGTTTGTCTTCATCTTCATTGCCATGCACACACACACACACACGTTTATGACACCCTAGGGGTTTAAAATCCCCCAGGTATCCCCCTTTCCACTTATTCATGTTCATTTCTTATTATTTTGGCATCTACTACACTTTCCAATTCTGATTTGGGTTGTTCCTTTGTGTTTTCACGTCGTTTTGTTGGTCAGCAATTTCTAGCACGAGGCTCATCCCCTCTGGCCGGCTGGAGAGGGTGGAGGTTGGACCCTTTGTGACTTCTGGCTTGGTGGTCTTGCACGGTTCTCTACTGTCCGTTCAAGAAGACGTGCGGTGCAGCCTGGACCGTCCATCTTCTTCTTGCGATCGTGACGGAGCCGTTCAAATGCCAGGAGTGCTTCCTCCCGCATCTTCTGCAGCGTTCTTAAACGGTCTATCGTAAGATCGTGCATACTACAGGCGGCTCTTCCTAGACCATCCATCTTCCCAGCGTTGCAGCTCAGGCGAGTTCCTCCCCTTCTTTCCAAGGTACGGCGTGTTCATCACGTTCGGCACCTTGGTGGCGATCACAAGTTTTTATTTCCTCCCTTTCCTTCTGTCTTCGTTCACTTCTCATGTTGAATATGAAATGATAGACATTGGGAAGACATTAGAAGAAACGGACGGGAGGAGAAATATATCTACACCCTTCTTTTGTGGCGATCACGGTGGGACACCTAGTGCCCATCGTGTTAGTGATTTGCTGTCCCCTTCTTTCGTTGTGTTAGTCCCCTTTTTGAAGTGATTGCAGGTTGGGTCGCGTTTTCTGCCTCCTGGAACGTGAACGGTTCTCCCAGAGCCGTTCATCCCCTGTACGGCTGCATGTCCACCGTCCCTCTCCGCGAACAGTGCCAGTTCTTCTGCAAGCGTCCTGTCATAGACGGCCTCCTATCAACCATCCACAATCCATCTCTCTGGCACAGGTACGCTTCTGGGTGTTCTGGTTGTAGGTGCACGGTTTCTGGAGATCCGTTCCAGAACTTACCCGGCCGTCCAGAGACCGCTCTTCCTGGTACGTTCCTTATCTCTGCCATCCTTCATTTCCAGCACTCTATGATTCTTTTGTAGTTATTCTGCCGTTCTGTTGCTCCCTGGCTTATACGGTTCTGTACAGACCGTCTGTCCTGTTGAGCGGTCTGATACAGACCGTCCTTGTGGTGCTACAGTGCACTCATAGTTCAGTTTGATTGCCATATTCCATGATATTCGTGATCTTTTGTGCTAGTTATTGATCTCCCCCTGCTCCCATATCATTGCTGCATGATCATTTTCATTAGTTATATATTTGATTGATCATTGTTTGATAGTTGCTAGGCTAGATTTTGTATGCACTCCGGTGCGCATAAGAGCATCCATCTCTTTCATAGTAGTTGCATTCCTACGGAGGTAGGGTTTCCTCTCGTCTCCATACTCCTTGGAGCCGACTAGGGGACCTTGCTGAGGACCTCCGTAAGCTCCCGTGATCCGTGGATTCCCACACGGACGCCGGGCAGGTTGTACCGTATCCACCCCCAATCTAGGGTTTGCATCCGCGAGCGAGAGATCCCCATAGAGTCACCCAGTTCCTCATTTCCCACTCTGGTTAGGTACCTTTTGGTTGAGCGAATTCATATATTACTTAATCCACTAAGGTCATACAAGAGGAATTTAAAAATTATCATGCATCATTTGACAACTTGACTGCTTACGTGCTTGATTCTCCCCTCATCTCTCCTCTCCATTGGATGCTTGGTTGTTTGAGGTTTTGCCTTGATTAGGATTGATTGCTCTAGTCTTGAGGTGTTTTAGTGTAAGTGGGGTTGTTTCTTTCCCTCAGGATCATCTCCTAGGGTCAGTTCTCACTTTCATTCTTACTTTAATCCGTTGTTTGATTCATCATCTCCCATGTCATCATACGACTTCTCCCAGTCCCACGAGGACTCTCTTCCTCGCGGCCTTCTTGAGGACCCATCTAGGGTCGCCCATATGCAGGGAGGAGAGGGGACTGCCCCTCCACTCCCGACCATTCTTGGCGAGGGTTCCCAACCCTCTCTTTTCGAACCGTCCATTCAGAATCCGGCCAATCAAATTCTCAACATGATGGCCCAACTGGACCCTACCCAGCTCCATCTCATCTGGCAAGCCTTGCAGGGGGCCGATGCCCCGACTTCAGCTCCTTCTCGTGGCATGAATGCTGTTGCCACTACATCTTCTATTGCTGGGACCACCTATGTGGCCCCCATTGACCTTACTCCCACTCGTCCTCAGATCTTTCAGTACTCCAGCATGGAAACGGGCCAGGCCTCTACCTCGGCCCATCAGTCGCTCGATAAGGGGAAGTCTCAAATACCCTCTGTTCCTTACCTTGATCCCTATGTCACTGTTTCTCCATCCTCGCAGGCCCTTGTAGCCCCGGCAGACTTTACTCGGTTGCAACCAGGGGCCGCCCAGTTGGCTCATGCAGATGTGGGTCCTTCCCTGGCCCATTACCCATCTTACGGGCTGCCCCCTCAGTCAGCTTTTTCTCTGGCTACGTATCCAGGTACTGCTCCTCCTGCTCCTTCTCCTCTATCCCGGGAACGGGAAATTCTTGATAAATGGGCTGCCATGCAGCAACAAATCGACCTCCTCCACAAGCGGGTTGGCCCGCAGTCTCTGGCTGACGTCCATATTCCTAACTTCAGGGACATTCATTTTCCTCCTCAATCCGAGCTCCCCGTGTACCGAAAGTATGGCGGGAATGGCAACCCGTTCATTCATGTCTGGGAGTTTCTTTACGAGTCAACACAGTTCCAGCATGATGATCGCCTGATGGCTTACTTATTCCGTCGATCATTGGAGGGGGTCGCCCTGGAGTGATTCTATACCTTGCCTATGGAGGAGGCCGAAAATTTCAAAACAATTAAGGAGAGGTTCATTCAGAGGTTCCAAGATCGGGTAGGTCCCGAGTATTCCTTCACCGACCTGGTAGCGGAAAAGATGAAGCCGGAAGAGGATTTTGCGACCTACGCGGATCGATGGAGGCAGATGGCCTCACGTATGCCCGGGCAAATCCCGGAAGAGGAGAAAGTTAAGTTGTTGATCTCCAACGTCACCCCAACATTCAAGAATATTTTGGCAATGAATGACATTTCGAATATGCACCAGTTATACAGCAGGGCCCGGTTCATACAAACCCAGTTTAAAGACTCCCCTATTCATTCACTATTTGAGGCCCAGAAACCCAAAATCGCCAGAAAGTCCCAGGGCCCCGTCACTGAGGGAGTGCAAATCAACGAGCAGGTCCAGGCTGTTCAGTTTCCCCACCAAGTCGCTTCGTCTCGCTTCCCGCAGCCTCCACGCAACCCCCAGTTCACCGCTCCACAAGTTCCCCAACCCACTTTCCAGGTTCCTCAACACCCGCAACAACCACCACCACCCCAACAGCCTCAGCGGCTGCCACAATATCATAATGTTCCTCCACCTGCCGCTTACGGACCTGCTCGACCGAGCCCAAAGAGGACCCATTACCCTCCTCTTCCTGGGACATTGCCTGACATTTTCTCTGCTTTGATGTATACTGGTGATATTCAATTGCCTCCGGAGCGTCAGAATTGGAATCCGGCCGTCGATCATTCCCGATATTGCATATATCATCGACAGCCCGGGCACACAATAGAGCGGTGCTATCAGTTCAGAGATCTGGTGTATGATTTACACGAGGGCCAGAGGATTGATTGGGCCCAGACGCACCAGCTCATCGAGGACATCAAGCAGAGACAGAGACAAGCTAGGCCGCAGCAGGTGGCGCCCCAGCAACAGTAGCAACAGCAACCCCAACAGCAACAGCAACCCTAGCAACAGTAGCAGCAACAGGACCTTGGGATCCATCAGAATCCCATGCCAGTACATCAGCCCGCTCCTCAGCAACAACAGCAGCCGCCGGCGCCGGCACCAGCCCAGGTGAACATTGTTCAGCACCCAGCCCCCAATGCTGGGTGGACTTTTGATGATGAAACCTCTGCACACCTCTTGGCCTTCCACCATAACCATTCCCCCGCACCCGTTATCCCCTCCGTTCTCAGGCCCACCGTTCTGACCACCACTCCACCAATTATTCCCTCTGCATCACCCATCAGGCCCACAGCATTCCCCTCCATACCGCCAGTCCTTTCGCCATCACCCACCATACCCTCCATCATCACCCCTCCACTTAACCCCTCGCCCATTTTCCCTTCACTAGGGCCCATCAGGCCAACTTCTGCCATCCTCACCCCCATTTCTACCCCTTCCACCTACCCCACTTGGCCAAGCGGGGGTCCATCTCAGGCCGTGCCGGCACCACATTGCACCCTTCGGAGCAGGAATCCATTCCACAAAGTTTACCCTTCTTCTCGTGCACCCGCACCTACCCCTCATCCCCATCAACAGCTGAAGATGCAGACCCCGTGCCAGGCACGAAGTACTACTTGTTACAGCACTTGGACCGGATACCGGCCAAGATTTCAATTTTGGAATTGATCAAGAGGTCGCCGCTACATCAGGATGCTTTGAAGACTTTTCTTCAGAAAGTGATGGTAAATGAAGATGTGGCGGTGGACAGTTTACCAACGGTGTTGGCAACCATCACAAGGGGGCCCTCTATTTCATTTTCTGAGTCAGAACTAGCGCCCCCAGAGGCACGGCTGATGCCACTCTGTATTACCATTTCTTTGAATAAAGTGGCTGTTGAGTCTGCCCTTGTGGACACGGGAGCATTGATAAATGTGTGTCCATTGAGTACCCTCCGTGCCTGTAACATTTCAGAGGATATGCTTAAGCCAACACCCACCACAATAGCAGCATATGACAATTCTAGGCGTGCTTGTCATGGGGTCGTGACTGTACGGGCCGAGCTAGGGCCATTGGTTATGGACGTAGAGTTTTATGTGTTGGACATAAACCCAATGTTCAAAGCTATTCTGCGTCATCCATGGATAAACAGTTTAAATGCCGTACCTTCAACCGCCCATCAATGCCTGAAATTCCCATTCCAGGGCCGGGTGGTTAAAGTGAAAAGCATCTCCACCGTCCATTCTGTTGATGCCATCATAGATAAGATTCTCCCTACACTGTGGTCAAGTAATAGGCAAGTCTTATCAGTAATGGACTTGAATTATTCATGGGCATATGCGTCACGCAAGCCCGCCACTGCACCAACAAATGTCAAGATCAAGTCCAAGATTAGAGATTCCAAAGGGTGGCACATGATTCTGAAACTAGGTTATCAGCCGGGCCTGGGCCTCGGCGCACAGTTACAGGGGCGGACCAAGCCCATCCCTAAAGGTAGGAAGATGGGCCACCGAGGCCTTGGCTACCGTGATTCAGCAATGTCAATACTTGGAGACTCTGGGCCGTTAACGTGGGACTATCGACAACATTTTGTGAAAGGCACGCTACAGCCCGACACTTTGAAGGAGCTGCCACCCAGTTCTGATGTGAAGGTTGATGCCGCCTATAATGATTCTGACCCACCACTGCCGCTGAAAGGGTTGGTGGGTGATATGGAAGATTTTGCTGGTTGTTTTGAAAAGTTGTTCAGTAAAAGAGAAGACCGTCCGAGGAAGAAGGAGATGCAGCTGGTGAAGCATTCTCCAATGCAGCTGGTCCGCCGGGGGCCACGGGAAGTGGGGAGCTCTATCACTACCTTTTCTCTATCCCCATCCCGTCTTGCCTCTTGGTTCCAACAATTGGGGTTTGTCCCCCGTTCCCCTCCAATTCTGGTCGACCCGTACTTCACGGAGAGACCGCTTGAGATTCTATTTGTTCCATGTGCTTGCGGGCGCTGCCCGCCTATTGATCTTTCAACCTTGTTTACTCCTCCCCCCCCAATGCTCAACTCCACGAGATGTGGTTTCGATCCTCTGATCCGTTCTTCGATTGCATCTTCCCCGATTTGTTCCCCATGCAACTACCTCCTCCCCCGTCTTATTCCTCCTCTTGCTGCGTGATCTCCTCCAGCCTCTAAAAAAAATGCCAATTTTAAAACGGAGGTTTCAATGGAAGATTACACTATGCTCTGCTCAGCTTCCCAGGGGCATGAGACCCCTGTTCCTCTTCCGATAGATTTCCTATCTCCTAGGTTAGATGTACAGTGTGCAGAGTCTCCTAGATTAGTAGAGTCAGTTGGGGTAGAGTCAAGTTCGAGTCCAGTCAGCCCGTCCTCGTTTGCAGTGCACCCTGTGATGCGTCGCCCTAAATCCATCCTTGATAGGTTTTTGCAAGATTTGGCCGAAAGGTGCCATGCCCTTCTGAGGTGCCCAGAGTTTGTAGAGACCACAATTGTTTTAGAAGAAGATGAGGAATTAGATGGGGAGTGGAGCAATGACGGATTAGGGGTATATGAAATTGTGAATGAGAAGGACCCAACTGATGATGAGGAAAGCGATGTGGATGAGACTGCTGATCTGTACGCACAAGGTTTGAACAGGTTTGACGAACCGTCCTCGGCAGTGGATGAACCCACTAAGGAAATTAATCTTGGAACCAAAGAGGACCCCAGGCCCATACTTATTTCTGCTAATCTCCCTCCTCAGGTTGAAGAGGAGCTCATCAAGGTTTTGAGGGAGTATAGCGATTCGTTTGCCTGGTCCTATGAGGACATGCCGGGTCTTGACCCCACATTGGTTGAACACCGATTGATTCTTAAACCAAGGGCAACACCCGTTAAGCAGAAAGCGAGAAGATTCCACCCGTAGATGGCCTTAAGAATAAAGGAAGAAGTCGACAAATTGCATAAGGCCAGGTTTATTAGAGTTGTTTTATATCCACAATGGGTGGTAAACATAGTCCCGATAATGAAAAAGGATGGTAAAATTCGGATTTGTATCGATTTCAGGGACTTAAATAAGGCATGTCCGAAAGACGATTTCCCACTTCCTCACATTGATGTATTGGTGGATAACACAGCTGGATATGAAGCCCTCTCATTCATGGATGGTTATTTCGGATATAACCAAATCCGTCTGGCTCTTGAGGATCAAGAGAAGACCTCGTTCACTACGCCCTAGGGCACATACTGCTACATCGTTATGCCATTCGGATTAAAGAATGCAGGTGCTGCTTATCAGAGGGCAATGATGGCTATCTTCCACGACATGATGCATGTCTACTTAGAAGCTTACGTGGATGATATTTTGGTAAAGTCGAGGTCTCAAGAAGAACACCCTGCCATTCTAGCCAAAGTGTTGCAAAGGGCTAGGGAATATAAATTAAAGATGAATCCAAAGAAATACGTGTTTGGAGTTGCATCAGGGAAGTTGCTCGGGTTTATACTTAGTAAACGGGGGATTCAGATCGATCCAAATAAAGCAAAGGCTGTTATGGAGATGCCGCTGCCTAAGAACATCACTGAACTCCGAGGCTTGATTGGGCGTTTACAATTCATTAGGAGATTTATATCTCAACACTAGCAAAGATGCCGCCCATTCTATGAATTGTTAAAGGCGGGAGCAAAGTTTGAATGGAATGAACAATGCCAAAAGGCCTATGAGGAGCTTAAAGTTTATCTTTCTAATCCCCAGTTCTGCAACCACCCGTCCCTGGGAAACCCCTGATCCTATACATTTCTGTGATTGAGGACTCCCTAGGAGCTGTCCTGGCTAAGGTAGATGATGAAGGAAGGGAAAGGGCAGCATACTACCTTTCGAGGTTATTTAATCCTGCTGAATCCAAGTATACTACCATGGAGAAGACCTGTGCAGCGCTAGTGTGGGTAGCTCAGAAGCTCAAACACTATTTTCTTGCCCACGAGGTTATGCTGATCTCTAGAATGGACCCCATTCGTTATCTTTTAGAAAAGCATATCCTTTCTAGCCGATTAGCTCGCTGGCAGAGCTTTCTTTCCCAATTCGATATCACTTTCATTGTCCAAAAGGCAATTAAGGGGTATGCCATTGCTGAGCATCTCGCTCATTCTCCTATCCCTCGCACGGATTCAATCCAGGATGAATTCCCTGATGAACACTTGGCAGTAATCACTCGCCTCCCCTTCTGGTCTCTCCATTTCGATGGTGCTCTCAATTTCCAGGGCAATGGAATCGGCGCCGTCCTCCTTACTCCGGAAGGGGTAACTATCCCTATCGCTTATCAACTCTCATTTCCTGCCACAAATAATATAGCCGAGTATGAGGCTCTCCTTGCCGGTCTGAAGCACGCCTACCTCTTGGGCGCGCGATACCTTAACATCATAGGAGACTCTCAGTTGGTGCTGCGTCAAGTTTTGTCAACTTACCGCACCCGTGACCCTAAGCTTAAGCCCTATCAAGATCTGGTCACGCTATTGGCTAGGCAATTCCGGAAGCTTATCTATATTCACACTCCTCGTTCTCAGAATATTTTGGCTGATGCCCTTGCATCACTAGCTTCTTCTCTCTCATTTCCCCTCAGTCGCGCCACTGAGACCATTATGGTCCAGCGGTTAGACACCCCTTCCCTTCAGGATCCCTAGTTTGACAACCTTAGGAAATCTGTAGAAAGGAAGGTAGAAAGAGAAGAGGTGAAAGACGTTTCGTTAACTTAGCTTAAGGAGATCATAGAAGAAGAAGAGTTGCCGTGGTATTATGATATTGAGCAGTATTGTATGGATGGTTCATTCCCAGAGACGGAAAACGCCGAGCAGCGAAAGGCCATTAGAAGAGTCGCCGCAAGATACACAATTGTTGCTAGAGAATTGTATAGGCAAGCTCTCAATGGAGTTCTAATGAGGTTTCTAGATGACAATGAAGCTTGGAAGGTAGTAGAAGCAGCTCACTCCAGTGAGTGTGGAGGATACGTAAATGGGCAGGCGTTGGCGAAGAAGATTCTTAGGCAGGGCTATTACTGGCCAACCCTAGAAGAAGATTGTTCCACCTATGTCCGTAGGTGTTTTCAATGCTAGCTCCATGCTGACAAGATCCATACTCATGCTTCTTCTCTTCATCCTCTTTCTGCTCCTTGGCCATTTTCCATGAGGGCCTTTGATATCATCGGACCTCTCGGTGACCCGAATTCATCAGTCAAGCAGAAGTCCTTCATCCTGAAGGCTATGGAGTACTTCACCAAGTGGGCGGAAGCTGAAGCCTATGCAGAAATCAAAGCCACCACAGTATGCCGCTTCATGCTAAAGAATATCATCTCGCGGTTTGGAGTGCCAAGTGATATCATCACCGACAACGGGCCTCAATTCGTTTCTCAAGAACTCCGGAACCTCTGTAAGAAGTTTAATATATCATTGCATCATTCATCACCATACTACCCCCAAGGTAATGGCCAAGCTGAGGCCACAAACAAAACCCTTCTTAAAATCATCAAGAAAACATGCGAGTCACACAAATTCGTTGATTGGGCCGATAAACTGGTAGAAGCTCTATGGGCTTATCGCACCTCCGTCCGTACTCCCACGGGGCAAACTCCTTTTGCTCTCACCTATGGGATGGAGGCGATACTCCCATATGAGATCTTGATCCCTTCCCTAAGGGTGCAACTGGACAAAGAACTTAATCTCGACGAGCGTCGAGAGGCGTTGCTAGTCCAACTGGAACTCTTAGATGAGAAGAGGCTTAACGCGGCCAATCATGTTTCGGTTTGTCAAAAGCGTGTCTCGCGGTATTTTCAAAAGAAGGTTTTTGAATGAAAATTTCAAGTGGGTAATATGGTTTTGAAATGCAAAATTATCAGGTCAGCAGGTCCCAGGTCTAAGCTGCAACCCAACTGGGAAAGGCCGTTTATAGTTAAGGAAGTCTATCCGGGTAACGCATATCGTTTAATCAACGCGGAGGGTGAAGAATTACCAAATCCGTGGAATGGGCTATATTTAAAATCTTTTATCCATAGAGTCAAACCAGCAACGACTTGGTGGCGGGGTGCGCCTTCACTTGATCACGAAAGGAAATCCTCGGTTCAACATTGCACACACTACACGACCCCTCGTGGGTCGGTTTCCTTATTTTGCACGACACCGTTTCTCCTTTGGCCATGCTTCAAGGAGGGTGAAAGTCCTTGTTTTTCCTTCTCTCTCGGCTAAAAATAAGGGCAAAGGGTGAATAAGGGGGCGATAACTGATCTAGACCCCCCAATGAAAGAGGTCTCAAATAGGGGTAGTCCATTATGACCTTATTCCGTAAAAGAACAAGAACGAAAAGAAAGAAAGGAATAAAAAAAGAGGCAAAAATTAAGGCTAAAAGCTCACCCAAAGCTCGAAGCTCTCAAAAGTTTGAAAGTCCCCAAATAATGAAACTAGGCACGACAAGAGTTGCAGTACAGTTTCCCCGCAGGACGTTATGAGCCCGGTCGTATGCGTGCCTAGAGCGGAAGTAGGTCCGATGATGGACACAAAGCCCCGGCGCAACAGACCAAATTCTTTGAAAAAGGGGGTATCACGAGAAGAACTCAAGCCCTAGAAACCTTTATACCTATCGCCAGCTTTTCTATTAAAATCTATTTTATTTTCCAAGGAATGGATCCTACCCCGGGTATGGCCTCGGTAGAGGCACCGTTAAAGCAAAGTTAGCACCGGCCACGGGCGGTCCTTTATATTACACGTTGAGCCCGGGAGGCCCCTGGTGAGATGGGAGGTTCCTTGTCGTCAGGTCTAAGCTGGTTTCAAAATCCAACAGAAAAATTAAATATTCCAAAATCCAACAGAAAAATCAAATATTCCAAAACCCAAAAAAAATCAAATATTTCAAAATCCAACAGAAAAATCAAATATTCTAAAACCCAAAAAAAATCAAAGATTTCAAAATCCAAAAAAATCAAATATTTCAAAATCTAAAAAATCAAATATTTCAAAATCCCCAAAAATCAAATATTTCAAAATCCAAAAAAATCAAATATCTCAAAATCCAAAAAAATCAAATATTTCGAAATCCAAAAAAATCAAATATGTTCAAAATCCAAAACAAAATCAAATATTTTGAAATCCAAACAAAAATCAGATATTTTCCAAATTTCAGAAAATGGTTTTGCTTGATTTGCATTCATAGCATCCATTGCATTCATTTGACATTTGTTATTTGCCCATTTAATAAGGCTTACCCCCTTGACCAAAAATCAAGAACTGGTCATTTCCTAACTTGTTATAGGCAAGGGGTTAAGCCTAAAACAGATTTAATCTGTTTCATGTACTTTTATGTATGCAGGGGCAGGTTGAAGCTGAAAAGTGCAATTGGCTCGTGACTATGTGAATGTTAAAATCATATCCCAACCTACGCAATCACATCAAGCACATCAAGCCCAAAGCCCAAAGCTCAAACTCAATCCAATCATCAATTTTATTCATTCCATATATAAATTTTCTAAGCACAAGTCCTATCCAACATCATCCTGAAAATGAAAGAAAATCACTCAGTCCTCCGCTGGGCATCCCCGTGGGGACGTATCTCTCTCAGCTCTCTAAGATAGGCCTGGCGCGTCGCCAGGATCTCTGCAACCTCTGCTGGTAGGGTAAGCACCCTGCTCACCTCCCACATGATCAGGGCACTCCTGACCGCCTGCTCGTCCGCCTCTGTAGCGATCCTCCTCGCCTACAGCGCGGGAAGGTGGGGTAGTGCTGGTAGAACAGTCTAGGGTAGTCCAACCTGTAGGTAGCACCGGTGCGGGCTGTACAACGCCAGCGCGGTGTCGCTCACGAGCCTCAAGTCCAAGCCCGGCCTCCCAGAAACTCTAACGGTGGTATCACGGAGGAAGTCCGGGCGCATCACGAACCAGTCCAGGGGCAGCCTATTGATGTGCAGTCGCCACTCATCCCTGGTCTTCTTATCTGCTGTCCTGCACTCTACCTGTGGAGAGAATCCAAACGCGCCACCTATGAAGAAGAAGGGGTGGCTCCCGAAGATCTTGCTAGCTGAAGTGACATCCTCCTTGTAGATGAATTTCATCCTAACACCCATCCAACACTCTAGAAGGATCATAGAACCAAACAGGGGACCTCCTAAGGCTGCTGAAGTAAGGCCCTCGTACATGTAGGCAAGGATTGCCTAAGAGATGGAGAGTCCCTTCCATAGGCCGCTAATGGTACTACGAAGGGGAATCTCTAGCGCATGGTCAACTGAAGGAAACAAGATAGCCCCGCACAAGCAAATGGACGTAGCCTTAGCTATGGCTTCATCCCACCCACACTTGATCTTGCAATGCTCCACTACCCACTGGCTTAGAGGAAGAAGGTGAATCTGACGCGGGCCTACGAAAGTGTGGACATCCCTGCTGTCTGGTATAAACCCTCCCAAGATAAGCCTAGGATCTATAGGGGCAACAGTATGACACACTGAGTCCTCCCCTCCCACCTGGGACCTGGGTAAAGAGAAGTAGGTCTCTACCTCCTCCAGTAGGATAGTGGCCTCGAATGATGGGAAGATGAATGTATGAGTTTGAGGATGCCAAATTTCAACTAAGGCTGAGATGTTGTGCCAATCAAGAGAAAGCTTTGGGTAGTTCTGACCTAACACTAGGAGAGGTTGTAAGTGCCAAGATCTCAGGATAGATGTCACTCCTAGGGGCAAGGCGCGGACCATGGGAGACAACCACTTCAAGGTGGAATACCGCCTGGGGCCAGGGAGAAGCTGAGGTGGGAAGAAAGAAGATGGAAGAAGAGAGAGATAAAGGAAAAACATGTAAGTAAATGAAAGAAATGAATTGAATGAAATCATGATTAGCTTACCTCTCTCAGAGGGCTCGAGCTGAGATGTCGCGGGATCGCGGTCAGTCGTTGGAGCACTTCCCGCTCCTTCCTGGCTGGCTTTGGCCCTTCAAAAGATAATTCTTCCATGGAACTCCCCTCTAGGGCCCTCTTCATGATGATTTGATGATAAATAGCAAAGGTTTCAAAACTTAGAAGGAGGAGGATGTGTGAATCATGAATTTAGGCTCCCCCTCCTACTTATAGGGCTTGTTATGAAGCCTAGGGCTCTTGAGATCGGGGTTGGATAAGTCTAGGGCAGGTTAAGATGAAGTTTGGATGGGTTTAAGGCAGTTTACCCTCGGGTTAAGGACTCTCCAGGAGAGTCCCTTTCAAGTTCGCAGGATGCCCCTTTGGACGGTCTTACGATAGACCACCTATCCCCTTGCGCGGCCCATGACGGACCGTTTATTATCTTCTAGATAATTCGGGGGCAGGAGTTTAAGCGGCCTGAGTTAGACCGTTCGTCTTTTATGTGGCCTGTGGTGAACCGTTCAACATTCAGAATGGTTGATATAAAACCGTTCAACTTCCCTTGGAACGGTCTATTACGGACCGTGTATTACTTTGAGTGGCCCACTAAGAACCGTTCTTCTGATCTGAAGCCCTTTGTGCACCTGTCCAACTAATAGTCGTGCTGTCTCTCCTCTCACTCGTTTGGCATCTCTCATCTCACTCATTTGGCGTCTCTCCTCTCACTCATTTGGCGTCTCTCATCTCCCTCATTTGACGCTCTCATCTCACTCATTTGACGCCCTCATCTCACTCATATGACGTCACTCATCTCACTCATTTGGCATCACGCTCCCTCTCTCTCACTCAGAGTTGGCGTCCCTCTGTCTCACTCTTGGTCGTGTCGCGTCACACTCGTAGTCGTGTCTCACCCGTAGTCGTCGTCTCTCACTCACGCACTCGTGTCGAGTCAGTAGTCGCATCCATCCATTCATACGTTCATACATCCACAAGATCTAAACAAAAAATGCATGTCACTATCACTATCATATCATATCATATGTACAAAAGTCGGGCCGAGTACAAGAGTCAAGCCTGTCCCTCTCCCTGGCCCCCATCGCTGTCTCCGGCTCCCTCGTGCCTCTTTGGTGGAGGCATCGCTGAAACCGCCTCGTCACGTTGACGTCATCGGCACCGCTCAACCTCCTCACTCCTCCGGTGGCCGGAGGAGCCTGTAAAGTAACTCCTAACAGAGCCATGAGTGCCGTGGCTGCCGCTCGGAGTCGCTCGGCTGTGCTCTCGACTCACCTCTCTCATGCCCTCCAATCTAGCAACCTGTAATCGAGCCTGCTCCGCCTCAGCCCGGTAGCGCTCCTCCTCGGTCGCACTAGCTTGGAGTCGCTCCAGCTCAACCCGAAGAAGCACTATCTCCAGCGCGTCTGCTAGTCGGCTCTGTGCTGCCTCCTCCCGCACATGGGCCACCTCCTCCCGAGCCGCTGCCCGGCTCTGCTCAAGCTCGGTCCTAAGGCGGGTCAGCTCGGACGTCTGCATGCACATATCATTATCAGTCAATTGCATTTCATACATTTCGTAAGCATAAATACAAAGGGAAAGTGTAGTGATTTGCGTACCCTCTCGGTGAGCGCCACCACGGCCGCTTTGGCCCGCGCTACCATCCGAGTGAAGTCGGCCTCCCGCTCGGCCCGATCTACAGGAGTCTGGGTAGAAGAAGAAGAAGGAGCATCGGCCCACTGTCGCTGGGCTCCCTCAGCACGCTACACTCAAAACTCCAGGTCAGTCACATGCACAATCATAATCATAAGCATTTGCATAATTTAGAGAGTTTAGGGTTTAAGAAACTCACCAGTAAGGCCAGGGCCTGTCGGGCCTCGTCCCGCTCCCTGATGGTGGAGTGCAGGAGCCCCTGCAGCTCCCCCAGTCATCCCTCAGGGTCAATCTGCATTTAGAAGTCCATGTGTCAGTGCATCATATAGGAATCATAAGCATAATAGATAGAGTTTGAGTTTAGAAGTCGTACCGGTCGGTGGGCACCTCGGAACACCTGGTCCCGGTAGTGTCTGGCGTACGTAGTGTAGTACGCCGAGTCGCTCTCCGCTCGGGCGGTCACCACTCCCCCAAGAGCTATCCAGTCAGCCACCTACGCAGCGTTCCTCGTCGACCAATCAAATGCTGCCACTAGGCCCCGAATAGTCCTCGTCACTCACTCCCCCGCCTTCTCAGGCATCGGGAACTCCACCGCGGGCTGATGGACCCCGATGGTCCTCATCACCAATCTGTAGTGCAGTGGCTCCACCACATTCACGCAGTGAAGCCACACATCTCGTCCAGCGAAAGCGAGGGCGCCAACCACCCAAGGCTTACCCTCCTGCCCTCCTATGTATAAGGTGTCCACCGTACCTACAAGAAATAGAAGGTCACATCAGCATCATCATCATTTGAGAATTGCATTTAATTAAAGAGGCTAAGTTTAGAAGTATACCGAGGCAAACGGTAGAGCGTCCAGATCATCCTGCAGCTCTCGGACCTGCCGTCTCAGGGCTGCGGTCTCCCAAGGTGCTGTCCACCTCCGTGCAATCGGCAGGAGCCCAGGACGGGTCTCCTCGCCTCTGCCCAGCCCACGTAGGTGTACGTAGGCCCACACCTGCATCACAGCATCGTGTCAGCATTTATGAAGCATATAGAATTTCATAATTAAGTACAGGGTAAGTGTCGTACCTGGAGTAAGGGGGAGAAGCCCCCGAGCATCATCCGACGGGCCGTCAACTCAGCGTGTCGAAGAGGAAGGCGAGGACTGTTGCTCCCCACGCGTAGTCGCCCACGTGGCTCAGCTCCTCGAGGAAAGGAAGGAACCGACAGCTCATCACGTCTGCTCTGGTGGAGAAGAGGAGTCGCCCAAACATCAGCATCATGAACCATCTCAGAACTCTGTCGCCTCTGCTCCCAGCCCTGCAGCTACCCTCGACCGCGCCAGCCCCACCAACCACTGAAAGTGCTCTTCCGACTGCTCTCCAACTGCAACACCCACCCGTCATAATCCCAGGCTATCCTGGAGACTAGCCCGGGGTATGCGGGTCAACTGCCTCTCAGGGCACCGCAGCTCTAAGCCCAGCAATCCCCGAGCCATCGCCCGGTAGTCAGGAAAAGTGGTCCCGCTAACCGGTGCCCCGTGCACTCGAAGGCCAGTGAGCCTGGCCACGTCTTCCAACGTAGGGACCATATGGCCCCACGAGAAGAGGAACGTCCGACTCATTGGGTCCCAGCGGTCGTGCAGGGCGTAGAGCAGAGCCACGTCAAACCGACACACCTCGATGCTTAGGAATGGGGCGAACCCCATTACAGCCAACCGCTCCCTCTGGAAGTCTGACAGTGCTAAGTACACTGCGCGGACCTGTAGCCACGAGGTTCGGGTCCTGCACTTTCCCTGCATTCATTCATTCATTTTAAATGCATTTTAGTAATTTAGTTAAGCATTTTGTTTCATATGAATAAAATCATGAAGGTTTAACTCTCTGTTGGAAGAGCGGTCTGTCACAGGCCGCTCGTCCCTTTGAACGGTCCCCTGTGCACCGTTCTAATCCCTAGGTTCTATGTTTCGAACGGGCTGGCATGGGCCGCTCTTATCTTGAACGGGTGAGCATGCACCGTTCTTCCCTCAGGCTTCTTAGTGTCAAACGGCCACTACTGGGCCGAGTGAAGTTTGGGCGGTCCTATAGGGACCGCATTGTTTTTTGTTGACAGGGTGTTGAACGGACCAATGTGGTCCGTTTGTTGTTTGTACGGTGACCCTCTCACCGTCCTTGCTTGGTTCGGTTCTAATGCTGTGTAGGTTTGAACGGCTACCGCTGGGCCGTATGAGGTTTGGGCGGCTCTATGTGAGCCGTTTGTTTTCGTTTGTGCAGTTTTGTCTGAACCGCCCTACCGTCGTCTTCCCTGACGATGGTGAGGGTTTCCCCACCGGTGGGGAGGCCACCACGGCGCCCCAAACCGGTCCTTAGCCTCCTAAATCCCCCCAAAAAACCCTTAATCTAACATGCATGCTGTAAAAATGGAAAAGAAAAGAGGTTTAGTGCACCTACCTCGGTTGGACGGGGTCCCTTGGCCGGCTTCTCCGCCGGAGCAACCTCCCCGGCATCTCCATCTCCGGGCGCGGTGGCATCGGTCCTTTCCTCGGCCTCGGACGGTAGCGGGAGGGTTCCTCCCTCGGCCGGCGATGTCGCCGTTATCTCCTCCACCGGTGTTTCCTCCGCCGCGGCGGCGGTCATCGGCGGTGGCAAGTCCATCATCGGAGGGCGTCTTGGTTGATGTTTTGAGCGCATGAGAGATGGGGAGTGAGACGAGTTGAGAAAGGAAGAGAGTTTGGGGGCGAGGGAGTTGAGAGAGAGGGGTTGAGATGGGCTCGGTGTGCCCTTCGTCCTCTCCCACCGTCGGTTACGGTGGAGGGAGATGAAGGGTTTTAGCATTTCGAGGTTGTGCGGTCTAGCGATAGACCGTCCTTCGTTTGAACGGTCGATAGGGGACCGTTCAACGTCAACGGTATGCTTTTTAAGTCGGTTCAAATTCCATAATATATACGGCTCACATATGACCATTCTTCTTTGAGCAGTTGGTACTTAACCGTTCATGTTTGAAGTTATCTGCACTTGGTGTTCAATTGATGAATTTTGATATCATTACAAATATTGTTAACAATTTTGTGTGCAGCATCAAACTTTCACTTGCCGTTTCACCTGCACAGGTAAGTCAAGTATGGCCTTCTATCCTTATCACCCTTATTGCATTATTATATGGTACTATAATACATTATCTCGAGAACCAGTTGGTTATCTACGTGTCCCAGGATCTGATGTTCCCCTTCAACAAAAATGATGATGATCTAGGTTCACGTGTTTAATCTTCGGATAGGCCGTTAGGTTGGAATATCATGGGGAGGATGGTTCTATCCCGCACGCCGTGGTTGCGGATAGTATCTTGACTCTAATTTTCCCAGCTTAGCAATATTATTCTCGAGTATTTTATATTTTAATCTTTCTTTGCATTTGTTTTAACGATTTCTTTTATTTTAGCCCAGCATGCATCATACGCATTTTTGTGAGCTTTCATGACCCATGGTTTGCTTGAAGAATGTCCCATCAGCGATGGTTAGCTGTTCGTTCAATGTTTGAGTAAGAGGAACTAATTCCACTCTGAGTTGGAAGGTTCTCTTTGGTCGATTCGCTTGGTTTGGTTGATTGAGAGGTCCTCATCTGGTGCTTTAGCATGTTTCCTTTACTTTTGCTGCCTACTTTTGGCCTCCTCTTTAGACCGTGGGATTGTGTCCCCCATGAGGTTGGTCTTGTCGATTTGTTTCATTTAGTTTAGTTCCTCCAGACTGGTGTCGCTTTTGGTTTAATCATTCCTTGCGTTTGGTTCAAAATTTTCCCGAAGATTCCCATCGCTTGTTGGTAAAAATGGGTGTCGTTTTACCTTACCGCCCGCTTTTCTGATCCACTCCGCTGCATTTTCGCTCCAGCTCCATGTTCCATATCACTTTCGCTTCACCTCCGCTCGCTCCCCTGCAAAGAGGACGTTAAGGAGGGGCATCTGTTGACACCCGTTTTTTGGCGATGAGTTGGGTTATTCCTCTTACTCCCATTTGTTGATGCCTCGAGTTGTCCATCGCTCGTTTGGGCTATTTTCAGGCATGTTTTGGGCCAATTTTATGGGTAGCCTCCCTCCCTGGCTAGGTTTGTTTCAATTCAGGGCTTAACGGGCCTTGATTTTGGTTGATTGGGCTTATCTATGAGTTTCAACACCCATGTACATGTACGGTTCATCCCTGGCCGCCCAATCCATGTGTAGTTGCATGTGGACCGTCCATCTATTTTGGAACATTCTGGTTAATTTTATGAATTTCCACCGACAAGCATTTATGCGGTCTTCCCTAGCCGTTCAACTTGATGAACGGACGGATGGTAGCCGCTCATCTCTCAGAGTCCTGCGCTTAGTGATTTTCTCAGATAATTATCCAATTAATCTATTTATCACCGACAAGGCTAGAACAGTTTGTCTTTGGCCGCTTTATCTTTGAACGGTCTCATCTGAGCCGTTCATCTATGAGAGTCCAACGGCGAAGGTTTCGGTCAGTTCAATGGATAATTTGGATTATTTATGATTTATTTTGAATTTCCACTACGGGATTGGACGGCCAGGACATTACCGCACATCCCGTTGAACGGTCTATCGTAAGACCGTTCATCCGTTCGATTGTTGAATTTCAACAGATTTTATCTCTATATCCGTGGCTTTACCCCGAACTTCTCCCATCATTTTCTCCGCGGATAATGAACCATTTTGAGTGTCATTTCGACTGGATAAGAGATAATCTAATTATCTACGAATTTCCTTTGATTATCTCGACCTGAAAATGCTTCTAAACCCTAATTTCGAGCTAGGACTTTAGGGGCTCTATAAATAGACCCTAAGGGCCGGGTTTGAAAGGGGGGAGATTTTTGATCGACGGCGAAGCCCTGCCGCATTCTTGAGTGACCTAGCACCAAGGAGGGAGGCTTTCCACGTCCATATAAGCCTCCGGTTCAGGGAGTAGTCTAGTTATTAAGTCTTTTGTGTTTATTGGTTTTGATCAATTTTTCATTACATGCATCACTTTCTCCCCACATTTGTCTTCATCTTCATTGCCATGCACACACCCACCCACGTTCATGACACCCTAGGGGTTTAAAATCCCCCAGGTATCCCCCTTTTCACTTATTCATGTTCATTTCTTATTATTTTGGCATCTACTACACTTTCCAGTTCTGATTTGGGTTGTTTCTTTGTGTTTTCACGTCGTTTTGCTGGTCAACAATCCCTAGCACGAGGCCCATCCCCTCTGGCCGGCTGGAGAGGGTGGAGGTTGGACCCTTTGTGACTTCTGGCTTGGTGGTCTTGCACGGTTCTCTACTGTCCGTTCAAGAAGACGTGCGGTGCAGCCTGGACCGTCCATCTTCTTCCTGCGGTCGTGACGGAGCCGTTCAACTGCCAGGAGTGCTTCCTCCCGCATCTTCTGCAGCGTTCTTAAACGGCCTATCGTAAGATCGTGCATACTACATGCGGTTCTTTCTGGACCGTCCATCTTCCCAGCGCTGCAGCTCAGGTGAGTTCCTCTCCCTCTTTCCAAGGTACGGCATGTTCATCACGTTCGGCACCTTGGTGGCGATCACAGGTTTTTATTTCCTCCCTTTCCTTCTGTCTTCGTTGACTTCTCATGTTGAATATGAAAGGATAGACATTGGGAAGGCATTAAAAGAAACGGACGGGAGGAGAAATATGTCTACACATGCATTGTGTGTCTGCATACAAGAAGAAGCATAGAGGTCAGTACACCTTTCTATTATGATATACAAGGTCAGTGCACCTTTATCTTTTATGCATATCAGGTCCGTGCGCGTTCTAATTGGTCAGCATATAGGTCTGTGCATATTCCGCATATCTACATATAAGGTCAGCATATAAGTCGGTGCATGTTTGATGGTATAAGGTCGATGCTAGTCCTTTGACTCGTATATAAGGTCGATGCTAGTGTCGTGTCGCATGCATATAAAGTCGATGCTAGCAGCATTCTCCTTGTGCTAAGAGCTAACACTTCTACCTGTTATATTACCAAGTCAGTCACTTGGTCGAACAAATGATGAGTGTACTGACAACCTGCGAACTTATCTCACGTGGAAGTCAAAGTACTAGGTTAATGGCACGTGATCCGAGGCAAGGAATGGAACATATGATCCTACCACGTGGATAGCTACAGTGCTGAGATTCTAAAGTGTGGAACCTCGAGGGATCAGATCTGAGTGAAACTTTTGGCGGGAACGTGGTGACCACACGCTGATTACCTGCTGCCTATAAAAGGAAGAAAGTCGCCCAAAATTTGGTGGTGACAGCAAGAAAATTAGAGAGAAAAAAGATAGATAGAGGAAGTGAGGGAGATCTGAAGAGACTAGCAGAGCGAGCGCAAGAAGCAGAGAAGAAGAAGTCTTCGGAGCTGAAGAGAGCTGAATGCTGAGAGGAAAAGCTAGAAGGAGAACAGAGTATCGTAAGTTTGAGATTGAAGAGAGTTTAAGAGAATTAGTACTTGTAATTGACTCGTGGATCAAATCTAGAGTCAATCTGCTCCTAGAGAGTTTCATTGTTGTCTCGTCTCTTTCTTTTGTTTCTATTTCTAAATTTTGTCAAGATGTGAGTCAGCGGGTGAGGGTGAGTCCTCGGACAGCGAAGCTGTAAAGCTCAGTGGTTGCAAGCTATGAGGCTCAGCGGTCTGGGATCATTTTCCAAAGCTGTGGATCAGCGGTGTGTAGGGATTTAATCCCTGAAGCTGTGGATCAGCGGATCGAAGCTGTGAATTAGTAGTAAGCCACACTTAGTCTGAGTGTGGGGTAGATGTAAGTGAAAATCGAACTACCTAAAATCCCTGGTGTTTTATGTGATTGTTTTGTGCTTTAGTGTGCTTACAGCTTATGGCTGCTCAGTGTTTAGATGAATGCTTGGGAGCGTTTAAGAGAAATGTGCTTTCACTTGTTAACATTGCTATCCGAGATTGTTCCTAAAGCTTTTCATCCAGTAGGTATATCAAAAGGCATGGTTGAAAGGATAAGCTACGCTTATCTGGAATTCCACCTCTAGCGTGAGGTTAGCCCCTGCCATCGTACTATACCTGGGTGTTTGGCTGACTATTGAGTGCAATCATCTGATCTCTTTTGATATTGCTGAAATTCATCTCTTATAGAATTTGGGGATTCTATCTGACATTTTACAGTAATTTTTCAAGTTGTTATTGAGCATTGCCCTTCGTGCATACTTGTTAGCATGCTTAGATGTTCTTACTTCTTCTCTATGTCTGCTACTGTCCAAATCTGGTTATAGATTCTTATATCTGTGATTAGTGCATCTGATAGTTTCGTAGCAGAAGCTTTAATTCTACAGTTAATTTTTGTTCGTGTTTTTAAGGGGTAGATCTATTCACCCCCTTCTAGATCTTAGCGTCCATCCGTTCCAACAGATCTTGCATTGATATATAGATTGAGACTTGCATTGATATATCACATGAGGCAGGTTTTGTTCTTCAATATGTTTTTTTAATTTATGATGTTAATTATGTATAATTGCTCTACACCTATATACATTTGAGATAGATGTCGATTACTTCGTTCTTCATTTATGGAGATTTATAAAGTTGCTTTAGATGTACTATGAGTTTAGTATTTTTTGAGTGGATGTCTTTAAGATTTAACCAAATAAATTTATGTTCCTCAATTATCTTCAGGGAATGAGATTTGTAAATGGGTATGAATGAGAATTATGTGGATCAACATAGTTGTGAGTGATACAATTCATGAATGTGAAGATATGAATGGATGCACTATTATAGGTGATGAGAGCACAGATACTAATAGGATTTTTTTTAAAAGAAAACATATTACTACGTTTTTTATTAATCGACATTAAAACATTTTTCTATATTTTTTAAAAAGTGATGTTAATCCTTATTCATACGTTTCTTTTACTACGTGGCTAAACGTAATACTTACGTTTTTTGAAACGTAGGTACAGCCTCTTATATGCGTGTGTATATATATTTTTGACCAACGCATTTGCTGGACTATTCCTATGCTTTCCAAGCATAGGTATAGGTTGATCTCTACCAACACTTTTTGCTGGACTATTCCTATGCTTCGAAAGCGTAAGGATAGGTCAAGCTACACCTACGTTTAATAGAAACGTAGGTATAACCTATAGTCACGCGAGCAAGTGCCACGCTTTGAAAGCGTGGCAAGCAAACGTTACTAAAGGCTTTACCTACATTTTTGGACCTATCCCTACGTTTTTTGAACGTAGGTAAAGGCCAATTTGTTTGTAGTGGGGGCTCGCCTCACCATTGTCGGTTTGGATGCTCTTCCCAAAATCGGCTCATAAACCTTTACCCTTGGCTTGAGGCACTCCGCCCCCGCCGAGCCCTAAAAATTGCCTATCAATCCCGCCAGACTGGGCTCATAAAATCTTTCCCTTGCCCTAAGGCACTCCGCCCTCGCTGAGCTCTAAACATTGCCCCTAGTCCTACTGAGCTAGGCCCATAAAATCCCTTTTTCTTGGCCTACGACATTCCGCCCTCGCCGAGCCCTAAAAAATTGCCCCATAGTCCCACTGGGCCGGGCTCATAAAACCTTTCCCTTGGCCTGAGGCACTCTGCCCTCGCCAAGCTCTAAAAAATGCTCCCTAGTCCCACTAGGCCGGGCTCATTAATATTTCTCCCTTGGCTTGAGGCATTCCGCCCTCGCTGAGCTATTAAGTGTTACTCCTTAGACCGAGCTAATAAACCTTTTCACCTGGCTTGAGGCACTCCGCCCTCACCGAGCTATTAAAATTGCCTCATTGTCCCACTGGGCTGGGCCCATAAACATTCTTCCCTTGGCTTGAAGCACTCCACCCTCGCCGAGCACTTGCCTAATAATCTTTAGTCCCATCGGCACATGGAGAGGTCCAATTCACTAATAGTCCCACCGAACGAAGTGTCTTGCATCGTGAAAGAGTCTACGCTAGGGAGCCCAATAAAATAATAATAATAAAAAAGGTAAAAAGGGAAAATGATGGTCTAAAATGAAATTAATAAACCAATAAACACAATAAACCCAATAAACCCAATGAATCCAGCACAATCAATAAACCACATAAACCCAATAAGGCGCATAAGCCCAATGAACCAAATGAACATAAAAAAATCAACAAACTCAATAAACCCAATAAACTCAACAAGCCAGATAAGTCCAATAAAATTAATAAACTCAATAAACCCAGATAGATTCAATAAGCCAATAAGCCCAACAGGCCGAATAAGCCAAATGACTCAAATGAACCCAATAAACTAAATAAACCCAATCAACCAAATAAACCCCAATAAACCCAATCAACTTAAAAAACCAAACAAACCAACAAACTCAATGAAACAACAACCCAACAAATTTGATAAACTTAACAAACCAACAAATCAATCAACACAATGAACGCAATAAACCAAATAAACCGAATAAACCCAATGAACACAGATAAACCCAACAACCAACAAATAAACTCAACAAACCAATGAACCCAACAAATCCAAACAGAAAGACCACTCCTCATTTTGGGCCAGGCCTTCTGCCCAGCCAGAGAACAAATAAACCAACTATCGGCATCATGACCGTCCGTCAAGGCCGATGCATAAACTAATCATCAGCATCATGACCTTCCGTCTAGACTGGCGCATAAACCAACAAAAAGAAACCTTCTATCGTCGGCATCATGACCTTTCGTCTAGGTTAGCGCTTAAACCCATCGTCAGCATCATGACTTTCCATCTAGGATGGCGCATAAACAAATAAACTCACCGTCGGCATCATGACCTCACGTCCAGTCCGATGCCTGAACTCATCATCAGCATCATGACTTTCCGTCTAGGCTGGCACATAAACAAACAAACACTTCTACCGTCGGAATCATGATCTCTTGTCTAGGCCGATGCATAAACTCATTGTCGGCATCAGGACCTCCCGTCCAGGCCGATGCATGAAGTCACTGTCAGCATCATGACCTTCCGTCTAGGTTGGCACATAAACAAATAAACCCTTCTACCGTCGGCATCATGACCTCCCGTCTAGGCCGATGCATAAACTTACCATCAGCATCATGACCTTCTGTCTAGGCTGGTACATAAACAAACAAACCCTTCTACCGTCGTCATCATGACCTCCCGTCTAGGCCGACGCAAAGACTCACCGCCGGCATCATGACCTTTCGTCTAGGCTGGTGCATAAACTAACAAAAGGCCCCCTTCTACCTTGGCATCATGACATACCATCTATGTAGCACCCCAGATTTTTCTAAGAATTTTCTGGGATTAAATATAATTATTAAGTAATTAAAAAGGTTTAATGGGCTATTAAGAAAATTAAGGGATGATTAAATTCACTTAATGGCCCTATATTGACCAAAGGGTTAAGCCCACTTAGAATGGGCCCATAGACCAAAATCGAAGTCTTTTAGACCCAAGCCCATTAATAGAAATGTAAATTGGATAATTTACAGATTTAAAATAGGATATATACATCAATTAGGAGGTAAATAAAAGATGATAAGAAAATCTGAATATTCGAATTTAACGCCAAATGGCGGTCTATCGCGAGACTGCTACATCATTTTAGCAGTCTAGACATGACCGCGAATTCATTCTGATTTCGTAAGTGGAAGAAGCGTAGAAAGCTTGGATCTTTGGCATCCAAATCCCCTTGGATCGAAGTGTATAGACATGTAAACATGTCTAAGGCTCTTGGGGATCGATCCTACCCCTAATTAGGACTCCCAACTCGATCAAATCCTCAGCCCTAACTCAAAACCCTATAAATAGACCCAAACTTCGACCCATGCAAAACCTAATGTTGTATCGCGTAATTCGAAGGTAAGGAGACATCTTCTCTAGTCAGTCCTTCAGAATAATTTGTTCCCCTTAGTTCTGTCTAACTCCCCTCAAAATATCGTGTCAGGAGGACACGCTGTTGGAGAGTTAGAAGCCCAACAAGTTCATAGTCTGCCGTAGTCCACATAGGAACCAATGTGGCCGTCCAGCAAAGACTTAGAGATTGGATGCCCTAATCGAGGTATTTAGAAGTTAATCTTTTAGAACTTATTATTCCCCTTCGTATCTTCTACCTACCCTCCAAATTTCACGATTCTAGGTCAAGAGATTAACGAGAACGAGGGACAAAAAGTTGCTGGTTTGGCACAGGACGTGCAGGAACTAGGGTCTTCTTCGAGTCATAAATTTGAAGTCTAGGGATCAAATCAGAGTTAGGTTATCTCATGAAAAGACTAAATCAACATGTTAGGAATAAAAGCCTTATGGTTTCATTCCATTTCACACTTTCTACTGGTAGTATTTCATGTTTTATCATGACTGTGCATCTAGGTTAAGTCTGCATGCTTACCCTTTCACGTTAAGAGAAAAGTTATAACCTTGGTTTGAATTATGCATCCCCATGCATCTCCATGTTTTAATATGGTTGTATCAGGCCTTACTTACCTATTGGCATAATTTTCCATGCATCTATTTGCACTGGATTAGGCCTGTTCTTCGATTTTTAACTATATCTGCTACAGGGAAGAAACGATCTCCTTTAGGACCACCATATTATATAGTGGCCCTGTGATAGACCGCAACCCTCCAGCATGCGGCCCTACTATGACCGCTATATGCCTTCTGCATCTGCACCCGGTTAACTCTAAACATATTGCAGATTGACCCTATTAACTATGTGATAAACTTAGGTAAATAGGTTATATTCCTAGTTTTGACCCCATATTCGTGCTATTGGATATGTTGTGCTTCAATCATAATAGGTCTCATGTCTGTTATGTGTTATAATCATATTTTAAACTTATGCTAGTTTCATGCCAAAACCATATACTCTTGTATTAAATTTCATATTTCAAATGATAAATGGATTTGTTGATGATTTGATCATCATTTCTACGCGGTTATACTCTCATCTCCCAGTCTTTCATAAGTATATAGTGCGTACTCTGGTATGTGACTATTAGTTACACTTTGCACTTATAGGCAAACTTTCTTAGACTTATGAACCTCTCCGCTGGATATTCCTTCTTTCGGACTAGGTGATCTTGTTTCAAAGTTTCTGTAAGTGTCCGTGAGCCTAGGATTCCCACTAGGACGCCGAGCTGGTTGTACCCCTCAAAGCCCAATTGTCTAGAAAGCACTCACATGATTGATATTTTTCTGTGTCCTCGCTATTAACGGCCCTCAAGAGACCGCCACTATTAATTAGCGGCCATCCAGAGACCGCCATAGTCATGTAGCGGCCCTTCCCTGACCGCTATTATCCTAGAGTGTTCACTGCGTCGACTCTATTCTTTCTTCATGCGTCGACTCTGTCCAAGTTGTGGCCATCCCCTGGACCGTCACTTTCAAATTACGGCCGTGCATATGACCGTTATTTCAAGAAACCGACCAGTCATGACCGTTTTATGTCTCAACTGTTCTTAACCCGAGGTTTGACCCACGGGTTGATTCTTCTACTGTCATGCCCCGAACCGATAGTAGCGGAACGTGTCGTTTGCTCGGAACGTGACAGTTAAACAGTCGTGTCGATCAAAGCAATCACATGAGACCAGAATTTGGCAAAAATAAACTTTTATTCATATGAACTTGTCATTACAATTTATTGACTCTATTACAACATAAAGAAAAGGAATGGACACACTAACTGGACTTAGACCTTTGAAACTTGATAAAAGATACTAAGCTAATCTAGTCATGACTAACTAGTTAGAAGGGACCATACTAGACTCAAAAAAAGTAAAAGACACGGGTCATCTAGTTTCCAGAGCTCTATTGCACACTTGTCCCGCCCGTTTGAGTCACGGCCACGCTAACCACTTGATTACCTGAAAAATATTAAAATAGGCTGGATGAGCGAAATGCTCAGTAGGAATTATATCTCAAGAACAAGCAATTGGTTTAAGTAATTATATTTTTCACATGTAAATGCAGGTAAGACTATGCATGTAGAATTCACCGAGCAAGTGAAACAAAACTAGCAAGAGATTAACAATGTTATGCAAAACTTCCAAGCGAGTCTTAAACAAGAGATATTCATGAGATAATTTATATATTATTGGGTATTTTACACAAGTACTTGCCCATTCCGGGCCACGCTAGTCGAGTCACGCAAGTCAAGTCACGCACGCAAGAAATATCAAGTAACGTCACGAAAAGAGAGAGTGAGTGTGGAATGGTAAAGATCCAACTAGTCATGCACTTCAGTGTAATGCCAAACACTGTGATCAATTTAGCTCCCATGGACATAAGTACTTTTGGGTGCTCCTCCAAGGACCAGATCGGGCCCTATATGCACAGCATTTAAAGATAGATCTAGTCATCCACTATAGTTCATAGCCAATAAGGAGTTTCAAGAACAAGCTTTTATAGAATATAAGGTAAGATTTATGGAATTCAAGAGCAAGGCCCTTGAGTAGGGATAGACTAGCGATAAAATCCACGCTAAAGCATAGAAAAATCATGACATGTCGATAAACTGGGTGGAGATTGGCACCTAGGTAGGTAGCCATGATATCAAGAATAGGCACTCATATATAGTCGCTTATTCCTTGTACATGATAAGGTAGAAAGAATTTTTGTCTACATAGAGGCACAAAATTCTTAAGGGATAGCAATGGTATGGTTTCCCATTCCATTAGCTCAAGAAATATTCTCACCGTATCTAAATAGCATACCATGAGGGCCGGTATACCATGTTTCTTTAGAGTGACATGGAAATCAAAAGGTGTCATGGGTTTTAGTGGTACAACCTGCTCAATCGGCCTCGAAGGAATCCAAAGTCACGAGGAGTCTTATGGAGGTCTCTATGATAAAGTTACCAGTCCGAAGGAATGTAATGTTCCGCGGAGGGCTCATCTATCACCGAGAAATAGTGGGTACCTGTGAAAACATCGAGAAACGTGGGACTATACGCACGGACTGGAATATAGTGCCCTATAGACCCTCGGTATGGGTCACAGGAAAACAGACGGAAGAAAATAATGAAACAGGTAAATGGTGCCTTAAATAGTGCCATTATTTCATTGTATAAAGTATTCGTTAAATTCAAAAATTTCACATTATATATATGTAACAGTTTAATTCTAGAAATTCCACATTATATCTATATAACTGTTACTGGAATATTTCTACACAGGGTAAATGGCGCCTTGGGCTGAGTCACTATTTCAGGATATAGCGCCCAAGTGAGGGGCGCTATTTATTGAATAGCGACAGTGTCTCAAGTGTTGTTTCAATTATATATATATATATATATAATTCTAGGATATAGCGCCCTAGACAGGGGCGCTATTTAAATAGAGACTTAGGCTCTGCCGCCATTTACTTTCTCATGAAATTTGACATGAACAGTAGTACTTTCTTAATAAAGAGAATTTTACAACAGTGAATATATGGACAGAAAGAGAAAAATAGCAGGATTCCAAAACTATGATCATGCATCAATTTAGACATAAGTTTATATAGTTATTAAAATTTAAACATGGGTAAATATTAATTAGCAAAGGAATTAATTTTAAATAGCGCCCAAAGTTGGGTCGATATTCACTGTTTATGCCGAAAAAACTCTGATCTAGAAAAAAACTGCAAATCACTCTTGTTCTATATGCATGCTCATGATTTGAAGCTAATTAGATTGGGCTTGGTACTTGATAAGACATACCTTTTGAGGGGGGTTTGGTTGATTGACATGAAGAACCGGTGAAGACTTAAGAGCAGCAATAGCAGAGAATCAGCAACTACAGCTTCAATGGACAGAGGAAGAAGATGTTTCACCTTCTTAGTAGCAGAAATGAGAGGAATAGGACAAATAATCAGAGACTTGTCTTCTAAAGATGAAATATGTGGCAGAGGCTTTTCTTCATGCAGCACGATCAATCAGCAGGAAAGAGAACAAAACATGCACCTTCAGGGGTCCTGCCCTTCACGTTTGTAAAGAAGAGGAAGAAGGCACAGTCGTTGTGCTCCTTGGGAGTTAGCAGCAACCCAAACCGGGAAGTAGAGGACCTTCCACTATTGGGAAGTAGCAACGTCGGGGAAGAATAAATTCCTCCACGGAATAATAGAACCAGCGGCGAGACGCCTTTGAAAACCAGAGGTATTAACATCTGTTGTGTTCTAGACGGGGGTATTTATAGGGTAAGGGATCGATCGTGGGTTAGAGTTTGATAGGAATTAGAGTTTCTTTGCAAGGAATCCTAATAGGTTTGATATTTCCCCGGGATCAATCCTACTTTAGTCTGTATCTTCCCAAACAGCAGCCACATCTCCTAGTTAAAACCAAACACTACAATCGGGTTGCCAAGTTTAAACCTCAGGGAAATAGGGCCCAGAGGAGGGGCACCCTTCATGGAGTGGCGCCTGCTACTGGGGCGCTCTTCACTGTTTTTCTTATATGATATGTATTTTTTTTGTTAACAACTGTTGAAACGTTTTAAATTTTATATCCAATGAACCATATTAATAAAAATAGTAAATTGTATGTTTTTATGATCCCTAGATTTTTTTGATAATTTTTATAATTTTATTTTATTAAAAATCTACAAGAATAAAATTGACCCCGATTATTCGGTTACAACTCCGCATTAACTTCAAAGATTTTTATCTTTAAAAATAGATGGAATAAAATTGTGAAATTTCATAGTTAGGATTTTTACATTTTCTCTTATTTTTCATATATTTTATTTCACAAATTTTTTTTTTAAATAAAAAGTGTCACTATTCACATTTAAAGGAATAACGACATAATGCATGTCGTTATATTCATGAATAACGACATATGAAATGGTCGCTATATCATTTTGAAGTTTTTCCATCCACCCTATGAGAACAAAAATTGTTTATATACCTTATCTAACTTTCTTAATTATGTTTATTTCTTAAAATCTTATCTATATATTCTTTCTCCTTAAAAATAAAGGTATAGTGTGAAAATCCACGTTCGTGGGTGCTCTTGATGGGTATAAAATGGTTGGCTTTTATGTTTAACGTGAGTTGGCATACATGAGTTGGCATACAATGAGTGTGGGTTTATATAAATATAATTTTATTTCATGGTTGCCATCCCTTTAACGTGTCCTGCTATATGGGTATATGAGATTCTTTAAATTGGGTTTCCTTTAGGTGTGTTGGTTATCATGTGAGCTAGGGCTTCGTGTGTAAGGATATAGTCAATTGAAATGTTTTATTTAATATTCAAATATCTTTATTTATATATAGATATAACTAAACCCATTTGTTATTTATTAAACCCTTATATACGCGGCTTATATCTATTAATAGTTTTCATGTACGTATATATATATATAACTCCATTATAGTCATAGATATATATATATTTATATATTTTCTCGAAGCCCATTATGTATTGATACTAACCCGTACGTGGGGTCTTAAGGGCTTACTAGTGTACATGAGTTGGCCTTGAATGCTAAGCCCATTTCCTATGGAGTTGTATTAAGTTTATATTGAAGGTGGGTCATGATATTGATTGAGAGTTTGATTGGGGTAGTACTTCATGTAGGGGTTTCATTTCTTATAATTTCCTTCACTTTATTTACCTTCTTAGTCATGGTCTTGGGTATCAGAGGTAGGTTCGATCCTAGCAAGATATTAACTTCCATCCCAGAATGGAATACCACTTAGCCATTTATTTGTTCGAAGAATAATATTCTTATTTATTTAACATTATCAACTTATTTGTAAGAATATGTAATCATCACCATGTATAGGTTTTTTCCTTCTATTCAAAACCTAAATCTATTTATTCCTATTTCAAAATTATCGGGCGTTACACCCTCCCCCACTTAAAAGAATTTGGTCCCCAAATTCACATCACATTCCATTCAACTAGTTATAATTTTATTCATGATACTACACAAAGGAAGAAGTCCAATTATATTGAATGGAAAGGAACTACTTTAGGGAGACTAATTTAGGCTTGAGTGTAAGGGGTACCTTCCGTAGCTTTTCCTTTGGCAAGCTCGTCTTCCACTAAGGCTTGAGCTCCTGCCTGGTGTTTTGGATTTAGGATAGGGCACTTAGCTATCCGATGTTCTAGACTTCCACATCGAAGACATGCTCTTGTCTTCCGATAGCAAACCTCTGATTTGTGGTTATCCCCACCACAATGCTTACACTTCTCTCCAGTTAAGCCTCTAGAAGCTATCCAACATTTCCCTTTCTTACATTTCTTGCACCTTTGGGGATTGTTATCCTCATAAGGTCTCTTCTTAGCCTGGGCAGACTTTTTAGGGTGCTTGCCTTGGTTCTTTTCTTCAACTCTCTCTTTTTCTTCTACCACCGTTTCTAATTCCTGGATTCTTCTAACAAGGTCCGCATAAGCTTGGACGTCCACCAAGATCGTCTCAGGGATAAAAGTTGCTTTAGGTGCCTCCATGTTTCTGCAAGGATTTTTGGGGAAATTAATTATCGATCTTAGAATCTTGATAATTAGCAATGACCAAACTTATGTATTTTATAACTTAACCCCAAGCTCTACCCAATTCTCACGGGATTTTCTGTAAGACGACCGACAATGAGACTCAACCTATCACTTGGACTTAATGACCCAAGGAGTTTAAAAGCCGAAGCTCTAATACCACCTCTGTCATGCCCCGAACCGATAGCAGCAGAACGTGTCATTTGCTCGGAACGTGACAGTTAAACAGTCGTGTCGATCAAAGCAATCACATGAGACCAGAATTTGGCAAAAATAAACATTTATTCATATGAACTTGTCATTACAACTTAATGACTCAATTACAACATAAAGAAAAGGAATGGACACACTAACAGGACTTAGACCTTTGAAACTTGATAAAAGATATTAAGTTAATCTAGTCAAGACTAACTAGTTAGAAGACACCATACTAGACTCAAGAAAAGTAAAAGACACGGGTCATCTAGTTTCCAGAGCTCTCTTACACATTTGTCCCGCCCGTTTGAGTCACGGCCACGCTAGTGACTTGATTGCCTAAAAAATATTAAAATAGGCTGGATGAGTGAAACGCTCAGTAGGAATTATATCTCAAGAATAAGAAATTGGTTTAAGTAATTATATTTTTCATATGTAAATGCAGATAAGACTATGCATGTAGAATTAACTGAGCAAGTGAAACAAAACTAGCAAGAGATTAACAACGTTATGTAAAACTTCCAAGCGAGTCTTAAACAAGAGATATTCATGAGAGAATTTATATATTATTGGGTATTTTACACAAGTACTTGCCCATTCCGGGCCACGCTAGTCGAGTCACGCAAGTCAAGTCACGCACGCAAGTAATATCAAGTAACATCACGAAAAGAGAGAATGAGCGTGGAATGGCAAAGATCCAACTAGTCATGCACTTCGGTGCAATTCCAGACACCGTGATCAATTTAGCTCCCATGGGCATAAGTACTTTCGGGTGCTCCTCCCAGGACTAGATCAGGCCCTATATGCACAGCATTTAAGATAGATCTAGTCATCCACTATACTTCATAGCCAATAAGGAGTTTCAAGAACAAGCTTTTATAGAACGATAAGGTAAGATTTATGGAATTCAAGAGCAAGGCCCTTGAGTAGGGATAGACTAGCGATAAAATCCACGCTAAAGCATAGAAAAATCATGACATGTCGATAAACTGGGTGGAGATTGGCACCTAGGTAGGTAGCCATGATGTCAAGAATAAGCACTCATATATAGTCGCTTATTCCTTGTACATGATAAGGTAGAAAGAATTTGTGTCTACATAGCGGCACAAAATCCTCAAGGGATAGCAATGGTATGGTTTCCCATTCCATTAGCTCAAGAAATATTTTCACGGTATCTAAATAGCATACAATTAGGGCCGGTATACTATGTTTCTTTAGAGTGACATGGAAATCAAAAGGTGTCATGGGTTTTAGTGGTACAACCTGCTCAATCGGCCTCGAGGGAATCCAAAGTCACGAGGAGTCTTATGGAGGTCTCTATGATAAAGTCACCAGTCCGAAGGAATGTAATGTTCCGCGGAGGGCTCATCTATCACCGAGAAATAGTGGATACCCGTGAAAATATCGAGAAACGTGGGACTATACTCACGGACTGGAATATAGTGCCTTATAGACCCTCGGTATGGGTCACAGGAAAACAGACGGAAGAAAATAATGAAACAGGTAAATGGCGCCTTAGACAGTGCCATTATTTCATTGTATAAAGTATTCGTTAAATTCAAAAATTTCACATTATGTATATGTAACTGTTTAATTTCAGAAATTCCACATTATATCTATATAACCGTTATTGGAATATTTCTACACAGGGTAAATGGCGCCTTGGGCTGAGTCACTATTTCAAGATGTAGCGCCCAGGTCAGGGGCTCTATTTATTGAATAGCGACAGGGTCTCAAGCGTTGTTTCAATTATATATATATATATATATATATATATATTAATTTCAAAAAAATCTCTACATAAAGGAAATGGCATCTATGTGAAGAGTCTTCAATTCTCGGATATAGTGCCCTGGACAGGGGCACTATTTAAATAGAGACTTAGGCTCTGCCACCATTTACTTTCTCATGAAATTTGACATGAACAATAGTACTTTCTTAATACAGAGAATTTTGTAATAGTGAATATATGGACAGAAAGATAAAAATAGCAGGATTCCAAAACTATGATCATGCATCAATTTAGATATCAGGTTATATAGTTATTAAATTTTAAACATGGGTAATTATTAATTAGAAAAGGAATTAATTTTAAATAGCGTCCAAGGTTGGGTCGTTATTCACTGTTGATGCCGAAAAAACTCCGATCCATAAAAAAATTACAAATCACTCTTGATCTATATGCATGCTCATGATCTGAAGTTAATTAGATTGGGCTCGGTACTTGAGATCACCTATCTTTTGAGGGGGGTTTGGTTGATAGACATGAAGAACCGGTGAAGAATTAAGAGCAGCAATAGCATAGAATCAGCAAATATAGCTTCAACGAACAAAGGAAGGAGATGTTTCCTCTTCTTAGTAGCTGAAAGGAGAGGAATAGGAAAAATAATCATAGACTTGTCTTCTAAAGATGAAATATGTGGCAGAGGTTTTTCTTCATGCAGCACGATCAATCAACAGGAAAGAGAACAGAACATGCACCTTCAGGGGTCCTGCCCTTCACGTTTGTGAAGAAGAGGAAGAAGGCATAGTGGTTGTGCTCCTTGGGAGTAAACAGCAACCCAAATCGGGAAGCAGAGGACCTTCCACTGTAGGGAAGTAGCAGCGTCGGGGAAGAAGAAATTCCTCCACATAATAACAGAACCAACGGCGAGACGCCTTTGAAAACCAGAGGTAGTAACCTCTGTTGTGTTCTGGAGGGGGGTATTTATAAGGTAAAGGATCCATCGTGGGTTAGAGTTTGATCGGAATTAGAGTTTCTTTGCAAGGAATCCTAATAGGTTTGATATTTCCCCTGGATCAATCCTACTTTAATCTGCACCTTCCCGAACAGCAGCCACCTCTCCTAGTTAGAACCAAATTTTAAACACTGCAATCGGGTTGCCAAGTTTAAACCTCATGGAAATAGTGCCTAGAGGAGGGGCGCCCTTCACGAAGTGGCGCCTGCTACTGGGGCACTCTTCACTATTTTTCCTATATGATATGTATTTTTTTTAACAACTGTTGAAGCGTTTAAAATTTTATATCTAATGAACCATGTTAATAAAAATAGTAAATTGCATATTTTTTTGATCCCTAGATTTTTTTGATAATTTTTATAATTTTATTTTATTAAAAATCTACTAGAATAAAATTGACCCCGATTATTCGGTTAAAACTCCGCATTAACTTCAAAGATTTTTATGTTTAAAAATAGATAGAATAAAATTGTGAAATTTTATGGTTAGGATCCTTACATTTTTCTCTTATTTTTTATATATTTTATTTCATAAATTTTTTAAAATAAAAAGTGTCACTATTCACATTTAAAGGAATAACGACATAATGCATGTCGTTATATTCATGAATAACGATATATGAAATGGTCGCTATATCATTTTGGAGTTTTTCCATCCATCCTATGAGAACAAAAATTATTTATATACCTTATCTAACTTTCTCAATTATGTTTATTCCTTAAAATCTTATCTATATATCTTTTCTCCTTCAGAATAAAGGTATAGTGTGAAAATCCACGTTCGTGGGTGGTCTTGATGGGTATAAAAGGGTTGGCTTTTATGTTTAACGTGAGTTGGCATACAGTGAGTGTGGGTTTATATATATATAATTTTATTTCATGGTTGCCATCCCTTTAACGTGTCCTGTTGTATGGGTATATGAGATTCTTTGAATTGGGTTTCCTTTAGGTGTGTTGGTTATCATGTAAGCTAGGGCTTCTTCTTTAAGGATATAGTCAATTGAAATGTTTTATTTAATATTCAAATATTTTTATATAAATATATATATATAACTAAGCCCATTTGTTATTTATGAAACCCATATATACGCGGCTTATATCTATTAATAGTTTGCATGTATATACATATATATATATATAAGGCCCATTATAGTCATAGATATATATATATATATATATATATATATATATTCTCGAAGCCCATTATGTATTGATAGTAACCCGTACGTGGAGTCTTGAGTGCCTACTAGTGTACATGAGTTGGCCTTGAATGCTAAGCCCATTTCCTATGGAGTTGTATTAAGTTTATATTGATGGTGGGTCATGATATTGATTGAGAGTTCTATTGGGGTAGTACTTCATGTAGGGGTTTCATTTCTTATAATTTCCTTCACTTTATTTACCTTCTTAATCATGGTCTTGGGTATCGGAGGTAGGTTCGATCCTAGCAAGATATTAACTTCCATCCCAGAATGGAATATCACTTAGCCATTTATTTTTTCAAAGAATAATATTCTTATTTATTTAACATTATCAACTCATTTGTAAGAATATGTAATTATCATCATGTATAGGTTTTTTCCTTCTTTTCAAAACCTAAATCTATTTATTCCTATTTCAAAATTGTCGGGCGTTACACCTATGTTCCTAGATGGTATATTGACTGTCTACAACCTAACATCTTACTCAATATGTTATAAATGAATTGTGGAAGTTAATTAATATACCGTTATGCTGTCGGATATCTCTCGTAGCGTGACCTTGTCTTAAATTCTTCTTTGAACTCTTAAGATCATCTTTGGTACATTCTTACTTTGATATTCGCTATCATGAGCTTATTATTTGTTACATTATTATTTGAGCTTTATTGTTATACTCGTAGAAGAAGCTGGATTTATAACGTGAAGACGCAGATCGGGCATTGATTGTGACAAAGGGCTCGACTCTGGCCCCTTGGTTGATTACTGGAAACATGCTATAAACTATGGGGTATGATGAACACTAGCGTCGCATTGTGCTGGGAGTACTTTCTTTTATATATGAGATAAATCCACGAAGCTCTCTTGCAATTATTACTTGCTTGTTACATGGCATTATAGTGCACAACCTTTATGGTTATGAAAAGTGCGTTCTCGTTAAGTGCTTGTACATTCTCGTTCGTGAAAGGCCACATTCTATCTTGCTTGATCATATTATCATTCGTCATGAACATTCCTATATCTATGTTTGGTTCTTGTAGTATACTTTGGTTTTATATGCATGTTTTACCGCATTCCTTTTTATCTTGTTTTCTAGAACTAAAATGTTAATTACTTAAACATTACCTTCATGTTGATACGAAGATACCTACTGAGCAAGTGTGCCCATTCCCTACTTTTTCAATCTTTTCAGGACATTATAGCGGGTCGGATTCAGACTATTAAAGTGATGGATCTGAGAGTGATAGAGGGTTCGAGAGAAGCCGTAGTTAGCCTAGTCAAGAGTCAATTATGTAATTTTCACTTTATTGAGTCTAGTTAGTCAAAGAGTCTTTGTAAACATTTTCCTTATGATTGAATAAAGCCAAGGTTTTTAGATTATATCCTCTTGTGTTCACTTTTAGGTGTGAATGATTAGCGCTTTGATTATATTGCTCGCTTGCGGTGTACTAGCTGGCTGTTCACGTTCCCGAATATCTTCCGCTGTACTTATATCTCGGGGCGTGACAGTTAAAGTGGTATCAGAGCCTAGGTGTCGGGATTTACTTATTCTTAGGAAAAATGTCATGTCATAGACTAAGTCCAAGGATTTAAGGACTCACACCTATGAACTAAAGAAAAGAAATTCCAAACACACGGGAGATTGGGTAGAGCCCGGGATGTGATAGTTAATTAGAATTTATCTCTAGGTTAATTCCCCTTTACTCTATAGGAATTAACAAATTATTCTTCTTCTCAGGTACCCCTCATCCTTATATTGGCTCACCGTGTCAACTGGGATGAGATGCAACAAACTATTACGGGTCTTACCCAAGCTCTCAAAACTGTGGCCCAAGCTGGCGCTCGGGTAGGCGCGGGTAATTTACATGGCAACTTCCGGAGTTTGAACTCTCCACAGTTTTCCAGATCGTCGAACCCCGATGAAGAAGAAAATTGGATTCACGAGAAGAACCGTATATTTGAGGTCATGCAATGCACTGACCAAGAGAAGGTTCGTCTCGCCACATTTCAAATAAACAAGGATGGGCGCACTTGCTGGAAGGCGCAACCTCAAAATCCGCAGCTTACATGGGAGGAATTTCTTACACTCTTCCATGCAAAGTACTTCTCCGAGGACGCCAAGGAGAAGAAGGTGACAGAATTTGCCTTGCTAAGGCAAGGGATGATGTCCGTCGCAGAATATGAACTTCAATTCTCCCATCTCGCACCATATGCTCCTCATTTGGTTAGCACAAATCTCTTAAAGGTTAATCGATTCATGGACGGTTTAAGGCCCAGCTTCATTCAACAACTTGGGTGTCAAAATATCCGCACATATACGCAGATGGTTCAACGGGCACATTTTTGTGAAAAGACTCTGGAGAAGGTAGAGAAGTTCCGGGGGAGAGAAGAAAAGTCGAGCCGAAAACATGATAGGCGAGAGGAAAAAGAGGAAAGGATTAGCATCAAGGAGAATGATGAACCCCATCACAACAAGAGGCCCCGCAATGGGAATGATAATGGTAAAATAAATAGTAATGAAAAAAGGAATGGCAATGGCAATGAAAAAAGTAAAAGAGTTAAGGAAGAAGAAGAAAAGTAGGTCATGGCGGCTTGCTCATTCTGTGAGAAGTTCGTGCACATGGCCGAAGAATGTTGGAAGCATCTCGGTGCTTATCTCAAATGTGGAAGTCCGGAACATCACCTGCCCATGTGTCCTCTCATAAAGGAGCAATCTTCAAGGGATGACAATGGATGCAGGCGACGAGGCCGATTAAATGCCATCTTGGATGATGAAGGTAAAGTGATCAAAGGTACCATCTTGACCCATTCATATTCATCAAATGCCTTGATTATTGGTGTAATTAATCAACTTTAAATTAAACACACTCTCCATAAAACTCATGCATTGAATTTGGGGACCATTTTCTCTTTAAGTGGGGGAGGGTGTTGCATCCCAGATTTTTCTAAGAATTTTATGGGATTAAATATAAATATTAAGCAATTAAAAAGGATTAATGGGCTAGTAAGAGAATTAAGAGATGATTAAATCCACCTAAAGGCCCTATATTGACCAAAGGGTTAAGCCCACTTAGAATAGGCCTATAGACCAAAATCTAAGTCTTTTAGACCCAAGTCCATTAATAGAAACGTAAATTGGGTAATTTATGGATTTAAAATCAGATATATACACCAATTAGGAGGTAAATAAGAGATAATAAAAAAATCCGAAGATTTTGGATTTAGCGCCAAATGGCGGTCTATCGCAAGACCGCTACATCATTTTAGCGATCCAGACATGACCGCTAATTCATTCTGATTCCTAAGTGGAAGAAGCGTAGAAAGCTTGGATCTTTGGCATCCAAATCCCCATGGATCGAAGTGTATAGACATGTAAAAATGTCTAGAGCTCTTGGGGATCGATCCTACCCCTAATTAGGACTCCCAACTTGATCAAATCCTCAACCCTAACACAAAACCCTATAAATAGACCCTAACTTTGATGCGAACCCTAATGTTGGATCGCATAATTTGAAGTTAAGGAGAGATCTTCTCAGGTTAGTCCTTTAGAATAATTTGTTCTCCTTAGTTCTGTCTAACTCCGCTAAAAATCTTGTCCCTAGAGGACAGGCCATTGGAGAGTTAGAACCCCTACAAGTTGCTGGTTTGCTATAGTCTGCACAGGAACCAGTGTGGCCGTCCAACAAAGACCTAGAGATTGGATGCCCTAATCGAGGTATTTAGCAGTTAATCCTGTAGAACTTATTGTTCCCCTTCGTATCTTCTACCTACCCTCCAAATTTCAAAGTTCTAGGTCAAGAGATTAAGGAGAACGAGGGACAAGAAGTTGCTAGTTTGGCACAGGACGTGCATGAACAAGGGTCTTCTTCCAGTCAGAAATTTGAAGTCTAGGGATCGAATCAGAGGTAGGTTATCTCATAAAAAAGCTAAATCAACATGTTAGGAATAAAATCCCTATGGTTTCATTCCCTTTCATGCTTTCTACCGGTAGTATTTCATATTTTATCATGACTGCGCATCTAGGTTAAGTCTGCATGCTTACCCTATCACCTTAAGAGAAAAGTTATATCCTTGGTTTGAATTATGCATCCCCATGCATCTCCATATTTTAATATGGTTGTATCAGGTCTTACTTACCAGTTGCCATGTTTTTCCATGCATCTATTTGCCCTAGAATAGGCATGTTCTTCGATTTTTAACTCTGTCTACTACAGGGAAGAAACGATCTTCTTTAGGACCGCCATATTATATAGTGGCCCTACAATAGACCGCAACCCTCCAGCATGCGGCCCTACTATGACCACTATTTGCCTTCTTCCTCAGCACCCTGGTAACTCTAAATAGATTACAGATTGGCCCTATTAACTATGTGATAAACTTAGGTAAATAGGTTCTATTCCTAGTTTTGACCCCATATTCGTGCTATTGGATATATTGTGCTTCAATCATAATAGGTCTCATGTCCATTATGTGTTATAATCATATTTTAAACTTATGTTAGTTTCATGTCAAAACCATATACTCCTGTATTAAATTTCATATTTCAAATGATAAATGGATTTGTTGATGATTTGATCGTCGTTTCTACGCAGTTCTACTCTCATCTCCCAGTCTTTCATAAGTATATAGTGCATACTCCGGTATATGACTATTAGTTACATTTAACACTTATAGGCACACTTTCTTAGACTTGTGAACCTCTCCGCCGGATACTCCATCTGTCGGATTAGGTGATCTAGTTTTAAGGCCTCTGTAAGTCTCCGTGAGCTTGGGATTCCCACTAGGACGCCGAGTTGGTTGTACCCCTCGAAGCCCAATTGTCTAGAAATGATGTGGGACGGACACGGGAACCGACTCTAAATGATGCGTGTGACGACCCGAGAATCCGATTACCGGGAAGGCCCGATAACCCGAGACTCGCACCGCCGCCCACGAGCCGGGAGGGCTCGGAAGGGCTAAAAGGAGTGTGGAGGCACAAAGAAATAGGAAATAAAGCAGGACAATTCAACAATTAACAGAAATAAATAAACAACTACAACAGAGTCCAGTCCAACAGAAAGTACAGTCTAAAGCAGTAAAACGTACCACGTGCCAAGTGAACTCTCGGCCCGGCAAGCTGGCAACTAAGAACCTCCGCATCGCGCCCTCGAACCTCGAGGAAGAAGAACCGCCTCACCTGAAAAGCAGGGAATGAGTTTCCAAAACAGAGACTCAGCAGGGATCCCGCGGAACCCCAACCGGAAACAACGGCGGTAGCGGAAAGGAAGCTACAACTACAGCAGGAACAGCAAACCGGTGGCCGGTCAAAAACTCGGCACTACAGCTACTCCTACTTCCAGAAGGCACACCTCGATCACGCAGTCGAAGCTACCGAACCACGCTAGCACCACCTACCGAAGTAAGAACACACGGCAACCACGCCGTAGAGGCCTGTCCCCCGGATAAAGCCGACCTGGACACGCTGTCCAAGGTGCAACCCCGACCATCCGATCGCGGGTACCGCACAACAAGACCCAACCTCGGTAAAGCCACTAGCACTAATCTCACGACGCAAGAACCGACACACGCGCCAAGGTGAAACAACCGAACTCACCGGTCAACACGACCAAAAACCCGAAGGTCAAAGACACAGAGACTGACAGTCTGTCACTCCATACTCGACAGGAGTACCACCCACTAGAAGAACGACCGGATGCGTCCCCTGATGTCTTACACCGCGTCACAAGTGTCTAGCTACAACGCCCCGGGCGTGAGACTCAGACACGCAACAAGTACCACAACAAGGACTAGCTGGGGTCGCGCTCGTCAGCACGTGTCCTAAGCCCCCAACTACGTGTGCACACACAGACCATCTGCTCTAGGTCGGGTCCTCTAGCTGGTTTTCCCCCCCACCGGACTCTGGTGGCAAAGGCAAGGGGCCGACGGAAACCAGCCTAAAAACTGCGTCTCACCGGGTCGCGCTCTCCACCACTCCCAGGTGGGTCCGCACACGCGTGCGCAGGAAGCTACGACTAGTGGAGGATCACAGAACGTGGACACAGAAACCACGCACGCACTCATTACGAGTAACACGGAGTAACAGGTGGCACGACGCCACCAGACTCTGGACAGCCCACTAGACCTACAACTCAACGGCCTTTGAGTCACAAGACTCGAGGTCAAGACCGTTGCACATGACAACACTGAGCCGTCAATCTGGCCTAATCCCTAGGTCCAAAACCACAATGCGACAACTCACGAGGCAGTTCATCACTGCCGAGACCCATCCCTCGAGGAGGGAACTTAAGAAACCCCCAGCCTCAGGCTGGGAAGCTGGACTCACCGTCCAAGGCCAAACGCTTGGCCCACTAGGAAACCACCTTCCAGAGAAGCCACGACTTGCGGGGAAACCTCACCGCACTCACACCGACACACGGTGACACGATCTGGCACGAACACGGAAGCTCGGAATACCTGGGGTCACCTGGACCCACCAAGCCCACGGGCATGCTTATCGAGGTAGCACGGTACCTCCAGACACCCTAAAACACGGTAACAAAACCCACGGGGTGCCCGGGACATTCACAAGGCCAAAAGTCGACCACTGGGTCACAACCGGGTCGACCGGAGACCAACACAACACAATCGGAACACTAGAAGGTCACTCGGACCCTTAAACTCACGGGAACGCTAATCGAGGTAAACCAAACCTCTGGACACCCAAAGACACGGTCACAGAACTCCACGGGGTGTCTAGGACACACACGGCCCAAGGGGAGCACGATTAGCCGCAGACCGTCCGCCTCGGGCAGCCCGGCAGGCCACCCCAAGAACGCGCTACACATGCATAGCGCGTTAAGCAAGAACGCGCTATGCAAACCTAGCGCATTCAGCAAGAACGCGCTATAGGTCCATAGCGCGACCAGACCAGGTCGAGCTATGATCCTATAGCGCGACAACCAAAAACGCGCTGGGACCCTAGAGCACGACAAGAACCACCTTACTGTTCATCTTCTCCGATGAACGCGCCCTGTCGGGGCAGCGCGACACTCAAGAACGCGCTACTGGAAGCTAGCGCGTTCTCAGTCCGCGCCCGAAAATGGTAGAAACGGCGGGAAAACCCATTCCACGCCCAGATCACCCCCGGATGATGGGGAAACAAAGGGGGAAACATTCTCCAACCCCTCTGGCACCGAGAGGACCCATTTAAACCCCAAAAACACGATCAAAACACAAGATTCGGCTCACACCCCAAAAACATGCATTTTTTCCAAATCACCCCGTTTAGCCCGCTCGGCTCACCACGGCCTACGAAACTCGCGGTAATTGAAGTACACGGGTTGAGGGTCCATCTCCCTACCTCCACCGAAGATTCGACGCATCGTGGACACCGATCCACGAAGAAAACGCCGCTTAAACCCTCGCCGGTTCACGATCCCACGAACTGCCTCCACCACCGCGATCCTCATCCCATACCCGTCGCTCCACGCCCCACGAGCCACGCCGCCCCGCCCTCGCCGCCTCCGTCGGCCGTCCGGAGTGAGAGGGGGAGAGGAGAGAACGTGAGAGAAGAGAGAGGGAGGGAAGAGAGAAATGAGATGGGGAGAGAGAAAAAGGAGGTTATTATATAGAAAATCTGGAAATTCCTGAAAATATCGAAAAATAGAAAATCACATTTCTGCGATCCTCAGAACACACCGATCGCAACGGTACCACTCGCGCCCTGGTGAACAGCCCGGTTCACCCGTAACGAGGTTCTGAAGGAATTACCGAAACACACCGGGAATCGGAAAACGCACGCGAAAAGCCGCGGTACGCCTCCGGGCCTCCAAAACAACTCCGGATCGCGCCGATCCGAACATGAAAGATGTCCGAAATCAAATTTCGGACACAACGGAGTCAGACACTCCGGGAAACCAGATCCGGGACCCATGAACAAGGATCCAAAAAATCCGGGGCATTACAGCCCTCCCCCCTTAAAGAAATTTCATCCTCGAAATTCAGGACTAGCACCAAGTCACAGGGGAAGAATGCCGTAACCCACTGACAACGCCGTCAGAACCCCAACATAGAAAAACCTCGATCCTCGGAAAAGCACCGATCATTAGGGATACAGCCAGACCATAATCACGAACAATGCCACGCTCCGCACACCGCGCACACACCGGCCACCAGAGCAGGCATAACACAAAGGCACAAGTCTGGTATCACCTCAGACACAACGGAAAACACCCACGGCATCGTTGCCACCCTCTCGCTCACCGAGGGAACGCAATTCTCGCCACGAAAACCAATCCACCGGTCAACGCCCATGCCCGGCGGACCAACCAACGTTAGCTTCACAACCCGCCGATCGATCTCACACCCTGCACCAGGGGTAACCAATCACTGAGCTTCCACCAGCTCACACCTCAGAAATGGCCACCAAAAGGCCTCGCTGGCACTCGGCTCTCTCCATTCTCGAGCCCCTTACAACCAGCATCTTCTGTCTCTGAAAAGACCATCCACTGGTCGCCAGACATTCGCCAACGGAAAATCTCCACCGGCCCAGCAAGCACGATCCAACACATGACAGGCCATCTGCTGACTCACGCACAGACCAACACCACCTCCAATCTCGAACCTCACGCCAACTCTACCCTCTCAGGGGAGCACGGCGAAACCACATGACTCCATCTATCCTCGATCTTCTCGTCACTCGACTTAGACTTACGGGGAATCCTCCCTTGCTGGCCACAGACTGAGGATCAATATCCCACGCCAACGTCTCATCAGTGACCTCCACACACAGGCATCAACCACCGTCCTGTCTCATCGAATCCTATCTCATCAAAATCTCCTTCTTAATTAATCCAAGAGGATGCCTGCCAATCTCGACTCCCACTCTTATCACAGAGCCACGGGATACACAACCTCTTACAACCCACGGCACACTTCTCCAGAACACGATCTTATCCACGAACGCAACCTCCAACGCAAGGACAGGGTACTCATGCGGCAACCTCGCCAGCACATTTCCCCAACTCTCCACCTGCCTGTGCCATAAACCACAATATCTCAAGCAACGGCACAGCAACCAACACGTCTCACACCGCCGGAGACAACGCACATCGATGAACCAATCCTCCGTTGCTCTACACTTCCTCGGAAATCCACCCGAAACAACCAACGCTACTATCCACGCACTCTGATCCACATACACAGCCACCACAACGCCAACTCGGGATCCACCATCCCGACAACCATCTGCAACCCCGCAGACTCCGATCCTCCGCACATCGGAAACCACAACACCAACCGCAATTCTCGCGAACACCGCCCAGCCGGCACTCGTCCTTCCGAAACAGCGCCAACACCCTTACACATCAGGGAACGGGCAACGATTCTCACAGGTAACCACCTTGCCAAAACGCGGAACGTGTCTCGCACGGATTTCACGGCGCACAAAGGCCAACCAACCCGGACGCACAGTGCAAGACGACGAACCTTGGCCAAATGCAATCTCTCCAACCAGAGGAGAGACCAATCGCACCTCCGACCAACGGAAGGAAAACTCCGCACTCGACCTGACCTCGAGCCTCGCGCATGCCGGGAATAGCACCTTTCAGCACCAAGAAAACCATCACTTCCGTCAGGTCAGCTCCTCCGACAACACTTACCAAGTGTCTCGTCGGACCATGGTCACAACATCTCTCGATGCACCACCGCTACAATCCCCCGAACTGCAACACGCCCGCCGACAACCTCTGCCCAACGCAACACAACCAGGGCCACCACCGATGAGGGAGAAGGCTCTCGACCTCGATCCGCAGACCCCGCGCTGGCACGAAAGCCGTGAACAACAACCACCTTCATAGCGCCGCACAGCGCACTCAAACTCTCAAGCGAGAAACAAAGCGGAAAACATGCACGAAACCCTATGCCAACTGCTGACTGTACTAGACCTTACGGACTCTGATCACTGCAATATCTCAAATTCTCATGTACGTCCACAACCACGCTCTGATACCAGCTGTGACGACCCAAGAATCCGATTACCGGGAAGGCCCGATAACCCGAGACTCACACCGCCGCCCACGAGCCGGGAGGGCTCGGAAGGGCTAAAAGGAGTGTGGAGGCACAAAGAAATAGGAAATAAAGTAGGACAATTCAACAATTAACAGAAATAAATAAACAACTACAATAGAGTCCAGTCCAACAGAAAGTACAGTCTAAAGCAGTAAAACGTACCACGTGCCAAGTGAACTCTCGGCCCGGCAAGCTGGCAACTAAGAACCTCCGCATCGCGCCCTCGAACCTCAAGGAAGAAGAACCGCCTCACCTGAAAAGCAGGGAATGAGTCTCCAAAACAGAGACTCAGCAGGGATCCCGCGGAACCCCAACCGGAAACAACAGCGGTAGCGAAAAGGAAGCTACAACTACAGCAGGAACAGCAAACCGGTGGCCGGTCAAAAACTCGGCACTACAGCTACTCCTACTGCCAGAAGGCACACCTCGATCACGCAGTCGAAGCTACCGAACCACGCTAGCACCACCTACCGAAGTAAGAACACACGGCAACCACGCCGTAGAGGCCTGTCCCCCGGACAAAGCTGACCTGGACACGCTGTCCAAGGTGCAACCCCGACCATCCGACCACGGGTACCGCACAACAAGACCCAACCTCGGTAAAGCCACTAGCACTAATCTCACGACGCAAGAACCGACACACGCGCCAAGGTGAAACAATCGAGCTCACCGGTCAACACGACCAAAAACCCGAAGGTCAATGACACAGAGACTGACAGTCTGTCACTCCATACTCGACAGGAGTACCACCCACTAGAAGAACGACCGGATGCGTCCCCTGACGTCTTACACCGCGTCACAAGTGTCTAGCTACAACGCCTCGGGCGTGAGACTCAGACACGCAACAAGTACCACAACAAGGACTAGCTGGGGTCGTGCTCGTCAGCACGTGTCCTAAGCCCCCAACTACGTGTGCACACACAGACCATCTGCTCTAGGTCGGGTCCTCTAGCTGGTTTTCCCCCCCACCGGACTCTGGTGGCAAAGGCAAGGGGCCGACGGAAACCACCCTAAAAACCGCGTCTCACCAGGTCGCACTCTCCACCACTCCCAGGTGGGTCCGCACACGCGTGCGCAGGAAGCTACGACTAGTGGAGGATCACAGAACCTGGACACAGAAACCACGCACGCACTCATTACGAGTAACACGGAGTAACAGGTGGCACGACGCCACCAGACTCTGGACAGCCCACTAGACCTACAACTCAACGGCCTTTGAGTCACAAGACTCGAGGTCAAGACCGTTGCACATGACAACACTGAGCCGCCAATCTGGCCTAATCCCTAGGTCCAAAACCACAATGCGACAACTCACGAGGCAGTTCATCACTGCCGAGACCCATCCCTCGAGGAGGGAACTTAAGAAACCCCCAGCCTCAGGCTGGGAAGCTGGACTCACCGTCCAAGGCCACACGCTTGGCCCACTAGGAAACCACCTTCCAGAGAAGCCACGACTTGCGGGGAAACCTCACCGCACTCACACCGACACACGGTGACACGATCTGGCACGAACACGGAAGCTCGGAATACCTGGGGTCGCCTGGACCCACCAAGCCCACGGGCATGCTTATCGAGGTAGCACGGTACCTCCAGACACCCTAAAACATTGTAACAAAACCCACGGGGTGCCCGGGACATTCACAAGGCCAAAGGTCGACCACTGGGTCACAACCGGGTCGACCAGAGACCAACACAACACAATCGGAACACTAGAAGGTCACTCGGACCCTTAAACTCACGGGAACGCTAATCGAGGTAAACCAAACCTCGGGACACCCAAAGACACGGTCACGGAACTCCACGGGGTGTCCAGGACACACACGGCCCAAGGGGAGCACGATCAGCCGCAGACCGTCCGCCTCGGGCAGCCCGGCAGGCCACCCCAAGAACGCGCTACACATGCATAGCGCGTTAAGCAAGAACGCGCTATGCAAACCTAGCGCGTTCAGCAAGAACGCGCTATAGGTCCATAGCGCGACCAGACCAGGTCGCGCTATGATCCTATAGCGCGACAACCAAAAACGCGCTGGGACCCTAGAGCGCGACAAGAACCGCCTTACTGTTCATGTTCTCCGATGAACGCGCCCCGTCGGGGCAGCGCGACACTCAAGAACGCGCTACTGGAAGCTAGCGCGTTCTCAGTCCGCGCCCGAAAATGGTAGAAACGGTGGGAAAACCCATTCCAAGCCCCGATCACCCCCGGGTGATGGGGAAACAAAGGGGGAAACATTCCCCAACCCCTCTGGCACCGAGAGGACCCATTTAAACCCCAAAAACACGATCAAAACACAAGATTCGGCTCACACCCCAAAAACATGCATTTTTCCCAAATTACCCCGTTTAGCCCGCTCGGCTCACCACGGCCTACGAAACTCGCGGGAATTGAAGTACACGGGTTGAGGGTCCATCTCCCTACCTCCACCGAAGATTCGACGCACCGTGGACACCGATCCACGAAGAAAACGCCGCTTAAACCCTCGCCGGTTCACGATCCCACGAACTGCCTCCACCACCGCGATTCTCATCCCGTACCCGTCGCTCCACGCCCCACGAGCCACGCCGCCCCGCCCTCGCCGCCTCCGTCGGCCGCCCGGAGTGAGAGGGGGAGAGGAGAGAACGTGAGAGAAGAGAGAGGGAGGGAAGAGAGAAATGAGATGGGGAGAGAGAAAAAGGAGGTTATTATATAGAAAATCTGGAAATTCCCGAAAATATCAAAAAATAGAAAATCACATTTCTGCGATCCTCGGAACACACCGATCGCAACGGTACCACTCGCGCCCTGGTGAACAGCCCGGTTCACCCGTAACGAGGTTCCGAAGGAATTACCGAAACACACACCGGGAATCGGAAAACGCACGCGAAAAGCCGCGGAACGCCTCCGGGCCTCCGAAACAACTCCGGATCGCGCCGATCCGAACATGAAAGATGTCCGAAATGAAATTTCGGACACAACGGAGTCAGACACTCCGGGAAACCAGATCCGGGACCCCTGAACAAGGATCCAAAAAATCCGGGGCATTACAATGCGGACCTCGGACTCTAAATGCGGACACGACCAGCAACATACAACAATGGATACACTTTGGCCCGACACTAAGAGTTCCGATGGGCTATACGTCGCTAACAGAAACACAAGCTCACTCGTCATCCCAAGCGAGGGGAAACGCGGATCCGCGCGGTTGAGAAACCGGCAGAGTCAAGGGTGGTCGACTCACTTCCGTGCTCGGATCGAGCCACGGGACGGGTCACTCTCTCACTCACAGCGGTGACATGGACTCACGGGCTAGGTTCCTATCGCACTCAGTAGTGGCACGCGACCATATACTAGCTAATCAAGTAATTACCAAGAAGTCGAGATCGTTACCTCCACGCTCCCGGCGTGGGGAAGACAACCCCGGCCTATCCTGTAGTCCCGGTTAAACAAATGCACTGCGGTACAAAGATTTGACCCACTCCACGCAGGGAGGTAATAGGTCACATGTGGGGCCTGGGAGTAGCGGGAATTGGGTTGACGGGGAGCATCTTGATGTCGTCCGTCGGCGCCGAAACTCGCGTTTTAGTGCTGTCCGGATGGCGCGATCTACGGGTTCGTGGGGCCCACGCGCTGCCCTGTCCTCTGGACATGACGGAGTGGGTCCCACTGTGATGGTGACCTCCAGTGGCACACTTCCCTGGATGGCGGCCGGGCTGCAACACCGGTCGGAGGCCGATCGGTTCCGATCTCCAAGTCTTGGAGTTGCTGCCCACGGATCTGTTGCTTCTGTTTTGCCGCGCGCGATCCGGCGAGATCTGCTGCTGCGATCACTCCCGATGTCGGATCGACGCGCAAGAGGTATCGTTGGAAAGCTATTTCGAAGTACTTCGACCCTCTGTGACTCCAGAAACTTCGTTGGGATCTTGCTTCTGATGGGGGATTATAGAACCGGACTAATCTCAGTTTCAGATCCGACCAGATAGAACTGAAGTTTCCAGAGACTTGGCGTTGACCGCAGAGTAGACCTATGATTCAGACCTTGCGCTCTTCATAAAAGTTGTAGAGGGGAGAGAGGGGCAAATGGCAATAATTCTTATGACCGATTTGGTGGAGGTTTGGATGGAGAAAGGTATTTTATACTGGTTGGTGGTCGGATCTGGACATAGGCAGACACAACTGAGTGGAGATCTGAAAGTGATTTTTAGAAAATAGGTGAACGCCTTTATAAATTCGACGAAAATTATTGGATGGAGGGGGTTGTGGAAAAAACCTCCAGTAAAATTGGGGACTCAAGTAAAAAACAAGAAGAGGTCCGAAGAGGGGAAACTCAGAGCTACTATGAATCTAGACTAAAAACTGGCAGATCTGGATGGAAAGGAAGAACGAAAATGGAAAATTACAAAATGGAAGCTAGAAGCCCAACCAAATTTTCTGGGACGTGGTGAAGACCCATGAAACTCACCCTGAATGTTTGGCCTCCAGATGAACTCGTGGCTGAGAGCTAAAAATCCGAGAATGGCCTGCTGTCACCCAATTGGCAGAATACCGACGGAGGCGGTGGCGGTGCAACAGCGGCTCGATGGCGGCGGCGGCGGCAACGACGAACTCCACACCAGATAGATGAGGCTTCCCACCTCAGAACACAGCTTTCCCAGCTACAAGAAGAAGGGAGGAGAGAGAGAGGGGGCGGCCCTTGCTAGGCTCCAACAAAATTCAAGATTTCTTATGCATTACTTCCACTCAAAATAGAAATACAAGGTATTTATGTGAAATGACAAAAGACACTAATTAACCCTAGAAATAGGGTTGGGGAGGGTAAAAGAGGGAGTCCACATTTTTATTCTCCCATGTGATTTGGAATCAAATAAAAAAAAATTCAAACCAAATATAATATACTAAATGGGGGGCGCCCCCTTGACTAGAATGCCTCCTTCTTGGACTTTGTTAACCTCTTGTCCCCCCCTTGGTCCACTCTTCTTGAAGCCCACTATTGGAAGGTTGACTGACCCCACATGGGCCCTAGAGATGAGGTGGATCAATGGGAAAGAGGTAGGGGGCCCGCGGGACCCGGGTGGTCCCAAATTACAAATAAACCCTCATTACAATCTGTATTACAATTCGAATAAAAACCAGTAAACACACATGACACACAAATAAAGTCTCAATAATTACTATAAATATCGAGACTAAAGGGGGAGTCTCCAGGTTGTCTCTGAGCTGGATAGAAGCCGATGTAGCCCGAGTGGTGCTCCTCGTACGGTACCGACGGCTCGCCGGTTCGTGCTTCTCGCTTGCTCTGGTGTCCGCACCAAGAAAGTACTCACATGATCGACGTTTTTTCTGTGTCCTAGCTATTACCGTCCTCAAGAGACCACCACTATTAATTAGAGGCCATCCAGAGACCACCCTAGTCAAGTAGTGGCCCTTCCCCTGACCACTATTATCCCAGAGTGTTCACTGCGTCGACTCTATTCATTCTTCATGCGTCGACTCTATCCAAGTTGCGGCCATCCCTTGGACCGTCACTTTCAAATTGCGGCTGTGTATATGACCGTTATTTCAAGAAATTGCCCAGTCATGACCGTTTTATGTCTCAATTATTTTGAACCTGAGGTTTGACCCACGGGTTGATTTTCCTATGTTCCTGGATGATCTATTGATTGTCTAGAACCTAACATCTTACTCAATAAGTTATAAATGAATTATGGAAGTTAATCAATATACCGTTATGCTGTCGGATTTCTCCCATAGCGTGACATTGTCTTAAATTCTTCTTTGAACTCTCAAGATCATATTTGGTAGGTTCTTACTTTGATATTCGCTATCACGAGCTTATTATTTGTTACATTATTGGCTGAGCTTTATTGTTATACTCGTGGAAGTAGCTGGATTTATAACGTGAAGATGCAGATCGGGCACTGATTGTGTCCAAGGGCACGACTCTAGCCCCTCGGCTGGTTGCCGGAATCATGCTATAAACTATGGGGTATGATGAACACTGGCGTCGCATTGCGCTGGGAGTACTTTCTTTTATAAATGAGTGAAATCCATGAGGCTCTCTTGCAATTATTACTTACTTGTTACATGGCATTCTAGTGCATAGCCTTTATGGTTATAAAAAGTGCGTTCTCGTTAAGTGCTTGTACATTCTCGTTCGTGAAAGGCCACATTCTATCTTGCTTGATCATATTATCATTCTTCATGAACATTCCTATATCTATGATCTACGTCTTACTACTTGTAGTATACTTTCGATTTATATGCATATTTTATAGCATTCCTTTTTATCTTATTTTCTAGAACTAAAATATTAATTACTTAAACATTGCCTTCATGTTGATACGAAGATACCTACTGAGCAAGTGTGCTCATTCCCTACTTTTCCAATCATTTTAGGACAATCTAGCATGTCGGATTCAGACTATTCAAGTGATGGATCCAAGAGCGATAGAGGGTTCGAGAGAAGCCGTAATTAGTCTAGTTAAGAGTCAATTATGTAATTTTCACTTTATTGAGTCTAGTTAGTCCAAGAGTCTTTGTAAACATTTTCCTTATGATTTAATAAAGTCAAGATTTTTAGATTATATCCTCTTGTGTTCACTTTTATGTGTGAATGATTAGCGCTTTGATTATATTGCTCGCTTGCGGCGTACTAGCTGGCTATTCATGATCCCGAATATCTTCCACTGTACTTACATCTCGGGGCGTGACACTTAAAGTGGTATCAGAGCCTAGGTCTCAGGACTTACTTATTCCTACGAAAAATGTCATGTCATAGGCTAAGTCTAAGGATTTAAGGACTCACATCGATGAACTAAGGAAAAGAAATTTCAAACACATGTGAGATTGAGTAGAACCCGGGATGAGATAGTTCATTAGAATTTATCTCTAGGTTAATTCCTTTTCACTCTATAGGAATTAACAAATTGTTCTTCTTCTCAGGTACCCCCCATCCTCATAATGGCTCACCGTGTCAACTGGGACGAGATGTAACAAACTGTTGCAGGTCTTACCCAAGCTCTCCAAACCATTGCCCAAGCTGGCGCTCGGGTAGGCGCGGGTAATTTACACGACAACTTTCGAAGTTTAAACCCTCCGCAGTTTTCCAGATCGTCGAACCCCGACGAAGAAGAAAATTGGATTGACGTGATGAACCGTATATTTGAGGTCATGCAATGCACTGATCAAGAGAAGGTCCGTCTCGCCACATTTCAACTAAACAAGGATGTGCGCCCTTGGTGGAAGGCGCAACCTCAAAATCCACAGCTTACATGGGAGGAATTTCTTACACTCTTCCGTGCAACGTACTTCTCCGAGCACATCAAGGAGAGGAAGGCGGCGGAATTTGCCTCGCTAAGGCAAGGGATGATGTCCGTGGCAGAATATGAACTTCAATTCTCCCGTCTAGCACCATATGCTCCTCATTTGGTTAGCACGGATCTCTTAAAGGCTAATCGATTTATGGACGGTTTCAGACTCCCCTTCATTCAACAACTTGGGTCTCGAAATATTCGTACATATACGCAGATGGTTCAACGGGCACATTTATATGAAAGGACTCTGGAGAAGGTAGAGAAGTTCTGGCGGAGAGAAGAAAAGTCAAGCTAAAAACATGATAGGCGAGAGGAAAAAGAGGAAATGATTAGCATCACGGAGGATGATGAACCCCATCACAACAAGAGGTCCCGCAATGAGAACGGTAATGGTAAAAGAAATAGTAATGAAAAAAGGAATGGTAATGGCAATGGCAATGGAAAAAGTAAAAGAGTTAAGGAAGAAGAAGAAAAGCAGGTCATGACGGCTTGCTCATTATGTGAGTAAGTCGGGCACACGGCCGAAGAATGTTGGAAGTGTCTCGGCACTTGCCTCAAATGTGGAAGTCGGGAATATCGCTTGCCAATGTGTCCTCTCCTAAAGGAGCAATCTTCAAGGGATAACAATGGACGCGGGCGACGAGGCCGATTAAATGCCATCTTGGATGATGAAGGTAAAGCGATCAAAGGTACCATCTTTACCCATTCATATTCATCAACTGCCTTAATTATTGGTGTAATTAATCAACTATAAATTAAACACACTCTCCATAAAACTCATGCATTGAATTTGGGGACCATATTCTCTTTAAGTGGGGGAGGGTGTAGCATCACAGATTTTTCTAAGAATTTTATGGGATTAAATATAATTATTAAGCAATTAAAAAGGCTTAATGGGCTATTAAAAGAATCAAGGGATGATTAAATCCACTTAATGGCCCTATATTGACCAAAGGGTTACATCCACTTAGAATGGGCTCATATACCAAAATCTAAGTCTTTTAGACCCAAGCCCATTAATAGAAACGTAAATTAGGTAATTTACGGATTTAAAATGGGATATATACACCAATTAGGAGGTAAATAAGAGATAATAAGAAAATCCGAATATTTCGGATTTAACGCCAAATGGCGGTCTATCACGCCCCGAGATTATGCAGCGAAAATAATCGGGAATGTGAACAGTGGGCTAGTACGCCTTGAGCAAGTAATATAATCAGAGCGCAAGAACAATCACACAAAGTAATTGCATAATAATTTAATCAAAACTTCCCCTTTATTTCATATCCAATAATCATAATCCAAGTACATGAATATTCGACTCTCCTAGACTCAATATAAGAAAAATTACATGTAAGGACTTAACCTAGACATGATTTGACATTCTACGTCTTCACTCGAATCCATAGACTTTCAATCGCTCTCGGACCCGCTACTTGAGTAATCTGAATCCGATTCACTCGTACTTCTTGAAACATTGAGAAAGTAGATAATGAGCACACTTGCCCAGTAGGTATCTTCGTATCAACATGTAGGTAATGTTAAAGTAACTAATATTTTAGCTCTAAAAGAAATGAAATAAATCATGTAGATACAATGAACCACGTGAACAAAATCAAAGTAACATGATAGATTGAGAATATGATTGAGCAAGTATGATCAAGTAAGAATATAATTATGACCTTTCATGAACAGGAATGTAACAAGAATGTACTTTCCATAACCATGAAGGCTATGCACTTAAATGTCATGTAACAAGCAAGAATGTACTCTTCACTTAGTAACAAGTACTTCGTGAATTTATGTGGATCACCGTGGATATTTCACTTATTTATAGAGAAAGTACTCCCAGCGTAATGCGACGCTAGTAGCATCATACCCCATGGTTTACGGTATGTTTCCGACAATCAGGCGAGGGGACTAGCATAGAGCCCTTGAGCACAATCATTACTCGAACTGAATCTTCAGGTATAAATCAAGCTACTTCCATGTTTATAACAATAATATGGCCAAGAACGTAGAATTTCAACTATAGTTTCATGATAAGGTAACCAAAAATATGAATGCTTCTATTGAGAATAAGAGATTTCAATAAATGCATTTCATAACTAGGTTATGCCATGGAAATAAATAGGCAGCATAACGGCGCATTCCTTTTACTCTCAAGATTACTTAGGTACCTTTAGAATAATGTGACAGGTTCTAGACAATCAATTAGACCATCTAGGAACATAGGAAAATCAACCCCTGAGTCAAACCCCTGGTTAATCAAACTCATGACATTAGCGGTCGTTTACCGGACCGTTTCTTGATCATGGCGGTCTAGTTCAAGACCGTTAAATAAGACAGTTCGATATTTTGGAAACAGAACATCTGGAGTCTTAGCGGTCTAATGCATGGTCGTTAAGGATCCATTAGTGGTCAAATGCAGAGCCGCTAGCAGAGTCAGATGGTCAACCAAATGGCCGCTAAAGTCCAGAATATAAAATATCGGTATAAGTGTCTTTCTAGACAATGGGTTTTTAATGGTACAATCAGCTCGGTGTCCTAGTGGGAATCCCAGGGTCGCGTAGTCTTATGGAGGCCTTGAAACAAGATTTCCTAGTCCGTTGGAAGGAATATCCAAAGGAGAGGTCATCATGTCCAAGATTGTGTTCCTAATGTGGAAAAGTATAACTAATAACAACATATTGGGATATGTACCATGTACTTAAGAAAATGACTCTTAGAAGAGAGAGAATCGTGATAAAATAATGATCAAGTTAAAACATGAATCATCTATTATTTGAAACATGTATTTACTACAAAATATATGATTTTGGTCATAAATTAACGTAAGTTAAAATAATACTCATGTGCATGAAAACATGAAATCTATTATGATAAACAACAAGATCAACTAAACATGTGAAACTAGTACTTAAATCAGGCTTAAAACTTAGGTAACTAGGCTTACTATATAATAACTATGGTTAATTCTGCAATATGGTTCAGGTTACCAATATTAAAAAATCAGAAATAGAAAACGACCTAATACAAGACCGTCTTATTTTGGTTAGCGGTCTATCGGACGACCGCTAAATTTCCCTGGCGGTCGATAGGAAGACTGTTTCTTCGTGTGTAAATCCGAGTTCAAAAGATAATAAGACTAAATACTAAACTAATGCATATCATGCATGGAAATCAACATATATAAACTACCATAACCATGATAGAACAAATATGGGCCAACAATATGCATAGGTTTTATGTAAACAACAACAAAAAATTTCTTTTATTCTCATTAAGGCTAGTTCATGCATGAAGACTTAACTAGATGTATAGTCCTAGTAAAAACATGAAATTCACGGTGCACAATGCTTGGAATCAATTGAAACAAGAGGGCTTTTATTCCTGACATAATGTTTAAGCCATCCACGAGATAACCTACCTCAATTAATCCTTCTAGATAGTAAATTTTGGACTGGAAGTCAGCCTTAATTCTGCCTGTTGTTGTACTAGATTAGTAACTTCACGTCCCTCTATGTCCTGATTCTCTTGACCTATGGACGTAAAATTTTTAGGGTAAGAAGAGGGTACTAACAGGAACAAATTGTTATAAAGAACCTCTATCTAATTACCTCGTTTAGGGCTCCGAATTTCTTGATCAATAAAGGTCGGACGCACTAATTCCTGAGTTTTTGTTGTAGAATCAGCACCTTTGGAAGACTCTAACTCCTTGTAGACTTGATCTCCTGGAACGAAATTTGGAGGGTAGTTAGTTCTAACTACAATGAACAAATTTCTAGAAGAAACTTACCTCTAATTCTGCCTTCTTACCTGAGTTCCACGTGAGCCAAAGTAGGGGTCGCGCATGTCAAATCTGGAATCTATTTATAGGGTTTAGTTAGGGTTTTGAGGATTAGAACAATTCTAGAGTCCCAATTAGACTTTAGATCGATCCCTGAGAGTCCTAAGCATCCTTACAAGTCCTCATTTGTTGGTTTCTAGAGTTTTAATTGCCAAAAATGTAATCTTTTTACACTTTCTTTCTCTCACGGAATCTGTAGTGGGTAGCGGTCATTGGGACGACCGTTTTCTACCTGTTAGCGATCTCGCGATAGACCATTTTTCACTCCAGGCGCCGAATTTGAAATACTTCAAATTCTTTTGATATTATCCCTAATATTATCCTTTTATTTATCTTCCTAAAGAGTCATTATCCATTAATTCTGTGATTACACTAATTTCCAACTTCTAGAATATGGGCCAAGACTAGTGGGCTTGGTTTTGGGTCCTTTGGGCTTATTTAATTGTCCAAATTAACTGGTTATTATTTTGGGCTTCAAGAATAATGTATTTAACCCAAAATTCACTCAATATTTTATTTAAGCTTTAATTAATCCCTTATTTAGTTTAGAAAAATCCTAGAAATTCTCCAAAATTTCAGAAATACCTTAAAATAAATTATATAAAATTTTGGGGTGTTACACGGCCTATTGCGAGACTGCTACATCATTTTAGCGGTCTAGACATGACCGCTAATTCATTCTGATTCCGTAAGTGGATGAAGCATAGAAAGCTTGGATCTTTGGCATCCAAATCTCCTTGGATCGAAGTATGTAGACATGTAAACATGTCTAGGGCTCTTGGGGATCGATCCTACCCTTAATTAGGACTCCCAACTTGATCAAATCCTCAGCCCTAACTCAAAACCCTATAAATAGATCCTAACTTCGACCTATGTGAACCCTAATGTTGGATCGCATAATTCGAAGGTAAGGAGACATCTTCTCAGGTTAGTCCTTTAGAATAAATTGTTCTCCTTAGTCCTATCTAACTCTCCTCAAAATCTCGTGCCAGGAGGACACGCCATTGGAGAGTTAGAAACCCTACAAGTTGCTGGTTCGCTGCAGTCCGCACAGGAACCAGTGTGGCCGTCTAGCAAAGACCTAGAGATTGGATGCCCTAATCGAGGTATTTAGAAGTTAATCCTTCAGAACTTATTGTTCCGCTTCGTATCTTCTACCTACCCTCCAAATTTCACGGTTCTAGGTCTAGTGATTAAGGAGAACGAGGGACAAGAAGTTGCTGGTTTAGCACAGGACGTGCAGGAACTAGGGCCTTCTTCCAATTAGAAATTTAAAGTCTAATGATCGAATCAGAGGTAGGTTATCTCATCAAAAGGCTAAATCAACATGTTAGGAATGAAAGCCCTATGGTTTCATTCTGTTTCATGCTTTCTACTGGTAGTATTTCATGTTTTATCATGACTGCGCATCTGGGTTAAGTCTGCATGCTTACCCTTTCACCTTAAGAGAAAAGTTATAACCTTGGTTTGAATTATGCATCCCCATGCATCTCTATGTTTTAATATGGTTGTATCAGGTCTTACTTACATGTTGGCATGTTTTTCCATGCATCTAGTTGCCCTGGATTAGGCATGTTCTTCAGTTTTTAACTCTGTCTGCTACAGGGAAGAAACAATCTCGTTTGGCGGCCCTGCGATAGACCGCAACCCTCCAGCATGCGGCCTTACTATGACCGCTATTTGCCTTCTGCGTCTGCACCCTATTAACTATGTGATAAACTTAGGTAAATAGGTTATATTCCTAGTTTTGACTCCATATTCGTGCTATTGGATATGTTGTGCTTCAATCATAATAGGTCTCATGTCCGTTATGTATTATAATCATATTTTAAACTTATGTTAGTTTCATGCCAAAACCATATACTCTTGTATTAAATTTCATATTTCAAATGATAAATGGATTTGTTGATGATTTGATCGTCGTTTCTACGCGGTTCTACTCTCATCTCCCAGTCTTTCATAAGTATATAGTGCATACTCTGGTATGTGACTATTAGTTACACTTTGAACTTATAGGCACACTTTCTTGGACTTGGGAACATATCCGCCAGATATTCCTTCTGTCAGACTAGGTGATCTTGTTTCAAGGCCTCCGTAAGTCTCTGTGAGCATGTGATTCCCACTAGGACACCGAGCTGGTTGTATCCCTCAAAGCCCAATTGTCTAGAAGGCACTTACATGATCGACATTTTGTCTGTGTCCTAGCTATTAACGGCCCTCAGGAGACCGCCACTATTAATTAGCGGCCATCCAGAGACCACCATAGTCAAGTAGCGGCCCTTCCCCTGACCGCTATTATCCTAGAGTGTTCACTACGTCGACTCTATGCTTTCTTCATGCATCGACTCTGTCCAAGTTGTGGCCATCCCCTGGATCGTCACTTTCGGATTGCGGCAGTGTATATGATCGTTATTTCAAGAAATGGCCCAGTCATGACCGTTTTATGTCTCAACTATTCTTAACCTGAGGTTAGACCCACAGGTTGAATCTCCAATGTTCCTAGATGGTCTATTGATTATCTAGAACCTAACATCTTACTCAATAAGTTATAAATGAATTGTGGAAGTTAATGAATATACCGTTATGCTGTCAGATTTCTCTCGTAGCGTGACCTTGTCTTAAATTCTTCTTTGAACTCTCAAGATCATATTTGGTACGTTCTTACTTTGATATTCGCTATCATGAGCTTATTATTTGTTACATTATTGGTCAAGCTTTATTGTTATACTTGTGGAAGTAGCTGGATTTATAACGTGAAGATGCAGATCGGGTAGTGATTGTGTCTAAGGGCTCGACTCTAGCCCCTCGGCTGATTACCGGAAACATGCTATAAACCATGGGGTATCATGAACACTAGCGTCGTATTACGCTGGGAGTACTTTCTTTTACAAATGAGTGAAATCCATGAGGCTCTCTTGCAATTATTACTTGCTTGTTACATGGCATTCCAATGCATAGCCTTTATGGTTATGAAAAGTGTGTTCTCGTTAATTGTTTGTACATTCTCGTTCATGAAAGGCCACATTCTATCTTGCTTGATCATATTATCATTCTTCATGAACATTACTATATCTCTGATCTACGTCTTGCGACTTGTTGTATACTTTCATTTTATACGCATGTTTTACCGCATTCCTTTTTATCTTGTTTTCTAGAAATAAAATGTTAATTACTTAAACATTGCCTTCATGTTGATACTAAGATACCTACTTGGAAAGTGTGCTCATTCACTACTTTTCCAATCTTTTCAGGACATTCTAGCGGGTCGGATTCAAACTATTCAAGTGATAGATCTGAGGGCGATAGAGGATTCAAGAGAAGCCGTAGTTAGTCTAGTCAAGAGTCAATTATGTAATTTCACTTTATTGAGTCTAGTTAGTCAAATAGTCTTTGTAAACATTTTCCTTATGATTCAATAAAGCCAAGGTTTTTAGATTACATCCTCTTGTGTTCACTTTTATGTGTGAATGATTAGCGCTCTGATTGTTATTATCGTTTGAGGCTTCTCTTTCCAGCTATTCACGTTCCCGATTAGTTTCCACTGCATAATCTCGAGGCGTGACAGTCTAGGCCAAGTTGTCCGGCAACATGACAATTTGTCTAGGCCGATAAATATTTTGCCTTAGCATCATGACATATCGTCTTGGCCAAGTTGTCCGGCAACATGACAGTTTGTCTAGGCCGATAAATATTCTCCGTCACAGTACATGTAGCGGTCTATCGTAACACCGTCAGAGCACATGTGATGGTCTAGCATAGGTGCATCACACCCAAACTTGCCCAAAATCACTCCGTTTGACCCTTAGAGCGTGGCGGTCCTACCCTAAACCGTCAGAGCACATGTGGCGGTCCTACGATAGACCGTTACACATAACTGAGAGTCCAATTAGTGCTGGACTCTGTCCAGAAAACTACGCGGCGAGCCTATCTTGCAGAGCCCATAACTTCTTCAATTCTTATCCAAATTGATCCCCATTTTTTCCTACTTCTAGCCCTTTGTATTATCTTGAATTTGGTTCATAGAAAACAAATTTTTATTAGCTATATCTCTCGAGATCTGGGTCGCAAGATCGAGATTTAAGCATCCTGGTACAACTAAAACTCTATTTTCTAGTGTGACGGGGCTACCTTCCAAGAGCCATATCTTCTAGAATCCTCCTCTGAATTTATCCACGTTTGTTCCTATCTCTTGTCCTTAGTATTATCTCAAGTTTGATATAGAGAACTTGATTTATCTTGAACTATATCTCCGAGAATTGTGATAAGAAGATGGGGTTTTCTTACAAAACTCTATAAAAACTGCCCAGTTCACAGTCGCGACGGGGGGGCTCTTTCTTGGTTTGGGGCGAAGCCATGCTGCAACTCCAACTCACAACTTCGACCTTGGCTTGAAGAGGGAAGTATTAGCTTTCAATTCCATCCTTTTGGTCTTGATTTCATGGTCTACACTCTTAGTTCTCCTCTCCTTAAAATCACAAATCATCACAGTTTCTTGCACTTTTCTACTACATGCACTTTTGCACGTTTTGCATCATCATTTTCTCTCTATTCTCTCAATCAAATCTCGTGATTTCAAATCTCATGCATGCACAACACACCCACCTATTATTTCCACCCTTCCACAGGGGTTAAAAACCTCCCCCCGGTGAGTTTGCCGTCAATTTTTACCCATATTTTATCACTGCGGGATTGATGCTACACTTCATGTTCTAATAGGTTTTTTGTCCTTATTTTGGCTTTGTTTTGCAGGAGAGCATGAATACAACGTGAGGCCCTCTTCCTCTAGCCGGTTGGAGGGAGAGGAGGTTTGAATCCATAAAGTTCTCCGCACCTTATTTGTTAAGCGCGATCAAGTTTTCTTTCCAAGGCACACGGCGCCGTTCTTTACACTTCTTCATCCTTTGGCGTTGTTAATCCTTGGTGGCGATCACGGTTAGTATTTCTCATCCTTTCATCTCCCTTGTCTTTGATTCACATGTTTATGCATGTATGTATTTAAAGGGGTGGGATAGGAATCTAATTAAAATAAATCAACAGTTTTTTGGCGATCACGGTGGGACACCAATGCCCATCACGTTTGTTTTAATGCTCTTTTGTAAGTTGGGTGTGTGCATGTGCATGTTTAGGTGATATTTTATCCATTCTTCCATTGATTGGGGCGTTTTAAGGGCTTAGGTAGTGTGACGGTCCTATAGTAGACCGCCACATGAATGTAACGGTCCTTTGGTAGACCGTTACAGATTTTGGCAGTCCTGCGTCCATGCTCACGGGGCCGTGTTCGTCGGGGCATAACTTTTGATCCCGATGTCCGATTGCATTGAATTTTCTTCAGTTGGATAGCCCTTTATGTTGTCTTTCCATCCATATATTATTTGCATCATTTGGTAACCATTTTCATATTCTAATATTGTCCAACTTTTTGAGTTTTGTGCATAAGTTCTGCAGGCAGGCTCAGGGACAAGTTTACAGGTACATCTTTACTCAGTGATTTGACTACCTTCTCGGTGTCTGATTGCACTGATTTTTGTTCCATTAGATAGTCCTTTGTATTGTCTTTCCATCCATAGCTTATTTGCATCATTTGGGTCTCATTTGCTTAGTTAAAAATTGTCACTATTTTACCATTTTATGCATAAAATCTGCATGTGGTCTACGCACAGGTTCACGGGGGCAACTTTGCTCAGTGATTTGATTGACCTCCCAGGGTCAGATTGATCTGTTCTTGGGCCCGTTGTGTAGACCTTTGTATTGTTTTTCCATCCATATACTATTTGTCTTATTTGGATCATTTTTGTAAAGTTTAATTTTATCTTGATTTTCTAGTTTTAGGCTAGAATTTGCATGCACTCCGATGCACATAGGGCCATACATTGTATATCATAGTTACATTTCCTACCTTGGTAAGTGATCCTCTCGCCTCCATAATCCTTGGGGTCGACCAGGTGATCTTATCCGGGACCTCCATAAGTCCCCGTGAGCCGTGGATTCCCACACGGACGCTGGGCCGGTTGTACCTTTTCCACCCTTTGGGCTTGCATTTGCATCCGTGTGAGGGAGTTAACCTTAGTCAACAAAAGTTTGGACCTTATTTCCATAGGATTCCTATCTTGAGGGAATTATTATTAATTCAAATCATTAAAGGGTCTATTAAAATCCCAAAAATATTTCCCATCATATGAACTTGTTTGACTTGGGTGAAAACTCTCACATTGCATTGTTTATGGTGTTTGGGCTTGTCCAGGCCCATTAGTGGTGTTTTTGTTGCATGCTTTCATCATACACGTGTTTTATTATTGTTAGGCCCATTTAGCTTAGCCCATTTTGTGTGTCCATTGTCTAGTCCATTGTCCCGTGGTCCGTTATCCATTCGTCTTTACGTTAGTGGGTTAGTCCCCTCTTGTCCTCAAGCCCATTAATCCATTGCTTCCCCACTTGTATTCTCCTTGATATCCTTGTATTAAGCCTCCATTTGCCCTCATGGAGCATCGTTCCAACCCCGTGTATCATCCTTCTTCCTATCCTTCTTCATATTCTCGCGTGGAATCTTCTTCCCACGCAGGCCCATCCTCCCATGGTCCTTCAGACCCATCTAAAGAACATGCTAATCTCATGGCCCATCTTTCAAACCTTGTTCGCCAAATGGACCCGGCCCAGGCCCATCGTCTTATTGCAAATCATCTTAATGGGCCTTCTTCTCATAATGGGCCTTCCTATCTTCATGGGCCTCCTTCTTCTTCCCATGCAGCTAGCCCGATTCCTAATACTCATTCATCTAATGGGCCTCATTTCTTTAATGGGCCACCTTCTTTCAATGGGCCCTCTTCTACTCTTAATGGACCCCCTTCCTTTAACGGGCCTTCTTATTCTCTTAGTGGACCTACTCTTCTTAATAGGCCTCCATCTCCTACCCATGCTGTTGCTAGCCCGAGTAGTCCTCATACTCATGATCCTTCTAGGTCCATAGATCCTTCTACTCCCGGAATGGGCCCTTCTTCTTCTCAGCCCGGATCCTCTCATCCGGCCCAATATCATCCTGGTCCAAATTCACTGGTTCAAGTTGGCCCATATTCTTCTCGATCTCTCCCTACCCATGAGATGATTGCTCAAGCCCAGCGCCAGCTTCATGAACTTCAACGCCAAATTGATCTCAAATCTTCCTTAAGTATTCCATTCGCACTTCAAGGTCTTCGTCTTCCGCCATCTTCACAAATTCTCGCATATCGCCGTTATGGTGGAGTCGGTGACCCCTATGTGCACTTGAAGGAGTTTATATATGAGTCGGTCCAGTTTTGACATAACCAACGCTTGATGGCCTATCTATTTGGTCTATCATTGTATGACCCGGCTCGGGATTGGTTCTTTTCGTTGCCGCAAGAGCAAGTTGTGAATTTTCAAGCCGTGCAAGAGAAGTTCATTCAGTAGTTTCAAAACCAGGTTGGGCCTAGGTATTCTATGGTGGATCTGGCTCATGAGATGATGAAGCCCGAAGAGGATTTCTACACCTTTGCCGACCGTTGGCATCGCCTTGCCACGCAGGTCCCGGGGCACATACCGGAGGGAGAGCAAATCAAGATGTTGATATCCAATGCCACGCCCGAGTATCGATTTATCTTAGCCCTTCATGACATCACCTCCTGGCAACAACTTTACAGTCGATCCCGCTTCATCCGGCAACAACTCCAAGATTCCCTTGACCCCAAGTCTTCTCCACCTTCTACATCTCCACACACCCCACCATCTGTATCTCCCTCCACATATCAACCTTCACCTTCTGCATATCAACCCTCCATGAGTCAGCCATACACCCCCACATATCAACCACCTGCATATCCCTCCATGAGTCAGCCCTCCGCCTTTACATACCCACATGTATCTCTACTTGTGTCTCCACCCCCGATCAATGAAACACCACATCCCGAGCAGGTAGATGCCGTCTACATACCTCCCCACTCCGTTCCACATATGCTTTCACCAAATCCCTCCTCCGCCGGCCAAGCACTATTGCCTACACAACATTCACTTCCGTCTCCACAACCTTCTCCACCACCTCATACCCCTCGGCATCCGCCTTGTCCGAAGCGGGCTCCTCATCCTTCGTTGCCGGAGTGTTTCATCGACATCTTTAGGGCTTTGATGGCCACTCACGTGTTGTCGCTCCCTCCAGTTGTGCCTTGCAGACCCATGGTCGGGGATATGCTCCAGTTCTACTATTTCCACCGCCAGCAGGGGCATTTGGTTGAGGATTGGTCCGAGTTCCGGGAGTTTGTTTACGGCTTGGAAGATCAGAAAAGGATTGATTGGGCCGCTATTCACAAAGTCATTCTACATCTTCACAGCAAGCAGTAGCAACAAGAAGTGCCGCCCAGGCAGCCGTCTCCGTTACTTCAAGACCAGGGGCACCACTGTGATTCCTCATCTAGTGCTGCACTCGCTCCGTCAACCACCCTATTACCTTCGCTATCCTCTATCCAATCTCCGCAACCTCCACAAACTCAAGCCTCTGCTCAGGCCAGTGCCACCTCTCCTTCTTCCTCATTTCCCGTTACCACCACTTCTACCCCCAACGCCTCCCGACCCATTGTGTCGATGCGTCGACGGTGGACACCACGACCCTCTTCTCCATCCCCTTTATCACCGTCTCCATTACCTCCACCGCCATCCTCACCTCCCTCTATATCGCCTACACCATCTCCACCACCCTCACCATTGCCTAAACCTCCATCATCCCCGCCATCACCTTTGCCCGAGCCTGAGCAAGTTTGGCCTCTATTGCCCTCGCCCGACCAAGCCACACCTCCACCCTTACCTTTGCCTCCACCTAAACACACCATCCCTGTTAAAACCTCCACGTCTTCCAAACCTATTCCTATCCCCATTCCTCCAACCACTTCCACCCCACGGAGCGGGTGTGCGTTACCCATGGTGCCCCTTGGGTCTAATCTCCAGGGAGACAATAAGCCAAGTCAGGATGATTCAGTGCCGGCTGTGCATTTCAAGATTCAGGATTTTATCTGTCGGATGTCGGTTCGCGGTCATCTTTGGGATAATGAGTCTAAATTTCTCATGGAGACGGTTGCTAAGAAGAGTTCCCTTGCATTAGTGCCAGTTATTTCACAAGCGAGGTCAGTGGCAATCTCATTGCTTACCAGAGGATTCGCTATTGATGCTGTTATTACCTCTTGCTCGATTACGGTTCAGTTCACTGGCCAAGAGGGGTTCTCTACTCAGTTTGTGCTAACCCATACGGCTGCCAAGAGCCTGATGGATTCCCTATTCAAGGGGCAATTGGCCGTATCTTCTACATTTTCCACGGACATTCTGCACATTCTATGCAATATCCCTTGGTTCATTAGCAAGTCGGCCATGTCAACGTCGCGCATTACTCTCCCTCAGTTTCATCCTGCTCTTCTGGTAAGGGAGTTATGCTTCGTGCCCAGTTACCGAGTGGAGATGCCGAATCTCATGTTGCTGGTGCCAAGAGACGAAACTCCATGGTTTTTTGATATTCATCATTCTAAGGAGTCACTTGCTCAAGAATGTCCGCATATTGCTAGCACCGGGTGTCTAGGGGCAACCGCCCCGATGAAGTTGCATGTTCATAGCCGGGTCAGGTCCTCTGCCAGATGGGCCCGTTATTTAAGGAGACACTGCAAAATAATAGGCCTGAAGGTCCAACCCCATGCCAAGCAGGTCCATTTCAAGCCAATTTCAGCTAAGAAGAGACGGCGACGCAGGTTCAAGAGCCGTCAGTTGTGCATTCAGCGGTCCACCTCTTCCTCCCTTTCTTTTCATTCATACTTCCTTCTACTTAGTTCCCACCCTTGGGTGATGTACCTTCCTCCATCTGATCCTATCTCCATCATTTTCTCCTCCTTTCGTAGGTCCGTGCATCCCCATTCCTCTCCTTTTTCTCCGGATCCTCCAGATTTTCCCTCCTCTCACAATTCTAGGCCTCGGCCTATGTCTTTTCATCCCGATCTCGAGACATCTCCCAGTTCTTCTCCTCCAGTATCTCCGGGTTCCGTCTCTAATTCTCCTTCCCCGACCTTGTCGGGTGATTTTCACTCTTATTCCCCGACCCAGTCGGGTGTCTATGTCTCTTATTCCCTGACCCTGTCGGGTGATTCTAATTCTCTTTCCCCAACCTTGTCCGGTGATTCTAATTCCTTTTCTCCGACCGCGTCGAACTATTCTTCTCCTTCTTTCTCATCTTCACAGCAATCCTCTCGCTGTCTTTCTATTCAGTCCTCTTCACCCTTTCGGGGTCTTCACCCTTTCTCTTGGTGCTTTCGAGGCTTTAGTCCGCCTTGATCTCAGCTAATCTGATTTCTTCTGTATTTGGTTCCTTGTTATCAGGACCTCGACCCCTTAACGAGGGAGTTCTAGCCCTCGTCCCTCTTCCTTTTTATCCTTATTTCATCTAGTTTGGTGTCTGTCGCTCCTCCATGTCAAGGAATCTTTCAATCCCTTTGCTCTCCTTTCATCCTTTATCCTAACAAGCAAGGAATACAAAGCTACTCGCGCTCCTTAAAGCTCGATGATCGAGATCGCTTCAGGATGCCGGTTTCCACGCCATGGATTTACAAAGGTATCTTTATTTTGAGCAAAGAAACATGCTTTCATTTCCATTATTTCTATTGTTTCTGCACATGGTTATAATGCTATTCCTCAACATGGTTAAGTGGATTTTAGAAATTTGCTTAGTTCATTTAAAATGAGTTCGCTTCACAGCATCCTTAGGCCAGTGATAGTTCTGCGCTGGGAGTCTAGCTCTTTCGCCGATCGTTGAGGGTGACCTTTGAGCATAGATTTTTCACACACTACACAGTGAGCCATAGCCGATCTCTCTAAGGCACACCGTCGCTACTTTGACCATACTTTGGGTATGCACAAAGGTCATTTTCTCTTCTCTGCTCGGCCAAGTGCAGGGGTAAGAGATTGATGGATAAGATGACCAACCTAGGCGCTCCCTAATACGAGAGAGGTCTCAAATAGGGGCAGTCTTGACCCTTGAAAAATGAGCTTTCATGCTTTATTTGGCCAATAAGGGCTGTCAAATAAAAATCATATATGAAAATCAATGTAAAATTATGAATCAAAGGCATGGCAAGAGTGGCAGTACAGTTCCCCGCGGGACGCCATGAGCCCGGTCGCATGCATGTCTGATAAATGTGGGTCTCAAAATCAAAGAGACAAAGCCCCGGTGCAACAGACCTACTCTTTGAGGGATAGTGCCCTGGAAGGAATTCAAGTCCTGATGTCTCCCATCCTGCATAAGACTTGTCTCTAATTTTTCTTCTACTCCTCCCTCTTAGGCTGGGTTATATCCCGGGTATGGCCTTAGTAGGGGCACCGTTCTTTAGAGGCAGTTGGTTATGGTAAGCCACCCTCACATGCACGTCCTGCTCAAGGGAAGTCTTTAATGAGAGGGGAGGGACGACGATCCCTGGCCAGTAGTTCGAGCATGTCCTTGGGTGCTGCGGATTACTATTCAAAAATACCAAAAAAATGAGATATTGTCAAAAATCCAAAAAAATGAGATATTGTCAAAAATCCAAAAAAAATGATGAGATATTGTCAAAAATCCAAAAAAAATGAAATATTGTTCAAATCCAAAAAAAATAAATATTTTCAAAATCCAAAAAAATCTAGAAAATTGAGAAATCTAAAAATATTTATCTTTTATATTTTATTTTGAGAATAGATACGTAATCTGTTTGCTAAGTGTGTAGGTTGCAGGTACTCAGGCATTCCTTGCTATATCTTTGTGCTCTGTCTCCTGTCCACATCTTCTGATCTGTTCTCTTCGTCATTCATGTCTCTCGATCTGTCCTGAAGCTTATGTCCTTCTCAGCTTTTGTTTGCAATGATTATATCTATATGAGAGGACTTTACCTCACGATTATGAACCTGGCGGTTCTACTTCATTCTGATCTTGGGTTTTGATTGAAGGGCGTATTTGTTTATGTCCTTTATCCCGCCGTGTCCTTGTCTCGCCGTGTCTATATCCCACCGTGTTATCCCACACATGTTGTTTTGTTCCTCACTGAATGTCGTTAGTTGTCTTGCATATGTTGTTAGCCATCCTTCTATATCTCGTGTGTTGTCCCAACCGTGTGGTCATCCCTCATGTTCTTGTCCCAACCGTATGTTGTCTCAATGCATTGTTGTCTTATCCCCCACGTTCATCTTGCATATGTGTGGTTTGTTCATGCCATTGCATATGTGCTTGTTTGTCTTGTTGTGTTGTTTTCCATTCGTTTGATCGTTATGTTTTGTTGTGTTGTCAGTCATTCAATTAATCATTGTGTTATACTGTCCTTCGTTCATGCTTGTTTATCATGGTCATTCATATTGTTGTTATCTTATTTGAAAATCCATAAAAATTAGAAAAAATCTGGAAAATCCAAAAAGATGCCGTTTCGCTTGACAGGTAAGTCAGGTATGGCTCTCTATCCCTGCTCATTGTTGCATTACTATATGGTATCTACGTTATTATAGCCTCTCAAGGACCGGCTGGTTGCCCATGTGTTCTAGGATTTGATGTTCCCCTTTAACAAAAATGATGATGATCTAGGAGCATACGGTTAATCATTGGATAAGCCGCTTGGTTGAGTCGGGTGGGGGATGATGGACTCTGTCTCGCACGCCGTGGTTGCAAGAAGTCTCTTGACCCCGTCTTGGCTCAGTCTAGCAATATTATCCTTGAGTACTTTCTATTTTAATCTTTATTTACATTCGTTTTGATAATTTCTTTATTTTAGCCCAGTATGCATCATGTCATTTTGAGCACTCACATCTCGTGATTCTTTCAAGGTTTCTCCTCAACAATGGTTGATTGCACTTAAGCTCTCTTGGATAAGAGATTCTTCATTCCACTCTGAATTTGAACGTTTTCTCTGATCTTGTCGCTTGGTTTGGTTGGCCAGCGTGATTCTTGTCTGGATTTTATCTCAGTCTTATCTCTCCTTTTCCAGCTCTTATGCTGTGTTCCTGCCGACCCACTCATTGTCTGTGGATTGTGTCCCCGATGAGGCTGGTCGTGTTTCCTTTCCTTTGTTAGTTAGTTCTCCAGACATGTCTCATCCTTGTCATCCATTCTAGGTGGTTAGTTCGGTATTTTCGGGAGAATTCTTATCGCTTGTTGGTTGTGACGGGTGTCTTTTTGCCTTGATGCCCACTTTTCAGTTCTCTCCGCTTCATCTCCATTTCACGTCACTATCACTTTGGCTCCATCTCCTTTCCATTTTGCCTCTGCGTCGCTTTTGCTCGTTCCCTTGCAAAGCGGACATCAAGGAGGGGCATCTGTTGACACCCATTTTTAGCCCACAAGTTACGTCATTTCTCTTATTCATCATTTTTGATGTCCCGAATTACCCATTATTTTGGAGCCTTCCTTGGATGGATTTCGAGCCAATTTTTATTGTTCCATTTCTTTGAGCCCTAGAGATCATGATTTTCTAGAGCCCTGTAGCTTATTTTATCAACTTCTGGCTTCTAAGTCGACTTTCGGCCCATTTAGGTCGGCTTCCCTCAAGTAATCGGCTCTCTCCCGCTGTGCAGTCTTGAAAGTGCTCCTTTTTCATCTCCTTATGTTCCTCTTTTCAAAAAGTTGTCTTTACCAAAGTTGTTCATCTTTCAAAGATCAACACTTTTTTCTTCTACGCCGTTGGCGAGTTCTGCCCCGTTTATGAGCTATTTGCATTTTTCCGGCGTGCTGTGTTGTTCAGAATTCTTTCTCTCTTATGTAGCACCAATTTCTCCCTCTTCTGATCATTTTCTCAACTTGCTTTCTTCACGAAAGTTGTTCCTCTCTCAGTTATCTACAATTCTTATTCTATCACTTTCGCTAGTTCTGTCTCGTTTGAGAGATACGCTTCAATTTCTAAAGTCGTGTGGTCTACCTAGAATTTTCTTTCATCGGTGTGAAGGTCTTGTGTAGCTGCGTCACAGTATATGTAGCGGTCTATCGTAAGACCGTCAGAGCACATGTGACGATCTAGCATAGGTGCATCACACCCAAAGTTGCCTAAAATCACCCCGTTTGACCCTTAGAGTGTGGCGGTCCTACCATAAACCGTCAGAGTACATGTGGCGGTCCTACGATAGACCGTTACACATAACTGAGAGTCCAATTCGTGCTGGACTATGTCCCGAAAACTACGCGGCGAGCCTATCTTGTAGAGCCCATCACTTCTTCAATTCTTATTCAAATTTATCCCCATTTTTTCCTACTTCTAGCCCTTTGTATTATCTTGAATTTGGTTCATAGAAATCAAATTTTCATTGACTATATCTCTCGGGATCTGGGTCGCAAGATCGGGATTTAAGCATCCTGGTACAACTAAAACTCTGTTTTCTAGTGTGACGGGGCTACCTTCTAAGAGCCATATCTTCTAGAATAATCCTCTGAATTGATCCCCGTTTGTTCCTATCTCTTGTCCTTAGTATTATCTCGAGTTTGATCCAGAGAACTTAATTTATCTTGGACTATATATCCAAGAATCATGATAAGAAGATGGGGCTTTCTTACAAAACTCTATAAAAACTGCCCAGTTCACAGTCGCGACGGGAGGGCCCTTTCTTGGTTCGAGGCGAAGCCATGCTGTAACTCCAACTCACAACTTCAACCTTGGCTTGAAGAGGGAAGTATTAACTTTCAATTCCATCGTTTTGGGCTTGATTTCATGGTCTACACTCTTAGTTCTCCTCTCCTTAAAATCACAAATCATCACAGTTTCCTGCACTTTTCTGCTACATGCACTTTTGCACGTTTTGCATCATCGTTTTCTCTCTATTCTCTTAATCAAATCTCGTGATTTCAAATCTCATGCATGCACAACACACCCACCTATTATTTCCACCCTTCCACAGGGGTTAAAAACCCCCCCGGTGAGTTTGCCCTCAATTTTACCCCTATTTTATCACTGCGGGATTGATGCGACACTTAATGTTCTAATGGGTTTTTTGTCCTTGTTTTGGTTTTGTTTTGCAGGAGAGTATGAATACAACGTGAGGCCCTCTTCCTCTAGCCAGCTGGAGGGAGAAGAGGTTTGAATCCACAAAGTTCCCCGCATCTCGTTTGTTAAGCGCGATCAAATTTTCTTTCCAAGGTACACGGCGCCGTTCTTTACACTTCTTCATCCTTTGGCGTTGTTAATCTTTGGTGGCGATCACGGTTAGTATTTCTCATCTTTCATTTCCCTTGTCTTTGATTCACATGTTTATGCATGTATGTATTTAAACGAGGTGGGATAGGAATCTAATTAAATTAAATCAACAGTTTTCTCTCCACTGCCATGGCGTCAGCCACCCACTTCTAAAGTAGCCGGTCTGTGAGTATACTTATTAAGCCCTATAAAAAGAAGAAGAAGAAGAAGAAGAAGAAGATGAAGAAGAAGAAGAAGGGAAACAAAAAAAAAGAAGAAAAAAAAGAAGAAAAAGAAAGAAAAAGAAAGGAAGAGAAAGAAAAATAAAAAAAAGAAAGAGAAAAAGAAAGAGAAGAGAGAAAAAGAAAAAAGAAAAAAAGAGGAAAAAGAAAAAAAGGGAGAAAGAAAAAATTGGTAATCATAATATGACCTGCATGCTTGCTTGTTCCACGTGCATGTTCGCCAGTAATATATTATCACACCTCCTTTGAAAGTTCTAGGACCGCATCTCTTGCTAAAATAACACTGCCTGATTCAGGAAATGTGTGCGTCACGGCATACACTAATGAATGAAAAGCCAATTTTTGGTGAGTGCATGCGTCTAGGGGAAGAGTCGTAGCTGTGCCATTAGCGTAGCTTATGAAATACACCCAGACAAAACTCTCACACTCTACACAAAATGTGTTCAACGATCTTTAACCATAGGGACACTGGAAATTCTTCTTAACACCCCATGCATTCTCAAATCTCTACTCCTACACGAGGGGTAATCATGAGGAAAAAGCTGCCTGCCCCCTTCGTTCAACAAAAAATGATGATAAATGGAATGCGGATCCAGGAAGTCTGGAATCTCCACTGAAATAAACGAGGAAACTCGCATGAAATGGTGAAGCAAACTCCACAATAAAATCTCTATAAGGGAATGCGAATCCAAGAAGCTGGGAATCCCCATTGAAACAAATGAGGAAACTCGCGTAAAATGGTGAAGCAAACTCCACACTAAAATCGCTATAAGGGAATGCGAATCCAAGAAGTTGGGAATCCCCAATGAAATAAATGAGGAGACTCGTGCGAAATGGTGAAGTACCCCGTAATAAAATCATAATAAAGGATGAATCCTAGTAGCCGCGAATCCCCATTGAGACACATGAGGAGACTCACACTGAATGGTGAAGTCTAACATTCAGAATAAACGAGGGGGGTTGTGCGAAGCTACCGAAAGTCGAGAACCCCAAATGTATGTGTAGACACTGGAGTAATCCTCTTGAGTTACTTAGAACGGCTGCATGTCCCTATAACTAGGATTCACTGCTTACGTACTCGCACTACCACTCCACGGAGGAATAGTCTTGGGTGTAGATTGTGATCTAAGCCATGTATACATTCTATGCGGTGTCCTCTTTGTGAATGCGCATCTTCCAAAGTTATGCTTCGTGAGCCGCACTCTGTCCAGGGATTAGGGGCGTTGTCCTTATCCTATCCCCGATATAGGGGGCTACCCTACATATCTATCTTTTGCCAGATATTGATGAGTGCTTGCATGCTTGCATGAATGAAAATTAAAGAATAAAAAGGACGCATACAACAATTTCAAACGGGGTGGGCTATACCCGCAGGTCCCGCTCACTCGTCCCTCATTCGCGCCACCTACAGGTGGGGGTCATTTGTTGACACATGAAAAATAATAATAAATAAGAAAAAATAAAATAATAGTAATATAATAATAATCATGCTAAAATATCTTATTTCTGCTATTTCTTATTTTTCAGGGATAAAGAGGAAGAAAGGAAGAAGAAAAGGGCAAAGAGGGGCTGAAGTCAAGAAATGGGCTAAAAGAAGCCTAATGGGCCTAAAGGAGCTGAAGAGGGCTAGCGCAAACACACTTGATCCGGTGGCCAGAAGCAGGGCGGGCCTTGTGCCACCGTCTCACCCCCTCCTCCTCCAGCCGCCGTATCAAGAGGCCCTCCCATCTTTTATAAAACCTCATGCTTCGAAGACTTGGAAAAGAAATAAGAATATAGGGAAGAGGGAAGAGAGAAAAAAGCCAACGAAGAGAGCAGGGGAAGAACATAAGAAGAAATCGAAGGGGCAGCTGCTAAGAGGGGGAGCGTACAGAGAGAGCAATCCAAAGAGAGAAAAGAGAGAGAGAGGGTCATCCTCAAAAGAGTGTGGGCTCATTTCCTACCGCAAATGGGTGTGCCGCCGTGTAAACGCCCGAAGCGGGCTACAGTATCTTCCCTCCCCGTTGTCTCCCTCATCTATCCTCCATAATTTTTGCTTGCTACATCATATTGAATACGATGTAATAGCTTCTGGATATCAATAAGAGATGCAGATAACATTTTTATATGGATTGCCTTTTCCTGCTATCTTAATTTCCTTCTCTCCCTCTCTGTGTGATTACCTGGCCAGAATTCATCTTAGCCAAACAGAGTGCCCGGTGGTGCTATAGGTGCATTTCCTATCGTTCATATTTGTTATCGATCTGTTCTCTCCACTGATTTCTCCGTGGATAATGCCCCAATGGCCGCCATGGGCTCATCATCTCCTAGATGTGGCTTCTGTGTCTCCCTCTGAGCGTGTATATGGTGGTTTTGAGCTTGTCCTCTGCATGATTTCACGTCGCTGTCAACTTCGTTTCAATTCATTCCGGGGGAGTTTTGTGATCGATCGTTGGCTTAAGAGAAGGCCAAAGACCCCTCAATCTATGACATGGCCTCTGGTCCTTCTACTCATGAGCGAGGTATAGTTAACCCCCAATTCCTCAGCTTCAAAGCATTTTTCAAAGCTCTGCAACTCATCCGGCCCTAGCCACCATATCGGCATGCATACTTGTGTTAGATTCAAACCCGGCCCATCCGTCTGCTCCCCAGGGTGTCCTGACCTACTTGTGAATTTCCTTGGATGGTTGAGCTTCTTCCCCGAGCTTTGAATCCCTCTAATTCCACTTCATTTAGCCTTTGTTTCATTCTTAGACCTTTGATATGGCGTCTAAACCACTGCAGCTTTGATCCAGCGTGATCTTGCTGCCGGATCATAGCCTTCCCAATTGCCCACCGGTTAATGCTACAGTACATTGGCCGTCGGATAGGCCCCGCTTTCCCAGTCGCTAGATCATACCATCCCGCTATTGGTCATCGTATCATGTTCACCCGCTTCTTGCCTCCATAACATCCCTCATATTCCCTGGCCGCCGTTCCAAAGCCACTCCACCATATAGATAAATAAATGTGCATGGGCATGCAAATTAAATGAGTGTACGTAGGAAACCCACATTGCCATGCATAAAGCCCATTTCACTCTACCATATGACATGAATAAATATATGTGGGTATATTAGCTGCCAGCCCATTCATTAACTCCCACATCTGCATACCTATGTGTAGACACGCTAAATTTGACATCATTTTGAGCATATCTCCTATCGCGTTGTGATATCCCATTTGGCCCTTAAATCGACTTATTTGAGTGATTTTCCTCTCTTTTCTTGAATATCCAACTTTCCACAGCTGTCTCACATGTTTTCCTATTTTTTGAGATTTTTTTGAGCTTTTTCTCCATTTTTTCGTGGGCTTTTCGAATTGGTGACAGCTAGCTTGCCTCTATTTAAAGAATTGGTGACAGCCAGCCTACCTCTATTTAAAGAATTGGTGGCAGCCAGCCTACCGCTATTTAAAGAATTGGTGGCATCCAGCCTGCCGCTATTTAATGAATTAATGGCAGCCTACTTGACTCTAATTTGGAATTGGTGCCCAGGCCATGGGCGCCCTTTAATTGGTGCCCAGGAAAAGGGCACGCATTCCCTGTAGCTCTGTTTTGTCAGTTTTTTGGATTATTTGAAATAGTGAGACTACGTGAAGTCACCAATTCTTTAAATAGCGATCGTTCGAAAGGTCACCAATTCTTTTCTTCACATTTTGAGCCGAATTCGGATTATTTTTGATTCCACGACTTCCCTGAAGGTCGCTATGTCATAAATGGGCGCCCATGTGTAAAGTCGCCAATTTTCTTGCTATATTTTGATCTTTTAACTCCGTCTGAAATTCGTATTAAATTCTAATTAGCGACCACCTCATGGTCGCCAATTCTTTTCAAATTTCAGAAAGTCCAAATCCATCTCGAAACACCTTGGAATTAGGGACGCTCCACGTGTGCGCCCTTTTAAATAGCGACCATCTGTGTGGTCACCATTTCTTTCAGAGATCCGAACTCCGGCAGAACCTCCTTGTTTCTCTCTTTTGAGCCCCTTTTCACTTGGCAAAGGAGTTCTAAGGCTTTCTAATGTTGAAGGGACACATGGCCATGGTTTATCACCTTCCAAATCCAATTAAAACATGTTTATCTAATTTCCTTTGGAATTAAGTCCGAATTTCACCCCTATAAATAGGACCCCTCTCCCTTGTGTAAAAATCATCATTAATCAACTAAGGGGAGGTGTTGTTGGATTGGAGGCTCAAGGAGAAGTCTCCCACATGCTTAAAGCTTCATCCATGGAGATCTTCTTCCTCCCTTGAAGATTTGGAGCCTCTACATCCTTGCAGGTTCTTCCCTATTGAAGATCTTGGAGCCCCCCCAAATTGGAGAAAACCAAAAGCCTATCTTCTTCCCTCTTTTTATTCTTTTCATGCTTTCTATTTAGCTCATGCATCATGTTTTCTTTTATCTTTTCATCCCAACCATGTTGAGATCTCCTTAGTGCAACACTTGCACCCTCCTCTATCTTATCATATCATCATATTTCCCTCACCCTTTGCATAGGGGTTTAGTGCCAAGGCAGCAATAAGGTGTGTTCATATCCATGCTTTCCATGTTCATATTTATATTTGGATTTGATACTACACATCTTTGATTTCTAATCAATATCTTTTGTTGGTGTTTTATTTATTTTGCAAGGGTAATCAACAAGAGAAACTCTCTTCATCGGCTGGCCGATAGAAAGAGAAGGTGAACACTCACATCTCCCCGCATTTAAGGTATTCATATCGCGATCCCTCCTCTATTTTCATTGTTCTATTCATCTGAGGCCCTCACGTCTCTGGCGATCTCACTCTATCTTAGCATCCTACGCATGCTCTTTTGCTCCCTTTCCTATTTCTTTCCCCTTCTTTTCCCCTTTATTAGTTTCCATGCTTTTCTTTCCATTTATTCTAAGTGGATTTTTTTAGAATCTACAAATTGACGATCACGGTGGGACACCTTTTGTTTTTCTTTTGATTACCCCTCCCTTGGGCACCCACGGGTGCCATCTCCCTTTTGCACCCACGGTGCACCTGTTGCATCCCTACGGTTTTGATGATGTCTCACACTATAAATCAATCTTCTATCTCTAGATTAATTCATGCTTCATCATATAGGACAGTGCAGTTCATATAGTTGTCAGATAGATATGCACTACTTGATCATGTCTACACTCTGTCTGCATAGTCTGGACAGTTATGGGTCGACGTCCCCTTCTAATGGGTCGACCCCCCAGTTTCGCAAGTCAATACATTGGCCGTTGCTTTCCAAGTCCATACATTGGTCTTCATATTCAAAGCCTGTACAGCCATTCCTTGAGATCAAGTCCACACAACGGCACTGTAGCTTGCACATCTGAAGTCTATACATCCTTCAAGGGGCCAAGTCTATACATTCTCCCGCTCATTTCCAAGTCTACACATCGCCTCACATCTTCCAAGTCTATACATCCTCAGTTGAACCCCAAGTCTATACATCCTTAGTTGAACCCCAAGTCTATACATCGTCTGCCATTTCAAAGTCAATACGTTGTCCTTCGTCTCACGCATCATGTCCCAAAGTCTGTACAGTCTCTAGTCACAAACCAAGTCCATACATCGCCTTCTGCAAGCATTACTTCAAGTATGTACAGCATGTGCATTGCTTCATAACAAGTCTAGACATTCTGGTTGCGTTCAATGTCTACACATCCTGCCTAGTCGCACTTCAAAGTCTGTACACTGCGCTGCACTGTACAAGTCCATACACTGGCTGCACTGCACAAGTCCATACATTGGCTTGGGCATCCAAGTCTAGACATTGATTCACTATTCATGCCTTGATTCGAAGTCTGTACAGCGAGCGGCGTTCATCAAAGTCTGTACATTGCTTGGCGCTCACCAAGTCTGTACATCGCTTCAAGCGTTCCAATGTCTATACAAGGCTTGCATCATTATGTCTAGACATAGCACTGTAGCTTCCCTAGTTGAAGTCTGTACATTACTGATCGAACGTAAGTCTACACGTTCCAACCAATTCCTACGTTCACTGCTTTAGCTACTCCCTAAGTCTACACATTGGTAAAGTGTATACATCATTCATGCAAGTCTGTACAACCAACGCTTTCATTGATTCCAAGTCTGTACACTGGTCCTCAGGTGTTCCAAGTATGCACATTGGTTCAGGTTTACCAAGTCTATACATTGCTTCAATATTCTCCAAGTCTATACAGCATGCCTTCACGTTCAGAGTCAATACACCATTCCTCAAAGGCCAAGTGTATACATTGTCCATGTGTTCAAATGTTTCTAGTCTATACATTGGATAGGCTCGTTAATGCATCAGATTTCAAGTCTATACACTGAGGACGCTGAAGGCCTTCAAGTGTATACTCTCTCTCGTTGTTCATACTTGCCTATATGCTATTTTCAAGTGTATACTTTCTCACATTTGACACACTTGCCTAATTGACATCTCTAAGTCTATACACTCGATGGCTTCATACATTTCACAGAAGTCCACACATTCCCCCTGTTGTGATAATGCATTCTTCAGCAAGTATATACACTGAGGTCGCATGAAGACTCACAAGTCTATACACTCTCTCAGTGTACACACTTACTCAGTTACTGCTTCTAAAGTATATACATTCGTTGATATATGACTGAACTAACTAATCACATTTCCTTGTCTCTGCCTGCAGATGATTCAGGTTAATGATTGGGCACGTGAACCGAGGATGATGCCTGGCACGTGATCCGAGGATGCTCTGGAAAAGGAGGGAATGAGACCCACTCGTCTGAAGACCTGAAAGTCAGGTCGAATGCCATATAAAAGGTGTCTTCTGCGATTAGATGGATCGAACTGGAGAAAAAGTTGAAGAGAAGAATCCCTGAGCAGAAGAAGAAAAGAGAGAGAGAGCCTCCACGTTCCAGAAAGAAGATAGAGAGAAAAGATCTGAGAGTATTGCTGTGAGAGAAAAGTTTGAGTGAGAGAGAAGAGTCTAATTTGCTTCTTCGGAAGCTACATTTGATTTTGGTTTTCTGAAATAATTGTTGTTCATCGTTGGTCTTGTTTACATTTCTATTTTTTCCTTTCATTTCTTCATATATCTGATTCCGAGTTGTTACCCTCCAGTGTTTGGAGGAAGGGAGAGTTACTCCGGTTCCCCTCTGGGCTGCAGAGGAAGAGAGATCTGTGATCTCTGGTTTTGCCAGTGACGGGTTGTCATTAGCAGGTTCCCTCCGGGTTGGAGGAAGGGAGAGCCATCTTCGGTTCTGGTCTTGCTGGTAGCAGGTCCAGGTGTCAAGCTCTATGGGTAGCAGAGTTTGGTTGAGGGATTTGTTTCTCTTGGTTGTTCAAGCTATGTGGCAGCATACTGTTCGCAGACTGAGTCTGTAGTTTTCTAGCAGTGGCTAGTTGAATCCTCACTCTAGTTGGAGTGAGGGGTGGATGTAGATTGTGGACTACAATCGAACCACCTTAAAATCTCTTGTCTCCTCTGTGGTTTGCTATTATTGTTTGTGCTCTCCTTCTGCTTGGCATTGTCTTTGTGTGTGGACGGCCTCTCCCAATCGCACCTTATTATTCTGTCTTAGTTTCTTACTACGTTAGCTATATTGTTTAGCTATTTCTGAAGGGTTGTATTTCGAAGTAGTGATTTTTCGCTGAAGTTTTCCAAATCGGGAGTGATCTATTCAACCCCCCTTCTATATCACTCTTCGCTGCGCTAACATTTGGTATCAGAGCAGGTTTGCATCATGTGGACGAACGATCAGGGAAATGCTAATGGTCCTAGAAGCTTCATGGCTGAAGGTCAATCCATTAGTCGCCCTCCATTTTTTGATTGTAATAACTATCTCTTTTGGAAGAACATGATGGAAGTGTTTATCAGGGCACAGAGCCACAAGCTGTGGAGGGTAATTACTGTTGGGCCGTATGATCTGCCACCCAACGAGGACGCTTGGACAGATGACCATGTCAAGCTATCTTCACTCAACTGGACGGCGCTGAACATCATCCAGTGTGATGTTCACCCAGAGGAATATGCCCGTATATCTGCCTACAAGATTGCCAAGCGAATGTGGGATGACCTACAATTAATCTACGAAGGTATAGCTCAAGTGAAAGCCTCGAAGGTAAACCTCTACACCTCTAAGTATGAACTGTTTAGGATGAATGCAGAAGAGAATATTACTGAAATGTATGCCAGGTTGTCCTTGATCACAAACACTCTTAAGGGGCTAGCGAAGGATCTAGCTGAGGCAGATATAGTTAGAAAAATTCTTAGATCTTTATCCCCAGCATGGCACACTAAGGCCATCGTGATTGAAGAGTCAAAAGATCTGACGACCTTGACAGTGAATGAACTCATAGGATCCCTCATGACCTATGAGATGAATTTCAAAGGAGGTGGTGAAGGAAGTGATAGGAAGGCTAAGAATGTAGCTCTCAAGGCATCCCGCAACAAGAGTAGCAGTAGCAACAGCAGTAGCGGTGAGTCTGATGGCTTCTCCGATCTCGACCAGAAGGAGCAGGCAATGCTCACTCGTCAGTTCAGTATATTTTTAAGGAGAAAGGGGAAGACCTTTAGAAGGAAAAAGCCATACTCCTTTAACAAGAATGTTGAATCTACCAATCATAGGGATAGAAATCCTAAGAGACTGACTTGTTATCATTATAACAAACATGACACATGAAAGGCGAATGCCCAGATCTTCAGAAGAAGGGTCCCTACTTCCAGAAGAAGAACACAAAGGTGCAGAAGAAGAAGAAGCCACAGGCGATGGTCTGCACATGGAGCGAGGAGTATGAAGAAGGAATTTGCCTAATGGCAAACAGTGAAGAGGAGGTAACCAATGTTTTTGAAAATTTTACGATTGATGACTAGGAAGATGCTTATGATGAGTTATTAGATAAGTTCAATTCTCTTAGTACAGAGCATAGGGTACTGAAAAGAAAATTTAATAGTAATGTTGAAGAACAAACCCAGGTCTGTGAGGAAAATCAGAAACTAAAAGAGCAACTAGAAGAAATGACCTCACTAAGAAAAGAAAATGATAAGCTCAAGGGAGAAAACCAAGAAAGTCAAAATCAGCTCAATGAACTCAAAATAAGAATTGAAGAAAGCTTGAATGAAAGTAGTGTGAACTCAGAAAAATATGAAGCTATTAAGAAAGTCAATGGTGAACTTCTAAAAAATTCTGAGTCCCTTCAAAATGAGCTGGAAGACAAACAGAAAAATTTGGAAAAATTTGTCCAAGGAAAATCTAGTCTGGATGCTATACTGGGGGCTAGGGTTAACTTCAATAAGGAGGGTCTAGGCTATGACCCAACTAACAAAAGACCCTTACAATTCAAAACCATTACCTTTTGCCCAAAGAAGGGAAAAAAAAAGCTGGACACACCATCCAGCTCAAACAGCAGTAAGGGAACTCAAGGTCAGAAGGAAAGTTCTAAAAACAGTGCTGGTCAACCATTTAAAATGGGAATGAATTTTGTGAAGAATTTCACTAAGCCTACCAATCAGAACATAAATGGTAAATGGACCAAGCAAGTGGATCAGAAGAAAAGATGGAATTACTACAATCAGATGGGTCCAAAGAGGACCTACTGGAGAAATGATCATCATCTTCAAAAATCTGTTGATCAACAAACTTACAGGAGATATCCTAGGAATGGCAAGCCTAATGAATGGAATAGAACTTACTTCTCCAGACCAGCTGGACTTAATTTCAATAAACCAGAAGAAAAGGTGCCAGGGAAATCCATGCTGAAGCAAATTTGGATTCCTAAACATTTGATTAGAGATTTGAATAATGTCCTTGGACCCAACTCATCTTGGGTTCCAAATCACTCTGCTTGATGTTATTTATGTAGGTCGGCCTGGCAGCTGAAGACAACAAGTGGTACCTCGACAGTTACTGCTCCAGGCACATGACAGGAGACCGATCCAAGTTCAGCAAGATAGAGATGAAGGTAGGGGGTCTGGTCAAGTTTGGTGGAAAGAACAAAGGTAAGATTATTGGAGTTGGTACAGTAGGTAAGTCCTCCACAAACTCCATTGAAAAAGTTCTACTTGTGGAAGGTCTTCAACACAACCTGATTAGCATTAGTCAGTTATGTGACAAGGGTCACAGGGTTGTGTTTGATGATAATTCATGCAGAATCTTTGAAATAAATTCTGATGTGGTTAAATTTGTAGCCAACAGGATTAATAATGTCTACATGGTAGACTTAGATGAGGAATCTGAATCTAATTTTTGTTTATCTACCAATTCTGAAAATGATGCTTTTGAATGGCATAAACGTCTAGGTCATGCTAGCTTTACTACTTTAAATAAATTGGTCAAGCATGATTTAGTGAGAGGCATGCCTAGAATTAAATTCAATTCTATTTCAAAATCATGTGATGCCTGTGCTCTAGGCAAACAGACCAGGAATTCTTTGAAATTAAGATCTGAGCCATTGTCCTCAACACCAATGGAACTTCTCCATATGGACCTCTTCGGTCCTACTAGAACTCAGAGTCTTAATGGGAACAGGTTTGGCTATGTCATCATAGATGACTTCTCTAGATATTCATGGATCTTTTTCTTAGCAAATAAAAGTGATGCATTTCAAAAGTTTAATCTGTTTTTCAATAAGGTCAAACAAGAAGGAAAACACAAGATCTGTTCTATTCAATCTGACCATGGAGGTGAGTTTGAAAATTTCATGTTTTCTGATCTTTGTGAAAGAGAGGGACTAACACACAGATTTTCTTCTCCCAGGACACCTGAACAGAATGTAATTGTGGAGAGAAGAAATAGAACTGTGGTGGAGATGGCCCGAACCATGCTAATTGAAAGTCAATTACCAAGGAGGTTTTGGGCAGAGGCGGCCAATACAACAACTTACATAATCAACAGGGCCATGGTAAGACCCATTCACAAGAAAACACCCTATGAGCTTCTAAAAGGTAAGAAACCAAACTTGTTTCATTTCAGAATTTTTGGAGCAAAATATTTTATTCATAACAATGACAAGAAAGATTTAGACAAGTTTGAAGCTAAAAGCTCCCCTGGAATATTTTTGGGATATTCAGAAGTGTCTAGGGCATATAGGGTCTTTAACATAACAGACAAAACGGTTGAAGAGTCTCCACACATTATTTTTAGTGAAAAGAAAGGTGTTTCTAACATTGAAAATTTTGACAGGAATTCCAATCATGATGGGGAATTCCTAGAAGGCCAAGAAGAAGAGAAGACTCAGCCAAGTGGAACAGCAGATCTTCCCAACCAGGAAGAGCCAAGAGAAGAAGGTGAGTCTTCAATAAATGTTAGATTTCTTAAAGATCATCCGATAGATAATGTCATAGGCAATCCTGAAGATCCTCTTCGGACTAGGTCTCATTTTAGGAATGTGAATAATGAAAACTTAATTGCTTTAGTCTCACAAATTGAACCCAAATCAATAGAAGAGGCCTTGGCTGATCAAGCTTGGGTCAATGCTATGTGTGAGGAATTGGGCCAGTTCGAAAGAAATAATGTCTGGGAACTTGTTCCAAGACCAGATAATGTTAATATCATAGGAACTAAGTGGGTGTTCAAAAATAAAATGAATGAAGATGGAATTATTTCGATGAATAAGGCCAGATTAGTAGCCAAGGGCTACTGTCAGGAATTTGGTGTATATTTCGATGAATCCTATGCACCAGTTGCTAGGATGGAAGCTACAAGAATGTTGCTTGCGTTTGCATGTTCAAAGAACATAAAACTCCAACAAATGGATGTTAAAAGTGCCTTTTTAAATGGAGTCATTAAAGAAGAGGTTTTTGTTGAACAACCCCCTGGATTTCAATTTTCTCCTCAACCTAACTAAGTTTTCAGGTTAAACAAAGCCTTGTATGGTCTAAAGCAGGCTCCAAGAGCATGGTATGAAAGATTAACTGAATTTCTGATCAGCAAGGGCTACAAAAGAGGTAAAGTAGATCAAACTTTATTTACCAAGGGTACAAATAAAGATCTCCTCATAGTTCAGGTATATGTAGATGACATTATGTTTGGATCAACTAAGCATGAACTATGTGTTGAATTCTCTAAAATGATGTCTGCTAAATTTGAGATGAGTCTGGTTGGTGAACTAAAGTACTTTCTTGGCTTGCAGGTACAACAGCTAGAGGATGGGTGCTTCATCAACCAGACCAAATACACAATGGAACTGTTCAAGAGGTTTGGTATGAAAAACCTGAAGCACATTACAACACCCATGGGTACCAATACCTCACTGGATGCAGATGAGACAGGTAAAGAAGTAAATGCCAAGCTCTATCGAGGTATGATTGGATCTCTTCTTTACATGACAGCTTCCAGACCTGATATACAATTTAGGGTAGGAATGTGTGCAAGGTATCACTCTAGACCTACTGAATTACATTTAGCTGCAGTGAAAAGAATTTTCAGATATTTGTCAGCTACTCATTCTCTTGGTTTATGGTTTCCTGCATCACACACATTTAACTTAGTTGCATACACAGATGCTGATTATGCAGGATGTAACCTAGACAGGAAAAGCACTAGTGGTCATTATGAATTTTTGGGTGGGTGTTTAGTGTCTTGGGGTTCCAAGAAACAACATCCTGTGGCCCTCTCCACTGCATAAGCTGAATATGTGGCTGCAGGGAGTTGTGAAACACAAGTCATTTGGATTAAACACCAGCTTCAGGACTACCAAGTAGACCTGGGGTGCACACCTATCTATTGTGATAATACCAGTGCCATTAATCTTGCCAAAAATCTTGTTTTGCACTCACGCACCAAACACATAGAGATAAGGCATCATTTCATAAGAGATGAGGTTTCTAAAAGCAATTTTGAACTGATTCATGTAGGCACAGATAATCAGATTGCTGACATCTTCACTAAACCTCTGGATAATGAAAAATTCACAACACTGAGAAGAGAATTAGGCTTATACAAATTGTCTTAATTGTGTAGTCTGTTCTTTTTGTGAGGGGGAGTTCTGTATGACTGTTGGTTAACTTTCAGGAATGCTGTGAGTGAGGGGGAGCTGGTTGAGCTGTGAGAGGAAGTGTTCTTTGACAGATTCAAAAAGATTGACCAGATGTGTGTCTTTGCTGGTTTTCATGATAGATCTAGTGTGGTTCTCTCAGACAGTAGAAGGTCACTTAATTCTTAAGTCTATAAGTCAGTGATACTAAAGTCCAGTTAGAATCTTTCCTCTGGAATTCCTTCAGAGATCTGGATTAATTGTAAAAAGTATATCTTCCTACATTGTCAATGATTCTGGTTCAGGCCAAAATCTGTATGTCTTGATATCTGACCCAATCAGCTTGAAATCTAGACTTCAAGATTCACTTCAAGTAATAGTCCTTCTAGTATTGTTTTCAATCATTCCATCTCTTCAACACAAGGGCTTAACTAAACAAACATGTCTTGTTTTGTTCACTCAGAAACTAGGAGCTTCATCAATGAAATGAATATTTCTCCTAACTCATGAGGTGTTAAATGCTTAAAATAAATGAAAATGACATGACAGAGCAATGGTGTCTTGCTGGTGAGTAACTGGGGACTCTGGCCTCTAATCAAGGTGTTTCCTCATGTCAAAAGTCACAGTTACTAACTCTGTTCCTTTAAAAAAAAAAGGAGGAAGTAATGAGGTACTCACTCTGAGTAACTGGGGATTCAGGCCTCTAATCAAGGTGTCTCCCTAATGTCAAAAGAGTGAATTACCAACTTACTCATTGATCTTCTTGAAAATCATCTCAAAAATTCCTTGTTGTTATGCAACTAATGGATTGCTTGTCCTCAATACCTTGAGAACACCTCTCTGACTTTGTCTCTTGTTGTCTTTTTGGATTGTTGACAGTTCAGCTATATCTGGCCATACTTGTTAACTCCTGCTCTAAATCATACTCTATGTATGCTGATAAACTTTTCTATCATTCTATTTCTCTAGTGTGTACTGGATTTCAAGAATCTTCACTTGAGTTTTGCACCTCACTTATTTTCTTAAGACTTGCTTATGTCTTTCTGCACTAAGAAGTTACTGTACTTCTACTTCATGTCTCCAGCACTTTCATATATTCTGCATTTCTTTTACTGATGTCAAAGGGGGAGAGAGGTTTTGCAATATCAGTAGATCATGTATTGTCATGACTTTTGGGAGAGTTTTGTTCATGAGCTAAGGGGGAGATTACCTTGTCATGTGATGGCTTTATCTGAGAATGGGTTGTAGGGGAGCTGAGAGTGAATTGTGGGGGAGTGGTTTTGGAGAAAGAAGTGCCTCTGTAGTAGTGTTTAATTTGGCTGTGCTTGCACTTGCTTTGAATTTTCTTTCATTGTTGAAACTGCAGTTAATTTCTTGTTAAGCTTTGATATTGCTTGATTCATAGTGTTGCCATCATCAAAAAGGGGGAGATTGTTGCATCCCTACAGTTTTGATGATGTCTCACACTATAAATCAATCTTCTATCTCTAGATTAATTCATGCTTCATCATATAGGATAGTGCAGTTCATATAGTTGTCAGATAGATATGCACTACTTGATCATGTCTACACTCTGTCTGCATAGTCTGGACAGTTGTGGGTCGACACCCCCTTCTGATGGGTCGACCCCCCAATTTCACAAGTCAATACATTAGCCTTTGCTTTCCAAGTCCATACATTGGTATTCATATTCAAAGCCTGTACAGCCATTCCTTGAGATCAGGTCCATACAACGGCACTGTAGCTTCCACATCTGAAGTCTATACATACTTCAAGGGGCCAAGTCTATACATTCTCCCGCTCATTTCCAAGTCTACACATCGCCTCACATCTTCCAAGTCTATACATCCTCAGTTGAACCCCAAGTCTATACATCCTCAGTTGAACCCCAAGTCTATACATCGTCTGCCATTTCAAAGTCAATACGTTGTCCTTCGTCTCATGCATCATGTCCCAAAGTCTGTACAGCCTCTAGTCACAAACCAAGTCCATACATCACCTTCTGCAAGCATTACTTCAAGTATGTACAGCCTGTGCATTGCTTCATAACAAGTCTAGACATTCTGGTTGCGTTCAATGTCTACACATCCTGCCTAGTCGCACTTCAAAGTCTGTACACTGCGCTGCACTATACAAGTCCATACACTGGCTGCACTGCACAAGTCCATACATTGGCTTGGGCATCCAAGTCTAGACATTGATTCACTATTCATTCCTTGATTCGAAGTCTATACAGCGAGCGGCGTTCATCAAAGTCTGTACATTGCTTGGCGCTCACCAAGTCTATACATCGCTTCAAGCGTTCCAATGTCTATACAAGGCTTGCATCATTAAGTCTAGACATAGCACTGTAGCTTCCCTAGTTGAAGTCTGTACATTACTGATCGAACGTAAGTCTACACGTTCCAACCAATTCCTACGTTCACTGCTTTAGCTACTCCCTAAGTCTACACATTGGCAAAGTGTATACATCATTCATGCAAGTCTGTACAACCAACGCTTTCATTGATTCCAAGTCTGTACACTGGTCCTCAGGTGTTCCAAGTATGCACATTGGTTCAGGTTTACCAAGTCTATACATTGCTTCAATATTCTCCAAGTCTATACAGCATGCCTTCACGTTCAGAGTCAATACACCATTCCTCAAAGGCCAAGTGTATACATTGTCCATGTGTTCAAATGTTTCTAGTCTATACATTGGATAGGCTCGTTAATGCATCAGATTTCAAGTCTATACACTGAGGACGCTGAAGGCCTTCAAGTGTATACTCTCTCTCGTTGTTCATACTTGCCTATATGCTGTTTTCAAGTGTATACTTTCTCACATTTGACACACTTGCCTAATTGACATCTCTAAGTCTATACACTCGATGGCTTCATACATTTCACAGAAGTCCACACATTCCCCCTGTTGTGATAATGCATTCTTCAGCAAGTATATACACTGAGGTCGCATGAAGACTCACAAGTCTATACACTCTCTCAGTGTACACACTTACTTAGTTACTGCTTCTAAAGTATATACATTCGTTGATATATGACTGAACTAACTAATCACATTTCCTTGTCTCTGCCTGCAGATGATTCAGGTTAATGATTGGGCACGTGAACCGAGGATGATGCCTGGCACGTGATCCGAGGATGCTCTGGAAAAGGAGGGAACGAGACCCACTCGTGTGAAGACCTGAAAGTCAGGTCGAATGCCATATAAAAGGTGTCTTCTGCGATTAGATGGATCGAACTGGAGAAAAAGTTGAAGAGAAGAATCCCTGAGCAGAAGAAGAAAAGAGAGAGAGAGCCTCCACGTTCCAGAAAGAAGATAGAGAGAAAAGATCTGAGAGTATTGTTGTGAGAGAAAAGTTTGAGTGAGAGAGAAGAGTCTAATTTTCTTCTTCGGAAGCTACATTTGATTTTGGTTTTCTGAAATAATTGTTGTTCATCGTTGGTCTTGTTTACATTTCTATTTTTTTCTTTCATTTCTTCATATATCTGATTCCGAGTTGTTACCCCCCAGTGTTTGGAGGAAGGGAGAGTTACTCCGGTTCCCCTCTGGGCTGCAGAGGAAGAGAGATCTGTGATCTCTGGTTTTGCCAGTGACGGGTTGTCATTAGCAGGTTCCCTTCGGGTTGGAGGAAGGGAGAGCCATCTTCGGTTCTGGTATTGCTGGTAGCAGGTCCAGGTGTCAAGCTCTATGGGTAGCAGAGTTTGGTTGAGGGATTTGTTTCTCTTTGTTGTTCAAGCTATGTGGCAGCATATTGTTTGCAGACTGAGTCTGCAGTTTTCTAGCAGTGGCTAGTGGAATCCTCACTCTAGTCGGAGTGAGGGGTGGATGTAGATTGTGGACTACAATCGAACCACCTTAAAATCTCTTGTCTCCTCTGTGGTTTGCTATTATCGTTTGTGCTCTCCTTCTGCTTGGCATTGTGTTTGTGTGTGGACGGCCTCTCCCAATCGCACCTTATTATTATGTCTTAGTTTCTTACTGCGTTAGCTATATTGTTTAGCTATTTCTGAAGGGTTGTATTTCGAAGTAGTGATTTTTCGCTGAAGTTTTCCAAATCGGGAGTGATCTATTCATCCCCCCCTTCTATATCACTCTTCGCTGCGCTAACAGCATCTCCTCTTGTGCTCCACGTAGCACTCTCCGTAAGTGATTGACTAGTTTGATAGATTTTTAGAAATTCCATTTATTTATCCATCTATTATTAAAAGAAATGAGCATGCCATGTCTTATTTCATGTTCTTACCGATTGCCATGATTTTTATCTTGTGATTGTGAGTGTTTTACTTTCTTCCCTATTGGTATTTTTTTCTCTGTTTAAGCTTTTGGGCTACTGGTGAGTTTCTGGGACTAGAAGAATTAACGCCCATACAGATGGTGCCAATTCTTCAATTGGTGGCCACTGTAAGAGCGCCGATTCCCTGCATTTCTTAAAAAAAAACTGTAATTGGTGCCCACTCACAGGGGCGCCCATTTAGGAATTGGTGGTACCTGTCAGGGCGCCAATTTCCTGTGTTTTCACAGATTCTCACTCTTTTCTTACTTATTATGCATACTTCTTGCATATTGTTTATATATACAATGTTTATTCATTGATTTACATTGGTTCTGCATTCATATTACATTTGGCTTGGGAGACCTCCTCTCCCCACCCTTCTAGGATACCGTACCCCTCTCTTGGTTAAGGAAGGACACTACATTGAGCACTCCATCTCTTTAGATTGGAATCTCCTAAACCAAAGCCTCTGTAAGTCCCTGCACCCGTGGATTCTCCCACGGAAGCTTGGGCTAGTTGTACCCTTTGAAGTCCCGGGTTTAGCTGGCCTATGCATGGTGTGAGAGTGTACCTAGTTGGCATTGAAGAAAATCACATTGAAACTAGGTTCCTACCTTGTGTGAGTTACATCAAATCTTGTCAAAACCATCTAATTTATGAAGGTTCAACTTAAAAAATCAAGTGTAAGCATCCAACTTGTCTGATATCTTTGCAAATTGTTTTGATTGAACTGTTGCTTAAATTTGCATAATGTTTCACTTGAATAATCAATTTGTCATGTCTAATCTAATTTATGTTCTTGAGGATGATCAACCTTGCATATCTCATAATCCTCAATTTCATAATCCTCACCACAACCCATTTAGGGGACAATGTCCTCACTCATATGGTCTTGCCCGACCCATGGGCAATTGCCAATCTCATGGTCCCTTGAATCCTTCGCGAGCCACTATTTCCCCGTGACCATCTCCTCCACATGATGAGAAGGTTTCCCAAGTCTTGCATGCATTAGATCATTTCACCCATCAACAAATTCAAGCACTTAAGGCTATTACTGAGGGTGCATCTCCATCTCAACCTTCCAATCCCACACGGGTGCCCCATCACCCATCTCCTTCCATTCATACCCGGGTGGCCCATCACCCGCCTCCCTCTTTTCATCTGTCTCCTCCTTCTACACATATTCCTTCTCAGGTCATCCGTCATCCACCTCCTTCTGTTCCTCCTCCTCCACGGCCCGTAGGCCAACATGTTCCTTGCAACCCGGTCTATCCGGGTCCTTTTCTGGGTCGGCCCATTAACCCACCTCCACGGCCTTCATATCAAGCCGCCCGTCCAAGGCCGCCGTGCCAATCCTCCAATGTTCAAGTTACAGCCCTCCAGCAAAATCTCCTTGATAAAATTGCTTCGATGGAGGAACAACTCAAGAGGGTCACAAGCCCGCGGCCAGCTTCTCCTCCTCCTCCTCCTCAAATCAATCCTCTTCACACTTTCATGAATAACATCACCAAGATGGAAAAAGATTGGAAGGAGAAGACAGATAATGGCATCAATGATATGTGTGAGCAAGATATCGATGATCAAGTGGACGTCGTCCGCCCTCCACTCATCCACCCCACTCATTCATATGGCCCTCCGCCTTCGCCTGTGTATTTACCTCCGTAAAATTTTCCATAATATCATGACCCTCTGCCTACGCTTTTACATAATCCTCCACAAAACTCTCCACTACAACATTATACTCCACCACCTATTATAACGCCTCCACCACGGCACCCACTTGTTTTTGATGATCATGAAGATTTGGAGACGGCATGTGCAAATGATGAAGTTCGTCAAGAAAAACCCATTCCGAGTTTCCTCCATTTTCCACTCCCTCCATTGCCACCCGATGAACCCCCTGCTCAGGACGACGCCACCGTCCCTAACCCCATTTATGAGACCAATTGGTGCTACGATAATGGGTCGATACTTCAATCACCCATACCGGTGCCCCATGCATCTTCTTCTATCCCTAATACCTCTCGCCCCATCCGGCACTTCCAACGCACCAAACCTTCTCCTTTTACACCTACGATTACCGTACCATTAACTTCCATTACACCGGCTTCCGCCAATCCTCCCGCTACATCCCAACCAATTCTCACACCATTACCCTCCACCAAGCCATCCGAGCTTACTTCCACACCATCGGCTTCTGCCGAACCTTCCGTTAAACCTTTCCCCAAACCAAATAACACCTCATTGCCTCCACCTAAGGCCTCCGCTATCCTTATAACCCCATAGCCAATTACACCGAATCACACTTTGCCTAAACCTCCACCACACTCTTTTTCCAAACCTATGGCAGATCCTGAGCAGGGTCCATCCCTTTTTGCACTCAAGCCAACCCCGTCCGTTTCCAAGCAAAGGGAAAAGTTTGACGTGTTTGAACCTCCATTTACACTTCCTTTAACACTCTCCATTAGACATCCATTATACATTAAGCCTATCGCCTCCATCTCGCCTTCCATTACCCCTAGGAGTGGGTGTGTTTCTACAAGCACAAGTGCCAAGGTTATTCAAGAACCGGGCAAGAAGGATTTGGCCACGGCTATGATATTCAAAGTTCAAGATTTTATTTGCCGAATGCCAATTCTTGTTCTTGTGCCGGGCATTTTTGATAAGTCTCCATCAAGGCTCACTATGATAAATTCTTGCAAGTTGATGCCATATCGGCTTTTTATCATTGTCACTTTATTCATTGGTCGATACTCTTTCAGTGCTCTCATTACCCTTCGCTCCATCATTATACAATTTCGTAAGGGGTTTTCTTCTTGCATCACAGTCACACGTCCTTGTAATGAGAACTCATGGGCACTATTTCCACTTCTTGAGCTGTTTGACCGGGTACCTTGCTTACCATGGAGGGGTGGGCAATCTTACATTGTTGGGCCTTCCACCAATTCATCCACATTTTTCTCTTTATAGGCCGCTCCACGGGTAAGGAGGAGGATCTCATCTTCTCCTTCCATGCATTCTTTGCACTCATTGCATCCCATACATCTATCGAATCTATTGCATTGCATTCGCATGCATTTGCATTCCTTCTTTCCCAGCTTTCCGAACCCGTATCTTCACCGCCTTCTGGAACCTCCAGATCCTACACATTCCCCATCTCATTCACCTCTATCTTCGGGATCTTCGGGTCCCCTTACACCCGCTGGGCATTGTGCCCCTTCCAGATTTCTCTTACGGCATCACGCTTACTCCCAACACTTCCATCCGGACCCTCCAAATTTCCCTCCCGTCCTCCCGAGGCATCGCATCCCGTGAAGTTTTCCTCTCCTAGAATTCTCGAGTTTCTCACTGATTCTCCTAGGGCATCGCACATCTTTCTATCTTATTCCTCCGGACCCTCCTTCTTTTAATACACTCTCCTCGGGGCATCGCGTCCCTCCGGATTTTTCTTCCCTCGTTCTCTCTGGGCATCACGCCCATTCCTATTCTATTCCTCCGGAACCCCCGGATTTCCCGTCTTATTTTCGCTCCAACTACCCGGGGCACCGCGTCCCTCGGTACTTTCTTCCCATGGAACCTCCGGACTTATCTCCTCTCTTCCGATTTGTCTTTTTACTCCTCCAGGACATCTCATCCTTTATTCTCTTCGTCCTCTTCAATCATCTTTTTCCATACCTCTTCCTAGGGCCTCGCGTCTCTCGGGATTTTCCCTCTCCGGATCCTCCGGATGGTTCTTCTTCCCATCATGATTTTCCTCCTTTACCTCCGGATCCTCCGGATCCTCCGAATCCTCCTCTCTCGATTTACCAATCTCTTTTCTTGATTCCAACTGATCCCGGGTCGGACCCGACTTCTTCCACATCCACCGCTCTCGGCATCTGCCCTTTCTCCCACTGCTTCCGAGGCTTTAGTCCTCACTCCTCCTCTTGATTTCCCATTCCTTCTGTAGACCTTTCATGTGATCATGGTCTTTGCACCTTAGTAAGGGAGTTCTAGCCCTCGCCACTTTTCCTTTTATCCTTATTCGTCTGAGTCCGGTCTTGGTACCGCTGCTTCTTGTTAAAGCCACTTCAAACCTTGGTTTCCAATTCTTTGATCTGTCACTTGAGGATAAATCTCATGATTATCAAGATCACCTCCGGCACCTGCTTCTATAAGGTCGCAATGTAAGTATGCATTCTTCTGCATTCTCATCATTATTCACATAGTTTCTCAAAAATAAAGTGCTTCTTAACTTGATTAAGAGTGGTAGTCGAGACCTTTATCTTAAGCTTTTCTTTATTTTAAATCAATTTCAAAAGAGTCTTTAGGCTTGCTATGCAGCATTCTTTGGCTATAAGAACCCCGCGCTGGGAGTTCGGCATATCTCTCCCCACTCATTAAGGGCAACCCTTAGTTGGGCACTGCACACACTTCACGGGGTCCTTAGCCATCCCCTTGGTAAAACACCATTGCTACTTGGGCCATGCTTGAGAGCACAAAGTCCTTTTCTTTTCTTACTTCGGCTGAAATATGAGAACAAAGATATTCTGGGCAAAACAACCAACCTAAGCACACCCCGACAAGAGGAAGTCTCAAATAGGGGTAGTCTATTATGACCTTATTCTCAAAATTTCAATACTCAATTTCAAGTCCAAAGGACACAAAAGTAGCAAAAAAAATGATGATGATCAAATGAAAAAAAATGATGAGCAAAAATAAAGAAAAATCAACTTTTGGCATGGCAAGGGGGCAGTAAAGCTTCCCCGCGGGACGTTATGAGCCCGGTCATATGCGTGCCTAAGTGAGATTTAAGGTTCGATGATATGACACAAAGTCCCGGCACAACAGACCGAATCTCTAGGGGTTGTGCTATGCACGGAAGTCAAAACTCGATATCTTCTTAACTTATATCAGGCTTATCTCTAATTATTCTTCTCTTCTTCCTCTAAGACCGAGTGTTTCTCGGGTATGGCCTTGGTAGGGGCACCGTTATACAAGGGTAGTCGGTTATAGGGCACCACCTTTAATGCACGCCCGGCTTTGGGTAATTTTTAGCGAAAGGGGAAGGGACAAGTACCTTTAGCCAGTGGTTTAAACATCCATTGATGTTGTTTTAGCAATGTCTAAACCAAAATCTAAAAAAAACTTGAATATTTCTTGGGAAAATTATTAAAAAAGTTGAATATTTCCTGAGTAAAAATCCAACAAAAATTGAATATTTTCAAAATCCATAAAAAATTCAGATATCTTTCCAAAAATCCACATTAAAATTCAAATATTTTCAAAACCATAAAAATTTGCAAATTTTAAAAATCTAAAAAAACATTATATTTTGTTGATGGTGCTTTTGCAGGGACAACAGCTCTCACAGGACCAAGAGCACGGGATGAGTCCTCTCCATTCGTTACTATCTATCTTTCGATTCTTCCTTATGTTGTTTGATATCTTCATGATATGCCACGCTGGGTATTAATTGATCAATCATCTCCAAATCTTGTCAATAAACTTCTGCTGATCTTCCAATTACTCCTACCTCTGAGCTTTATTTTGATCAATATTCTTTCAACTTCAAGCTTAATGACTTGCCAAGATTGCCATCCTCATGACAAACAACAAACAAAGAAGCTTTACATAATGCTTTACATGTTTCAAAACCTTTCTATGCTACGCTTTCATGCTATGATTTGAATGCTTTGATCTACTCTATACATACATGCTATTGATGCTTTGACATATGTTATGATGTTCATGGTTATACTTTCATGCTTGAATTCTATCCCTGCTATGGTTGCAATGCTTTAACACCTTATTCATTGCTTGTTATTTTTTATATATTGGGGAATTTTTGAGCGCAGGAAGAAGCTCTCTTAGTCCCACCATCCCAGCATCGTCACTCAGGTCCCACGGTGTTTTGTACCTTGTTGCTCAGTTCCCTAATGCTTATAGCTAATCGCCATCCTCCCTGTATGCATTCCTACTATATGTTATTACGCTATTAGATTATATCAAGGACCTTGTGACTTTGGTAAATCTGGAATTTGAGTTCCCCTTCATCAAAAATAATGATGATTTCAGAGGAATCTTAGTCACACGGATAGGCCGTTGAGCCGTCCAAGACTGAGGACGATGGTTCCCTTTTGTGAATTGGTACGTGGATAAACGGGCTTTGGCTTAGTATCAGCTCACAGAATGGGTTTGTTCACTCAGTCTGGACAGCTTAACAATATTATCCTTGATTATGTTATATTTTCATTTGTTTTAATTTTTTCCCTTTAAACCCAGCATGCATTCATGTAGGACTTTGAATTAACCAGGGAAAATCATTCTAATAACTCATTTTGGGGTCAATTGATCCTTAATGTTTTAAGATAAGAGATATTCCACGCTAAATTGTGTCCTCGGTTCGCCTTGTTGCCGTTTTGGGCCGCTTCCTTGAAAACTCCTTTGTTTAGATTTCTATCATTTTACTTCAATCTCTTGTTCCTTTGATCCACCTTTGCTGCAGCACGTCCACATTGGCTGGTAACTGCTCCCCAATGGTGAAACCTACAGGTTTGTGACCTGGGGTACTTCCACCGCACTGGAAGTTGATCGTTCTTTTTATCTCCTTGGTGCCTGCGTGCACACTCCTCCTTTATCCAAACATTGTTGCTTTCATTGAATCTCTTCAAGATTGCTTCATTTCGAGCTTTTGATTCAATTCATATCAAGTGATGTTGATTACGTGTCTCATCACACCTTGGCATCTACTTTTCAGTTCACTCTCACTTCATTACATTACATTCCTCTTCACTTCATTCCATCCCATTCCACTCCGTGTCACTCCCTTGCAAAGCAGACGCCTAGGCGGGGCAGCTGTAGACACTCTAAAATTGACATCATTTTGAGCATATCTCCTATCGAGATGTGATGCCCCATTTGGCCCTCAAATCGACTTATTTGAGTGGTTTTCCTCTTTTTTTTTGAATATCCAACTTCCCCCAGCTTTCACACATGTCTTCCTATTTTTTCAGATTTTTCTGAGATTCTTCTCCATTTTTTCATGGGCTTTTCGAATTGGTGGTAGCCAGCCTGCCTCTATTTAAAGAATTGGTGGCAGCCAGCCTACCTATATTTAAAGAATTGGTGGTAGCTAGCCTGCCGCTATTTAAAGAATTGGTGGCAGCCCAACTTGCTGCTATTTAAAGAATTAGTGGCAACCAGCCTGCCGCTATTTAATGAATTAATGGCAGCCTGCTTGACTCTAATTTGGAATTGGCGCCTAGGCCATGGGCGCCCTTTAATTGGCGCCTAGGAAGAGGGTGCCCATTCCCTGTAGCTCCATTTTGTCAGTTTTTTGGATTATTTGAAATAGTGACACTACTTGAAGTCGCCAATTCTTTAAATAGCGACTGTTCGGAAGGTCACCAATTCTTTTCTTTATATTTTGAGCCGAATTCAGATTATTTTTTATTCAATGACTTCCCTGAAGGTCGCTATTTCATAAATGGGCGCCTGTGTGTAAAGTCGCCAATTTATTTGCTATATTTTGAGCTTTTAACTCCGTCCGAAATTCGTATTAAATTCTAATTAGCGACCACCTCATGGTCGCCAATTCTTTTCAAATTTTAGAAAGTCTGAATCCGTCTCGAAACACCTTGGAATTAGCGACGCTCCACGTGGGCGCCCTTTTAAATAGCGACCATCTGTGTGCTCGCCATTTCTTTCAGAGATCCGAACTCTGGCAGAACCTCCTTGTTTCCCTCTTTTGAGCCTCTTTTCACTTGGGAAAGGAGTTCTAAGGCTTTCTAATTTTGAAGGGACACATGGCCATGGTTTATCACCTTCCAAATCCAATTAAAATCTATTTTCCTAATTTCCTTTGGAATTAACTATGAATTTCAACCCTATAAATGGGACCCCTCTCTCCCTTCTGTAAAAATCATCATCAATCAACTAAGGGGAGGTGCTACTGGATTGGAGGCTCAAGGAGAAGTCTCCCACATGTTTAAAGCTTCATCCCTGGAGATCTTCTTCCTCCCTTGAAGATTTGGAGCCTCTACATCCATGAAGCTTCTTCCATATTGAAGATCTTGGAGCCCCCCCAAATCGGAGAAAATGATAAGCCTATCTTCTTCCCCCTTTTTATTCTTTTCATGCTTTCTATTTAGCTCATGCATCATGTTTTCTTTTATCTTTTCATCTCAACCATATTGAGATCTCCTTAGTGTAACACTTGCACCCTCCTCTATCTTATCATATCATCATATTTCACTCACCCTTTGCATAGGGGTTTTGTGCCAAGGCGCTAATAAGGTGTGTTAATATCCATGCTTTCCATGTTCATATTTATATTTGGATTTGATGCTACACATCTTTGATTTCTAATCAATATCTTTTGTTAGTGTTTTATTTATTTTGCAAGGGTAATCAATAAGAGAAACTCTCTTCATCGGCCGGTCGATAGAAAGAGAAGGTGAACACTCACATCTCCCCGCCTTTAAGGTATTTATATCGCGATACCTCCTCTATTTTCATTGTTATATTCATTTGAGGCCCTCGCGTCTCTGACGATCACACTCTATCTTAGCATCCTACGCATGCTCTTTTGCTCCCTTTCCTATCTCTTTCCCCTTCTTTTCCCCTTTTTTAGTTTCCATGCTTTTCTTTCCTTTTATTCTAAGTGGATTTTCGCAGAATCTACAGTATGTGCATGCATAAATAAGCCAGTAAATTCCCCAAACTAACCCAGCCACTGGCTCATTTAATCTTATATGTCTACATATATAAATAGGCATATTTATATGCTAAACTAACCTGCTCACTTCATCGTACGTGCATGAATAAACTACATGGGTATATAAATTAGCAAACCTATGCATGGTCACCCATTTCTCCATAAACGTGAATAAATCTACATGGGTATATAAGTTGAATAAAGCATGCAACCTGCCTTAAATATGCCGCCGGATCACATCGCACCCACGCCCAGCCGCCAGATCACCCAACTCCATTGGCCGCCAGTTCATGCCTTTACCCATGCAGAACACTTCTTATTCTTTTTTTTAGCTGTGGATTAAGCTTCATCTCTCTGTTCTGCCCGCTATATCATCCTCCTCACTGTTCTGCTGATTGCTGAGCCATACCCAGCCCCATGAGATGCGGAGAAGCTACATTAATGGGGTTTTTACCCCTACATCATGTTTTATTTTTCAAGTTTTCTGATTAACCCACCGAGTCTCGGGGATCCGCTATAAACTATAGCGTGCTCTCCGATGATTTCATTAGGGGAAAAGCGAATAAACCGCCTTAATGGCAAATAATACCCCGTCGCTTCCCTGCCCTTTTGGCTCTCGGGCTCTGATATGCCCATCTCTTACGGATCCCGTCTCGGCTCTCTGTGGACGGGTTTCCTATACATCTCTTGGTATATTCCGAGGCAAGGGGAGATGCTGCTAGAATTATCTCACGAACTTGCTTTCTAGTATCGCATCATGCTTTTCTGGATTTCTTCAACTACCACACTAAGTCACGGGGATTCGCTATTGACCAAAGTGTGGTCTCCGATGATCTCATTAGGGGAACATCGAAAGTATCGCTTTAGGGGGAATGGTGTTTCATTATTCCCTGGCCCTCGGGCTTCGATATGCCCATTTGTTACGGACCCCGTCTCGGCTCCGTGGATGGGTTTCCTATACATCTCCCTTGGCATACTCCAATGCAAGGGGTGATGCTGCTAGATTTTGCTCAGCCAACTGCTTTCCGATATCGCATCATGATTTCTCGAGTTTCTCTGATTGTCCCACTGGGTTATGAGGCTTCACTATATATACTCTGGCGTGAGCTCCAATGACCTCGCAAGGGAAATAGCATATGGACCGCCTTATTGGTAAACAGTGCCCCGATATATGTAGACCCATCAACCCAATGGCCATGCCAACGCTCCCATGAGCCTTTATGCGTATGTCATGTTGCCGAAATGGGCCAACACTCTTGGCAAAGGATGTTTGACAACCCCTGGGTGACACGGGTCTCCTAGTAGTTGAGCCCTCGCAGATCTGACACTTGTTATGGGGTCCGGGCTGTCGTTCTGACATTCCAGATTCTTACGGAGTTCGTCTCAGCTTGCTGTGGACGGGACTCATGTACTCTCCCCCAACATATTCTAGGGCAGGGGGAGATGCTGCCGAAATTTTGTTAAGTGTCTGTGATTTAATTCCTTATCGTGTGTCTCGACTTTTTCGCTCGACTTTCACCTCTTGTGGGGGTAACGGCCTCACGGCTACCCATGCCAAATTATGAGGGTAAGGTACCCTATAAAGATAATAAATGAATGAATTGGTGCCATTCTCCGGCATACATTGTCCCAGTGACATACGAACCCGTCGGAGCATAGTCATGCTAGTTCCCATGAACCTATATGCATGTGCTACAATAATAAAGGCGGTTCAACAAACAAATGGCAAGCATTGATTGATGACCTCCAAGGTGATTGGGATTTCCTAGATGGATAGCCCTCAGGCTCCTCCACCTATCATGAGGTACGGGATTGCCGTCCAGGCTTGACCGTCTTTCTGGTGCTTTTCTTGACTCTTTGTGGACGAGTCTCCTATACCCTCTCCGATACTCTTCGGGATAGGGGAGGTGTTGCCAAAATTTTATTTGAATTTGTTGAATAAATATGTGAATAAATTATTACATAAAATAATAACAACATAATCCCAAACTAACATGCATGAAGTCAAAACTGACTTCTACCCCCCGATTCAACTCATTCTAACTGCAGCATATGTTTCCAAATAAGGGAGGCAACTCCCATCTACATATCCGCTCATATCTAATTGCATAAACATAGGTATGAGTGCTTGCATTTTTGATTCTATGGTATATAAAATGGTGATTTGTAGAAAGTTAAATTAAGTCCGGCTGGAAGCTATCACTAAGCGTGAGGTGGGTTTCGAACCCAAGATTCTCTGCCTTGTACCAAGAATCGATTAAACAGAATAAACATAACCGTACTATGTGCTTGCATGCATGATTTAATCCTGTTCTTTTTCATAAAATGGGCATTATTTTCACGTATTCTTTCAGCCCTGAGGGCTCTTCTACTTTGGGGATTAATCAAGGGTTGTCCTTCTTTCGGAAGGGCATAATTAACGCCATAGCCTTTATGGTATGGTGGACTTTCGGTCCTGACATGATCACCCACCATTGTCTGACCAGTCAGATGAGCGCATAATAAATTTTATCACGAATGTGACTGGCACGTCCCGCGTTAATAAAATAAACAAATAAATCAAATAAATATTTCTCATCCCCACAATCGGCGGCTCCACACACCCCCCATACGGCGCCAAACAAAGACAAAAAGGGGAAAAAGAAAAATGAGAAGAAAAATGGGTTATATGGCGACACTTTAAGCCCCATCTAGCGGCTCCATCTTCCTCATATGGCAGACAAAATAAAAAAAAGGAAATGGAAATGCTTCAGATGGATGAACAGTAATTGAGAAACGTCACATCCAGTATTGTTCATTCCATCGTGATGCTCTGTTTCGTACCGGATCACATCAGGGGAATCAGCAAGAAGTGAAGGGGAAGAAGGAAGACACATCCGCCACCCCCCCATCGGCGAGCAGCATTCAATGCCGACCCAGTAGACCTTCAGACGTTTTGGTAAGCCACCTGCCTCCTATCTGACGGGTTCTCCCCAGTAGAATGCCAAGAAGGCTCGCTCGGTAGCCTCAAGTGCCAGTAAATGGCAAGTTTCAAGAGTCGTTACAGAATGGTCTACCCCTACCAACAGTAGTATGTCCCGTCAGCCAGTGCCGGCCAATCCACAGGAGACAGGCCCAGCCAACACCCGCTCCCCCTACGCATAGGTCTCGATAGCGTCCAGCAGGGAGGAGGCTACGAAGAAGAAGAAGAAGGAGTTCACGTCCACTCCTTTAAAAAGAAGACGCAAGGTCTAATAAAAGGGGAGGGAGGTGGTCTTCTTAAAAAAATGGTTTCGAGAACGGAGAGCTCGCTGGCACCTGCATCTGTGTAGTGAAGAAAATGTGAGAGAAGAGAGAAGAAGAGGTGAGGTTTGGAGGGTGGGGGGAGGAGCCAATGCTCCGTCCCCACCCCCCATTGTGGTCTTTTCTTTTATGCTGATGTTCTTCTTTCGTTCTCCCTTCTATGTTGTGTAACGTATGTGCCTCCTCTGGCACCTTTTACAGAGAATGACAGAAACCTTTGGAGTGGCTATGTTAATATATGTGTTGCATTGTCGCTTGCATTAATCATTAATTTCTTTTTGTAGTTCCGTGTTTTCTATAGAGTGGTTCTGAATGCGTTAAGCTCCCTTATCTGGTCTGACTTCCCTTTCATGCACTAGAACAGTTGCTTGGTGTTCTCAGCAGGAACACCAGGGTGAGCTTCTCTAGGAAGAGGCTCAGGGATTACCCCGTGCTATGGGTATGGCTCTGAGGCCAGCCCCTTGGAGAATATATCCCTGAAGTTCCATCCCACTTGTCCTGCACCTTTAATGTCTCTTCTCCTTCCCTTCTCTGTAAGCAGCCTTGTGTGGCAAGACTAGCATCCAAGCTCACCCAAGCCACTTTGGAGACTCAGGTGCTGCTGATGCTAAGCCTAGATATCTAGCTTAACGCTTCCTCCCTGCTAGCCACCCCTTCCCCGTAGGTTGGTCTGGTAGCTTTCGCCCCTTTGCTCATGTTTTGCTCAACAGAGCCAGCAGCCCTCCCCGTGGCCTTAACCGGTAGGATCCTCCATCTTAACCGACGTCATCCCACCCAGTAGAGCTGGTATTCAAATCTTAATGGGTATTCAAGCGCTATGAGTCGTCTTGCCATTTTGAGCTCAAAAGGGTTCACGCCACGATTTTGTCCGTCAGTTTTGAGATGTGATGCGATGACGTTTTCACGGATGTTGCCGCTCTTGTGCACATCCATGCAAATATGGGGCCATCTCAGACTTCCGTGGATGGACACCCATTTAACTCCCCCTAGCGCTCCGGATCTAGGGGAGGTGCTGCCGGATTTTCGCCAGGAAACCAAACCAATTTCTGAACCAATCATAAAAAAAATTATGAACAGAGCAGAGCAGTGATAAAACATGAGAAGGGTGGTGCACAAAAATGGCATAATGATAATTAATGAACTAACAAACAGGCTGCAGTAAAAAATCACGGCAAACTATTGAAGACAGCAAAAAAAAAAAGAAAACGAAGAAGAACAGAGCAAAACAAACAAAGAAGAAAGAAGAGCCTATGGCTCTGTGCAGCGAGGGGTCGATCCCAACCACCCCCAGTCCCGGCTCTATCTAGCGCTCACCCGAACCCCTGCGTCAACGAAGGGGGTAAGCCAGGTCGATGCAGCCCCGTTCAAAAAAGAAGAAGAAGAAGAAACGCAAAGAAAAAAAAAAGATGAGGAAGGGAAGAGTGATTCGGCAGCGATGCCCCCGCCATTCTCAAATAAAAAGAATAGGAAAAAGAAGGGGGGGCAAGTGATACGGCGCCTCTGGGCCACCAGATCACCCTCCCCTACTTGAAAAAAAAAGAGGTGTTGGTGATCTAGCGCCCATGGGCTACCGGATCACCCTCCCCACTCTTCAAAAAAAGAGAGAAAAGAGGGGGGCTGGCCGGCGCCCATGGGCCGCCGGATCACCACCCCTCCCTTGTTTCAAAACAAAAAAAGGAGAAAAGAAAACATAAAACAAAAGAAAACAAAAAAACAATAACAAAAGTGATAAATAAGCAAACAAAAAAATGTCAAATGAATAGATAAATAAAGGTCAAAATAATAAGAAAAAGATAAAAAAGGGAAAGAAAATTATAATACTAATAATAAATGAGCAAAAAAATAAATGAACAACAATATATATATATATGGTCATAAAAAAATACACGCATGCATCTAAATAGAATTAAATAACCAAACAACAAAAATAATCTTGTCCGTTCCGAAGCCCTCGCTTCCCCTAGACCCAGTGTGAAGGGAATATAAATGACGCCTCAGTAAGTCGTGTTTGGACCTCGGGGACCACCCCAATATAGCCAGGGCCGGATATTGCCCTAGGCCAATAGCTCGCTAAACCTGACCCATTCTCATAGCAAATATCAAACTTGCCAAGCACTCGACAAACATTTGCGCGGGTTCTATCTCCGTCTTCGTTGTGCTCTCAATTCGAACCTCTGTCCGGACATGAAATGGTCAATAAGCGACCAACATGATTTGAATGTTTACACCCTAACGCAAGGCATTTTAACGTAGTTCGAGATTTTTTATTATCTCATTTCATTAATGCAAAATTTAGACCGTAGGGCACCTTTTCCTGGCAAATAATCAAGGCTTTTCTCCCCTTTAGGGAGATGTAATTAACGTCATGGCCTTTACGGAACGTAGGGTTTTTGTCCCGACATGACACTCACTATTGTCTGATTAGTCAGACGGCACGCACTAACGGCTTCAGGCCACCTTGGTCTTCGGAGCCTGAATAAACTATCACATTGTGACTGGTACGCCCACGCACTAAATAAATGAAATAAATAATGAAATAAACAAATAAATAGACACCGGGGAAATCTAAAAAGTGCATCCACAATCACCTGGTCTTTTCATATGATATTTCTATGCTAGCATGCTTTTCCTTTAGTTTTATACAAGTTTGCATCTTTAGTTGCCATAGGAAAGGGTCCTGCAAGGCCTATGCTGCCTCTATATGCGGATAGATGAATAGCGGTCTATCAGAAACCACTACTTTATATAGCAGTCTTCGACAAATTGCGACCCCCATATAGCAGTTTCAGAACAGTCGCGATCTACAAACTGTTCACCTAAAACAGTGACCAGATCAAACCTTATGATTTCCTATTATATCTAGTTATCTATGCTATGTTTCGCTTTATTTCATTATGGTTATGGATCGGTCATAGCATTTTTTCCAAGGTTATGTTTCATGCCACATCATGCTTTAAAAAGCCTATTTTCATCATATGTTAATTTCACAAATAGACCCTATAGTTTGTATTAAAAGAATTTTTACCCTTCTTGATTATACATCAATTATGTTTGACATGTTCACTCTCATCTTTGAACTTTCTTCATTATTAGTACATAGCTCGTACTCCGGTACGTTGCTATTAGTCACTTGCACATGATAGGAAAACCATCTTGGACATTCAATGCATCTCCGTCGGATATACCTTCTACCAGACTAGGAAATCATGTTTCAAGGCCTCCGTAAGTCTATGCGAGCCAAGGATTCTCACTAGGTTTCCGTGCTGGTTGTACGCTAAAAGCCCAAAAGTTTAGAAGAGCACTTCAATATTTTTTTTACACTTTGTCCTGATCGCGGCCAGTGATCAACCGCTACCTGCGGATAGCGGCTGGCCCAAGACTGCGTTCATTCCAGTGTGTTGACTGTATTGTCAGTCGACCGAACTTCTATTTTCAGTCGACCGACATTCCTTTTCCAGTCGATAGACTTCTGATCACGGACTCCACTCGACCGCTTCCTCAAGATAGCGGTCCTATTCAAGTCGTGTTCTGTCAAATCCTGCTCAGCCCGAAGGTTTGACCAAAGGGTTAATTGAATTCATTCTCAGATGATCTTCTGATTGTCTGGAACCTGAAACATTGTTTACAAAGTTATTAATGAACTATGGAATTAAATAAGATGTCGTTATGATGTCAAAATACTTCCATAGCACAACATCCCATTAATTCATTCTTGACTTCTTTTTCATGAACTCAGTATGTTCTTACCTTGCTTTCATCTTAGTTGCATTATTTAATTTGACATTCTTGGCCAAACTTATTGATATTTCTCGTGCAAGTAGCTTGATTTATAACTTGAAGATGCAAGGACGGGCACGGACGGTGCCCAAGTGCTCTAGTCTAGGCCCCTCGACTAATTGCCAAAAATATATTGAAAACCATGGGATATAATGATTACTGGCGTCGCATTGTGCTGGGAGTACTTTTTTTATAAACTGGTGAAATCCATGAGGGCAATTCATGAAATTTACATGCTTGCTTGAAAGTACATTCTCGTTACATGCTTGTTACATGACATTCTTGTGCATAGCTATTGTACCCAGATATTTTTCCAGTCAAAATAACCAGAAATAAGGGCTCGGGAATTTCCCCGAACACCTTTAAGGTGTTACTTACCTAGCCCCTTCTACGTCATATCGGGCCCAACCAAGGGTCCTAACTTGCTAGTTGTGACCTACGGCAACATTAACAATCGATCGGGGCCACCCCCGATCACCAAGTTTGCGAGTTTACCTGCCTCCAACCAAGCCGCACGGGCCAACCCGGGGCCGCCCTAACCTCAAGCCACGACACGTGGCACCCAGCAATGAGGCCAGGGATCTCCCCAAAAATGCCTCCCTCCAGCCTTCAAAAGTTCAAGGAAGAGTTTTCCCAGCCAACTACGGGCCCCGACGGCCCTTACAACACCTATACGGCCCGTGCTCCCATATCGGGAATTTTCCCAAGAACCTGGTGGGCGCGTAGGTTCCAGCCACTCTACAGCAAGCCGGGGGCCAACCCGCGGCCCGAACATCCTAGCTATATCCTATGGCAAACCTCCAGTAAGTTGGGGCCGCCCCCGACCCGATAAACGGTGTTGAGCCGTTAATCTTCAACACCCAGGCCAACCCGGGACTCCCAGTAACCCATCACGTCACGCGGTGCATGACGGAAAGGTAGAGAACAACTCCCGGTACACCTTCTATGAGCGGCTTGACACCGGTGACTCCAACAGTCGAATCACACCTGGGTCCACCAGGTTCAGCCATTCGAGGTCCAGATTCAAAGCCAACTCCAGCGCCACCCCCACAATACTTCTAGCTGAACCCGGCCCGCAAAGGATTCTTCTTTGAGTCCTCCTCGTAACAAGCCCAGGCTCGTCATCATCCACCCCCAGAGTAGGCCAGAGCGGCTGTTTTCATTCGACCGCGCAAACCAGCGTCGCCAGATGCCCGACATGACGTGATTTACATTACGAATTCTTTCAAGGTGATCCTACTGGGAACAACTACCAACCTCTACCCCTCAAAAACTACATCAAGTCCTCTTCGTAACGAGGGCTCACCTACCCCGATCTGACATCGAAGCTGATCACGGCGCCCATTCTCGTCGGGCTGTATGACTCACCTAGATAGGCCCGATCTGAAGATGATCTCCCTATCGTGGGAGTTTTACTCATCGCCTCACTTCCAATTAGGGCCTAGCCTTTGATGTCATCATACAACGTCAAGTCCTCTTCGCAATGAGGGCTCACTCGTCCCAATCTGACGTCAGAGCTGATCGCGGCGCCCATTCTCTCCAGCGCGCGCAGGCTGCAACTTGCCTACCTGTAGACTGGTGCCAAAGCGATCGCACCATCCAAAAATAAAAAGTAAAATGATAATAATAATAACAAAAAAACCTATTTGTCTCTCCAAAAAAACTCCAGTCAAACCCGCGTAAACCCTCAATCAAACCCGCGTAAACCCCCCAAAAGGGGGAGGTTTAAGCGGACCAGATTGGACCCCTATTCTGTTCCGCGTAAACCCCCTGGGGGGTTTAGGCGGACCAGACCGCCCCCAGGTCTGGTCTGCCTAAATACCAGTAAACCAAAAAAAAAACTTTTTTTAACAAAACAATCTAACCCCCAGTCTGCGTAAACCGCCCTTGGGGGGGTTTAGGCAGACCAGACCGCCCCCCTGGGCTAGTCCGCCTAAACCTCCCTCCCCCACTCTAAAAAAACAAATATATATTTATTTTTAAGGGTTTACGGGGACCAGGTTCCATCCTCAACCTGGTCCGCGTAAAGCTCCCCTTGACCCTTCGTATTCCTCTATAAAACCCCCCTTAGAAGCTCAAGGGGCAATAGAATAACATGCATGGAGCTCACCCCCCGGACTACAAATGGCGCGCGAAAGACTTGGTTGGCTGGTTGTGTTTGTTAGGCTCACGTCGAGGGCATGTCGCATGATCGTCCCTCATACGGCGTTTAGCCAAAACACAAACCTCCTCAAAGGTGCCCCCTTGCTTTGATGAACACACCCGGTCTGGACGGCGTTTGACAATCGCATGTTGCCCTAATGTTGCTCGATAAAAGCACCATGCCCGACCCCACCTCAGTAATCGTGCATGGCCCCGGATGCTGCTCAATGAGAGCACCCTGCCCGACCCTACCTCGATAATCATGCACGACCCCAGGTGTTGCTCAATGAGAGCACCCTGCCCAGTCCCTACCTCGATATTTGTGCAGGACCCAGATTCTACTTTACGATAGCACCGTGCCCGATTCCAGTCTCAATGATCGTGCACCATTCGATGTTGCTTGATGAGAACACCCTGCTGTTGGGACGGTGCGATGGATACAGAGGGGGGGTGAATGTATACCTCTACAAAATTGCCCCACTTAAAAACAATAAGCCTGTAGCTAGACACAGTTGCGGAATACAAACTATTAAGCTCTTCAAGAAGAAATTCAAAGAAACATTTGATCAAACAATTGAACTGCTAACAATACTGGAGGTACCTGATCAAGTCTAATGCCGAAGACAAAACTATGCAAACCAGACTCACTTAGCAAAACATATATGCTCAAGGTCACTTCAGATAGAAACAAGAATGCTCAGACAACCTGTGAAAGAGGTAGAAGACAAGGGGAAAATGTACAAGGCAAACCACGGCACAGTAGATTTTTTAGGTGGTTCAGTCCACAGACCTACGTCCACCCCTCACTCCAAACCGGAGTGAGGCTTCCACTAGCACAAGCTAGAACCACAGACTCAGTCTGCAAACAAGTGCTGCCTAACAGCTTGACCAGGGGAACAACCTCCCCTCTTCCTCCAGACCGGAGGGAACCCACTAGTGACTACCCGTCACTAGCAACCAGAGACCGAAGTCTCTCTTCCTCCACCCAGGAGGGAAACCACTAGTGACTACCCGTCACTAGCAACCAGAGACCGAAGTCTCTCTTCCTCCACCGAGGAGGGAACCCACAAGCGACATCAGCCACTTGCAACCGGAGACACTAAGTCTCCCTTCCTCTGAAACCCAGAGGGAACACCGACCTCAAACCAGAGAATCGGAAAGTATAGCGATCAGATGAAAAGAACAAAGTAAAAAGAAAACAAGAAACGAAAATACAGCAATGAGAAAGCTGGAAATGAAATCCACAAAGTGTAGCTCTCGCAGGAGCAAATCTGGTTTGGATCTGATCCAATTTCCAGACAGACAAGTGTTCTGATGAAGCTTCAGTCTCTCTTCTTCCTCACGAGCTCTCTCCTTTCTCTTTCCTTCTTCCTCTTCTTTCTTCTTCTCTCTACTTCTCTTTCTCTTTCTCTCGTTCTTTTTCTTCTTCTGCTTTCAGCCTCTCTGCTGCTCTCTCCTTTTTCTTCTTCTGCTTTTTCTACTCTCTGCCTCTCTGCTTCGATCACTTTCTGCTCTCAGCACTATCTTCCTTCTTCTGATGGAGGAGTCTTCCATTTATAGCAGCAGCAGCTAGGGTGATGTATAGACTTGTGCCCCCTTTATCCAGAGAACACTTTGGATCACGTGCCAGGTGCCAACCTCAGATCACGTGCCACTCATCAGCTTGAATCATCCTGAACGAAGAGAAGAAAGGGATGCATCGAGTTAGTTCAGGATTTGAACTAAGCATGTACAGACATGATGTAGCATATAGGCAAGTATGTACATTGACGATGAGTGTTCAGGCATGTTGTCAAGCAATGTACAGACTTGATGAGAAGGATGCATGAACAAGCCACAGCGAATGTATAGACTTAATACCAAAGTATGCACGACGTAAAACGATGTACAGACTATGTGAATGCATGAAGAGCATGGGCTGTACATACTTAATAGCCTGCAGCTATGTACAGACTTGACCGATGCATGGACAGCAGAGAATGTGCAGACTTTGACATTTACGTGCGTGAGAAAATAATGTACAGACTTGCTGTAATGAACGATGCCCAACTGCATAGTGTATGGACTTGAATGCATGAGACAGCAATGTATAGACTTGTGTTCGTGCAACACAAAGGCTGTACTGACTTCGTGTGAAAGTGCCAATGAAGGTTTACAGACTTTAAATGATGCATGAATGTATAGACTTGCTACGGCTTCAAAGCAACCATGTGCAGACTTTACCGATGTACAGACTTCACGCGATGTATAGACTTAGTGTTCTGAACGTAGGTAAAGATAAGGAATGTATAGACTTTAAGTGTGGATGACCAGATAATGTATGGACTTGCACATATGCATGAACAAGTGGCGATGTACAGACTTGGCCAATGTACAGACTTAGCAGCGAGATGCACACAATGTATAGACTTGATGCAGCAATGTACAGACTTTGCGTCTAATGCCTGAAGCACATGATGCAATGTACAGACATGGAAATCATGAGGCGCAGACACCGACTGTACAGACTCTTGACATGTAATGCACTAAGCGATGTATAGACTTTGAACTGATGCAATGTGCAAACGTTGCATTGATACGCCATAGAAGGATGTACAGACTTTAGAAGTGATGCATGAACAGGCGACGATGTGTAGACTTGGCCAATGTACAGACTTGAAGAAATGCATGAACAGGCGACGATGTGTAGACTTGGCCAATGTACAAACTTGAAGAAATGCATGGACTATGCACATAGACGCTAAGAGAGACGATGTATAGACTTGACAATGCATGGACTATGCACATAGAAGCTAAGAGAGACGATGTATAGACTTGAAAAGCTTGAACACGAACAGGCTACAATGTATAGACTTGTGAGTGCAGCAGCCAATGTATAGACTATGCCCTTGAAGAATGTACAGACTTTGAAAGCAAGAGGCAAGGCTGTCGGATGTATAGACTTGCTAAACGATGCACACACATAGCGGCAATGTGTAGACTTCAGCTCGTGCAATGCAGTGTACAGACTTTGCCAATGAATGACATGCAGTTTGCAATAGGAAAGTTTGTACATTGAACATGCAATGCATGAGAGACAATGTACAGACTTGTTAAATGATGCACAAAATAATTTATGCACATCAGCTAAAGTATCATCAAGGCATAAGGCACTACAATTACCTGATCTGATAGTGCATTGATCTTACCTGTCACTGGTTGACCTTTTCATGACCTGTAAGTCATTCTTAAAAGCTGTTCTGTCTGTTTATCATAAACATCAAGATTATATCATCAAGTATGTAAACATAATGAGGCATAATATTTGTCATCATCAAAACTCCATAACCACAGGGGAAATAACAGTCTCCCCCTTTTTGATGATGGCAATATTATGAGTCATTATAATAGATTCATCATGATGATTATGAAATTCCATATGACAGTTCATGAACATGCACCACAGAATAGCTCAGTCAAGAGTGAGCATGTAAAACACCATGTGATGCAAGTGTTGATTGATGTAAATGATGACTCACAAAAGTTCTCCCCCTTTGACAACATCAAAAAGAATGGAATGATCATTGACTGTTGAAGGAGATGATATAGGAGCTATTATGCAAACTGGGTTACTATCATCTAAAACTCCCCCTGACAAGATACTCTCCTGAATGAACATTGAACCACAGGGACATGTAAAAAATTCTCCCCCTTAGATGGACAGTGATTGGAATGAAGCACAGGACAAAAAGAAGTCAACAGGTAGGTCTGAAATAATGGAGTCCAATGTGAAAGTAAGCATTCAGAATGAATGAGAAAGGTTTTCAATGGGATATCAATTTCATAAATCTGGTTAAACAGGTATTTCAGACTCTTCTATTATAGAGGTTTATGAATGATCTTCATTGACAAGTCAGATCAGAATATGATGTATGCAAGGCTTGTTCATAAGCTTTCTATACTCATATCTGAAATCAGTTTTAATAAAAGTGAACCTTGCTTTCATATTGAAAGACTTGTTTAACCTTCTTATTTCTTACTCACTCAATTTCAAAGATTCCTGTAAGAGATGCAATTAATAGTATTAAAGTTAAACACATAAGAAAACATTTGTTCTGTCAAGGGTTCCAATAGAATATTTCTTTTGCACACATTTTCAAATGATACACTAGATCAGGAACAATTTTCATAACAATCTTCATGAGCACTTGAGTTTAGTACACCCTTGTAACTAGAGGATACACGTTGTTTAGACGCCAGTATCCCTAAGCACTTGGAAGGACTAACTGTCATGCTTCATAGGAATAGAGATAGTATTTACACTTCATGACACTCTACAAATCTTTTCTTTGATGAGTGAGATGTATTTCTCAGTGTGCATGCCATTGCTCTGCCAGATTATCAATCATTCTTAAGTAGAGTTAACTATGGCACCTCATGACACAGTCCTTTGGACATGGTTTCTCAGTGACCAAAGTCATTGCTCTGACAAGATTTACCCTTAGACATGTTCCAAATTCTCAGATGTTTAAAAACAATACTAATTTCATACATATCAATCAAGGAATATCATGATTTCATAATTTTCAGAATTCAGAAGAGTTTAAAAGACACAACATGAAAATGTTGGTTAAAGTTTATTAAGACTAACTCAGATATTTTCAAGATATGTTCATAAACAAACACAAGACATACATGAAACTTCAACCGGCTGAAAGTATCAGACATTCATAGTCCTATATAATAGAAGATTCCTTTTTAAGTTGTTTTTAGATTTATGATCATGATATGCACAGAGAAGTCTTTCTGAATTTTCAGGGAAGGCCGAATCATTTTAAAGAACAGCCAATTCAACAGATACCAATGGATAGGATGAGTGAAAATAGCTGATAACAGTTGAAGCAGGAAGCTGAAATGTGTTGCATTTCACATTCATCACAGAGATTTAAGCAAGATAGCAGTTCAAACTGAAAATGGGAAGTTCAGTTGATAGAAATGAGAAAGATAGATAGTTATGTGATTTCAAGAATATGAATAATGCCCCCCCTAAATGTATGCATGAGCTAGCACTCAAGGTGTCGACACTTCTAACCAGTAAATGTAAGTGTAGTGAGCTAACAGCATGTAATATATGCAATTGTGAATGCATGTGCATGTCAAATGTGCAGGTGAACATTTTTAAGCATGAGACATCGTCCAAGCAACAGATTTATTCAATTAAGCTTTTCAGTTTTATGATGTGTAATTCATTTTCAGTCACTTTCAATCAATTCAGAATTCAGTATTCAAGCACCAATTTCAGTTGAACTATTGCGCAGATAACACATCATATTTATTGAGAGATTTTAATGCCAAGCATAGATGCAGTTGAGAAGCTATATGCATGAAATTTTGATTAACAAATCAAACATGATATGCAACTATCTAGACAACGTTATCAAAAACTCAAACGTCTACCAGCAGAGGTGGGGTTTTACCAAACTTTGGATGCCTTGGTTTATTTGACCCCCTTTTATTCCTCATCACCAAGGCATACCTGCAAAGCACAGATCTCATTTTGTGTTTCTAGGTACCCAAGACTTCTTGGGTCCTACATTGTTAGTAACACCTCTGATAGGTGCTTTCCACAATCTTTGGGCATGTAAGTCATCAGATTTCATTTTATTACAATCACTCATGGAGTGCCCAAAGGCTCCACAGCAATGACATGAAATAGCAGATCTTGAATTCTTTTTATGCACATCATTGTTAGCATGGAATCTGTGTGCATTATCATGAAAATTTCTGTTATTTGCATGAACATACTGTTTTCCATATCGTGCCAACCAGCATTCAGAAGCTCGGTGGCCAGGTTTTCCACATTCAAAACATCCAAGATTTTCTCTCTTAAGACTAGATTTATTTCTACCAAAAACATTTCTATTTGCAGGGAATTTAGCATGTTTGAAATTCACATTCCTACCCTGGATATGCCAACAGTCCTTGACTGTATGGCCATGCTTTCTACAGTGAGAGCATTTAGGAGATGTTTTCTTACCACTTGCAAACCAGCATTGTGTAATCGTGTGTCCTAATTTCTCACAGTGAAAACATTCAATTTTCCTTTTCTGAGATGAAGAATTTTTATCATGAAATTTCCTAGCATTCAAATCATCTAGTTCCATTAAGCTACACTCATGCATCAGATGGCCAATCTTGTGACAGTAATGACAAATCATTTTCTTTTTAGATGCATGTGAGTGTGTGGGTGAAACATGCAAAGTGGGGAGAGGAACATGTTGGATCTTTTCTTTTTGTTTTTCTGTTGTTTTCTTTTGAGCAGATGACTGATAACCAGGAAGGTTCTGAGGGCTGTGAGAAGTTGAGCTGGAAACAAAGGAAGTTTGATCTTTATTTTTAAAACTCTTCTTGTTTGAAGGGTTATAGCCCAACCCTTCCTTCTGAAAATTAACCTTTGTTCCTAGAAACTTGTCCAGATTATCTTTTCCGTCCACAAATTTTGACAATGAATTATTCAAGTCCTTAATTTCATTTTCCAGAGAAACGATGTGTATTTCATAACTGGCAATCTCTTGTTCATTGCAATTTACACATTCGCTTAGCACCTTGTTTGCAGTTTTATATTCCTCAACTTCATGTTCCAGATTTTTTAATTTTTCAGATTCTTCAATGTAAACAGATTTTCCTTTTTCTAAGAAAAGAAGTTTCTCTGACATAGCAGTGTTCACCTGCTTCAATCCTTCAACTTCTTTAGTTAATTTGTCATTTTTTGAATTCAGATTTTCAGTTTCTTCAACAGAGCCTTTATCAATTTTCATTGAGCTCATTTTATCATTCAGCTCTTCCTCTATCTGTTCAAGCTCCAGAATATTGTTTAACAGATCTCTGTTTTCTTCCTTTACGGAAACAATTAACTCCTTCTGCCATTCTAAATTTGAGTGAAGATTTTCATTTATTTCCTTGAGAAATGGACAATCATTGCATGCAGATTTACCAGAACATATTCTTTGAGCCTGGAGTTTTTTACATTGTTTCCTAAGACATTCATTTTCAGACTTTAGAACATCCAATTCAGAGCTAACACATTCAAATTCTTTCAACAGTTTTTCATTCTGAACTAAGTTATTAAAATGAACCTGATCATCATCAATCGAGCTAAGTTTTTCTTTTAGTTCAGAAATTTCACATACAAGTTCTTGATTTTCTTCTTTGAATAAGCCAATTTGTTTCTTAAGCACTTGGACTTCAGACAAGCATGCATAATAGGATTGTTTCAACTCTAGACATTTTTCACAAGAAGAGCTTGAACTTTCTAACCCAGCTTCAAACTCTTTCAATTCTTTTTGCTGTTTTTCAAGATCTTTCTACAATTCCATATTTACAGAATTTATGGCATTAAATTTTTCAGCAAACAAATTCTTCTCTTGTTCAAGTTTCTCAAATTTTTCTCATTTTCTTTAACAGATTTTCTAAGAGAGTCATTTTCAGATTTTAGCCTACTTAGTTCAGAACAAACACATTCAAGTTCCTTCATCAATTTTGCATTCTATTTTTTATGCATATGGATATCAGACAAACAGACATCATGAGATTGCTTCATATTTGAACAATTTTCACATGGAGAACTTGAACTACCCCGATCACTTTTCTTTTTCAAGTTCTTGTATTGTTTTCTTATATGTTCATGAGATTCAAGCAACTCAGCATATGCATTCTCCCAATCATCTAAAGTATAATCCTCGAAAGGGCTTACCTCCTCATCATTATCGTCTTCATTTTGATTGCTGCCTTGATCGCTGCCACTTTGATTTCTTCCGTTAGCCATCATGCAGCTGTCCTCATTTAACCTGTGAGCTAGCTTCAGCACATCCAGAATGTCCTTAGCAGACCTGCAATCATGAAGACAAGAATGTAAGGCTTTGTCAGTAGCTGCTTTCATCAGATTCAAAGCTTTCTGATTTTCTCCATCCTTTGATCTGTGACTGCCGGTCTATTTAGACACTTTCTTTGGTAATCTGTGAGGACCGTGTGAAATTAACTTCCACAGATCAGGATTAACTGATATAACATATTTGCGCAGACTGACAAACCACACATTAAAATTAGAGCCATTGAAAATAGGTGGATCACCCATGGAACCAGATCAGATTAATGCACTAGGAATAATGATGCACCAAAAGCGTGAGAGCACCGAAGACTGCAGGATCGGATCTGCAGGTCGCTGGACCTTCTATGCAGACACCCGCTCTGATACCAATTGTTGGGACGGTGCGATGGATACAGAGGGGGGGTGAATGTATCCCTCTACAAAATTGCCCCACTTAAAAACAATAAGCCTGTAGCTAGACACAATTGCGGAATAAAAACTATTAAGCTCTTCAAGAATAAATTCAAAGAAACATTTGATCAAACAATTGAACTGCTAACAATACTGGAGGTACCTGATCAAGTCTAATGCCGAAGATAGAACTATGCAAACCAGACTCACTTAGCAAAACATATATGCTCAAGGTCACTTCAGATAGAAACAAGAATGCTCAGACAACCTGTGAAAGAGGTAGAAGACAAGGGGCAAACGCACAAGGCAAACCACGGCACAGTAGATTTTTTAGGTGGTTCAGTCCATAGACCTACGTCCACCCCTCACTCCAAACCGGAGTGAGGCTTCCACTAGCACAAGCTAGAACCGCAGACTCAGTCTGCAAACAAGTGCTGCCTAACAGCTTGACCAGGGGAACAACCTCCCCTCTTCCTCCAGACCGGAGGGAACCCACTAGTGACTACCCGTCACTAGCAACTAGAGACCGAAGTCTTTTTTCCTCCACCCAGGAGGGAAACCACTAGTGACTACCCATCACTAGCAACCAGAGACCGAAGTCTCTCTTCCTCCACCTAGGAGGGAACCCACAAGCGACAGCAGCCACTTGCAACCGGAGGCACCAAGTCTCCCTTCCTCTGAAACCCAGAGGGAACACCGACCTCAAACCAGAGAATCAGAAAGTATAGCGATCAGATGAAAAGAACAAAGTAAAAAGAAAACAAGAAACGAAAATACAGCAATCAGAAAGCTGGAAATGAAATCCACAAAGTGTAGCTCTCGCAGGAGCAAATCTAGTTTGGATCTGATACAATTGCCAGACAGACAAGTGTTCTGATGAAGCTTCAGTCTCTCTTCTTCCTCACGAGCTCTCTCCTTTCTCTTTCTTTCTTCCTCTTCTTTCTTTTTCACTCTGCTTCTCTTTCACTTTCTCTCGTTCTTTTTCTTCTTCTGCTTTCAGCCTCTCTACTGCTCTCCCCTTTTTCTTCTTCTGCTTTTTCTACTCTCTGCCTCTCTGCTTCGATCACTTTCTGCTCTCAGCACTATCTTCCTTCTTCTGATGGAGGAGTCTTCCATTTATAGTAGCAGCAGCTAGGGCGATGTATAGACTTGTGCCCCCTTTATCCAGAGAACACCTCGGATCACGTGCTAGGTGCCAACCTCAGATCACGTGCCACTCATCAGCTTGAATCATCATGAACGAAGAGAAGAAATGGATGCTTCGAGGTAGTTCAGGACTTGAACTAAGCGTGTATAGACATGATGCCGCATACAGGCAATTATGTACATTGACGATGAGTGTTCAGGCATGCTGTCAAGCAATGTACAGACTTGATGAGAAGGATGCATGAACAAGCCACAGCGAATGTATAGACTTGATACCAAAGTATGCACGACGTAAAACGATGTACAGACTATGTGAATGCATGAAGAGCATGGGCTGTACATACTTAATAGCCTGCAGCTGTGTACAGACTTGACCGATGCATAGACAGCAGAGAATGTGCAGACTTTGACGTTTACGTGCGTGAGAAAATAATGTACAGACTTGCTGTAATGAACGATGCTCAACTGCATAGTGTATGGACATGAAAGCATGAGACAGCAATGTATAGACTTGTGTTCGCGCAACACAATGGCTGTACTGACTTCGTGTGAAAGTGCCAATGAAGGTTTACAGACTTTAAATGATGCATGAATGTATAGACTTGCTACGGCTTCAAAGCAACCATGTGCAGACTTTACCGATGTACAGACTTCACGCGATGTATAGACTTAGTGTTGTGAATGTAGGTAAAGATAAGGAATGTATAGACTTTAAGTGTGGATGACCAGACAATGTATAGACTTGCACATATGCATGAACAAGTGGTGATGTACAGACTTGGCCAATGTATAGACTTAGCAGCGAGATGCACACGATGTATAGACTTGATGCAGCAATGTACAGACTTTGCGTCTAATGCCTGAAGCACATGATGCAATGTACAGACTTGGAAATCATGAGACGCAGACACCGAGTGTACAGACTCTTGATGAATGCATGTAATGCACTAAGCGATGTATAGACTTTGAACTGATGCACTGTGCAAACGTTGCATTGATACGCCATAAAAGGATGTACAGACTTTAGAAGTGATGCATGAACAGGCGAAGATGTGTAGACTTGGCCAATGTACAGACTTGAAGAAATGCATGAATAGGCGACGATGTGTAGACTTGGCCAATGTACAGACTTGAAGAAATGCATGAACAAGCGACGATGTGTAGACTTGGCCAATGTACAGACATGAAGAAATGCATGGACTATGCACATAGACGCTAAGAGAGACGATGTATAGACTTGAAAAGCTTGAACACGAACAGGCTGCAATGTATAGACTTGTGAGTGCAGCAGCCAATGTATAGACTATGCCCCTGAAGAATGTACAGACTTTGAAAGCAAGAGGCAAGGCTGTCGGATGTATAGACTTGCTAAACGATGCACACACATAGCGGCAATGTGTAGACTCCCGCTCGTGCAATGCAGTGTACAGACTTTGCCAATGAATGACATGCAGTTTGCAACAAGAAAGTATGTACATTGAACATGCAATGCATGAGAGACAATGTACAGACTTGTTAAATGATGCACAAAACAATTATGCACATCAGCTAAAGTATCATCAAGGCATAAGGCACTACAATTACCTGATCTGACAGTGCACTGATCTTACCTGTCACTGGTTGACCTTTTCATGACCCGTAAGTCATTCTTAAAAGCTATTCTGTCAGTTTATCATAAACATCAAGATTATATCATCAAGGATGTAAACATAATGAGGCATAATATTTGTCATCATCAAAACTCCAGAACCATAGGGGACACAACACCTGCCCGGCCCGGCCCCTACCTTGGTGATCATGTGCCGCCCGAATGTCACCTCGATAAGCGTACCCTAAACGTGATCGCTCAGACAATGAGCACACTTCACAAGCCTTGACGCAAGATGAAGTGTCAAGCCCCTGCCTCTGTTAACGCGCCCCGAGCACGACCATCGAGGTCTCATGGCGCTCATCTCCTCCAGTCACAATGGTGCCCCCGGCACCCGACTGCCAGTCTCAGCTGTGCCCGACCGTTAAAGTCTCAGGGTGCCCAGTCCCTTTAGTCATAACGGTGCCCTCGGCATCCGACTGCCCTGTTCCTCCAGTCACGTCGGGGCCCGCGACATCCGACCTCTCAACCACAAGAGTCACAATGGTGCCCCCGGCACCCGACTGTTGAGTCCAGACGATGCCGAGCTACTCTAGCCTCAACAGCGCTCAACAACTTCAGTCACACTGGTGCCCTCGACACCTGACTGCCCTGTTCCTCCAGTCACGTCGGGGCCCGTGGCACCCGACCTCTCAACCCCTTGAGTCACAACAGTGCCCCCGACGCCCGACTGCCCAGCTACTTTAGTAACAACGGTGCCCCCGGCGCCCGACTGCCCAGCTACCTCAGTCACAATGGTGCCCTCAGCACCCGACTGCCTAATTACCCCTGTCACGTCGGGGCCCGCGACACCCAACCGCTCACCCACTCCAGTCACGATGGTGCCCCTGACACCCGACTACCGAGTCCAAACGGAGCCAGGCTGCTCTAGCCTCAACGGCACTTAACAACTTTAGTCCCAACGGTGCCCACGGCACACGACTGCCCAATCCTGGCGACTCCCGACTACTTCAACCCCAGCGGCGCTCGGGCTCTCCAGTCTTAGCGGTGTTATGGCACCTCATCGTTTTAAGCTACGATGTCCAGGGCACCCAACTCTCCCAGTTTCAACGGGGCCTGGTCGCCTCAATCACAGTGGTGCTTAGGGCACCCGACTGCTCTAGTCAAATCGACGCCTACGGCCTCGACCACTCCAGTCACCATGGTGCCCCCGGCACCCGACAATTTCAAGCTCAACGGCTTGTTGCCTTCCTAGTCATGGCGATGCTCACGCCATCCGACCGCTCCAATCTCAACAGAGTTTGATTGCCCCAGTCTTAACAGTGCCTGACCGTTCCAGCACGGCGGCGCCCACGGCACCCCAACTTCCCATATCTCGGTGATGCTCGGTATCGAGGATATGTCATGACACCCTTCGGCCGGTATCCTGCCGAGTCGTATGTCCTTTGACGGACACCATGTACAAATGCGAAAATACCCACGCAATAACGCAATGACCCGAGGACCGTCACAAATGATGAAATTGTCCCGTGGCTTGCACACATTTGTAATCGGGTTTGCACACCCTGTATAAACACCTTTCATGGCATATAATTATGTAATCTAGTCCGGGAATAGATCCCCATCCTAGCCAGCTACCAGTCTCCATGCTATCTAGCAGACCGCCATATGTCTCCCAGCTCGATCCTAACTCCTCTAGCCGAATGGACTCTACATCTGAGCCAGGACCTGCCTGCTCCTTACCCAGCCAGTGTTAGCCGCTCAGCGCCCGTGCCAGAACCTACCTGCTCCCTGCCAAGTCAGTGTCTGTTGCTCTGCTGTCCAAGCCGACACCTCCATCTCACAAACCCAGAGTTCCTACCCATGCCAGCGTCCACACTGGAACTAGTCTCTCTACCCCCAGTTATCCCTGCCGTCTTGCGGTTGCCCTGTCACTGTTGCATTGACTAAGCCCTCCCGATGTCGCGGCTCTCAGGGTCCCTGACTCTTCTCTTTGGCAATAGAAACAAAGGTGTTAGGGCTCTGCCCGATGTAAAATAAACATTGATTGCTTGCAATCGGTGGGGAAGACGTCCAGTACACGAGCTCCCACAATCGTCTACACTCGTACCAGTGGAACCTCCTTCTCGCCATGTGGCGCACAACATTTCATGCTCACGAGCTGTGCCTTGGTGGCACATCCCCAGTCAAACACTTGGTTGCACCGGTGATCGTCAAGAAATCGACTGGCACGCCAGCATTCCATCCAGCCATTCTTGTCCCAGTTTTCCAGAACGATTAACCATACGCCATTCCTTCTTGTACGTTCCTATCATTCTTTTCGCCATCTTTTTAATACCCCCGAAATTCTCGCGTGCCAAGTTGACCTACCTCGGCCTTCCGTAAAAGGCGAGTGTGTGTCACTGTCGCGAGGGAAAAATAGACGTGACTCCCCACGCGTATAAAACAAATTGGCACGCCCAGTGAGACGTCTCCTACCTTTCTTATTTTTGTCGAAGAAGAGTCACACTTGCCAAGTGTACGCCGCAATGCCCTCGCCTTTTCTTATCAGAGAGGAATAGGAGGGCCCCCGTCCAAGATGCAACATGCGACCGGTCGTCATCGAGCGACCAACCTACACCAGCAACAGCAACAACAAACCAGTGGCGATAGTGACCTATGGTCCAATCGTCATCACCTTTCACGTCGGGCATGTACGGTTGGCAACCCCAATCGTGTTCGGCAACCCAGCCTCGGCCCTCAGCTCGCCCTGATCCTCAGGCGCCATTGCTGTGGCCGACAAGCAGCGCAGTCCAGCGACCCCCTATGCAGGCAGTTGACTCCTCTGCTCCTATAGCAGCGAAGACCCATATGGTCATTGACCCCTAGGTCCCCAGCTTCACCAGCACCCGATACGAGCCTCTGGCCTTGGGTCTCCAGTACAATGCCACCATCGATCCATTCAAGCACCAAGCATTGGGTCCCCAGCGATGCCTATTCCCAACATGGACAATGAGATCCAGATCATTGGCACCTCAACACCTAACACGGGCACTAAACCCCAGGTCTCTGCCTTGCCGGGTTCAGCGCAAGCCTCCAACCTCAGATAGCAGGTGCAGCACCGACATTGGCCTGTGGGGGCATCATGCCCAAGGATTCGGCCACATCAACCCCTAACACGGGCACCAAGCCCCGGGACATGGCCACCTCAACACCCAACACGGGCTTTCAACCTTGGGTCTCAGTTCCAACAACACCCTATGGGGGCATCTAGCCCCAAGGACCAGCTGCAGCGACACCCAAGATGGGCTCCCAGCCCTAGGTTCCAGCTCTATCAACACCCAAGATGGGCTTCTAGTCTTGGGTCTCAGCTACATTAACACCCGAGATGGGCGCTCCGCCCTGGGTCCCAACATTCCAACATCATCAGCACCCAGGACGGGCTTCCAGCCCTTGGTCCCAGCTACATCAACACCCAAGATGGGCTTTCCACCCTAGGTCCCAGTATTCTAGCATCACCAACACCCAAGAAGGGCGTTCAGCCCCAAGTTCCTGCCTTAACAATACCTAAAAAGGGTGACCAGCCCCGGGTTCTAGCTCCATCAACACCCAGGACGGGCTGCCAGCCCTATGATACAGCTCCGTCAACACCCAAGATGGGCTTCCCGCCCCAGGTTCCAGCATCATCAACACCCAAGACGAGCGTGTAGATCTATTTAAAATCCACTAGAAAAGAAATAAAAGAGAATAATAGCTAAGAAGCTATGTGAAGTGTGGGAAAAAAGGGAAGGGAGCATGCGTAGGATGCTATATGGAGGGTGTGAACGCCAGGGACCGCGGGCCTCAAATGATATAACAATAAAAAAGGAGGGATCGTGGAATACCTTAAAGAGCGGGGAGATTATGAGTGCTTTTCTTATCTTCCTATCGGCCGGCCGATGGAGATAGTGTTCCTGAGCTTGATTACCCTTGCACAAACAAAGACAACACCAACAAATAATATGGATTAGAAACCAAGGTGTAGTATCAAATCCAAATATAAATAAGCATGAAGAACATGGAAATGACACACATTATTGGGTGTTGGCCCTTTAAACCCCTATGCAAAGGGTGGGGATGAAATATGATGATGTGAATATAAGGACGTGCAAGTGTTGCACTGGGGGAGACTCAACGTGGTTGAGATAGGGAGATGAACATATGAATGCATATGATGCATGCAGATATGCTATATGTAATAAAAGAAACAAAAGAAATAGAGGAGCTCAGGATTGTTGACGGCTTTCGATGGACGATTGGGAGGAAGCCTTCGATTGGATGAAGCTTGGGATGCAAGAGTACTTCCTCCTTGAGCCAGCAGTCGGGCAGCACCTCCCCTTAGTTATGAAGTCTGGCCTCTTGAGCAAGAGCCGCATGGCTCTATTTATAGGGAGAAATTTGAAGTTTAATTCCCAAAAAATTAGGATAATCATCCACGGAAGGGGATAAGCATGGCAAGAGTCCTCCCCATCTTGGAAAGCCACTGGGAAGATTTCCCCCAGTTGAAATGAACCTCAAAACGAGGAAAGAAGGTGTTGCAGGTGATTTTGGAAACCTCGAAGAAATGGCGTCAGACCCCATGGTCGCCCATTAAATGGGCGTCCATTACCTTGGACGTTCATTGGCGTTAAAATATGGAAAGTTTAAAATCTTCCAAAATTGGAAAAGAATTGGCGTCTAGGGTACTGGACGCTCATTAAAGAATGGGCGACCTACAAAATAGATGTAGATTCAAAAACAATCTAAATTCAGCGAAAAATATGACCAAAATAATTCGCGTCATCGGTACCGGACGACCATTTAAGGGACGACGCCCATTTAAAAATCACCCAAAATCCTCAATTAAAAATATTAAAAAAAGAATTGGAGTCATACCAGGCGGACACCAATTAAATTTACCTGTAATTAAAAATAATAAAAGAATTGGCATCACTCTAGGCAAACACCAATTAAATTTACATGTAATTAAAAATTAAAAAATAATAAAAAATAATAAATAATAATAAAAAGAATTTTAGTTACTCTAGATAGACACCAATTTAAAAAAGCCAAAAATAAAAAATGAAAAAAAAGAGAAAAGAATTACTGTCACCCTGGGCAGACACCAATTTGAAAAAATCTAAAAAATTAAAAATATCTCAGAAAAATCTAGAAAAATCCTGAAAAATCTCAGAAAAATCCCAAAAAAGTCTTGAAAAATCTAAAAAAATAGGAAAAGGGTAAAAATCTAAAGAAATGAAGAAAATCACTAAAATAAGCCAATTTTACTGTCAAATTTGGGCATTATAAAGTAATATCAAATATACTAATGATGATGTTAATTTTTGCGTGTCTACAGTTGCTCCGTCTTGGCGTCTGCTTTGCAAAGGAATGGAGTGAACTAAAGAGTAGGCGCCAAGATGTGATGAGACACGCGATCTACATCACCTGATGAGAATTGAATAAAAAAGATCGAGATGAAGCAATCTCGGGAGGTTCGATGAAATCAACAATGTTCGGATAAAGGAGGGAGTGAATGTGCACGCGGGCACGAAGGAGATAAAAGGATGTCAACTTCCAGTGCTGTGGAAGTACCCCAGGTCACAAACTTGTGAGTTTCACCATTGGAGAGCCGTTACCAGCCAATGTGGACGTGCTATAGCCAAGGTGGATCCAAGGAAAAAAGAAGAATAAATAAGAGATAGAAATCCAAACAAATGAGTTTTCGAGAAAATAGCCCAAAACAGCGATAAGATGAACTGAGGATCCAATTCGGCATGAAATATCTCATATCTTGAAAATTAAGATCATTTGACTCTCAAAATTAGCTTATCAAAATGATTTTCCATTGTTGGTTCAAAGTCCTACATGAATGTATGCTGGGTTGAAATGAAAAATTAAAACAAATGAAAATATAAGATCATCAAGGATAATATTGTTAAGATGCCAAGACTGAATCAAGAAACCCATTTTGTGAGCTGATACTAAACCGAAGCCCATTTATCCGCGCACCAATTCACAAAAGGGAACCATCGTCGCCAGTCTTGGACGGCTCAACGGCCTATCCGTATGACTAAGATTCCTCTAGAATCATCATTATTTTTTATGAAGGGGAACTCAAATTCTAGATTTATCAAAGCCACAAGGTCCTTGATATAATCTAATAGCGTAAGTAACATATAGTAGGAATCCATATAGGGAGAAGATGGTGATAGCAATAAGCATGAGGGGAATTGAGAAATGCAGCCACCGTGGGACTTGGATGATGATGCCCAGTCGGTGGGACCAAGAGTTTCTTCCTATGCTCAAAGATTCGTTAGCCAAGCTATAATGAAGGATAAAGCAGTTTAAGCAGCTTAAGCATAACAGGCATAACATGAATAGCATGAAGCATGAATGGTGCCAGAAGCATCACAATACGAGAAAACATGAATAGCAACATGGCAATTGCAGCGTGAAAGCATAGCATTATAAAAGTATGAATGCACAAAAGCACACAAGCATCATTATTTCCTTTTAAATCCATCAAGATGACAACTTGGCTAATCGTCAGATGTATGCATGAAAGATCAAGCTTGGCTGAGATTAGTTCTTGAATAATTAGAATGAATGCCCAGAGCCTAGAGTAAATGCCCAGAGCGGCAGGGATAATCAGATGAAATCAGCAAGAATTACTTAGAAAGATGTGGGAATGATATCCAATTGATCATGATAGGGAAGAATCGAAAGGTAGATAGCAATGAACGAAGAGGACTCATCTCAAGCTCTTGGGTCCTTGCAAAGAGTGTCCCTGCAAAACAACACCATCAGAAAATACAATATATATTTTTTAGAATATGCAAATTTTTATGAGTTTTGGAAATATTAAATTTTTTTATTTTGAAAAATATTTGATTTTTTTAGATTTTTTTGGAATATTCAACTTTTTTTAGATTTTTGTTAAGAAATATTCATTTTTTTAATTTTAGATTTGACTTTACTAATGCAACATCAAAGGGTGTTTAAACCACTGGCTAGGGGTCCTCGTTCTTTCCCCTTTCACTAAAAATTGCCCGAAGCAAGGCGTGCAGAGGAGATGGCGTCCTATGACCGGCTACCCTTGGCTAAGGGTGCCCCTACCAAGGCCATACCCGAGAAACACTCGGTCTTAGAGGGAGAAGAGAAGAATATCGGGGATAAACCTTATGCAGGATGGGAGATATCAGACTCGAATTCCTCCTAAGGTACTACCCCTCAAAGAGGTGGTCTGTTATGCCGGGGCTTTGTGCCTTTGATTTTTGGACCCTTGACATGCATACGACCATGCTTTTCCCAGCGGGGACTTTGCCTCTCTTGACATATCTTTATCTCATAATTTTGCATTTATTGAATCTTGAATTGGATATAGCCCTTTTGGCTAGATATATCATGAAAAGCTCATTTTGATTCCGGGTCAAGACTGCCCCTATTTGAGACTTCTCCCGTATTGGGGAGTACCTAGGTTGGTCATCTTATGCGTCAACCTCTTGCCCCTGCACTCGGCCGAGTAAGGAAGAGAAAGAACTTTCATGCATACCCATGGCATGGCCAAAGCAGCAATGGTGTTTACCAAAGGAAGCCGGCTAAGGACGCTGTGAAGTGTGTGGAGTGTCCAGCTAAGGGTTGCCCTTAACAATCGGGGAGGGAATGCCAAACTCATAGCGCGAGGTTCTTAATAACTAGAGGTGCTGCAAAAGTAAGCCTAAAGACTCTTTTTGATTTTATTTTTGAAGATTAAATTGAAGACCAAGGATAAAGGTCTTGACTACCACCCTTAATCATGTTAAGAAGCACTTCATTTTAAAAACCATACGTAAAAGATATTGAATGCAAATCTTATGTAAAAATATTACCTTACAACCTTGTGAAACAGCAGCTGCCGGAGGCAATCTTGATCATCGTGGGATTTGTAGTCCTCTTTGGCAAAAAAGGGATTGGAAGTAAAGGATTTGAAGTGGCTCAACGAGAAGGAGTGGTACCAAGACCGGACTCAGACGAATAAGGGTAAAAGGAAAAGAGGCGAGGGCAAGAGCTCCCTCACTAAGGTGCGGAGACCCTTATCACAAGGAACGATGTACAAAAGAGGCAAAAAATTAAGGGGAGGAGTGAGGACTAAAGCCTCAAAAGTAGTGGCAGAACGGGCAGATGCCCCGAGCGGTAGATGTGGAAGAAGTCGGGTCGGACCCAAGATCAGGAGGAATTGAAAGGAAAAATTGGTAGATGGAAAGAGGAGGATCCGGAGGGTCCGGAGGGTCCGGAGGCACGGGAGGAGAATCATGATGGGAATAAGAATCCGAAGATTTCGGAGGGAGAAAATATCGAGGGACGCGATGCCCTAGGAAAAGAGATGGGAAAATATGATTTAAAAGGAAGAAGAGAATAAAGGACACGATGTCCTAGAGGAGCAGGAGAAGGAATCGGAAGAAAGAGGAAGGGTCTGGAGGCTCCGGAGGAATAGAATCAGAAGGGGCGTGATGCCCCAGAAAGAAGATAAAGAGAGTAAGATGGAAAATCTAGAGGTTCCGGGGGAAGATAGAATGGGGCGTGATGCCCTGAGAGGAAGTCTGGAGGTTCCGGAGGAAGAAGATGGAAAGGGGCGTGATGCCCGAAAATGATGTCCGGAGGTTTCGAACGAATAGAATCAGAAGGGGCGTGATGCCCAGGGAGAATCAGTGAGAAACCCGGAGGACCCAGACATGAGGGTGTAGAGGGGCGCGATGCCCAAAGAGGGAGGTCCGGAGGTTCCGGAGGAATGAGACAACATGGGGCGCAATGCCTGGAAGGGATAGTTGAAGGGGCGCGATGCCCGGCAAGCAGAGAAAAGTCTGGAGGATCCAGATATAAGAGGTGGGTGTTGACACTCATTTTTTATCTATGAGTTGGGTCTTCCTCTCATCGTCATTTGTTGATGCCTCGAGTTGTCCATTATTCATTGGGCTATTTTCAGGAATGTCTTTGGGCTTATTCTATGGGTATCTCCCTCCCTGGCTAGGTCTGCTCTTGGAATCGGGCTTAATGGGTCTTGATTTCGCTTGGTTTTGGGGCCAATGTGCTCGTTTATCCCATTTTGTTAATTTCAAACATCCAGGCTGTATGCGGTCTAGCGATGGGACGTTCAGTGATTGGGCGGTCTATTTGGAACCGTTTACAAGCTCAGAGCAATTTATTGGATATTTATTTGATTTTCTAAATTTCCACCGATAAGCATTTGCACGGTCTCAGTTCAGCCGTTTACTGCCATTGAACGGCCTGGTTTTAGACTGTTCAATTCCCAAAGTCCTAAGCCGGTTGATTTTTCAGATAATTATCTATTTATCCAATTTTATTGGATTTATCACCGACATGGTTTACACTGCCTAGCATTGGACCGTGCCATTCATTGAGTGGTCTATCATTAGACCGTTTTATCCTAAAGAGTCCAGCCCCATCATAGCCGGTCAGTTCGGTGGATAATTGGCCAATTTGTTATTTTATTTATTTATCACCGACAGAGGTAAGCGGTCTAGCAATGGACCGCGTATTAGTCTGGGCGGCCTATCGAACGACTGCGTACAGGCCCGAGATTTGTGGAATATTTGGTTATTCTCTCTCCATCCGTGGTTAAACCTCCACCTTCCTCCACCATTTTCTCCGCGGTTTCTCCACCAAATGGGGTGCCGTTTGATCCTGGTGGGAGATAGAAGTATTATCTACCTATTTTGTTTTATTATCACGCCCTAATTTTTAGTGGAAAATTTAATTTCAGGACTAGACTTTCAGGGGTCTATAAATAGCACCCCTAGTCCAAGCTCGAAAGGGGGCAGATCTAACGTCGACGTCGAAGCTCTGCCGAATTCTTGAGCGAGTTGTAGCCAGGGAGGGAGACTTTCTGCATCCTTTTAAGCCTCCAGTTCAGGGAGTAGCCTTTCGTTTTGTGTTCTAGTCTAGGTGTTTAGTTACTAGTTCATCCATTGCAAGATCATCTTCTCCATCTTCTTCCCAAGTTTTTACACTTGTCAACATCATTTCTACACCCTTACCATTATTTTTTTTTACACCCTATAGGGGTTTAAAAACCACTCTAGGTATCTCCCATTCCATGCCGTTATGTTGATTTTCTGTTCTATTTTATAGTTGCTACACATTCTAGGGCTAATTTGGGTGTTATTTTCTTATCATCTACATTGTTTTGGAGGTCAGCATCAGCACGGCATGAGACCCATCCCCTCTGGCCGGCCGGAAGGGGTGGAGGATCAAGTCCTACATCTTGGAGTTTGCCAGCATCGCACGGTTGTCATCTGTCCATCTACAAGGATACACGGCCCAGATCAGACCGTGCAACGCCTTCCTGCGGCCTTCCTTGGACCGTGCTATCACTAGTCAAGTCTTCATCCCGCTTCCCTTTCCAGCGCTGTGATCGGCCTATCGAGCGGCCGTGCCATCCATTGAGCAATTCTTTCTGGACCGTGTACAACTGCCAGCTCTACACTTTGAGTGAGTGTCTTCTCCCATTCCAAGGTATGTAGCACTTTTCGGTATCCAGTTTCTTGGTGGCGATCACGATCACACCCACACCTCTCCACCCTTTCTTTCCTTCATTTTGATTGCCTTTACATCTTGACTTAGAAAGGTAAAGGAAGAGAAGGGGAGAAAACATGTCACCATCCCATTTTTTGGCAATCACGGTGGGACGCCAAGTGCCCATCGTGCTGTTGTTTTGCTAACCTGTGTTTTGTGCTTGGTTATGTTTTCTAAGTTGTCTTAGGTTGCTATTCCATCCACCCCGGGTTTCTGTTCTCGGAGGTGTATGCGGTTCCTTCAGAACCGCTCAATTATCCACGCGGTTGGACGATAGGCCATGCTGTCTCGGTCTCAGTTTCAGCGGTCCTCACTGGACCGTGCATCGGTTTCCATGGTCTATCGACAGGCCGTGCTCGTCTGCTGGCTCAGGCACGTTACTATTCTTCATACACTTGTGGTTTTTACTGATTCTCTACGGTCTGTTTAGGGCCGTTCCACAGTTTGCACGGTCGATCGATAGACCGTCCAGTCAGGTACGCATCTATCACTGTAGTTCCACTTTGTTTGAGTTCCCTGTGTTTTTAGTTTTTTCACTACTCCCTGCTGTTGCACAGTCCTTCCTAGGACCGTCTACCTCCCTGAGCGGTCTCCCATCAGACCGTGTGTTAGTGCTATAGTGCCCCCGTGATCACCATTTTGACTATTCTTTCACATTATTCCATATTGGTTTTGGTGCTATTCTGATCTCCCCTTACTGTTACTTAGTTTTGCATGATTATTGGCATACTTGTTATAATTGGTTGATCATTGTTTGTTAGATTTAGGCTAGATTTTGCATGCACCCCAGTGCGCATAGGATTCATTCATATATTCTATACTAGTTGCATTCCTACCTTGGTAGGCGATCCTCTCGTCTCCATATTCCTTGGAGCCGACTAGGTGACCTTACCCGGGACCTCCGTAAGTCCCCGTGAGCTGTGGATTCCCACACAGCTGTAGGGCATGTTGTACCTTGCCACACCAAGTCTAGGATTGCATCCGTAAGAGAGAGAGTACCCTTTCAGAGTCAACCAAGTTTCCCATTCCACCCTTGATAGGCACCCTTGTGGTTGAGAGAATTGTCATTTTAATTAAATCCACTGAGGTTATAAAAGGGAGAAGTTATAAAATTTGCCGCGCATCATTAAACTTGGTTGTTCAGTTGACTGCCTCTTCTTTCCTCTCTTTCTGTGTGCATAGCTTTTATCTAGGATCTCATTAGGTGTTGTTTTTGTGATAGTGTGATTGTTTCATGTGGAAGTGCTTCACTCCTATAGGATTGTCTCTTAGGGGCAATTCTAACTTCTTCTCCTACTTCAATCCTTTGTTTGATTCCCCTCCCACCATGTCTTCTTATGATTTCTCTCAGGCCCGTGAGGATTCCCTTCCTTAGGGATTGTTAGATGACTCGCCCAGGGTCGCGCACGTGTAGGGAAGCGATGGGTCTGCCCCACTTCTCCCATCTATCGTTATCGAGGGTGCTCAACCCTCTCTTTCCGATTCCTCCTCTCAAAACTCGGTCAATCAAATCCTTCATATGATGGCCCAGCTAGATCCAACTCATTATCACCTCTTTCGCTAGGCTTTGCAGGGGCAGGATGTCCCGTTGTCTGTTTCTCCTCATGGCGTGTCTGCTGCCGCCACGTCTTCTCCAGTTGTTGGGTTAGGGGCTGCTTCTGCTGCGCCCATTGATCTTACTCCCATCCATCCCCAGACTCTCCGATTTCCTACCATGGAAGTGGGCCAAGCTTCTAGCTCGGCCCATCAGGCTTTTGACAAGGGGAAGACCCAGATCCCCTTGTCATCTTATTCTGATCCTTACACCACCATCTCTCCAGCGCCGTAGGCTCTCGTGGCCCCGGCAGATTTTGTTCATCTTCAAGCAGGGGCTGCCCAGCTTGCTCATGCCGATATGGGCCCTTCCCTGGCCCATTATCCTTTCTATGGGCTTCCCCCTCCGTCGGTTTATCCCTCGACGCCTTATGCCGGGTCCGCTCTCCCGTCTTTGCCTCCTCCATCCCGGGAACGGGAACTCCTTGATAAGTGGGCTGCCATGCAGTAACAGATCGACCTCCTTCATAAGCAGGTCGGCCAACAGTCTCTCGTTGATGTCCCCGTTCCTAACTTCCGGGACATTCGTTTCCCTCTGCAGTCAGAGCTCCCCACGTACCGCAAGTACGATGGGAATGTCAACCCCTTTATTCATGTAAGGGAGTTTCTATATGAATCGGCGCAGTTCCAGCATGACGAACGCATTATGGCATATCTCTTCCACCGGTCGTTGGACGGGGTTGCATTAGAATGGTTTTACACTCTGCCGTTGGAGGAGGTGGAGAGTTTCAAGATTGTCAAGGAGAAGTTTATACAATGATTTCAAGACCGGGTGGGCCCAGAATATTCATTCACCAACTTAGTGGCCGAAAAGATGAAGGTCAATGAAGACTTTGCAACTTATGCAGATAAATGGAGGCAGATGGCCTCCCGTGTGCCTGGGCAAATCCCGGAAGAAGAGAAGGTAAAATTGTTGATTTCAAATGCTACACCTACCCTCCGGAACATTCTGGCAATGAATGATATATCAAATATGCACCAGTTGTATAGCAGGGCCCGATTTATCCAGACCAAGTTTAAGGACTCCCCCATTCATTCCTTGTTTGAGGACCAGAAGCCCAAAACCACCAGAAAGCCTCAAGGCCCAGTCACTGAAGTAGTCCAGACAAACTAGCAAGTACATGATGTACAATTCCCCAACCAACCCGCTCCACCACGCTTCCAGCAGCCTCCCCACAATCCCCAGTTCACCGCTCCATCAAATGCCCAACCATCATTTCCTGCTCCTCGTTCACAACAACCACCCCCACAGCAGCCACAACAGCCGCCGCAGTACCATAACGTCCAATGGTTACGCACTTGCTCGGCCGGGTCCTAAGAGAGTCCATTACCCTCCACTTTCCAAAACTCCCCCATATATATTCTTGGCCTTAATGTACACTAGTGATCTTCCGCTCCCGTCGGAACGCCCGAATTGGAATCCAGCCACCGACCATTCCAGGTATTGCATATATCATCGGCAGCCCAGGCACACCATAGAAAGGTGCTATCAATTCCGTGATTTAGTGTACGATTTACATGAAGGGCAAAGAATTGACTGGGCCCAAATGCATAAGTTGATATAAGACATCAATGAGAGAAGAAGACAGGCGCCAAGGCCGCAGTAGCCAGCGCCGCAGTAGCAGCAACCTCAGCAACCGCAACCCCAGTAGCAACAGCCTGCACCTGAACTCGGGATTCACCAAAATCCCATGCCAAACCACCAGCCCGCTCCACAGCCGCAACAGCAGCCGTTGGCACCGGCCCAAGTAAATGTGGTTCACCGCCCAGCTCCCAATGCTGGGTGGTCTGACGACGATGAGACTCCCGCTCATCTTTTGGCCTTCCACCACACATACACCAAGTCCCCTTCGCCTTCTATTCCTTCTATCGTCCGGCCCTCCACTCTAACTCCCATTACACCCCCTATTCTCTCCAGGTCACCTATTACACCCATCACCTTACCCACCATTCCACCAATCCTCGCGCCTTCACCTGTCATCCCTCTAATAGGGCCTGTCCGACCCACCTCCGCCATCATCACCCCCATTTCCATCCCTTCTACTCACCCGGTCGGGCCAATCGGGAGTCCATCTAGTGCCGTGCTGGCCCAAAATCTTGCCCTCAGGAGCGGGCACTTGTTTCAGAGAAATTACCCCCCTACTGGTGCACCTGCACCCAGTCCCACAATTCCTTCCTCGGCAGTTGAAGCAGAAGAGTCAGACCCCTTACCTGCCACGAAATATGATTTGTTACAGCACTTGGACCGAATGCCGGCCAAGATCTCAGTCCTGGAGTTAATCAAGAGGTCCACGCTACACCAAGATGCCCTAAAGGCTTTTCTACAGAAAGACATGGTTAGCGAGGACGTGGCGGTAGACAGTTTGCCGTCGGTATTGGCCTCCATCACAAAGGGGCCGTCTATTTCCATTTTCTGAGTCAGAGTTAGCACCCCCGGAGGCACGCCAGATGCCATTATGCATTTCAATCACATTAAATAAGGTGGCCGCTGATGCAGCTCTAGTGGACACGGGAGCTTCTATTAATGTCTGTCCCTTGAGCACTTTGTGTGCCTGCAACATCTCTGAAGACATGCTAAGGCCGACACCGACGACCATTGCAGCATATGATAACTCCAGGAGAGTGTGCCATGGGGTTGTAACAATCCAGGATGAGCTAGGGCCTTTGACTATGGCCGTGGAATTCTATGTGTTGGACATAGACATGATGTTCAAGGCTATTCTGGGTCATCCGTGGATTGATAGCTTGAATGCAGTACCCTCGACCACTCACCAATACCTCAAATTTCCATTTCAGGGGCGGGTGGTCAAGGTAAAGAGTGTTTCTACGGTATAGACAGTCGATGACATTTCTGATAAGATTTTTCCAACTCTCTGGCCGAGCAATAGGCCAGTTCTTTTTGTTATGGACTTGGATTTTCCCGGGCATATGCGTCACGCAAACCCGCCACTATACCTATCAATGTTAAAGCCAAGTCCAAGATACGAGATTCCAAGGGCTGGAACATGATTCTGAAGTTAGGTTACCAGCCAGGCATGGGTCTCGGAGCCCAGTTGTAGGGGCGGACTACGCCCATCCCAAGGGGCAGAAAGATGAGCAGAAGAGGCCTCGACTACCGAGAGTCAGCATTGTCAATTCTGGGAGACTCTGGGCCACTGACGTGGGATTACCGTCAGCATTTTGTGAAGGGCCCGTTGCAGCCAGGTACCCTGAAGAGGCCGCCCCGTTCAGATATGAAAAGTGATGCCACTTGTGATGTTGCTGACCCGCCGCCGCCGCTGAAAGGGCTGGTGGGTGATATGGAGATTTTTGTAATAGTTTTGAGAAGATGTTTTCTGAAGAAGAAGTTTATATGAAGAAATCGGAGACGTAGCTTATGAAGTGCTCTCCGAAAGAGCCAATTTATCAGAGGCCGCGGGAAGAGGGGAGCTCCCTCATTGCTTTTTCTTGGTATCCTTCCCGCCTTGCCTCCCTTTTTCAAGAACTTGAATCCATTCCCCGTTCACCTCCAATTATGGTCGATCTGTTCTATACGGAAAAGCCATTCGACATTTTGTTTGTGCCTTGTGCATGTGGCCAATGCCCACCTATTGATCTCTCAACCATGTTTATTCCCTCCTGTGATCTCTCTCAGATGTGGTTTTCATCATCCGATCCATTCTTTGATGTTCTTTTCCCATCTCTCTTTCCCCGCCAGCTTCGTCCTCCTCCTTCCTCCTCCAGTCCGTCTTGCTATATGATTTCCTCCGATCTCCAAAAAAATGCCAATTTTAAAATGGAGATTTCAATGGAGGATTATGCTGTGTGTTGTCCACATCCTTCCCAGGGGCACGAGACCCCTATTTCCTTTCCTGTAGATTTTATGTCTTCTAGGTAAGATGTAGGACTTGTTGAGCTTAAAGAAGTAGAGTCGGTTGAGTCCAGTGAGTCAGGGTCTTGTTCTAGTGTCTCCTGCCCTTCCACACTTGCTACGGGCCCGATGACGCATCATGCTAAAACCATTTCTGATAGGTTCCTCCAAGATCTTGCTAAGCGTTGCCATGCCCTCCTAAAGTGTCCTGAGTTTGTAGATACAGAAGGACCCTATCGATGATGAGGATAGCGACGTGGATGACACTGCCGATTTGTACGCGCAGGGTTTGAAGAGATTTGATGAACCGTCGTCGGCAGTGGATGAACCCACGAAAGAGATTAACCTTGGAACTGAAGAGCACCCCACGCTTATAATCATCTCTGCTAATATCCCTCCTCGGGTTAAAGAGGAGCTAATCAAGGTTTTGAAGGAGTATAGCGATTCATTTGCCTAGTCCTACGAGGACATGTCGGGCCTTGACCCCACTCTGGTAGAGCATAGATTGGTACTTAAACCATGGGCAACGCCCGTTAAACAAAAATCAAGAAGATTCCACCCTCAAATAACTTTAAGGATAAAAGAAGAAGTGGACAAGTTACACAAGGCCAAGTTCATTGGAGTTGTGTTATATCCTCAATGGGTGGCAAACATTGTCCCTGTGATGAAAAAGGATGGAAAATTTTGAATTTGTATCGATTTCAGGGGCTTCAATAAAGCATGTCCGAAAGATGATTTTCCGCTTCCTCACATCGACGTGTTGGTGGACAACATGGCTGGGTATGAAGCCCTCTCATTTATAGATGGCTATTCTGGATACAACCAAATCCGTCTCGCTCACGAGGATCAAGAGAAAACCTCATTCACCAAGCCCTAGGGCACATACTGCTATGTTGTCATGCCATTTGGATTAAAGAATGTAGGTGCCACGTATCAATGGGCGATAATGGCAATCTTCCACGACATGATGCATGTTTATATGGAAGCCTACGTGGATGATATTCTTGTGAAATCGAGGTCAAAAGAGGAGCACCCTGCCATCTTAGCCAATGTTGGCCCGGTTAGGAGGCAATTGAGGGGGGGGGTGAATTGATTGCCCACCCTTTTTCACAAAAATTAAAAGCAACCCACACAAGCCACATATATGAGGAATAAATCTAAGACAGAGGCTTGATTAATACAATTGAAATTAGATCAAGCAAGCTCTCACAACTCCCCAGCGCACAGATGTACTCACTCGGACAACAATATTCAGATGGACAGTTGAGAACACTCACGCCTCACCGTCTCACACTCGTATAGCGAGCGGAAAAATAGATATCAACCAACACCAACCAAGCAAACCACGGCACAGTATTTTTAGGTGGTTCGGATGCACAAAGTGCCGTCCTACGTCCACCCCTCTCACCACGAGAGGATTTCACTATCAACGCTACACGACGGCAGCAACCACACACACGGGCTCGACGGCCCACACACGTGGGTTCTCGCACGATGACGAGACACCCCACACATACACTCGGAGCAAGCTCCGAAATAGTCAAGATATGAAAGTAGAATGGAAAATACAAGCCCAGTTCAAAGAATAACAATCTATGCACAAAATGACTAAGAGAATGATTAACAAGATGGATCTTCCCCTAATCTTTCAACCAAAACGGAAATGAATGAAGGGTGCTTGAGAATGAAGACACGGGAGAGAGAAGAATGGCCCCCTTTGTCGAAAATCGCCCAAGCCAGGAGATGGAGGAGAGCAGGGACGCCTTCCTTCCAGCTTCAAGGTTGGGGTCGAGTGAAGCAAGCTTGGCCGTAGGGTTCTTCCTCCAAGAGCAGCACCGTTCCTCTCCTTCTTCCTGCAAGAACAAGATGAATACGTTAGAAGCTCAAGAGATGGGTTAAGATCGAATGAAGGGCGGCACTATATACAAGGGGATTTGATCCCCCAAATGACATAAAAGCCCACTCCAACCCCTATTAAAACAACATACAAGACATAAGGGACGCCCTAAGGTCATTAGGGTCATCAACCATGCCAAATGGATCCAAGCCCAATGGGTTCGAAGGAGATCCGGAAAACCCGCAAGAACGTTCAGAAAAAGTGTCGACCCATGGGGTCGACTCTTTTTCCTGAAAGTTCTGCCAGAACATTTATATAAGCAAAACCGAGTCACGAGTGTCGACCCATGGGGTCGACACTTCTTACGAAGTGTCCTGGCCAGTGAAAAAGAACATAACATTCGTGATGAAAAGTGTCAACTCACGATGTCGACATTTTTTCACGAACATTCTGTTTTCACATAATTGAACATACTTACCTGAAAGTGTCGACCTTCAGGGGCGACACTTTTTCACGAGAGTTCTGCCTTAGCAAAACAGCAAAATCCTGGTGAAAATGTCGACCCCGTAGGTCGACGCTTTCTGCCAGCATCCTATATTTCAACGCAAGGCAGAGACTCCACAAATAAGTGTCGACCCCTGAGGTCGACACTTTTACTAACAGTAGCAAAACTTCAGTAAATGCAAATGAAACCTCCATAAATCATAAACATGTATCACAATCGATCAAAGGAGTTTATACAACTCAGATTTACATGTTTAAGCATGAATTTGACCCAGATCTTTCCATTCACACTAAGATCCAAAAAGTCATGTGTTGATACCTTGGCCTTGAGAGTTGGAATGAAAAATTTCACAATTAACCTGCATTCAGTTTGCCAGTCAACTCATCATCTCACTATATCAATTGAAACTTTCTCAATCATCACACAGTATATTCCACATTCAAAGCATCCATTCATTTTGCGACTCACTAAATGACCTTTTCATTCACTGCTTCATTCAACATATAAGTACAACTTCATTCATCATAGTCATGATTGAATATTTCTCATGTTATGCCCAATCATACATTTAGAATATGAAATTCAACAAGGTGTTTTAGATCAACTCCATATCCCATCATTCAGCAGACAATTTGATCAATCAAGCAAGTTTTCATTCAAGGCAATCATTCATCAAACCTATATTCATGCAAATTCATTGAACCCGAAATCATTACATATTATTCAGAATCTTCGTCAAAATAGTCCGGGGCACAACAATCTCCCCCCTTTTGACGAAGATAAAACCATTTATAGAACTATGATATTTGCATGAAGGATGACAAAACAACCATTTTCTCATGCACGCCAGTTGCATGACTTCCAGTCAGGAATTCATAACTTGCTGAATCAACATGTAAAGATCCTTTTTGCCAAAAACATAATCTCACCCTTTTTGCCAAAAACATAATCAATCAAAAACAAAGCAAGTCATGAATTTTCATTCAATCCAATGCAACAACAATGCAAATTATTTCTCCCCCTTTTTGTCAGAGTCAAATAGGGGATTATTAACGCTGAAAAGGATGAAAGTTAAGCCTCAATATGCACAATTAACTCAATGAGATGCATATGAAACGCAAGAATGAAGCAGTCAAGCACATATGCACTCATCAGTGTATGGTATAGCAAGCAAGTTCTCTATGAACAAGATAGGAAAAATGCGATAGAACGAGAACATGAATTTCATGTGCAATAGTAAAAGGGTAGTGCTTACAAGAAGTGGTACTGCAAGACTCATGAAATATGACGGATTCAAGGTGTACATCCATACAATCACTCCTTAGGTAAATATGTGAAGTATGAGCAATGAAATCTAGATAGCATGGATTTTCAGATTTTCTAAAGAACACAAATAGGAACTTTTCTTCCCTACACTTTCATACAACGTGCTCGACTTTTGGTAGCTTCGCACAAGCCCAAGATTATTTTACATTTTTAATGACACGATGACTAACCTTTTGACACGAGTCATGCCCTTTGTTTCAGGGGCACTTCCCGGTTACTCGGCATCGTCACTTATGATTATGTGGATAGGACACTTTTCAATGCGAGTCTCCTCCTTTATCTCAGGGGGGATTCCCGATTTACTTCATGTCAAATCACACTTATTGACTATTTTTGACGGGGCTGACAGCTTTTTCTTCACAAGTCACGTGATTTCCTTGTAGGGGTTCCAAAGTCCTAAAGTGTGTTAAGTGGAATAAGTGAAATCCTTATTAGTTAGAATCATTAACTCACATGTGCAAAATGTGTGAGAGATTGCGTAGAATGTAAGAGATGAATTAGCCTATTCATGGTGATGTCTCCCCCTAAGTGGATGCACCGTTATAGCAAAAACCTCCCCCTTAATATGTGCCATGTTAAAACATGTCCTAGTCAAGGCATTTTATTCAGCAATGGCGTAAGGTCATAGAAGATTTCAACTGAAAGGTGTGTAGTATATATACACTCAAGTATTTCAAAATGATGTTTTCAAGCAATTTGATTACCAGTACGTGGAGGAATACTTAAGTCCGAAGACCACACTCACACATGATGAAAGCTTCCAGGTGGACTTGATCCACCTTTCCACTAACACTATTTGATATACCGGTAAATCATGGCATTCATGCACACATTGATGAAGTATATGCATTTATGTACATGCGGATGCAAAATGATAAAAGCATGTATAATAACCAGATGATTATTCAGTGTGTTATGCACAAGAGGCAAAGTTTGAAGAGTAAGGAGAATGAAAACTTTTATGTGCAAAGCAAAAGGCAATATGAACAGTTTCTTTATGAAAAAGATGACAAGAGTGTATGTACAATTCAGCTCAAAATATCTAAGTGTCTAATCTGCACACTCCTAATTCTCTTCTTAGAAAGAAAAATTGTTCAGAATTCAAAGGTTTTGTAAATATATCAGCAAGTTGGTGTTTTGTATCAACAAAAACAAGTTCAAAATCACCTTTATTGATATGATCTCTTATAAAGTGGTGTCTAACTTCTATGTGCTTAGTGCGAGAATGTTGGACATGATTCTTGGACAAGTTTATTGCAGAAGTGTTATCACACATTATGGGAGTTTTCTTTAAAGAAAAATTAAAATCTAGCAACTGATGTTGGATCCAAAGCACTTGAGCCGCACAACTACCGACAGCCACGTACTCGGCTTCGGCAGTTGATAAAGCCACACAATGTTGTTTCTTTGAGGCCCATGAAACCATGCAGCCCCCAAGAAATGGACAGTGACCGCTTGTGCTTTTTCGATCCATTTTGTAACGAGCATAATTAGAGTCAGTGAAAGCATGTAAGTCAAATGAATTATTCCTTGGATACCACAAACCAAGGTCAAGAGTTCCATTCAAATACCTAAAGATCCTTTTCACGGCCACTATATGAGAGTCCCTAGGACAAGATTGGTATCTTGCACAGAGACAAACACTGAAGTGTATATCAGGCCTACTAGCAGTCAGATAAAGCAAGGATCCTATCATACCCCTAAAGAGTTTTTGATCAATTTTGTTACCTTTTTCTTCTTCCATTTTCTGTGAGGTGGACATCGGTGTAGCAAAGGGCTTGGCAGTCTCGAGTTAAAATTTCTTGACAATTTTTTATGTGTACTTCTTCTGGTTGATAAAGATGTTGTCGTCCATTTGTTTTATTTGTAATCCCAAGAAGAAGTTGAGCTCTCCCATCAAGCGCATCTCAAACTCCCCCTGCATTAGTTGGGTAAATTCATCATTAATTTTTGAATTGGAGGTTCCAAATATTATATCATCTACATAAACTTGAACAATTAATGAATGATCATCACAAGTTTTTGTAAACAATGTTTGATCCATGTTACCTCGTTTGAAGCCGTTTTCAATAAGAAATGAACTTTATCTATCATACCATGCCCGGGGAGCCTGTTTCAAACCGTATAGTGCCTTGTCCAATTTGAATACGTGGTCCGGAAATCTTTCATCTTCAAAGCCCGGTGGTTGCTCCACGTACACTTCTTCCTTGATCACTCCATTGAGGAAGGCACTCTTCACGTCTATTTGAAATAGTTTCATGTTCCTGTGACAAGCATAAGCAAGTAAAATTCTATCTGCTTCCAATCTAGCCACAGGTGCAAATGATTCATCAAAATCAATGCCAAATTCTTGAGAGTAGCCCTTGACTACTAATCTTACCTTATTCATCACAACCACCCCATCTTCACTAAGTTTGTTTCGGAAAATCCACTTAGTTCCAATGATAGGATGGTCATCAGGCCGGGGCACGAGGAACCACACCCGATTCCTTTGGAATTGGTGTAGCTCTTCTTGCATGGCGAGAACCCAAGAATTATCATTTAAAGCATCATCTAGTGATTTAGGCTCAATGCTGGAAAGTAAAGCTAGATTATCGTGAATTTCTACTTCCCTCATTGAATTCTGAGTTCGAATTCCTTCATCCACACTGCCGATCACGTTCTCCAATGGATGGTCCCTGTGCGTGGTCCATTGGTGTGGAAGGTGCGGATGTTGTTCTTGATCCGCTTCTTCTTCTTGTTGTTCTTTTTCTTTTTCTTGATTTGCTGCCTCACCTTGTTTGCTTGACTCTCCCTTTTCAACTTCGCCCTCACCTGTAATAAGAAAATGATCATCATTAGATTTTTTCATTGTGAATTCATCAACAACTACATGTGGACTTTCCTCGACAACAAGTGTTCTAGTGTTATACACACGGTAAGCTCTAGATGTTAGAGCATACCCGGGAAGATCCCTTTATCACTTTTTGCTTCAAATTTTTCTAGATTGTCTTTTCCATTGTTCAAAATGTAACAAATTGAGAGATATGTTGGGTTTCTTACTTTTGTAAAGCTCGTATGGCGTTTTCTTAAGGATTGGTCTTACCATTGCTCTATTTGTGATGTAGCAAGCGGTGTTCACCGCCTCTGCCCATAAGTACCATGGAAGACCGTTCTCGGCAAGCATGGTACGCACCATCTCCACGAGCGTCCTATTTTTTCATTTCGACCACGCCATTTTGTTGAGGGGTTCTTGGTGAGGAGAACTAATGCTCGTACCCCTACTTCCTGCAGAAAGCATCAAACTCATGATTTTCAAATTCCTTTCCGTGGTCACTTTGAATTTTCTGAATTGAATATCCTTTTTCATTCTGGACTTCTGTGCAAAAATCAATAAACTCATTGCAAGCATCACTTTTGTTAGCAAGATATAAAACCCATGCATATCGTGAGAAATCATCGACAATCACAAAGCCATAAAGATTCCCCCCAAGACTGCGAGTCTTGGTGGGACCAAATAGATCCAAATGCAACAGTTGAAGGGGTTTTTCTGTAGACACAATATTTTTGCATTTAAAGGATGTGGTGATTTATTTTCCTTTATTACATGCTTCACAAATCTTAGAAGTTTCAAAAAATAATTTAGGAAGACCTCTGACTAAATCATGACGGTTCAACTTCCTAATTACATTAAAGCTGGCATGCCCAAGACGGCGATACCACAACCAAACATCTTCACTTCTATTAGCAACTAAACACAGTTTCTTAGGTGCAAGCTCATCAAAATCGACTTGATAGGTGTTGTTACATCTTACACCTATGAACTTAATTTTATGTGTGTTAGCATCAATGATTGTGCAGTGTGAAGATTCAAAAATCACTTTGTGACCCTTGTCACAGAGTTGACTTACACTGTGCAAATTATGACGAAGACCTCTAACTAGTAAAACATCTTCAATGCAATGGTTAGGGTCCTTACCAATTCTCCCAATTCCTATGATCTTACCCTTGTCATGTCCTCCAAAACTTACCGTTCCGCCATTCTTCTCAGCAAGGTCTGCAAAGAGGAGTTTATCTCCAGTGATGTGTCTGGAGCATCCGCTATCTAGGTACCATTTATTGTCTCCTGCCTTCATGCAGACTTGCACCAATTACCAACCATGCTCATTTTGATTTGGGTACCCAAGCAAGCTTGGGTCCCTTCACGTTAGCGTTCCCAAGTGACTCATAATATCTACTGAAAAATAATTCATCATCATATTGCATGAGTTGGCATATGTACATGTCATGCCCTATTTTCTCACAATAAAAACACGTGGGTCTTCTCCTACCAAAATTTCTTCTTTTATTTTCATTTCTGAAGGTTGAGGGGAATTTGGAATTAACAGTTTGCTTTTCGAACTGTGTGTGTGAACATTCTCCTTGATGAAATGATTTCTTTGCTGCATAATGAACATGATTCTTGTTGCTATGCATTACTCTTTGATTCTTTTCAACTTGTTTTCCTTTCTATCTCACTACCTTTCCATTCTCATTTTTCAATTTTTCAATTTCAATAACTAAGCTCTCATTCTTCACTTTCAAGTTTTCTTTCTCTTTTTCACATTCACTCATTTGGACATGCAGTTTTTCAAGTTCCTTGTTTAAGAGGTCATGTTTTTCTTGGATTTCATCTTTCAGCTTAAATGCATTCTTCTTCTCTATGTCCAAGCATGTTATTTCCTCTTCAAACAAAGCTAGCTTGGTTTCCAAAGCATCATTTCCATTTTTCAGACTTTTGATTTGTATTTCAAGCAAATTACATTTTCCACATGAATCAGATGAGTGTACAATTTCATGAATCTTTTTCTTTTAAGTCTTATTCTCATTTTTAATTCTTCTGTACTTCTCATCTAATTCTTCATAAGCAAATTCCCACTGTTCATTTGAAATGGCCTCAGTGTCAGAAATTACATGTTCGCTGTCGCTGTTGGCCATCAAGCACATCATCTTCACAAGTTCTTCAATATCCTACTCCTCATCATCGGTCATGGGATCATCCTCATCCTCGTCGCTCCATGTCACCTTCATGGCCTTTGGCTTCTTGCCTTTGACGACCTTTCCCTTTTTCTTTTAGAGCTCGAGGCATTCTCCTCGCATGTGCCCCGCTTTCTTACATTCATAGCAAATGATTTCGGCGGCCTTGGATGGTTCATTTCTTTGTCTTGGCTGCCTCTTCCCTTTCCTGAACTTCCCGCCGAATCTTCTTCTTTGGCACAAGAATTGTCTTACCTTTCTTCTTAGCATAGCAACCTCTTCATCGTCGGTGGTTCCCAACGATTCCTCTTGGCTCGAGATACTCTCCGGGAGTGCTTTCAAGGTGATTGGCCTTTTCTTCTTCGGATCCTCTTCCATCCTTTTGATCACATTGATCTCATAGGTCATTAATGACCCTATGAGTGCATCCACGGTGAGAGTTGTCAAATCCTTGGAGTCTTCTATCACGGTCACTTTGGTGTCCCAACTCGATGACAGTGACCTCAACACCTTCCGCACCAATTCCTTGTTGGTGAACTCTCTTCCGAGTGACTTCAGTCCGTTGGTGATCTCCATAAGTCGTGCGAACATCTGGGAGACATCTTCTTCATCTTTCATTTTAAAGAGCTCGTAGTCACGGGTCAGCATATTCGCCTTTGTCTCCTTGACTTCTGTGGTGCCTTCGTAGATAAGCTTGAGCTTATCCCACATTTCCTTTGCACTGCTGCACATGGAGACACGAGCATACTCGTTAGGGTGAATAGCACACTGAATTATATTTAAAGCATTAAAATTCATAGTGGCTTTCTTGATAGCATCATCATCCCACATATCCTCATCGGGGTTTACAACATAAGGACTATTTCTAATAACAATCCATATTTCATGACTTTGTGCTCTAAGAAATACGGTCATCCTATTCTTCCGGTATGGGTAGTTACTCCCATCGAAGAAGGGTGGCCGTTGAATAGAATGCCCTTCGGGCATCATCCCCTTGTTGAGGTTGTTGGCCATTCCTAACAGATCACTCTAAAACCGCTAGGTTTTCTAAAAAGCAGAGCCGAGGCTCTGATACCAATTGTTGGCCCGGTTAGGAGGCAATTGAGAGGGGGGTGAATTGATTGTCCACCCTTTTTCACAAATATTAAAAGCAACCCACACAAGCCACAGTTATGAGGAAATAATCTAAGACAGAGGCTTGATTAATACAACTGAAATTAGATCAAGCAAGCTCTCATAACTCCCCAGCGCATAGATGTACTCACTTGGACAACAATATTCGGACGGACATTTGAGAACACTCACGCCTCACCGTCTCACACTCGTATAGTTAGTGGAAAAATAGATATCAACCAACACCAACCAAGCAAACCATGGCACAGTATTTTTAGGTGGTTCGGACGCACAAAGTGCCATCCTACGTCCACCCCTCTCACCTCGAGAGGATTTCACTATCAACGCTGCGCGACGGCAGCAACCACACACATGGGCTCGACGGCCCACACACGTGGGTTCTCGCACGATGACGAGACACCCCACACACACACTTAGAGCAAGCTCCGAAATAGTCAAGATATGAAAGTAGAATGGAAAATACAAGCCCAGTTCAAAGAATAACAATCTATGCACAAAATGACTAAGAGAATGATTAACAAGATGGATCTTCCCCTAATCTTTCAACCAAAACGGAGATGAATGAAGGGTGCTTGAGAATGGAGACACAAGAGAGAGAAGAATGGCCCCCTTTGTCGAGAATCGCCAAAGCCAAGAGATGGAGGAGAGTAGGGACGCCTTCCTTCCAGCTTCAAGGTTGGGGTAGAGTGAAGCAAGCTTGGCCACAGGGTTCTTCCTCCAAGAGCAGCACCATTCCACTCCTTCTTCCTGCAAGAACAAGATGAATACGTTAGAAGCTCAAGAGATGGGTTCTGATTGAATGAAGGGCGGCACTATATACAAGGGGATTTGATCCCCCAAATGACATAAAAGCCCACTGCAAACCCCATTAAAACAACATACAAGACATAAGGGACACCCTAAGGTCATTAGGGTCATCAACCATGCCAAATGGATCCAAGCCTAATGGGTTCGAAGGAGATCCGAAAAACTCTTAAGAACGTTCAGAAAAAGTGTCGACCCATGGGGTCGACTCTTTTTCCTGAAAGTTCTGCCAGAACATTTATATAAGCAAACCTGAGTCACGAGTGTCGACCCATGGGGTCGACACTTCTTACGAAGTGTTCTGGCCTGTGAAAAAGAACATACCATTCGTGATGAAAAGTGTCGACTCATGAGGTCGACACTTTTTCACGAACATTCTGTTTTCACAGAATTGAACATACTTACCTGAAAGTGTCGACCTTCAGGGGCGACACTTTTTCACGAGAGTTCTGCCTTAGCAAAACAGCAGAATCCTGGTGAAAGTGTCGACCCCGTAGGTCCACACTTTCTGCCAGTGTCCTATATTTCAACGCAAGGCAGACACTCCACAAATAAGTGTCGACCCCTGAGGTCGACACTTTTACTGACAGCAGCAAAACTTCAGTAAATGCAATTAAAACCTCCATAAATCATAAACATGTATCACAATCGATCAAAGGAGTTTATACAACTCAGATTTACATGATTAACCATGAATTTCACCCAGATCTTTCCATTCACACTAAGATCCAAAAAGTCATGTGTTGATACCTTGGCCTTGAGAGTTGGAATGAAAATTTTCATAATTAACATGCATTCAATTTGCCAGTCAACTCATCATCTCAATATATCAACTGAAACTTTCTCAATCATCACATAGTAAATTCCACATTCAAAGCATCCATTCATTTTGCGACTCACTAAATGACCTTTTCATTCACTGCTTCATTCAACATATAAGTACAACTTCATTCATCATAGTCATGATTGAATATTTCTCATGTTATGCCCAATCATACATTTAGAATGTGAAATTCAACAAGGTGTTTTAGATCAACTCCATATCCCATCATTCAGCAGACAATTTGATCAATCAAGCAAGTTTTCATTCAAGGCAATCATTCATCAAACCTGTATTCATGCAAATTCATTGAACCCGAAATCATTACATATCTTTCAGAATCTTTGTCAAAACAGTCCGGGGCACAACAGCCAAGGTGTTACAAAGGGCTAGGAAGTAAAAGCTAAAAATGAATCTGAAGAAATGTTTGTTTGGGGTAGCATCAGAGAAGTTGCTAGGTTTTATAGTTTGTAAACGGGACAAAGCAAAGGCCGTCATGAAAATGCCACCGCCTAAGAACATCACTGAACTTAGATGGTTGATTGGGCGTCTGTAGTTTATTCGGAGGTTTATATCTCAACATTCACAGAGATGCCACCAATTTTACGAATTGTTGAAGGCGGGGGCCAAGTTTGAATGGAACGAGCAATGCCAAAAGGCCTATGAGGATCTTAAGGTTTATCTGTCTAATCCCCCAGTTTTGCAACCCCGTGTCCCTGGAAAACCCCTGATTTTATACATTTCAGTTATTGATGACTCCCTAGGAGCTGTCCTGGCACAAGTGGGCAACGAAGGGATGGAAAGGGCAGCCTACTACCTCGCTAGGTTGTTCAATCCTACTTAATATAAGTATACCACAATGGAGGACCTGCACAGCCTTAGTATGGGTAGCCCAGAAACTGAAACATTATTTCCTTGCCCATGAGGTTAAGTTGATCTCTAGAATTGACCCAATTCGCTATCTTTTAGAGAAACCCATCCTTTCTAGTAGGTTAGCTCGCTGGCAGAGCTTTCTCTCCCAATTTGATATTACCTTCGTCGTTCAGAAAGCTATCAAGGGATACACTATTGCTGAACATCTTGCTCATTCTCCTATCCCTTGCACCGATTCAATCCAGGATGAGTTTCCTGATGAACACCTGGCTGTGCTCACTCATCGCCCATTTTGGTCATTACACTTTGATGGTGCACTTAATTCCCAGGGCCGAGGGATCAACGCTGTTCTTCTCACTCCAGAGGGAGTGACCATTACCATCGCATATCAGCTTTCCTTTCCTGCTACCAATAACATAGCCGAGTATGAGGCTCTCCTTGCCGGATTGAAGCAAGCCTACATCATGGGCGCGTGATACTTGAATATCATAGGAGATTCTCAGTTGGTGTTGCGTCAAGTTCTTTCTACTTATCGCACCCGTGACCCTAAGATCAAACCTTATCAAGATTTGGTCACGCTCTTGGCTAAGCAATTCCGTAAGCTGATTTACATTCACAACCCTCGGTCTCAGAATATTCTTGCCGATGCTCTTGCATCGCTGGCTTCTTCCCTCTCCTTCCCCCTCAGTCGCTCCACTGAGACCATTGTGGTCCAGCGATTAGACGCTCCTTCCCTTCAGGATCCGTGGTTACACAACCTTAGGAAAACTGTAGAGAAGAAAGCTGAAAAGGAGGATCCGAAAGAAGTGTCGTTAACTAAGCTCGAGGAAATTTTAGAAGAAGAGGAATTTCCCTGGTATCATGAGATGAAGCAGTATTACAGGGATGGGTCATTCCCAGAATCGACCAATGCCGCGCAACGAAAGGCCATTAGAAGAATTGCCTCCAGATACACCATCATTGCAGGAGAGTGGTATAGGCAAGCTCTTAATGGAGTTCTGATGAGATGTTTAGACGATGATGAGGCTTGGAAGGTTGTAGAAGCGGCACATTGGAGCGAATGTGGAGGACATGTGAATGGGTAGGCGCTGGCAAAAAGATCCTTAGGCAGGGCTATTACTGGCCAACCCTAGAGGAAGACTGCTCCGCCTATGTCCGTAGATGCGTTCAGTGTCAACTCCACGCCTACAAAATCCACGCTCCTGCTTCATCACTCCATCCTCTTTCAGCTCCTTGGCCATTCTCCATGTGGTCCTTTGATATTATTGGCCCGCTAGGTGTTCTCAACTTCCAGGTCAAACAAAAATCCTTCATCCTTATAGCCACGGAATATTTCACCAAGTGGGCAGAAGGTGAAGCATATGCAGAAATCAAAGCCACCATAGTATGCCGCTTCATCCTAAAGAATATTATTTCATAGTTTGGAGTGCCAAGCGACATCGTCACTGACAACGGACCGCAGTCCGTGTCCCAAGAACTCCAGGACCTTTGTAAGAAATTCAACATTGCATTGCATCATTCATCACCTTACTACCCTCAAGGCAACGGCCAGGCCAAGGCCACCAACAAGACGCTTTTGAAAATTCTCAAGAAAACTTGCGAGTCACACAAATTTGCTGATTGGCCAGAAAGACTTGTTGAAGCTCTATGGGCTTATCGCACCTCCGTCTGCACTCCCACTGGGCAGACTCCTTTTGCCCTAACTTATGGGATGGACGGCGGTACTTCCATACGAGATTCTGATCCCTTCCCTAAGAGCAACTGGATAAAGAACTTAATCTCGATGGTGCGGACACCCGAGCGATCGAGAAGCACGATACGCCGAGCCACCGGTACCGTATGCGGAGCACCACCCGAGCCATGTCGGCGTCCATCTGGCTCGGAGACAGTCTGGAGACTCCCCCTTGAGTCTCGGCATTTATCACATTTTATTTGGACTTTATTTGTGTGTCATGTGTGTTTATTTAGTTTTATTCGGTTTGTAATTCGTATTGTAATAAGGGTTTATGTGTAAAATGGGACCACCCGGGTCCCACGGGCCCCCCACCCCTCCTCCCATTGATCCACCTCACCCCTAGGGCCCATGTGGGGTCAGTCAACATTCCAATTGTGGGCTTCTAGAAGAGTGGGCCAAGTGGGGGACAAATGGACTTAAATGTCAAGGTTGGCCACCAACCTTAACCCCATAGTCAAGGGGGTGCCCCCCTCTCACTATCACCATTTTTATTTTTGCTAAAATATGTATTAGAACTAATTAGTTCTATCTCTTTTTTTATTCCCCCAAACCCTAGATCTAGGGGTAATTTGAGTCTTTTGGCATTTCATATAAATGCCTTATATTTCCCATTTATGAGGAATTAATGCATTTGAATTGGAAGAAATTCTTGGAGCAGCCTGGTGCGCCCTCCTCCTCTGTCCTCCCCCTCCCCTTTGCAGCTGGTAAGGCTGTGTTCTTGAGGTGTGAAGCCTCCCTATCAGTTCCGGTGATCGCCGCCGCCGCCACGTGCCACCATCGCCGCCACGTGCCGCCATCGCACCGCCACCATCGTCGTCGGTGTTCTGTCCACCCAGGACAGAGTTCCACTCCAAGATTTTCTGCTCTCCGCCACGAGCTCTTCTTGAGCTGAAATTTTCAGGGGGTGTTCCAGAGGTTCTCACCACCTCTCAGAAAAATCGGTTTAGCCTCCAGAGCTCGTTTGATAATTTCCCATTTTCGTCCAACTTCTCCTTCCAGATCTGTCTGTTTTCAGTTTTGATTTCCACCCGCCGTGAGTTTCCAATCTTCGGACCACTTCTTGATTTTTCTAGGAGCTCCCAAATTTACTGGAAGTTCTGTCCACCTTCCTCTGCATCCCCAATTTTTCATGGAATTTTCACATGCCTCCATCTATTTTTAGAAATTCCATCTTATTCCCAAGATCTATTCAGTCCCCTACTGTCCAGATCCGACCACCCGCCAGTCTAAAATACGTTTCTGCACCCAAATATCAACAAAACCTTTCACAACAAATATTTCCGTCTTCCTCTCCCTCCCCTATATAACTTTCATGAAGAGCTCGAAGCCTGAATCTAAGGTCTACCCCGCGGTCAAAGGCAGTTCTCAGGAAATTTCTCTGCTGTTCTGAGATTTCGGGAACTGTCCAACAGCCACTTCAAAAATCAACAAAGGCCAGATCCGTATAGATCCAGTTCATCTCTCTGGTCCTAGATTGAAAGACATCGAGAGAGCTTTCCAACGTTACCTCCTGAGCTTCGAGCGGCTGATCTCGCCGGACCGCACGCTGAAAAACAGAAGCAGAAGTCCGTGGGCAGCAACTTCCCCGCTTGGAGATCAGAGCTGATCGGTCTCCGACCGGTGTTTCCGACCGACCACCGTCCAGGGAGGCACGCCACCAGGGGTCTCCATCACAGCGGGCCCCACCACACCAGAGTCGGAGGTTGGAGCGGTCCGTGGGCCCCACGGACCCGAAGATCGTGCCGTCCGACAGCACCAAAACGCGGGTTCGGCACTGCCGTGACGACATCAAGATGCTGCCCGTCAACCCAATTGTCGTGACTCCCGGGCCCCACATGTGACCTGTTACCTCCCTGCGTGGAGTGGGTCAAACTTTTGTACTACTATAAAATTTTGTTAACCGGGAGTCCGAGATTGGCCGGGGTTGTCTTCCCCACGCCGGGAGCGTGGAGGTAACGATTGTAACTCTTTGGCATTCATTTGCTAGTTTAGTATATGATCTTAGGCCGCTGCCGAGTGCGATAGGAACTAGCCCGTGAGTCCATGTCACCGTTGTGAGTGTGAGAGTGACCCGTCCCATGGCTCGATCTGAGTCTGGAAGTGAGTCGACTACCCTTGAACTCTGCCGGTTCCTCAACCATGCACGATCCGCGTTTCCCTCGCTTGGGACGATGAGTGAGCTTACGTTTCTGTTATCGACGTATATCCCATAGAAACTCATTGTGTCGGGCCAAAATCTCTCCAATTTGTGTGTTGCTGGTCGCATCTCCATCTAGAGTCCGAGGTCCGCATCATATAGAGTCGGTCTCTCGTGTCCGTCCCGCATCAGTTTGGTATCAGAGCGAGTCGAGTCTAGGGTAGTCATTGCATAAGTCTCGCATGCATCATGGTCTAAGTCGCGTCTAGGATCATCATTATTTTCAAAACAAAAAAAGTGTTTTAAAATTGCATTTCATCCCGATAATCTGGTATCTTAAAAGGTGTTGTCCGAACGTTAGGCTATGCCTATCGGGAAGGCCGCACACTTGCGGGAGTGATCTTTGGATCGATTAACTCCGTTGCGTACCGGATATTGGTTTAGGTCTAGGTGCATTAGTCGATGTTTGCATCAGTTTGTGTCTCCTAGTTCCTGTGTCTTTGCATGTCCACTCGTTGAGGTACCCAATACTCGCCACCACCACATATGGCGGATTCCCGGGCCCGTAGCTCCGATGAGTCCTCGACGGCCGAGATGTTCCGAGCCATTATGGAACGTCTTGACATGCGTATGGATGGCCTTAGTACGCGTCTAGATGGCGTAGGAACGCATCTAAAAGGGAGAATGAAAGCCCTCGATGATCGGGCCAAATCTTCGGACCAGTCCATCCAGGGTCTTGTAGGGAGGATTGCCGTCCTCGAGAGGGCCCCAGCAGCGGCGCAAACCGCGCCGACCAACGGTCAACAAGAGCTGGCCCAGCAACCTGCTGTGCCAAGAGCTCAGGCAGTAGATGTTGGGAGGCAACAGGTGCATGAGGTGGCTGACTATGCATCTGATAATGAGTCAGGGGGAAATGGTTGTCGTAATCGACGACGGAACCGCGATGATGATGATGACGACCGCATTCTTAGGGGCGTGCGTGCGGACCCTCCCACTTTTAGCGGGTCCTTGGACCCTATGGTGTATTTAGATTGGGAGGCCGGCATGGATCGGTACTTCGAGTGGTTTGAGATGACGGACCACCGAAGAGTCCGATACGCGAAGATGAAACTGTGAGGGCAGGCCCAGACTTATTAGACCACTGTGGAGAGCCTGCTCAATCAACGACGTCAACCCCAGATCGGTACTTGGGATGACATGAAAACCAAGCTAAGGGAGAAATACCTTCCTGCCTCATATCGCCAACGTCTCATAGACAAATGGCAAAGCATCTCCCAAGGGAACCGATCCGTGACTGAGTACACCGCTGAGTTTGACGAGTATTACTTACGGTGTGGAGTTACGAAGAGAGCACCATGACTATATCCCGCTTTCGAAGAGGTCTGCGGCCCAACTATCAGTATGAACTCTTTCACCGCAATGCGACCACTTTGGAGCAGGCATATCAGATTGCTCTCGAATTGGAGCAATTCGAGGCCGAGTTCGAGTCACCCCATCGGTTGGACTCCTTCCCCCTACATAGTGTCGAGCCCCGTGGCTCATCTGGCACGTATCCGAGGGCCCCCATGGCTCGACCTCAGGAGCCCGCTCACCCCGAACCCATTGCTCCTAGGCCTCGCCCTCTACCCCCGAGGGACCTTCCTCGTCCCCAGCATCTTACGACACCCACAGCCCGTCCACCGGCACCCACACCTCCTGTACATCCTTTGCTACCTACACCTTCTATCCGTCGGGAGGATAAGGGGAAAGGACCCACGATTGGGGAGCATAGTGGATCACGACAGCAGTGTTACCGCTGCAATAGGTTTGGCCGTTTTGCCAACCAGTGTCCCACCCGCCCATCTCTTATCATTGGGGACACAAAGGCCGAGGATACCACCCCTGCGGGCCTCGAATTAGTCACCTATGAAGCAGATCAGGAGCTAGCTGACGAATACTATGAGATTGAAGGTGACGGCCTGGATGCCCCGCATACCGATGATGCTCACGTGGGGGTCGTCAGGTGTATTCTCACCCAGCCACAGGCCAGTGATGACTGGCGTCGGACCACTATTTTTCATACCTTCTGTAGGCTGGGCAAGCATGTGTGTAAAGTGATCATCGATAGCAGGAGTTGCATCAATGCAATCTCCACGGGTGCTGTCTCCCGTCTTGGTCTTACACCCGTGGATCACCCTAGCCCCTATCGTGTATCATGGGTGGATTCTACTTCCATCCCGATCAGGCTGCGGTGTTTGGTCCCACTGCAGTTCTATGCCTACCGTGACGAGGTATGGTGTGATGTCCTACCCATGGAGGTGGGCAATATTATTTTGGGTAGGCCATGGTTATTCGATTGGGATGCCACACTCCATGGCCGGTCGAACACCTGTACCTTCGACCATGATGGCCAACGGATTACTCTCCAACCTCATCAGCCCAAGAGCCCATCAGTTAGGGGTCCTACTGGCGCTAGTGCTCCGGAGCCTTCCATTCTCGGGCCCAGTACCCGGTCCCCAGCTCGGGCTATGACCGTTACCTCTGGCCCAGGTGAGCCCTCAACTAGGAGATTGATGTTGATTAGCTCCCAGGAAATGGAGCGGGAGGCTAGTCGAGGCTGCCCTGTGTTTGCCATTGCGGTCCGGGAGGTAGAGAGAGACTCCGAGGGTGAACTCCCACCCGATGTCATTCCCATTCTACAGGAGTTTGCTGATATCTTTCCTGATGAGCTTCCCGAGGGACTCCCACCTATGCAGGATATTCAGCACGCCATCGACCTTATTCTGGGCTCTTCATTGCCCAACCTTCCTCATTATCGCATGAGTCCCACCGAACATGCCGAGCTAAAATGACAGGTCGATGAGTTGATGCAGAAAGGATCTGTTCGGGACAGCATGAGCCGATGTGCTGTACCCGCATTACTCGCCCCGAAGAAGGATGGCACATGGAGAATGTGCATTGATAGCTGTGCCATCAATAAAATCACCGTGAAGTACAGGTTCCCTATTCCCCGCCTGGATGACATGCTAGACATGATGGCTGGTGCCACTATCTTAAGATTGATTTTAAGAGTGGCTACCATCAGGTAAGGATTAGGCCAGGTGATGAGTGGAAGACCACATTCAAGACCAAGGATGGTCTATATGAGTGGTTGGTCATGCCTTTTGGGTTGACCAATGCCCCTATCACATTCATGCGACTCATGACTCAGGTCCTTCGACCGTTTATTGGAGTCTTTGTGGTTGTGTATTTCGATGATATCCTTATCTATAGTCGCACCATGGGGGACCACTTAGACCACCTTCGGCAGGTCTGTCTTCTTCTTAGGCGAGAGCAGTTCTTTGCGAACCCACAGAAGTGTGCCTTCATGACACCTCAGCTTACCTTCTTGGGTTTTATTGTGTCTAGTACGGGGGTCTCCGCCGATCCAGAGAAGGTCCGGGCCATTCTTGAGTGGCCGGAACCCCGTACGGTCCATGATATTTGCAGCTTCCATGGCCTTGCGACGTTCTATCGTCGCTTCATCCGCGGATTTAGCTCCGTCACCGCCCCGATCACGGATTGTATCCGGAAGGGCACATTTGTGTGGATGAAGGCCGCAGCTGCTGCCTTCAAGGACATCAAGGAGCGCATGACCCAGACACCTATCCTTCGATTGCCTAATTTCTCGAAGGTGTTTGAGGTCTCTTGTGATGCGTCGGGTGTTGGGATAGGAGGAGTGTTGAGTCAGGAGTCCCACCCGGTCGCATATTTCAGCGAGAAGTTGAATGATGCGAAACTGTGATACTCCACTTATGATAAGGAATTTTACGTAGTTGTTCAGGCTCTTAGGCATTGGAGGCACTATCTTTTACATCACGAGTTTATCTTATACTCCGATCATGAGGCTTTGAGGTACCTCCATTCCCAAAAGAAGCTTAATTCACGTCACAGTCGTTGGGTTGAGTATCTCCAGTAGTTCACCTTTGTGCTTAAACATAAAGCTGGAGTGGAGAACAAGGTGGCCGATGCCTTGAGTAGGCGAGCATGTTTGCTGACCACTATGAGTGCCGAGGTCATAGGGCTAGAAAAGATGAGAGAGGCCTATGTTGACTGTGCTGACTTAGGTCAGATTTATGCCACTCTCCAGGCCGGACCTTCGAGAGACCTTGATGAGTATGTGCTTCAGGAGGGTTACCTCTTTCGAGGAAGCAGGCTGTGTGTTCCCCGAACTTCGGTTCGAGACTTCTTAGTCTGGGAACTACATGCGGGAGGTCTAACCGGCCACTTTGGTCGGAACAAGACTATTGAGGAGGTTGAGCATAGATTTTATTGGCCGAGCTTGAAGCGCGATGTTGCTCACATTGTGGCTCAGTGCCGTACATGTGCTACGGCCAAGATGAAGAAGCAAAGCTCGGGCCTCTATACGCCTCTTCCCGTGCCCGATGCCCCGTGGCAGGATGTTAGCATGGATTTTGTCTTGGGATTACCACGTACCTCTAGGAAGCATGATTCGGTCTATGTGGTTGTTGACCGATTCTCCAAGATGGCCCTTTTCATTCCCTGCTCGAAGACTTCGGATGCTTCGAGGGTAGCCCGCCTTTTTCTTACTCATATGGTGTGCAAGTTCGGGTTGCCTCATACCATAGTGTCTGATCGTGATGTTAGATTCACTAGTTATTTTTGGAAGACACTGTGGCATATGTTGGGTACTCACCTCAAGTTTTCCACTGCATATCATCCCCAGACAGATGGTCAGACCGAGGTGGTCAATAGGAGTCTGGGTGACCTTTTGAGGTGTCTTGTCAGGGATCGTGTAGGGGATTGGGATCTCATATTGCCATTGGCAGAATTTGCATATAATGATTTAGTTAATAGGTCTACCGGCATGAGTCCATTCGAGATTGTCACAGGTCGTAGGTCAAGGAAGCCAGTGGATCTTGTTCCCATGCCCATCCATGCACGAGTGTCAGAGTCTACCGAGTCGTTTGCTAGGCATGTTAGGAGTCTGCATGACGACATCCGTCGTCACATCGAGGCCAGCAATGCACGGTATAAGAAGTTAGCCGATGCCCATCGACACCACCGAGTTCCAATAGGGTGAATATGTCATGATCAGGGTAAGACCTGAATGGTTTCCCTCTGGAACCGTTAAGAAATTGCAAGCTCACGGAGCCGGTCCATTTAGAGAGTTGAAACGCATTGGATCCAATGCGTATGTTGTGGACCTACCTGAGGAATATGGTATAAGCTCTACTTTTAATGTATCGGATCTAGTTGCATATAGGGACCCAGCGGTGATCCTTAGTGAGCCTTTCGAGCCATCCCCTCCCATTGAGAGTCATCCCACACCTGAGTGTCCACCTCCAGCCCCTTTTCCACGGCAGCGAGAGCATACAGATCATATACTGGATGAGCAGGTGACAGTTACCAGGAGTGGATCCTACCAGCGCTACCTAGTGCGATGGAGAGGACGGCCCGCCACCGAGGATACGTGGATCACCCATGGAGAGTTGCAGCAGATTGATCCGGACCTACTGGAGCGGTACCACAGTGATGCAGACCCTTACTCGACAGGGTCGAGTTTCTCCCACCCGAGGAGAATTGGTGCGGACACCCGAGCGATCGAGAAGCACGATACGCCGAGCCACCGGTATTGTACGCAGAGCACCACCCGAGCCACGTCGGCGTCCATCTGGCTCGGAGACAGTCTGGAGACTCCCCCTTGAGTCTCGGCATTTATCACATTTTATTTGGACTTTATTTGTGTGTCATGTGTGTTTATTTAGTTTTATTCGGTTTGTAATTCGTATTGTAATAAGGGTTTATGTGTAAAATGGGACCACCCGGGTCCCACGGGCCCCCCACCCCTCCTCCCATTGATCCACCTCACCCCTAGGGCCCATGTGGGGTGAGTCAACATTCCAATTGTGGGCTTCTAGAAGAGTGGGCCAAGTGGGGGACAAATGGACTTAAATGTCAAGGTTGGCCACCAACCTTAACCCCATAGTCAAGGGGGCGCCCCCCTCTCACTATCACCATTTTTATTTTTGCTAAAATATGTATTAGAACTAATTGGTTCTATCTCTTTTTTTATTCCCCCAAACCCTAGATCTAGGGGTAATTTGAGTCTTTTGGCATTTCATATAAATGCCTTGTATTTCCCATTTATGAGGAATTAATGCATTTGAATTGGAAGAAATTCTTGGAGCAGCCTGGTGCGCCCTCCTCCTCTCTCCTCCCCCTCCACTTTGCAGCTGGGAAGGCTGTGTTCTTGAGGTGTGAAGTCTCCCTATCAGTTCCGGTGATCGCCGCCGCCGCCACGTGACGCCATCGCACCGCCACCAAAATCACCGGTGTTCTGTCCACCCAGGACAGAGTTCCCCTCCATGATTTTCTACTCTCAGCCACGGGCTCCTCTTGAGCTGAAATTTTAAGGGGGTGTTCCAGAGGTTCCCGCCACCTCTCAGAAAAATCGGTTTGGCCTCCAGAGCTCGTTTGATACTTTCCCATTTTCGTCCAACTTCTCCTTCCAGATTTGTCTGTTTTCAATTTTGATTTCCACCCGCCCTAAGTTTCCAAACTTTGGACCACTTCTTCATTTTCCAGGAGCTCCCAAATTTACTGGAAGTTCTGTCCACCTTCCTCTGCATCCCCAATTTTCATGGAATTTCCACAGGCATCCATCTATTTTTAGAAATTCTATCTTCTTCCCAAGATCTGTTCAGTCCCCTGCTGTCCAGATCCGACCACCTGCCAATCTAAAATACGTTTCCCCACACAAATGTCAACAAAACCTTTCACAAAAAATATTGACGTCTTCCTCTCCCTCCCCTCTATAACTTTCATGAAGAGCTGAAAGCCTGAATCTGATGTCTACCCCGCGATCAAAGGCAGTTCTTAGGAAATTGCTCTATTGTTCTAAGATTTCGGGAACTGTCCAACAATCACTTCAAAAATCAACAAAGGCCAGATCCGTGCAGATCCAGTTCATCTCTCTAGTCCTAGATTGAAGGACTTCGAGAGAAATTTCCAACGGTACCTCCTGAGCTTCGATCCGACATCGGGATTGATCGCAGCGGCCGATCTCACCGGACCGCGCGCTGAAAAACAGAAGCAGAAGTCCGTGGGCAGCAACTTCCCCGCTTGGAGATCGGAGCCGATCGGTCTCCGACCGGTGTTTTCGACCGACCGCCGTCCAGGGAGGTGCACCACCAGGGGTCCCCATCACAGCGGGCCCCACCCCACCAGAGCCGGAGGTTGGAGCAGTCCGTAGGCCCCATGGACCCGTAGATCGCGCCGTCCGGACAGCACCAAAACGCGGGTTCGGCACCCCCGGGACGACATCAAGATGCTGCCCGTCAACTCGATTGTCGTGACTCCCGGGCCCCACATGTGACCTATTACCTCCATGCGTAGAGTGGGTCAAACTTTTGTACTACTGTAAAATTTTGTTAACCGGGAGTCCGAGATTGGCCGGGGTTGTCTTCCCTACGCCGAGAGCGTGGAGGTAACGATCGTAACTCTTTGGCATTCATTTGCTAGTTTAGTATATGATCTTAGGCCGCTGCCTAGTGCGATAGGAACTAGTCCGTGAGTCCATGTCACCGCTGTGACTGTGAGAGTGACCCGTCCCGTGGCTCGATCCGAGTCCGGAAGTGAGTCGACTACCCTTGAACTCTGCCGGTTCCTCAACCGTGCACGATCCGCGTTTCCCTCGCTTGGGACGACGAGTGAGCTTGCGTTTCTGTTAGCGACGTATAGCCCATAGGAACTCATACTGTCGGGCCGAAATCTCTCCAATTTGTGTGTTGCTGGTCGCATCTCCATCTAGAGTCTGAGTTCCGCATCATATAGAGTCGGTCTCCCGTGTCCGTCCCGCATCACGAACGTCGAGAGACGTTACGGGTACAGTTGGAACTCTTGGACTAGAAGAGGCTTAACGCAGCCAATCATGTCTCTGTTTATCAAAAGCGAGTCTCGCATCATTTTCAAAAGAAAGTCATTGAATGAAAATTTCAAGTGGGTAACATGGTGTTGAAACACAAATTTATCAAAACTGGAGGTCCTAGGTCTAAGTTGCAACCCAATTGGGAAGGTCCTTTTGTTATCAAGGAGGTTTATCTTGGGAACTCGTACCGTCTAGTCAACGCCAAGGGAGAAGAATTGTCCAATCCATGGAATGGGTTGTATCTCAAACGTTTTTTCCCTTAGAGTCAAGCCGATGAAGGACTGGCAGCAAGATGTCCCTTGCCTCGATCGCAAAAGAAAGATCCTGTGTCCGGCATTCACACACCTCACGACGTCCCTGGTCAGGTACCCTAGCCCTGTGTAACACTGTTTCTCCCTGACCATGCCTAGGGGAAGTAAAGACCCTTGTACGTTTCTCCCTTCGGCTGAATCTAGGGGCAAGCGGTGAGTAAGGGGGCAACAACTGATCTAGGTACCCTGATGGGGAAAAGTCTCAAATTGGGGCAGTCCATTATGACCTCATTCCACAATAGAGAAAAAAAAAGATGAATAAAGAAAATGGAGCAAAACCAAATACAAGAATTGAAAAGTTTATCTATAGACTCAAAATTAAAAAATCCTAATGCTCCAGTAAAATAAAACCAGGCATGGCAAGAGTGGTAGTACAGTTTCCCCACGGGACGTTATGAACCCGGTCGTATACGTGCCTAGCGTGGATGAAGGTTCGATAATGGACACAAAGCCCCGGCGCAATAGGCTGGACCTCTGAAAGGGTAGCCATGAGAAGGACTCAAAACCCTGAAAGCTTCTACACCTGGCCTAGGCTTATCTCCTTAATTCTCTTTTAATTTTCAGGGACTGACACTGTACCACGGGCATGACCTCGGTAGAAGCACCGTTGTGAGGAACGGCCCTTGGCCAGGGATTGTAACCTTTAAAGCACGCATGGCACCGGTGATTCCTAGTGGGACGAGCACAGCTCTTGTTGCTAGGACGGAATGGGCTGTCAAAATCCAAAAATATTACATATTTCAAAATCCAAAAAAATTACATATTTCAAAATCCAAAAAAAATCACATATTTCAAAATCCATAAAAAATCACATATGTCAAAATCAAAAAAAAATTATTACATGTTTCAAAATCCAAAAAAATCACATATTTCAAAATCTAAAAAAAATCAAATATTTTCAAAACCCCCAAAAAATTCTCAAAATCATCATTTGCATTTTCATGGCATGCATTGCATTCTTTTCCTTTTGTCATTTTGCCTATTTAATAAGGCTTACCCCCTTGACCAAAAATCAAGGATTGGTTATCCCCTAACTTGCTACAGACAAGGGGTTAAGTCTAAAACAGATTTAACATGTTTTTTGTTTGAGTGTGTGTGCAGGGGCAGATCCTACAAATGATGCTAGCAGCTACAGGTATACGGTCTCCATACGACGATCTAAATTCTTCAAACGGTCATCATATGACCTTCCCAAGATTCTAGACAGCCTTCATAAGTCCACCTTATTTTATGTCTCATGAGCCAACCGGCTCTCCTGTCCGCCCAGAGCATAGTGGTCCCATATGGGCCACTTATTATTTACACAGTCTCTCACTAGCCGCTCTGGTATCCCAGATAGTCCCTCGATGGACCGCCTGGATTTTGTTCTAAACCACTCACATCCGTCAATTGAGCGGTCTATCTGAGACCGTTTGTCTTTGCTCCGCGGTCACTTAATGACCGTTTAACTGTGTCAGCGGCCTCCAACAAACCGCGACATCTTATAAAGCTACCTCAATCCACAAAATGCACAAGAAACAAAGGCCAATCTCATTAATTGAACATTCAATTCCTTTATTTCAAAATCAATATCAAATCCATGGCCTCCATACATCATCAAAAGAAAGAAAGTCACTTAATCCTTGGCCGGGCATCCCCGCGAGGCCAAATCTCTCTGAGCTCTCTCACATATGCCTGGTATGCCTCCTGGAGCTCCGTCACCTTCGCAGGTAGGATGTGTGTCTTGCTGATCTCCCACATCATCAGGGTGCTCCTGACCACCTGCTCATCCTCCTCTGACCCGAACCTCCTCGCCTGTAGTGCGGGAAGATGGGGTAGCGCTGGAAGTGTAGTACGAGATAGTCCAATCTGTAGGAAACACCGGTGCGGGCTGTACATCACCAAAGTGGTGTCACCCATTAGCCTCAAGTCCAAACCAAGCCTCCTAGGAAGCCTGAGGGTGGTACCGTGGAGGAAGAAAGGGTGCATCACGAACCGGTCCAGGGGTAGAGTGTTGTTGTAGTGGCGCCACTCATCTCTAGACTTCTTGTCTGCTGTACGACACTCCACCTATTGAGGGAATCTGAAAGAACCCCCAATAAAGAACAGTGGGTGGCTCTCAAAGATCCGGCTGACCGAGGTAACATCTTCCCTAGGCATGAACTTTAGCCTAACCCCCATCCAGCACTCCAGGAGAATCATAGAGCCAAAGAGTGGACCCCCTAGAGTAGCTGAACTGAGACCCTCATAAAGGTAAGCAAGGATGGCCTGAGAAATGGATAGACCCTGCCACAAACCACTAATGGTGCTAAGGATAGGGATATCTAGGACATGGTCGTCAGAAGGGAAGAGTATGACCCCGCACAAGCAAATGGATGTAGCCTTAGCTATAGCCTTGTCCCACCCACACTTATTCTTACAATGTGCTATCACCCACTGGTTGAGAGGTAGTAAATGGATCTGGTGTGGGCCCACTATGGTGCTAATGTCCTTGCTACTAGGTATGAACTCTCCTAGGATGAGGGCAGGATCTACAGGGGCAACGGTGTGGCAGACTAAATCCTCCTCACCCACCTTGGATCTAGGAAAGGACAAGTAGGTCTCTAACTCCTCTAGAAGGATGGTGGCCTCAAAAGATGGGAAGATGAATGTATGTGTCTGAGGATGTCATATCTCCACTAAAGCTGTGATACTATGCCAATCTAGTGAATGTTTGGGGTAGTTCTTGGCTAACACTAGAAGAGAGTGTAGGTGCCAGGACCTAAGGATGGATGTCACTAATATGGGTAGTTCGCGGATCATGAGAGCCATCCACTTCAAGGTGGAATAGCGCCTAGGACCGGGGAGGAGCGGAGGTGATAAATAAAAAGGAAAAGGAGAAAAGAAGAGAGGACATGTAGGCCTTTAAATAAAATGGAATGGAATTGAATGAAATAGCATTAGCTTACCTCTCTCATGGGGCTAGAGCTCAAGTGTCCTGAGATGGAGGTCAGCCGTTGTAGCATTCCATGCTCCTTCCTAGCCGGATTTGGCCCTCATAAGCCGCCCCTTCCATAGAGCTTCCTTCAAAGGCTCTCTTCATGATGATTTGAGGAAGATTGGCAAAGTTTTCAAGGTTTGAGAGAGGGATATGGTGCGAAGGATGAATTTAGAGTCCCCTCTTATTTATAGAACTTGATTAGAGGCCTAAACCCACTAGGATTGAGGTAGGATAGTTCTAGATCGGGTTAGGATAGGATTTGGGTTGGTTTGGAACTCCCACTCTCGGGTTAGGACTCTCCAAGAGAGTCCCGATCGGACTACCAGTGTAGCTGCATACGCGGTCTATCGACAAACCGCGTGAGTCTATACACGGTCTGAAAGAGACCGTGTACTAACCTTCTATACAGTTCGATCTCTGAGTTTTAAACAGTCTTTGACGGGCCGCTCTGCAATTCCCACGGTCAAAAGAGGACCGTTATGTCTCCCTGAACGGACTATCTTGAACCGTCCAATGGCTTTATTGGAACCTAGTCGAGATAATTTCAGTGGTCTGTCAGGAGACCGTGTGGTTTATTGAGCGGTCGTTATGTCACCGTCTATTTCCCTACCACATTAATTCTATTCTTCTTGCATCATTGCACTTCAAGGTTGTTCCCTCTCTCCCCCTCACTCTCTCGTGTCAGTCTAAGGCTCATTGTTAGTCAGTTAGATTGCATTCATCCGCACTTTCATTCACATTCGCATTCATTTTCAAAAAAAAAAATCAACCAAAAACATGTCATGTCACTATCACTATCATAACCTCCATATACAAAGTAATGTCCCTCTCCCGGGCCCCCACAATCACCCGCGCCCTCATGCCTCTTCGATAGCGGGGGCATCACTGAGCTCACCTCCTCTCGGTGCCGTCAACGCCGCTCCTCCTCCTTGTTCCTCCGGAGAACGGAGGAGCCCGTTAAGTAACTCCTGTAGGAGCCATGGGTGCCATGAGTGTTGTTGCTCGGAGCCCCACTACGCTTCGACCGTCGGCTCATCTCCTTGTACGCCCGCAACTCCCCTCGCAGCTCTAGCGCCTCCGCTCGGTAGCGCTCTGCCTCTACAGCCCCAGCCTGGAGACGCTCTAGCGCCTCCGCATGGAGGAGCGCCGTCTCGACCGCGTCTACCGGTCGGCTCCGCGCCATCTCCTCCCGGAGGTGGGCAGCCTCCTCCCGTGCTGCTGCACGGCTCTGCTCAAGCTTCGCCCTCAATCGGTTCAGCTCGGTCGTCTGCATACACGCATTATGGTTAGTCAATTGCATTTCATAAACATAATCAAAAGGGAAAGCATAGTGACCACTTACCCTCTCGGAGAACGCCGCCTCGGCTGCCTAAGCCCGCGCCACCATCCACGCGAACTCTGCCTCCCGCTCAGCACAGTCTGCAGGAGTCTGGGAAGAAGAGGAGGGTGCGTCAACCCCCTGACGCTGGGCTCCCTCGGCTCGCTACATTTTAGAAGTCCAAGGTTAATCATTTCATAGTCATAATTATAAACATGTGCATAAGTAAGTTTAGGGGTTAGCGGAACTCACCAGAAGGGTCAGGGCCTGTCGGGCCTCGTCTCTCTCCTGGATGGTCGAGTGAAGGAGTCCTTGCAACTCCGCGATCCTCCCCTGGGGGTCAATCTGCATGTAGGAAGTCCAAGGGTCAGTGCATAATCATATAGAAAGCATAATAAGAAGCATTAGAGTTGGAAGTTGTACCGGTCGGTGGGCACCACGGAACACCTAGTCCTTGTAGTGTCGGGTGTAGGCTGTGTAGTAAGCCTCCTCGCTCTCCGCCTGAGTGGACACAACCTGCCCGAGTGCTGTCCAGTCTGCGATCTGCTCTGATGTTCGCACTCTCCAGTCCACCACCGTGGCCAGCCCTCGGGGGTGTCGCCCGACTCGCTCCTCCGACTTCTCGGGTGCCGGAAACTCGACCGCGGGCTGGTGGACGCCGATCGTCCTCATCACCATCCAAAAGTGGAGCTGCTCCATCACATTCATACAGTGGAGCCAGATGTCTCGGCCTATGTAGGCGAAGGCCGCCACCACCCATGGATGGCCCTCGTGCCCCTCACTCTCGTACGGTGTCCACCGGACCTGTCAAACAGGAAAATTACATTAGCATCATAAGCATATAAGTTGCATTTAATGTAAAGTTTGAGTTTATATCTTACCGAGGTGAAGGGTAGTGTGTCCAAGTCATCCTGGATCCCCCGGACCTATCACCGCAGGGACCCAATCCCTCGTGGGGCCGTCCACTACCTCACGATGGGAAGCCGGTCAGGGTATGTCTCCTCACCTCTCCCTAGCCCACGTAGGTGCACGTAGGCCCACACCTGCATTGCATTTCACCAAATGTCAGCATGTAGCATTTATAGAATTCATATAGCAAATTGCACAATCAAATTAAGAGTCAAGTCATACCTGGAGTAGGGGAGAGAAGCCGCCGAGCATCGTCCGCCGGCTGGTAGAGCTGAGGGTGTCGAAGAAAATGTGAGGACTGCCGCTCCCCAAGCGTAGTCCCCGACATGCTCCACGTCCTCGAGATGGGGGAGGAACCGACAGCTGATGATGTCGGTCCTCGTCGCGAACAGAAGTGGCCTGAAGAAGAGCATCAAGAAGCGCCTCAGGATGATGTCTGCCTCAGGTCCTGACTCGACTGCCACTCGGGGTCACGCTCGGTCCACCAACCTCTGCAAGTGCTGCTCGGGCAGCTCCCCGGTTGCTATCCCTGCTCCCCTCAGTCCGAGGCTCTCCTGCAGCCTCGCCCGCGTCAGGGTCGTTGACTGCCGCTCCGGTCGCAGCAACTCCAGTCCCAGCAACTCCTGGGCCAGCTCCTGGTAGTCATGGTAGGTCCTCCCGCTAACCTGTGTCCCATGAACGCGCAATCTGGTGATGCGCGCAACGTCCTCCAGCGTGGGGACCATGTCGCCCCACGGGAAAAGGAACGTCCAGCTCACCGGATCCCAGCGGTCGTGCAGAGCATAGAGGAGCAGCATGTCCAGTCGGGTAACCTCTACACTCAGGAACTTGGCGAAGCCCATCGCCACGAGCCTCTCCCGCTGAAAGTCTGGCAGTGCGAGGTACACTGCTCAGACCTGTAGCCAGGAGATCCGAGTCCTGCACTTCCCCTGCATACATTTAAAACAATTGCTTTAGTCATGCATTTCATAGCAAATCATGCATTTCATTAAATAAATAAATGGAAGAACAAAAGAAAGAAAAATGCACTATGCTAACATAACGGTCAGCTATGGGCCATTTAACCCTTCCACGGTTTGCTTCCAACCATTCCAATAAACCCTTTTCGGAGGTCCACGGCCACCCATGGACCGCTCTACCTAATGGACGGCCCAGTTAGGACCGTGCATTCTTTCTGTGTCTAACTCTGTAACGGCCACTTCCTGGCCGTTCAACGAGTCCATGGTCCCCACCTTACCATGTCGTTCCCCTTTCATGCCCCTGATCGTTTGAGCTTGCATGATTTTTCCTTAAACCGTGTGCTTATGGACGGTCTGATGTAGACCGTTCTAATCCCAACGGTTCAAATTATGAACGGACTGAAGTGGTCCGTCCTACATCTCCACGATCCTCTCCAGCTGTGCTAAATCCCTCACTCTCGTCTGTTCACATTCCCTTGGAATGGCCACCCATGGGCCGTGCTATCTATGAACGGTTCTATATGAATCATGTGTTTTTGAAAGCGGTTCCTGTTGAACCGTGTTCTGATCGCCGTGCCTGATGGCATTTCACCCCCCTTCCTGCCGTGGTTAATGGCCCTAGGGCCTTACAAAGTATTTCTAAGGGGTCGTACGCCCCTCTTCTAACCCCTAGGGTTGCATGCATGCTAAAAAGAAGTGAAAGGGGGGGTTGGCCTACCTCGGAGGTCCTAGCCGGCCGTTCCACCGGCGCAGCCGCCGTCTCTGACGGAGCATCTCCTTCTTCAGTCGCTCCGGCAGCTACGATGGTCCCTTCAACCTCCGTCATGGGTGCCTCCACAGACGGCTCCGGCGGTGCTGCTTCCTCCTCGGCAGCCGTCCACGGTGCCGTCGTCTCCACCACGGGTGTCACCGGTGGCGGTACTACGGCGTCCTCCATGGCCATCTGACGAAGAAGTCGCTTTGATGATTGATGCTTGAAGCGCATAGAAGACTAGAGAGGGTGGGACAGAGCGAGAGAGGGTGTGAGTTGGAGGAGAGAAAGAGTGGGGGGTTGAGCCTCTGTCGGTTACGGTGAGAGGGGAGAGTGGGAGATGAAGTTAGGGAGACGATGGGCGTCAGTTTATTTTTTTTAAAATTGACAGTTAGTATGTTGTGTATCATTAGACCGTGTTACTTGTAGATGGTCTCAAGTTAGAACGTTCAGTAACAACGTCTCAGTTCCCAATTAAACGGTTATCCTTTGACCGTTCATGTCACTAAGCGGTCTGTCACTAGGCCATGCTAAGGTGATGATTAGGGTCAAACTAGCATTGCTCTCACGGCCCTCTATGGACCGTTTATATGGTTCGACGGTCTGGGGTAGACCGTGTAGGTACTGAAATGATGTATAATCCTTTTGATGCTATGTTGCTGCATTATGTGCTTAATTGATAATTCTTTTGATATATATTGTTCCATGATATATATCGATTGCAAATCTTATACATGATTCTTTTGCAACGTCACTTTGACTTCTACTGCCTATAGGTAAGTCAGGTAAGTATTTCGATCCCTAGGTCCCTTATTGCATTACTTCATGGTATTATGCTATATTACCTCGAGAACCGACTGGTTATTTACGTGTTCCAGGATCTGACGTTCCCCTATAACAAAAATGATGATGATCTAGGTTCACGTGTTTAATCATCGGATAGGCTGTTAGGTTGGGAAAATTGGGGGATGACGGTTCTGTCTCGCACGCCGTGGTTGCAAATAGTATCCTGACCCTGATTGTTCCAGTTTAGCAATATTATTCTCGAGTATTTTTTATTGGGTTTTTTGCATGAAAACCATTGTTAGAGGTTAATTTGTGAAAAAAACTATTCCTAAAAATGCATTAGCATGTATATCACTGTGTAAATTTAAATTGTGCGAAAATTTCATATTTATTTACGTGTATATCACTTCTTTTTACTAACAACTTGCAAAAAAATCACGCTTAAATGGTATTTATGAGCTATTTGAATTAACCCAGTGATAAGTCTGCTAATGCATTTCTAGGAATGATATTTTTGCAAATTCACCTCTAACAATGGTTTTCATGCAAAAATCTATTTTTTATTTTATGGCTTTATTTGCATTCGTTTTAAATGATTTCGTCTATTTTAGCCCAGCATACATCATACGCATCTTTTGAGCATTCATGACCCATGACTTATCTGAAAATGTCTCGTTTGTGATGGATGATTGTCCGTTCATGTCTGAGTAAGAAGAATAATTCCACGCCGAGTTAGAAGGTTCTCTCTGGTCTGTTCACCTAGTTTGATTGACTAAGGGTCCCCGTCTGGAGTTTTAGTATGTCCCTTTACCTTTTTTACTGCTTGTTTTGATCCCCTCATTGGTTGTGGATTAAGTCCCCTGATGAGGTTGCTTGTTTCTTCTTTCGCCTGTTTAGTTAATTTATCCAGACTGGTGTCGTTTTAGTCCGGTCATTCCTTGTGTTTGGTTCGGAGTTTTTCGGAAGATTCTTATCACTCGTTGGTGAGAAAACGGGTGTCTTTTGGCTTAACGGCCACTTTTCAGTCCGCTCCGCTTCATTTCCACTTCATCTCTATGTTCCATTTTGCTTTCGCTTCACCTCCGCTCACTCCCCTGCAAAGAGGACGTTAAGGAGGGACATCTGTTGACACCCATTTTTTTACCTATGAGTTGGGTCTTTCCTCTTATCGCCATTTGTTGATGTCTCGAGTTGTCCATTATTCATTGGGCTATTTCCAGGCATGTTTTTGGGCTTATTCTATGGGTATCTCCCTCCCTGGCTAGGTCTGCTCTCGGAATCGGGCTTAATGGGACTTGATTTCGCTTGGTTTTGGGGTCAATGGGCTCGTTTATCCCATTTTGTTAATTTCAAACGTCCAGGCTATACGCGGTCTAGCGATGGGCCGTTCAGTGATTGGGCGGTCTATTTGGAAGCGTTTACAAGCTCAGAGCGATTTATTGGATATTTATTTAATTTTTTTGAATTTCCACCGACAAGCATTTGCACGGTCTTAGTTTAGCCATTTACTGCCATTGAACGGCCTGGTTTTAGACCGTCCAATTCCCAGAGTCCTAAGTCGGTTGATTTTTCAGATAAATATCTATTTATCCTATTTTATTGGATTTATCACCGACACGGTTTACACGACCTAGCATTGGACCGTGCCATTCATTGAGTGGTCTATCATTAGACCGTTTTATCCTAAAGAGTCCAGCACTGTGATAGCCGGTTAGTTCGGTGGATAATTAGCTAATTTATTATTTTATTTATTTATCACTGATAGAGGTAAGCGGTCTAGCAATGGACCGCGTATTAGTCTGGGCGGCCTATCGAACGACCGCGTACAGGCCTGAGATCTGTGGAATATTTGGTTGTTCTCTCTCCATCCGTGGTTAAACCTCCACCTTCCTCCGCCATTTTCTCCACGGTTTCTCCACCAAATGGGGTGCCGTTTAATCCTGGTAGGAGATAAAAGTATTATCTACAGATTTTGTTTTATTATCACGCCCTAATCTTCAGTGGAAAATCTAATTTCGGGGCTGGACTTTCAGGGGTCTATAAATAGCACCCCTAGTCCAAGCTTGATAGGGGGGAGATCCAACGTCGACGTCGAAGCTCTACCGAATTCTTGAGCGAGCTGTAGCCAGGGAGGGAGGCTTTCTACATCCTTTTAAGCCTCCTGTTCAGGGAGTAGCCTTTCGTTTTGTGTTCTAGTCTAGGTGTTTAATTACTAGTTCATCCATTGCACGATCATCTTCTCCATCTTCTTCCCATGTTTTTGCACTTGTCAACATCATTTCTACACCCTTACCATTCACTTTTTTTTACACCCTATAGGGGTTTAAAAATCACCCCAGGTATCGCCCATTCCATGCCGTTATGTTGATTTTTCGTTCTATTTTATAGTTGCTACACATTCCAGGACTAATTTGGGTGTTATTTTCTTGTCCTCTACATTGTTTTGCAGGTCAGCATCAGCACAGCACAAGGCACATCCCCTCCGGCCGACCAGAAGGGGTGGAGGATCAAGTCCTACATCTTGGAGTTTGGCAGCATCGCATGGTTGTCATCCGTCCGTCTACAAGGATACACGGCTCAGATCGGACCGCGCAACGCCTTCTTGCGGCCTTCCTTAGATAGTGTTGTCGCTAGTCCAGTCTTCATCCCGCTTCCCTTTCCAGCTCTGTGAGCGGCCTATCGAGCGGACGTGCCATCCATTGAGCGGTTATTCTTGGACCGTGTACAACTGCCAGCGCTACACTTTGGGCGAGTGTCTTCTCCCTTTCCAAGGTATGTAGTACTTTTCAGTACCCGTGTCATGGTGGCGATCACGATCACACACACACCTCTCCACCCTTTATTTCCTTCATTTTGATTGCCTTTACATCTTGACTTAGAAAGGTAAAGGAAGAGAAGGGGGGAAAACATGTGAATAGTGGGAAGGGGCGCGATGCCCTGAGAGAAGATTGAAGGGTGCGCGATGCCCAGGAATTGTGAGGGGACCCGGAGATCCCAAGGATAGAGATGAATAAGATGGGGAATGCATAGGATCCGTAGGTTCCGGAAGGCGGGGAGGATACGGGTCTGGAAACCCGGGAAAGAAGAAATGCGAATACATGCGAATGCAATGCAATGGATTCATGAAATGCAATGAGTGCAAAGAATGCATGGAATGAGAAGATGAGATCCTCCTCACCCATGGAGTGGCCCATGAAAAATTGGTGATAGACAGGAGTATGGGTGAAGTTGAATAGAAGGTGGAAGGCCCCTTAGCGGAAGAATGTCGGCCCCTCCACAGCAACGAAAGTATACAGCCAATCGGTCTAACGGATAAAATCAAAGCCCATGACGAAGCTTCAACAATAAATGCCAACTCCCTTGGAGGGCGAAGAGCAATAATGTGAGGGAGTTGGAAAGTTGGAATGGGAAGCATCGTCTCACCCAGGGATTGTGGCGTATAAAGAGTGCTGAATAAAATGGGCATTCGCCCCTCGTATGGAAAAATGGGTTTGAGATTGGAAAGTTGGAACGAGGGGTGCCCTGCCCAGCCCCTAGGCATGGACTTACACGGCATCAAAGCTTGAATTTGTCTTCTGGTTAGCACTGGCTGGGACTTGGCCTCTTCAACTATGCTCGGCACAAAAACGCGGATTGGCATCCGACAAATAAAGTGTTGCATCTTGAACAGCATAGCCGTGGCCAAATCCTTCTTGCCTAACTCTCGATCATCTTCGACACAAGTGCTTGCAACAATACACCCACTCCAAATGGTAAAAGGAGGTAAAGTAGAGGCGGAAGGCTCCATGGATGGCGGAGGTGTAATGGAAGGTGTTGGCGGGAACACTTTGAGCCTCTCCCCTTGCTCGGAAGCGGACGGGGTTGGCTCAAGTGTAAAAAGAGGCGGACCCTCACTACAAGAAAATAGACATTCAGGGGCATTTCAAACTGCCCCAAAAAATAGAGATAAATGTCCTAAAAACCTTTAGGGGCAGTTTGATTAGTTTTAGGGGCAATTTAAAATGTGCCCCTATTGCCTCGGTCCCTAATGGTTTTTGGGGCACTTTTTGAAAAGTGCCCCTAATTTTTTAATTAGAGGCACTAAAAAATTGCCCCTAAATATTCTAACCGGGGCAATTTTGATGATCAAATACCTCTAATAAGCATGTTTTAAGGGCAATTTCTCCTTCAAACTGCCCCAAATAACCTATTTTAAGAATAATCATCTAAAAACACCTTTAAATAATCACTTAGAATAATATGTTTAAAAGGCATTTTCTTCCCCAAACTATCCCAAACGACCAATCTGTAAGAGCTCCAATTTCTAAATATTGCACCAAAATAACCATCCTAAAATATAAAAATTAGACTCAACATTCCTAACATGCAATCAGTACATGGATCATATTCTTTGTAATCAATTGACATGCACAAACACCTACCATTATACACCACACATGCATATGTAAACTATCCATCTTTTAACAGAAGCATAAATAAGACATGATAGTCATTAATAAAAATAATCTCTTCATAGAGCTATATTATAAATTCAAATCATGAAAATATCCCAATTACATAAGACATATAGCATCCATGACTTATAAATACAACTCAAACTGTGGAACCTCAATTTTTCACTCTGCAACTAAAATATACAAACTCAACTCTTCAAAACAGATAAAATAGTTTCCCCTTGGTGCTCTTTGGGTACAAACATTTTCTTGCTAATGGACGAGTAGTAAGGGAAGCTAATTGATTGGATGGTTTAGCATGCTGCCATGGCAGTTGCATTCCACTCTACAATACTCTTGGCCAGCTTCTCTTCCACCTCTTCTCTATCAGTTTTATTCTCCCTTCTGCACCTTGGGCTTCACAGGCCTTGTGGGCCTGATGATGTTACCCACCTAAAAGAAGTAACACAATTGGCACAATGGTGCCAATGAATAATTTAGAACCAACAATGTATAAGCTAAGTTGACCAATGTCAGCATCTTTGTAAGTAAAATATTCTCTTGTGCAACAGCTTGCTGCCATCTGTACAAAACTATTCGTAAGAAATGTGAAAAATTAGAGAGCATATTATCAAGCAAAACCACCAATTACTAGATAAAAGGTAAGCTAGATTCTTGGGACATGAATTCTTGGGACAACTGCCCTATAAGAAGTTATTACAAGCTTGTAATTGGTTGGACAAACAAACAAGAGGCAATAGTCTTGAGATTTGGCCTTGTTAGAGAGTGGTAGCCCAGTTTTCCTAGCAAGGCAGGAGGAGTAGAGTTCCAGAATTTGCCTCAGGGATACCTCATACATACCACCAGATACATAATAAAAGAAAATGCTACAATTCATATTCTAATAATTTAAGGAAAATGTAGTAATCTATGTTTGGGATAAATATGTCACGGTCTTCATGGCTTGACTGAGATTATGAGGCTTCATCATTTTTTACAGCAGAGAACTATTAGGAACCTCATAGCATTCAAGTGCACTTCCCTTGCCATTTCTCTGTTCTTCTATTTCTGCAATAAGTACTACCTGGGATTTTGCATCCACCTACATGGAAATGTAACAAATAGTTGCCAAAGGAGTTGCAACTCCCCATGTTATTGAAAAGCATCACAAATCCCCCATCTATCTATAATGAAAGTACCTGACATGTGGCCAACATTTAGAAAAATCCCAGAGACAATCATAAGTTGAAACATCTAAAACATCAACAATTTTTTGTATGAAATTATATGCTTTGCAATCACATCAGGATTCACCTGCAAAGGGGGAAAAAAGCAACCACGTGAAAACAATTATACCAAAAGTTTCCTTTTAGAAGGCAATTACACCAGAAACAATAAAGATGAATACAAAATATATGTAAAAAACCAAAATGAATAGAAAATAGGGTATCCATTTAAACATGTATACCTCATATCTATGTCTGTGTCGTTCATCCACATACTTTACATTCCATATCTAAAACAGAGAAAATAGAACAGGAATTAATTATCTAATGAAAGGACAAAAACATATAACATCTTTTATTAAGCAACATATAATCTAATAGATGCATTTGAATAAGGGAATGGCATCCGCACAATCTAGCAGATTTGCAGCTAGTATTCTGAAAATATGTCCCTCTTGATCCTAGACGCATGGTGCCTCCCATGTGAATTTTTGACCCCTATCTATGCCAAAAGGTCAGAATTTAGCAGATAAAATGTAACAACGAAAGATGTAGGAAACCAGGACATATTTAACCACCTTTGGCATAAAGATAGCACAAGGATTCTGGGTGTCAAGGTCAAATTCTGTGTTGTTTGCATCTTGCAGGTTAAGAACGGATCATGCATACTCAATAACAGCAATTTGCATGCTTATAAAACTTATCTCCTTGTACTCATGCATCATATAGTCACAACATTCCTATGACATATGTATCATACAGTCACAACCTGGAAAACCCTACATTCATCATATAAACACAGCATTCTAAATATATATATAATCATGGATGAGCAAAATAAACTCCTATGAGCAAACAAAATTATTCATTGTTCAATGATAATGCATGGCCAATCAATTAAATCTAAGATAAATAGCTCTGTTTTATATTGGGACAAAGTTGAGATTAGAGAAAGCTTAGATATTTTCTTTCCTTGACTGTGAGAGAGTTGAGATGGGTTAGGAAGGAAGCCAGATTTGGGTCTAGCTGCGGATATGGTAGCATGCATGGATTGAAGAATCAATTGAGTCAATTGATATGGTTAAAATAAGAAATTGGGTGGGTAGATCTGATTGTCATGTGTTCCACCGAATTGAGTCAATTGTCTTTTTATATGAATATAACTAGATTTAGTGTAAGGAAAAAATAAACAAATTGAATAGGAAACAAATCTGAAGCAAGATATAAACCATTTCCATATTTGTATGATCTTTCAAAGCATGAACAAATAAGTCAAATAAACATGCAATCAATTATTACTTACACTCCCCACTTGCATGCTATGCAATGCGTGTATATGGAATATTTGCATTTACCCTGGCAATCTGCAAGTGTCTTTGCATGGGTGTGACTTGAAGTTTAGGGAATAGAACAAACTGAGACTAGCTCTCTATATTCCTGGTCAAAACCCAAATGCACTAACATAGAACAAACTGATGAGCCTGCTTTAGCATAAATTTAATTTTTTTCATGAATCAAGTCCCCATACTACATGCAATCCCCAGATCTTAAAATTATCTAACTTTAGGTCAGGCATACCAGACAAAAAAAAATTTATGAGAATCTAAAGACTGGGCTCCAGGAAACCTATTTATGAAATCAGAAGCACAGTTATCAAGGAAAATGCCAACTAGAGATTGAGGTTGAATAAAGTATGTGTGAGACTCGCATATAGGGCCATGTTTAAGAAAATAGAAAAGACAATGCACTGTGCAATATTCCTTGTTGAAAATAGATGATAGAGGTCAAGTAAGATCAAGGCAAAATGAAAAACAAATAAACTTTACTGAAACAAAGATTAAAGAAGATTATATGCTATGCATGTAGATGTACTTTATATTCATTTGCAATTTTGCATTGACATGGAGCCATCACAACGAGCTATTCACATGGCGCATCACTCGAAGAAAATGGCAATTCGTGAAGTAATAAAATATCATTTTGGCAATTTGCTACAAATCGAAGACCTATTGTCACTGTCCTACAAGCTAAGGTCCACGTCCCAGAAAGAGCAAATTCCTTTGATGTGCTCAACAATTAGCATATGCAAGAATGCTGTAGTTAGAAGTCTGGCAATGTGATATACTTAGATACCTAATAGTTGCTACATAAAGCTAATTTTGAAAGCTGATCTCCCTACCACTAGTCTAATTGGTTTCATCTAGTGCTAGAGAACTAATATTGTAGGCATTTCAATCAATTGTTTGATGTGGACATAAGCATCATTCTCCCTAGAATTCTTGACACACAAAAAGTGTAACAGATAGTTGCTTACAGAACTTATTTTATAGGATCGCCCATATCCTAAATCAGAGAAATCTGATAGTGAAACACATACCATAGCCTAGTACTAAGCTGAAAGATTAAATGTCGTTCACATTCCAAAGAATGGATTCAGTCGTTAAATAAAAAGGACCGCGAAGACAATATCTCATCAAAACATCCGCAATAAAATAATAGATACACAAAATGACAAAAAACAAAAAACCAAACAACAAACTAAAAACAAAAGTAATGTTTTCCCAAGAAGGTAGAACCAGGGTCCCCGACAACCTATAGCCTCAAGAAGGATAACATGGAGACCAACATTTTCTACAGACAACAATAAATCACAAAGAAAACGGGACAACCTTCATCACTGGAACTTTTTTATATATAAAATTTGAAATCAATTCTGATGAACAATGGTGCTAAGGAGCTCTTGTAAAGCCATGCAAAAGGACAATGAATCAACAACTTTAAATTAGGCAGATTTTTTTGCAAAAATGTAACATCTATATAGCTACAATAGGACAATATGAATACAAGAATTATAGGAATGGTAAAGTACATAAAAGAGACCACTTAGTATTCTGAGCAATAAAATATCTAAAAAATATTTAAGTAATCTGCATCTCCTTTTGTTTAAATTATCCAAGAGGGAAAGATTTGATTCATAATGATATTAAGTTTTGTGGTTGAATGGTGGACTCCTTTGAAACACACATATAGTGACAACCAAGACCTAAGGTGATTGAATGTTCATTCTTAGCCAAAAGAATGACAAAACATTAAATCATTACTACATATCTTTGCTAAATTGACACATCAGAATTACATGAAAAGATATAAACCTAAGTCTTTAAGGAAGGGAACAAGAACTACAGAAATTATTATATCATGAATGAAAAAGGATGCCAGAATTTGGTTGATTACTTGATTATATGTTGAACAAATATACCGAGCATTTGATGTCTCCTCTTAAGGCACAACAACAGTATACTAAAATGCAATCTGTATGGCAGGAGGTTCCGTGTGTCTGCAAGTAAGAGTAAAATTCTCCCAGTTATAGCAAAAGAATACTGATATCGCAATGCTTAATGTTGTAGCAAAATGATGCTAAAAAAATTGATCATACAAATTTATTGCAAAAGGATGTGATATCCAGGTTGTATATATGATGCAGCAAAATAGATAACTCTAGGTGCCACAAGATTAGAGATTTAGTTTACAAGCCACATAGTTGAACTATTAATATTAGAGATGGGAGAAATATTAGAAGGCAACTCAAGGAAGAAAGAATTATCTCCATCTACCATGTACTCATGACAGTAAGAGAAGACTTAATATTTCCATCTTTGGCATGTCAATTTGGAATTGAAGAACTTAGCACTGCAAGCAACCATATGAAATAGGGCATCCCAGTTGAACTCCTGATAGCGAGCAGGTGGAAGTAGTAGTTGCATGTGATGCTCTTCTCCTTGATAGGTATATGTGAATTGCATTTGAAAAGTGATAGAGACAATTTATGCACACATATGCAAGTATAAAAGTGCAGCCATATGTACAAAGAAGTTTCCAGCAAACTTCAAAATAATCAGTTGATTCATCATCAATAAAATGTACATAGGCAACAATATTAAGCCAAGGTTCATTAAGGCAGACTGAACTGGCTATTCTGGAATGCAAAGCAAATCAGAATTCCCTGTCATCTGACCCTTGGGTAGGATCAACATATCCCTATTTGAAAGCTGGGCTAGCCATTTCTAAAAGCCAAAAATGGAAGGAGAACAAGATTGTTTCTGTGGGTAAATTAAAAATCAGATAACTATCAACAGAAATCATGGAATGGCGGCATTTCTAGTTAAAATAGCACGCTCATGTTACTTCAGAAATACATGTGCTCACTGATCTGCAGGCTTAAGAATCACCAGTTGAGGCAAGGAAGAGGTGATGGACACTACCCAAGAGCAGACAAGTATCCACCAGCTCCAATATGGAGAATTTCAACCCCCCACATTACAATGATCATATATTCCCTCTATCTATCATCATGATTTTCTTGGGATGGTCGTTTTGCATAGGATAGTTGGACAAAGTGGAAAAGGTTATCACATACAAGTCTTCAGATATAGTGTAAACTATGTCAGATGATTGTTGTATAGAGCCACACGCATCTTCTCTGCAGATGCTAAATGATTTAGCTGTGTAAGATGTAATATAAGACTTGAGGCATGCTGATAGAGCATGGACATCATTGACAATATGTTCATCGTGGGTTTTCTTCATTGTAGTATATTTCTCAACCATATAAAGAGTTGCAAAGTGGAAAGCATATGTGGATGCCAGCATAGGCATAAATTGATATGAAGTTAAAATCATACCCTTGTTTCACAATAAGTCTTTTTGCATTCAAATAAAGAGTTTCTAATGCAGCAACAAAAGCCAAGCAATATTATTATCACCCAATAATACAAAAGCAGCTCATAAGACAAAATGGTTGTGTGCTACACTGTCATTTGGCTTAGCTTAGGTAGTGTGTCTAATGATGAGGAAATCTGGATATTTGAACTATCTGGATGTAGAAATAAAAGATATGTTGAACTATCTACATACACAACCAACAATAAAAGATTGGTTCACAACTTTTCATATGACAATCTAGATATTTAAAACAATGTTATGCATCAAAACATTCACCTGACAAAAGAAGATCAGCATGGAGATTAGCCTCATAGCCAAGTTATTTCTGAAAAGTGTGCCACAAATTCCCAAAAGACAAGAACGAATAAATCTCCTTATGTAACAATTATCCATGTTGCAATGAGGTAGTAAAGCTACATGAGAAAGTTCTCATATATCCCAAGAAATACATGAATACATCATGTTCCCAATTACATGTTTCTGATACCAAAGTGTGGAATACACAGGATGCCTAGATGGATGTGACCTTTGGAAATGGCATTGATAACCGAAAGTAGATCTAGAATGAGAGTAAGTTCTTGTTCATAAAATTGAAAAACAATTCTCGATTTGGCAAAGGTTCCAGATTTGCTACTTGCCAAGCCTAACCATAGAATTTGAAAGATGGATGAGTACACCTGGCATGTAGAGAAAGTACCTAATTGGTTGTCATCTAACTAGAAGGAAACCATAAAAAATTTCCTAGATTTTGGATGTTGAATAGAGGATACATGAAACTTCTCTAGGACAATTAACAAACAAAGAGTCATTCAAAATCCAATCCTAGACGTTCTGAATCATAGGGGAAATGACCCTTTTAGAAGTCAAGTAAACATACAAAGTTCTGGTAATATACAAACAATGTGGAAATGAAAAATGAGAAAATTCATGGTAAAAGAATCAATTATGAGCTGCATCCAACATGATCAGACAATCCTCAAAGTGAAAAATGAAATTGTAGGTCACTGGGAGGATCTTTTCCATACAAACAAAGAAGAGGAGGTGATAAGAGCTTAAGGCTTTACCACACAAAAAATCACCACATTAGCTTATTTTTCAGAGATCACTAGCTCACGTAGAACACTCAGAGCAGCGTTGATGGCATGAAGGGCCATCTTCTTGACCTGTATTAGAAAGGATAGCCAAAGATAACCAATAGCTACAATGAAAATTGGCAAATTATTTCTCTGGAGTAATTGAAAGTAATAAGATAGTTGACCATATATCATTTTTTTGGGGGGGTTGCATATAAACCACACCACATAATCATTTTTCGTCCGTGGGCAGCTGGCACGGGCCAAGACAGCAGAAAGGGGAGGGGTTGCAAGACTTGGACTACAGCTGGTGTCTCACTGCGCGCTGATTAGACACCATGGGCCGGGCGACTAACTGTTGGGCGTTGGCGTTGGATTTGCTTCTGCCCTTCGGGGTGGATCGCCAGCCGTTGATGGTCGCGACCCTGCTAGTGGATGGAGGTTGACGGAGGAATAGGGAAAGGGGAGGGCGGACGACAGCGGTGGTGGCTAGCTACCTGAGGCGGGGCAGGCCGGGCCTGTTCGCCGCAGAAGAAGAAGAGGAAGAAGAAGAAAGGGAAGCACGGTGGCGGTAAGGGCTAGTGGGAGGCCGAGGGTGACAGTGGCGAGCGATGATGGGGAGGATGACAGTAGACCAGGGGGTAAGGTGAGGAAGAGGTGGAAAGTACTTGCTCTTTGAGGATGAGGGCAAAGCTGGACGGAGCGAGGGGGAAGAAGGGAGCCACGGAGGTGAGGAGGCGGAGGGGGATTGAGGAGTCTTCAGGCATTAGAAAACTCTGATCAAGAGGGAAATTGGAGAAGTCCGCGGGGGAAAGGAAATTGCGCGGGAGGAGCAGTTATAGATGACTTCCAAAGCTTAAAAAAAATAGAAAACAAAAGTGAATCTTGCGAGTTGAAAGTTAGGATTCTTTAGGGGCATTTTTAATAAACTTCTATTAATATAACTCAAGAGTTATAAATATTTTAGGGGCAATATAAAATGAAATGCCTCTATTTATAATACTTTTGGGGCAATATAAAATGAAATGCCTCTATTTATAATACTTTTGGGGCAATTTTAACAAATGTCACTAATTAAACCGCCCATATATCTCATTTTTCCTGTAGTGCCTTCTCAGAATCTGCCACGGGTTTGGATATAAGGATAGGTGAAGGGATAGGCAAAGTTGGTTTTGGGGTTAAAGGGATAGTGGAGGGCCGAGGTGGCGATAGTGGGAGGTTAATTGGAGAAGGTTTAGTGGTGGGCTCGGCGGAGGCTGGTGGAGTGGAAGTTGATAGGGGTATAATGGATGGAGGTTTAGTGGGAGGTTCGGCGGAGGCCGGCATTGTGAAGGTTAATGGCATGGCAATTGGGGGTGTAAAAGGAGAAGGTTTAGTACGTAGGAAATGCCGGATGGGGCGAGAGGTGTTAGGGGTAGGAGAAGACTCATGATGCGCCGGTGTGGGTGATTGGAGTATCGACCCATCATCATAACACTAGTAAGTCTTAAAAATGGGCGTTGGATCGGGGACGGTGGCATCGTCCTGAGCAGAGGGTCCATCTAGTGGTAGTGGAGGTAGAGGAAAGCAAAGGAAACTCGGAATGGGTGCCATCAGAACTTCATTTTCATGTGCCATCTTCAATTCTTCATAACTAGACTCAAGTGGACGCCGTGGTGGAGGCGTATTAATGGGTGGTGAAATGTAATGGTGTTGTAGAGGATTTCGTGTATATGGATGCGGAGGCGGAGGCGGAGGGCCATATGAATGAGTGGAGTGAATAGGTGGAGGGTGGACGGCATCCACTTGATCATTGAAACATGCCGGCTCTTGCTCACTTGCGTTGATGCCGTAATCATCGCTCCTCTCCTTCCATTCTCTTTCCATCTTCATAATGTCATTCAGGAAGGCGTGAAGAGGATTGACTGGAGAAGGAGGAGGAGGAGCGGGTCGTGGGCTCGTAACCCTCTTTAGTTGTTCCTCTAACGAAGTAACTTTATCAATGAGAACTTGTTGGAGGGGTATAACTTGAGCAACGAAGGGTTGGCATGATGGCCTTGAAGGAGGGGCCGCATAAGATGGCCGCGGAGGGGGGTTAACGGGTTGACCTAGAAAAGGACACGGTCAGGCTGGGTTGCAAGGAATGAAAGGGCCTTGGGGCCGTGAAGGAGGAGGAATCGAAGGAGGGGGGTGACGGACCACCCGAAGAGGAGTATGTGTAGAAGAGGGAGGCGGGTGATGGGCCACCCAAATGGGAATATGAACAAGAGAGGGAGGCGAGTGATGGGCCACCCGAATAGGAGTGGAAGGAGAATGAGATGCACCCTCAACAACAGCCTTAAGGGCTTGGATTTGTTGGGAGGTGAGATGATCTATGGCATGCAAGATTTGGGAGACCTTCTCGTCATTGGGGGGAGAAGGTCCCGTGTGAGTAGTGGCTCGCAATTGAGGTGAGGGATCATGAGATTGGAAATTTCCCATAGGTCGGGCAAGACCATAGGAATGAGGACATGGTCCCTTGAACGAATTGTGGTGAGAATTATGAACATGTTGAAATTGAGGAGTGTAGGATGTGCTAGGTTGATCATCCTCATGATTGTGATTGGAATTAAACATGTTGGTTTGATTATCAGAGCGAAACATCATGCACACAATCAATATTCAATCAAAACAATTTGCAAAGATCAAACAAGTTGGAATGTTACGCTTGATTTTTCTGAGTTGAACCTTGGTGAATTAAAATGATTTTATCAAAGTTGATATGATTCACACAACGTGATGAACCTAGTTTCAATGAGTTTTTTTTTCTTCAATGCCAACTAGGTACACTCTCACCACGTATAGGCCAACTAAACCCGGGGACTTCAAAGATAAAATCTGCCTGGCGTCCGTGAGGGAATCCACGGGTGCGGAGACTTATGGAGGCCTTGGTTTAAGAATTCCCGGTCTAATGAGATGGAGTGCTCAATTGGAGGGTCCTTCCTTCACCAAGAAAGGGGTAAGGCTCCTAGAAAGTGTGGGGAGAGGAGGTCTCCCAAACCGATATGCCTTGTATGCAGGTACTAATGCAACAGAAAGGAAAAAAATAACAATCACACATAATGATGCATATATGAATATCGAATGCAAAACAGAATAATCACATAAACTAATTGTTGAATAGTGACATGCATGCAAATAACTGATGCAAAATAGAACAAATGCACCAACTAATTCTTATGAACAGTGACGTGAATGCAATTGACGGATGGACAACAGAACAAATGCAACAAGTAATTAAATGATGGATGGAGGGAAGAAAAAACTGAAACGATAATTGAATATGAATAGTGATAAGCGATGCACGGTTAGCAAATTGGCGACCGTAAAGAAGAGAGAAAATTGGCGTCTAAGTTAGTGGTTTAGAATGGGCGTCCACCCACCGTGACGCACATTTTTTTTTAAAAAAATTGCAACAATAGCCCGAGAGATGCAGAAGTATAAAATAGCCGATGGAGGAAGGAAATACTCACAAACTCACGGGAATCAATAGGATAGTAAAGGAAGCACAGAGAATGGGCGTCTGCGAGAGTGGGCGCTCATTCAAAGGGCGCCCACAACACTGGATGCTATTTTTTTTAGAAGAAGAGGAGAAATGGAATTATAAAAAAAATCTATCAAATTCACATCGGGAGTCGTGCACGTGGTACACAAAGGATAGAAAGTAAAAAGAAAAAGTGCAACGGGGAGCACTAAAGTAGGTGCACTGTGGGTGCAAAGAAGATGGCATACGCAGGTGCCTTATGAAGAAGGGTAATCAAAAGAAAAATGAAAGGAAGTCCCACCGTGATCGTCAATCTGTAGATTTATTTAAAATCCACTAAAAAAGAAATAAAAGCGAATAATAGCTAACAAGCTATGTGAAGTCTGGGGAAAAAGGGAAGGGAGCATGCGTAAGATGCTATATGGAGGGTGTGATCGCCAGAGACTGCGGGTCTCAAATGATATAACAATAAAAAAGGAGGGATCGCGGAATACCTTAAAGAGCGGGGAGATTATGAGTGCTTTCTTTCTCTTCCTATCGGCCGGCTGATGGAGAGAGTCTTCTTGAGCTTGATTACCCTTGCACAAACAAAGACAACACCAACAAATAATATGGATTAGAAACCAAAGTGTAGTATCAAATCCAAATATAAATAAGCATGAAGAACATGAAGAATGGCACACCTTATTGGGTGTTGGCCCTTTAAACCCCTATGCAAAGGGTGGGGATGAAATATGATGATGTGAATATAAGGACATGCAAGTGTTGCACTGGGGGAGACTCAACGTGGTTGAGGTAGGGAGATGAACATATGAATGAATATGATGCATGCAGATATGCTATATGTAATAAAAGAAACAAAAGAAATAAAGGAGCCTGGGACTGTTGACGGCTTTAGATGGACGATTGGGAGGAAGCCTTTGATTGGATGAAGCTTGGGATGCAGGAGTACTTCCTCCTTGAGCCAGGAGTCGGGCAACACCTCCCCTTGGTTATAAAGTACGGCCTCTTGAGCAAGATCCGCAGGACTCCATTTATAGGGAGAAATTCAAAGTTTAATTCCTCAAAAATTAGGATAATCATCCATGGAAGGGGATAAGCATGGCAAGAGTCCTCCCCATCTTGGAAAGCTACCGGGAAGATTTCCACCAGTTGAAACGGACCTCAAAACGAGGAAAGAAGGTGATGCGGGCGATTTTTGAAACCTTGAAGAAATGGCGTCAGACCCCATGGTCGCCCATTAAATGGGCGTCCATTACTTGGACGTTCATTGGCGTTAAAATATGAAAAGTATAAAATCTTCCAAAATTGGAAAAGAATTGGCCTCCAGGGTACTGGACGCTCATTAAAGAATGGGCGACCTCCAAAATAGACGTAGATTAAAAAATAATCCCAATTCGGTGAAAAATATGACCAAAAGAATTCGCGTCTTAGGTATTGGACGCCCATTTAAGAATGGGCGTCGTCTAGGGGCGACACCATTTAAAAATCACCCAAAATCCTTAATTAAAAATATTAAAAAAAGAATTAGCGTCATACCAAGCGGACGCTAATTAAATTTACATGTAAATAAAAATAAAAAATAAAAAATAAAAAATAATAAAAGAATTGGCGTCACTCTGGGCAGACACCAATTAAATTTATTTATAATTAAAAATTAAAAAAATAAATAATAAAAAGAATAATAAAAAGAATTAGCGTCACTCTGTATAGACACTAATTTGAAAAATCTGAAATTAAAAAAACAAAAAAAGAAGAAAAAAGAATTGACGTTACCCTAGGCAGACACCAATTTGAAAAAAATCTGAAAAATTAGAAAAATTCAAAAAAATCCAAACAAATCAAAAAAAATAAAAAATCCAAAAAATAGGAAAAGTGTAAAAATCTAAAAAAATGAAAAAAAATCACTCAAATAAGCCGATTTGAGAGTCAAATTGGGACATTATAAAGTAATATGAAATATACTTGTGATGATGTCAATTTTGGCGTGTCTACAACGTCTCGCCCTGGGTCCCACCTTTATCAACACCCAAGACAGGCATTCGGCCTCCGGTCATAGTTTTATCAGCAATCAATATGGGTTTCCAGCGCCAGATCCCACCCTCATCTGCTCCTAATATAGGCTTTCAGCCATGGGTTCTAGTGACAACTTGATCGAACGCGAAGCTCGTCGTTAAAACTCGCGCACTCAATTTTAAAATTTTCATACTCACACTAAAATTAAGATTTGAGTATAATGATGAATACGAGTCGAATCCATGGAGAGGCTAATATTTTGAAGTTGAAAATTTTATTCCTCTTTTATTTTTAACCAAAGCAAAAGCAATTGTTTGTAGTTTTTTCTTTTATGTGAAACAACTAAACTAACGTAAAATTAAAATCTACCTAAAGATGCATAGAGGGATAAAAGAGAGAAAGAGAGAGTCTAACATAGAAAGAGACAATAACATTAACCATTCCTTAATACACCGAAATAAAAGATCAATACACGGAAGTTCAAGAAAATAACAATCACAAACCCTAAATAAAATCTAACTAAAACTAAAAAATTACTAAACTAGGGGAGGGGATATAGCCGGTGAGATGCAATCGTCGTCGCCCACGCCTTTGGGCCTTTGAATGGCCGCCCAACTCGGAGTAGATGTCATGGTGAGAGAGATCTTTAGAGAGAGAGTTGGAGAGAGAGGAATAGAGAGAGAGAGAAATAGAGGTGGAGAGAGAGTTTAATAGAAATAAGAGAATAAAAATAAAAAACACTAGGGTGAAATTAATATGGTGTGTGAGAAGAGGGAGAGGGAGAGGTGAGGTCGGTGGCTGCGGTGTGTGTGTGTGAAGATGAGAGGGAAGGCTGGTGGTGGGTGCAGTAGTGTAGGGAGTGTGTGGGAAGTGGAGAGAGGAGAATGGGGGGGTTGAGGAGGTCGTCTGCGAGCTGGTGTGTTTACGTGAGGCCGTGTACGAGTGGGGAGTAGGCGGAGGTGTTCAGGGCTCAGTGCAGTGGAGGGTGCGACGACAAGAGCGAGATGGCTGAGAAAGGGAAAGAGGGCTGCGGACGACGACCGTGGGGATGGTGGCGAGACGCTGTAGGGGACGAAGGGACATGCAGAGAGGGAGGAGGAGGTTGACGAGGGCAGCGGGAGCAGGAGGGCCTGACGCCAGACGAGGGAGGTTGGCTGCCGCGGGGAGGAGGGGTGCGGCTCTACCTGTGAGGTGTGTGCAGGTGAGTGATCTGGTGCCCTGTTACAAACAGGGGCACCGGAGTGTGCTTGTAGAGGGCTACGTGGAGGGGAAGTGGGAAGAGAGGGTGGAGAATGGCGATGGGAAATGGGTGAGGGAGGCCGACTTTTTAGAGAGGGAGAGAGAGAGTAGAGAAGAGGGAGAGTTGAGAGAACCGGTGAGAGGGAGAGAGAGAGGGCTGGTGACGGGGAAGAGAGAGAAGGAGAGAGAAATATGAGAAGAGGAGGAGGGAGGAGGCAGGAGGCAGGAGAAAGGGAGAAAACCGGCAGTCCCCTGTTCAGAACAGGAACTCCGGTGGGGAGAGAGAGAGGACGTGAAGAGAAGAATGGGAGGGGAAGAGAAGTTCTCCTGACTACCGTAGGGAGGAGGAAATGAGAAGAGAGAAGGGGGAGAGGGAAGGGGAGAGGAGAAGGGGGGAGGAAGAAGATCCCTTCGGTAGGAGGAGACCACGGGTTTTATAGATGCCTAGGGGCGAGGCCGCCGGTCCCTGCATGCTCACGATCAATCCTACTGCTCGCTCACTCATGCATGCTCAGTTTTCTGCAGGCCTGCCATGCGCCGTCACAGAGCTACTGGCTTGCTAGTTCCCAATCAACATGCTGTGTTTGCCCATGTAGACTTGACTGCCATCGCTTGCAAGCTAACTGGTTTCCTGCCGGACAAATCAGCCTCACAATCATCGAAGCCTGCTCAATCGTCAGCATTCTCTGCTAGCCGTATGCACCAGATAGCATGCCGGAGCTGCTGCCATCCACGCATGCTATTGCCGTGGGTTGCTTAGCCATGCGCCTGCACTCACGCGAGATGTCGTAGGAGCCTCACCATCAGCCTGCTGCCGTCGAGATGTCCTGCTAGCTGCTACTCCCTATATGATCTGTTGGATACTGCTAGCTGTTGCTAGGATCTCGCCGACTCCCTATGCAATCTGCCAGAGGGAGAAGGGTAGCCACGGGATTCGCCCACGCATGAGGGGGTGCTGCCACCGTTGCTACATACGTTAGAGAAGGAACATGGTCACTGTTCACAAAGTTGCAAAAATGTAATTAAATTTAAGCCCCTCAAGATCTTAACAATGACCATAAGCCAATTATCTATCTCCCATTTTGTTCATACAAAGTTGATTTTGTAAAAAACAATTATAATGAAGGTTCTTGTGTTTTTAGTAAAATTTAATTATGCAATTCCTTTTTATTTAAAAAAGATCTCAAGCCCCATTAATTATAGAAAATATTTCATTTTGTGTGAGACTGAGATTATCATGTAAAATTACATAATTAATTTCATTAAAGCCCAAAAAATAATGAGTGCGATATGAATAAGAATAGACAATTGAACACTTATCACACCCCCCAACTTACTCATTGCTACTCCCTTAGCAATGCAAACAAATTAAGAATTAGGGACCAACAAGAGTTTAAAAGTTTCATGTCTCAAGTCAAGATCTTCCTTTGCAGAATCGACTACGGATTGGGAATTTAAAATTATGAATGCATACCAGCCATAGGATTAGAATATCATTCTCTTAGAATACTCCCAAGATCTCATAGCATTTGTGCTCGTGAAGTCTAAATCGACAGTTTGGACAATTGCATCCTCCATAATGCTATTTTAGCTTGGTGTCTTTCAACTTTTTCCTCTCAGATCAGAGCTTTGATCACAATAACCTTCATTTTTTTTTGAAACACATGGTACTGCACAACCCTTCACCGTTTGACGCGAACCTCAACTCTTACCTTAGGAGAAGCAGGCCATGTTACTAAGATCAGGGGCATTTTCCATGGTTATTCATTCTTTTTTTTTCTCTTTTTTTTTCAAACACATGGTGCTGCACAACCTTTCACCGTTTGATGTGAACCTCAACTCTTGCCTTAGGAGAAGCAGGCCCGGTTACTAAGATCAGTGATATTTTCTATAGTTTTTTTTCTTTCTTCTTCTTTTTTTTTTCAGATCTAACTCTTCACTTGGGAAGGTAAAATATCAGACACCAAACCAAATGACAGAAGGCTTGTCATGTTGAGTCCTTCCAAGTGATTTTGATGATAACAAAACCCAGTTATGGCCAACAAGTTTATAACCTCCATAACTTTAGTAGCAACGTATATGTGGGCTCTCAAGATCATTTTCATCTAAGCAAATGCTCAAATTTGTTTTGCATTAACAAATGCCCAGAAGAAGTTCAAACAAGCTCATTTCATATGGATCCTTTAGCAAGCACAAGTCTTTAATATTTGGATATGATTCATGGACTGAACTCTACTGTTTTTTGTAGGATTTCCAGATTTTGGTCGACTTGGAAGACTGGTCCAATCGACCTAATTTTCCAGCACCCAGGACTCCGAGATTTTACACAGTTCGGTCGACCGCCAACCCAGGGCCGGTTGATCGAATTTTCCAGCGTCTAAAAGCCTTCAACCTGTAAAAGTTAGGTCGACCGCCCAGTTCTACCCGGTCGACCGAACCCTCCGAGGCAGCAATTGTTGACTTTGTGTTTCTTCAACGTGGAAAGCCCTTATCCTTGGATTTTTTAATCCCAAAGCCACCAGACATGCCATGATTTGTGGATCTGGTTCCTAGCTTGTCTCTTGACCATTTAAGATGTATAAAAACATCTCATTGGGGTCAAAAACCCTAATCACTCAAGGGAGATCAAAGGGGGCTGCCAAGGGAGAAAGAGTGCTGCAGGAAGAGTTCCGTAAATAGTGTTTCGTCCAAGTATTCTTCATCAAATCTCAAGCATTTTAAGATCATCCTGAAGCCATTCAAGTGAAAATCGAGCTGAGAAGCAAGCTTCATCAAAGATTCTCTTCATCCACTAAGGGGGAGCTTAAACCTGAAGTTTTTCTTTTATGTCTCTTCTTCCAAAATTCTTGAGCTTCAAGTGTTTGTTTCTTGTAATCTCTAAACACTCAAGTGTGTGTGGATCTACTCAGATCCATGTGTGTGTGTATTGGATCTTTCAGATCCTTGTGTGTTTTTGGTGTATTTGCACCTTCGTGGGAGTTTCTCTCATCCTACGAGTGTGTGTGTGTTCAGATCTTGTAATCCTTTACAAGATAGTGTGTGAATCCTCACAGTCTGTGAGGGGTGGACGTAGGTTGCCGTCGTTGCATCGGAACCACCTAAAAATCATTGCCTGTTGTATGGTTTGGTCCTTTTCTCCTATCTCCTTTCTGTGCAAGCTCTCGTAGATTAAATCGTTTGTTTTTCTCCGCTTAGATCTAGCTTAATTCATCATTCTTATAGGAGATCCTTGGTATATCAAAAGCTGGGTTCAGATGAACAAGGTTAGTATTGTCAGGACGATAACACCTTGCGTGAGAGAATCTCTGGATTCCAACTTCGCCTAGTACCAAGGAGCTATTGTGGTGGTTAATTTTGATAGATCTAACTTGCCTTGTATCAGATCTAAATTTGATTGTTGCTATTTTATCATACTTGGTTTAAATCGGCTAAGTTTTCCAAAAATTTGTATTCACCCAATTCACCCCCCCTCTTGGGTGTCATTGATCGCGAGACTTCAATTGGTATCAGAGCTAAGGCTCTACATTTTTTAGATCTAATGATCTAGAGTAAGATCCAGACCAATGGCCAATAAAGGGATGATGCCTGAGGGTCACTCAATCCACCGTCCTCTATACTTTGGCGGCTCGAATTACTCCTATTGAAAAAATAGGATGCATGTTTTCTTGAGAGTCCAAGAGTATGAGATCTGGAGGGTGGTGGACAAGGGTCCATATGAGCTTTCTAAAAATGAAGACGAGTGGAACCCTGAGGGTATTAAAAAGTCCACAGTGAACTTTAATGCCATGAACATCATGCAATGTGCAATTCATCCTAATGAATACTCTCGTGTTTCAATGTGTAGCTTAGCAAAGGAAATGTGTGATAAGCTACGGCTTATTTATGAAGGAACCTCTTAAGTCAAGGAAACCAAAGCCAATATGCTGGTCAGAGATTATGAGTTGTTTAAAATGAAGCCGGAAGAGACAATCTCAGAAATGTTTGCAAGGTTGACAGAAAATACCAATGGTCTCAAAGGCCTTGGGAAGGAATATACTAACTCCAAACTTGTGAGGAAAGTATTGAGATCCCTTCTGCCTGCGTGGCACACAAAAGCTACGGTTCTTGAAGATTCAAAGAATCTGTCAACACTGTCCTTGGACAAGCTCATAGGGTCACTGATGTCGACCTATGAGATAAACATGAAGAGAACAGCTGAGGAAGAAACGAAGAAGAAGAAAATGGTGGCCTTGAAAGCCCACCAACCTAAAAATGACTCCCAAAAAGAGGAGTCTACTGAAGGAAGTGATGAGGAAGAGAACTTGGCTATGTGGACTCGCCAAGTGAAGAAATTCTTGAGAAGAAAGAAGAATTTCCAAGGAAACTTCAGAAAGGGCCAAAGGAAGCCCATTCAAACTAAAGGGGAACCAAGCAAGTAAAATAGCATTATATGCTATGAGTGTAAGAAGCCCGGGCACATGAGAGGAGAGTGCCCAGAATTGAAGAGAAAGTTCAAGAAGTATAAATTCAAGAAACCCCAAGTCATGGTCGCCACATGGAGCGACGAAGAGGATGAACAATCTGACGAGGAGCTGGAGGAGCTCGTGGAAAGCCAGTGCCTCATGTCACGTGAGAATGATTCAACCGAGGTAAATTCTAATCCTGATTTTATTTCAAATGAATAATGTGAGTCAGAATATGAAAAGTTGTATATAAAATACAAAAAAATCAGATCTGAAAATAAAACTCTCAAAAAGAAAATTGATGATTTAACGCAAGAGGATACTTGTTAAGTTTGAGAAACTAGAACAGGAATGGTTCGAGTTAATAGAAGAAAAAGAAACTTTGCTTCAAATAATTTCAGATATTGAAAAAGCCAAAGAGGAGTTATCATGTAAAATGTCTGAAATTGAAAAAGTTTGTGAAAAGTTTAAAAATGAAAAAGAAGTTCTGACATCGTCCATTTCAGAACTTGAGAATAAAAATGTGAGTTTGAATAAGGAGGTGACTGACTTGCAGTTCACTCTCTCTAGGCTTGTTAAAGGGAAACAAAACCTAGACAATGTGTTGGGAGTTAAAGTTAACTTCCGGAAAGAAGGATTGGGGTATATACCCCAGAATTAAAAATCCCTTGAGCACAAGATTACTACATCTTATGTGTATGAAAAAGAAAATGATTATGCTTCATGCCCACACACCAAGCCCTAACATGTTCAATCTAAACCACACAAACATCAAAGAAGATTATCAAATGTCAACTGCTTTCATTATGATAGAGTTGGTCATGTTATTGCTAACTGTTGGTTCAAACAGAACAATCAAAGGAATCATGCTATTTGGACCAGAAAAAGATATATGCAGAATTGGACTAACTCTTATGGACCCAAATTAGTTTGGGTATCAAAAATAATTGGATAAAAATGTTATTTCTTGTAGATATGCCTTGAAGCTAGGGGGACCAAATGGTACCTGGACAGCGGTTGTTCAAGGCATATGACAGGGGACAAGATGGTGTTCTCTACTCTGCAAGACAAGGATGGAGGCTTGGTTGCCTTTGGTGGAAAGGACAAAGATAAGATAATTGTCAATGGCAACATAGGTAAGAATTCTAAAATTCTTTTTGAAAATGTGCTCTTCGTGAATGGTTTAAATCACAATCTTTTAAGCAAAAGCCAATTGTGTGACATGGGTTTTAAAATTATTTTTGACGAAACGCATTGCCTTGTCATGAATAAAATCTCTAATCAAATCAGATTCATCGGCAAAAGGAATAACAATATGTATACTGTTGATCTTGTTGATGTTGCCGGTTATGATGTGTGCTTGGTAGCAAATAACCATGATAATGCATGGCTACGGCACCGAAGATTAGGTCATGCTAGTTTTAGAGTAATCTCCAAATTGTCTAGACATGACTTGGTAAATGGGCTGCCTAAATTAAAATTTGAAAGTGATAAGATCTGTGAGGCTTGCACAAAAGGCAAGCAAATACGTATCTCTTTTAAAAGTAAAAACATTGTTTCTACGGCTAGGCCTTTAGAACTGCTCCACCTTAATCTCATTAGTCCGACTAGGACATCCAACCTTGGAGGAAAATCTTATGGATTTGTAATTGTTGATGATTACTCCAAATTTACATGGGTGTTATTTTTAGCCAATAAAAGTGATGTCTTGATGGAGGTTCAAGTGTTTTGTGAAAAATCCAAAATGATAAAGGATACCTCATCACCATAATTCAGAGTGATCATGATGGTGAATTTGAAAATCATGATTTCAGTAGTTTTTACCAGGAACAAGGATATACACACAACTTCTCATCACCAAAGTGGAGAGAAAAAATAGAACATTGATAGACATGGCTCGGACCATGTTAAGTGAGAACTCCCTACCCAAATGCTTTTAGGCTGAGACGGTAAGTACAACATGCTACATCATAAACAGGGCAATGGTAAGGCCGATCTTGAAGAAAACCCCATATGAGCTCTACAATGGTAAGAAACCGAACATTTCCTATCTCAAACCTTTTGGATGCCCTTGCTATATTTTGAACAATGGCAAGTCAAATATAGGAAAGTTTGATGAGAAAAGTGACAAAGGAATTTTCCTAGGTTATGCACTTAATTCTAGAGCTTACAGATTATTTAATAAAATGACCTTAGTTGTTGAAGAAAGTTCTCATGTTATCTTTGATGAATCTGAACTAAAACTGACCAATCAATCAATTTCAATTTTGGATGTAGGTGAAGCCCCTAGAAATCCAACTGATACTGGAACATCTAAGGCTAAGGATGAACAAACAGAAGAAAATTACAGCAAGGACAAAAAGGATGAAGATCCATCAATTGAGACACTTCAAGAACAACAAGTGCAACACCCCGACTTGTCAAGTTCCTCCACGTTCTTGAAAGATCACCCAACTGAAAACATCATAGGTAATCCTGAAGATGAAGTAAGAACTAGATCTTCTCTAAGACAAGTGGAAGAAGAGGATTTGATAGCCCTTATCTCTCAAGAAGAGTATAAGGATATTCATGAAGCTCTTCAAAATGAATCCTGGATCCAGGCTATGCATGAAGAGTTGCACCAGTTCGAAAGAAACGAGGTATGGACTCTTGTGCCGCGTCCTAAGACTTAACCCGTAATAGGAACCCATTTGGTTTTCAGAAACAAGTTGAATGACACTAGATTGTTTGTTAGGAACAAGGCCCGGCTCGTAGCCAAAGGGTATAGCCAGGAAATCGGTATTGATTTTGATGAGTCTTTTGCCCCTGTTGCTAGACTAGAAGCAGTCCGGATCCTTTTGTCCTATGCTTGCTCATCGAACTTCAAACTATTTCAAATGGATGTTAAATCTACATTTCTAAAGGGGTACATAAAATAGGATGTCTATGTAGAACAACCTCCAAGTTTTGAAGATTCAAAACACCCAAGGCATGTGTACAAATTGCAGAAGGCTTTATACAGGTTGAAGCAAGCTCCAAGGGCCTGGTATGAAAGGCTTCATTCTGCATTAAAAATGGTTTCAAAAGAGGTAAGGTTGACTAAACACTATTCACGAGAAAAATGGGTAAAGACATATTAGTAGTTCAAGTGTATGTGGATGAGATAATTTTTGGAGCTACTAATAATGCATTGTGTGATGAATTTGCAGAAATAATGCAAGGGGAATTTGAGATGAGTTTAATGGGTGAGCTTACATTCTTTCTTGGATTGCAGGTAAAGCAAACGTCAGAAGGCATTTTCAAAAATCAAGCTAAGTACACACTAGAGCTGTTAAAGAAATATGGGATGGCTGAAGCGAAACCCCTGTCAACTCCGATGGCCACAACCACGAAGTTAGACAAAGATGAAAATGGTAAAATAATAGATTCCACACTGTTTCGAGGTATGATTGGATCACTACTGTATCTCATAGCATGTTGCCCTAACATTCAATTCAGCGTATGTCCATGTGCTCGTTTTCAATCATGTCCTAAAGAATCTCATCTAATGGCTGTTAAACGCATTTTTGATACTTAATCGGCACAATAGATTTTGGCTTGTGGTTTCCCATCTGTAGTTCATTTGACTTTATTACATACACCAATGCGGATTATGCCGAATGTATTGTAGATCGCAAAAGTACTAGTGGGTACTATCAGTTTCTTGGTGGGTGCCTAGTCTCATGGGCCTCCAAGAAACAATATTCAGTAGCTCTCTCAACGGCCGAGGCTGAATATGTAGCAGCTGGAAGTTGTGGAGCCCAAGTACTTTGGATCAAAAATCAGTTGCTTGATTTGGATGTTGAAATGAAATGTGTTCCAATCTTGTGTGACAATACCAGTGCAATCAGCTTGTCAAAAAATATTGTTCAACATTCTAGGACAAAGCATATTGATATTCGGCATCATTTTCTGAGAGATCCTGTAGGAAAAGGGGTCTTTGAATTAAATTTCATTGACACACACAATCAGTTAGCTGGTGTTTTCACAAAACCCCTAAACCGAGAACAATTCAACAAAATAAGAAGAGAACTTGGCATGTGCAAGGGTGAGAGCATACATACCTAGGTTTGCACTTAGGTTAACAATTGTACATGTAGAATGAACTCGTTTGCATAATGGTAGATTGTCATGCATATTGTATGCATTTATTTTTCAATACCTGTGTGTATTTACATCCCTGCCTGCTTGATTGTATTTATATATACAGCCCTCCTTAAAATTTTTCTAAGGACGAATATTCCTTGATAAAATAATTATAGACCCAATGACTTTGGATCTAAGGCACCTTCTGAGGGGGAGCTAGAGAATTTTCTCTATATCCCATCTCTTCTCATTCCAAGTCACTCCCTCTCATTATTCCTTGGTGTTGGTTCAATAAAAAATGGTTGAAGGAGTTATTAAAAAAAGGGAAGAATGAAAAATAAAAAAATATGGAGTTTAGGGTTAGGTCGACAACTTCAGTCGACTGCCACCCTCGCTCCGGTCGACCGAACCCGACAAATTGGACCGGCCGAACCAACATCCGAACCCCTTTTAAAGGGGTCTTCACACTCCCTCTCTTCATTCCAACGCCCCCACTCTCTCTCATACCCTATTTCCTAACCCTAGCATACCAAAACTCCACTTCCCTAGCCCAAAAACCTAATACTTTATTCACCCGCATAAGATCCGATCCATTCGTCACGGTTTTGGGACGATATCTCCGCGGCCATTCGTGCATTCGTGAAGACCTACCCAAGGTTCCAGATTGTGGAGAAGATCATTCCAAGCCATAGGAGTGTCCTTTGGTCATCTTCATCCCCAGGGTTGAGATTGATCCTTTGAGATTTTCCATAGTGAGTTTTTCTAGTCTAGGATGCCGCCTCGACGGAGTTCTCGGCATTCTGCCCAAGGGAAACCCAGTGGTCAGAGATGAGAGGCCCCGGCACATCCACCACAGCGGGCACCTGCACCTCGTCGTGCACCTCATATGCCTCCACGGCCCATTATTGACCCTCGACTGGTCAACTTCAATGAGGTGAACGAGATTCTGCCTGATCTATGTGCTCTTTTTGAGATTCAAGAGGATTGGACTGATTTTGTCACTAGATGTACTCGATATTATCCCAACCTTGTGCAACAATTTTATGGAAATTTGGTTAAGAGGAATGAAGAGTTATACACAGTTGTTCAAGCTGTTGAGATTCATATCACTCCCGATCTTTTTCGGCGAGCCTAAGGGATTTCAGCCATGGGTGCTAATATGACTTTTGGTCATGGCAAAGTTGAGGACACATTTATTGCTATGACAAATTGTGACTATGTGTGTGGTGTTAGTGACTTAATTACATTAAATGTAAATTATTTTCCACCACTACAGCGCATTCTGCACCACATGTTTACCTCTCTTATATATCCAAAAAGTGGGAGTCGCAATGAAGTGACAGAGGTGCACAGATTTCTATTTTACCATGTTATGAATGGAGATTTAGTCAACATGGGTCGGCTTATGATAGATTTGATCGGAACATGCCGAACCCAACTGAGGAGATCTTTGCCTTATGCTTCACAGTTGACAGGAGTATTTATATATACTGGAATAAATTTGGGTGATGAACTGTTCATACGAGTCCGACAGGATGATATCTACAATAAGCATACGATTTTCACAGATTTTGGTTATAACTATGGTCCCGATGGCGAGCTACGCCGGAATGTGCCCGTTTATGGAGAAAAAGCTGAAAGTGAGGAAGTGTAGGAACAGGAGCAGCAGCATGCTCAAAGGGAAGTCCCCCCTCCAATCCAGGCGAAGGATCAGCCTCCTCCACCTTCACCTCATCATATGGATCTAGAGATGCCTCCCCCACCACAGTTCTTTCGTGGGGAGTCTTCTACTCAGGGGGCCGGACAGCACTCTTGGGCAGACTTTGAAACTTTTGACAAGCATCTTACTGAAATAGAAACTCGAGTGGATACTTTTGGGGGTCACCTCTCTACCTTTGAGGATCGCATAGACAATATGGGTAATGTGATTGACACTATGTCAGGTCGCATAGATTTCTTCTCAACAGTCTTGAACACTCTCTCCACTTAGATGACCACTCTCTTCCCCCATATGACCTCCCTCACCGCCAGTCATGAAGACTCTAGCCAGGCCTTCCACATCATGAACTTAACACTTTTTGGAATGCAGCGCCGTGATGTGGCCCGTGACAACTCCATTGCCAATATACAGGATCGTCTTCAGCTTCAAGACCATTCTCTTGAGGACATCCGATGCCGCCTTGGATATCAGCCTCCTCCTCAAGAGGAGAAGCCTCTTGCAGATGACCCATGAGGATTTTTCTTTTGATTCCTACCTCTAGACTATTGTACTTGGGTCGTGTGTCTTTTGGGTCTCCTATTTGTCTATCCGATCCCCTCCTTTGATGATGCCAAAGGGGGAGAAGTAGTTATGCATGTCTTATATAATTTATGCATGCAAGTTCTTATGTTCTGTATGAATGATCATTTGTGAGAACATTTTGTGAGTCATTGCATTTTGTGAGTCAGTTTTGCATTTCCCTTTGTTATGATGTCTAGAAGTCTTGCATTCTCTCAAGCATCAATGTACTTTGTAATGAAATGATGAAATGAATGCAATTGGTATTTAATATCAAATGGTTGGGTCTTGTCTCTCATTTCCCATCTATTTTGGCAAATAGAATATTGAGTGGTTTGTGTTGCTTTGATCGCCTTTCCCATACTCAATTTGGTTATCAAGGCATGCCATTGCTCTTATAATCTAATGTGTTGTCATCATCAAAAAGGGGGAGATTATTGAGTCCTTCCAAGTGATTTTGATGATAACAAAACCCAGTTATGGCCAACAAGTTTATAACCTCCATAACTTCAGTAGCAGCGTATATGTTGGCTCTCAAGATCATTTTCATCTAAGCAAATGCTAAAATTTGTTTTGCATTAACAAATGCCCAGAAGAAGTTCAAACAAGCTCATTTCATTTGGATCCTTTAGCAAGCACAAGTCTTTAATATTTGGATATGATTCATGGACTGAACTCTACTATTTTTTGTAGGATTTCCAGATTTTGGTCGACTTGGAAGACTGGTCCAGTCGACCTAATTTTCTAGCACCCAGGACTCCGAGATTTTACACAGTTCGGTCGACCGCCAACCAAGGGCCGGCCGATCGAATTTTCCAGCGTCTAAAAGCCTTCAACCTGTAAAAGTTAGGTCGACCGCCCAGTTCTACCCGGTCGACCGAACCCTCCGAGGCAGCAATTGTTGACTTTGTGTTTCTTCAACGTGGAAAGCCCTTATCCTTGGATTTTTTAATCCCAAAGCCACCAGACATGCCATGATTTGTGGATCTGGTTCCTAGCTTGTCTCTTAACCATTTAAGATGTATAAAAATATCTCATTGGGGTCAAAAACCCTAATCACTCAAGGGAGATCAAAGGGGGCTGCCAAGGGAGAAAGAGTGCTGCAGGAAGAGTTCGTAAATAGTGTTTCGTCCAAGTATTCTTCATCAAATCTCAAGCATTTTAAGATCATCCTGAAGCCATTCAAGTGAAAATCGAGCTGAGAAGCAAGCTTCATCAAAGATTCTCTTCATCCACTAAGGGGGAGCTTAAACTTGATATTTTTCTTTTGTGTCTCTTCTTCCAAAATTCTTGAGCTTCAAGTGTTTGTTTCTTGTAATCTCTAAACACTCAAGTGTGTGTGGATCTACTCAGATCCGTGTGTATGTATTGGATCTTTTAGATCCTTGTGTGTTTTTGGTGTATTTGCACCTTCATGGGAGTTTCTCTCATCCTACGAGTGTGTGTGTGTTCAGATCTTGTAATCCTTTACAAGATAGTGTGTGAATCCTCACAGTCTGTGAGGGGTGGACGTAGGTTGCCGTCGTTGCATCGGAACCACCTAAAAATCATTGTCTGTTGTATGGTTTGGTCCTTTTCTCCTATCTCCTTTCTGTGCAAGCTCTCGTAGATTAAATCGTTTGTTTTTCTCCGCTTAGATCTAGCTTAATTGATCATTCTTATAGGAGATCCTTGGTATATCAAAAGTTGGGTTCAGATGAACAAGGTTAGTATTGTCAGGACGATAACACCTTGCGTGAGAGAATCTCTGGATTCCAACTCCGCCTGGTACCAAGCATCTATTGTGGTGGTTAATTTTGATAGATCTAACTTGCCTTGTATCAGATCTAAATTTGATAGTTGCTATTTTATCATACATGGTTTAAATCGGCTAAGTTTTCCTAAAATTTGTATTCACCCAGTTCACCCCCCTCTTGGGTTTCATTGATCGCGGGACTTCATGTCCTTCCTGTTTCATTAGTGTGCAAGTGATTTTTTTTTTAGATGCTAAGAGATCTTAGGAGATTCTAAATTAGTTCCCATGACTAGACACCAAATATCATTCCATCATCTATCTCCACAGTCTTTTCCATTCCAGAATCTCTTTTATGAAAGCATGAATCATGAAAACTCCATTGGGGCTTTTTTCTTTTTTTTTCTTTTTTTTGAGGCAACAGGTTGTAAGAGATTTTTACAATGACTACCCTTACCCCCCAACTTGAATAGGATCATCTCTGATGATATGAACAATAGGTGAAAAGAATAATGCACATGAATGCTTGGGAAGGAAAGGTACAACCTGGGGCGGGTGAACGTGGTTCATGCCGGACATCCTCTTGATGCTACAACAGGCTCCTACAAACACAAAAAATGAAAATGACTTATTGAAAACTCAAAAGAAGAAATGTTGGGTTGCCTCCCAACAAGCGTTAAGTTTAATGTCTTCAGCCAGACCCAATGAGGCCCATTAACCACCAAGTTGATTTCATGATTAGTGACCATGTGATCTTATCTTCTTTTAAATTTCGACATTCGATCATGCCATTTGAAGACAAGATGATAGATGTATGCATGTGGCCCAAAAATGTGTTGGTCTATAACATTGTTAAAATTAGCCATAAGTGTGAGCCAGTTCTCTTCTTCAAGGGGCATGTAATGATCATTGGTCATCAATCTATCAAGATCGGGATGGACCCTTTGCCCAGTGTCTATCCATTGGTCCACTTGTCATGTATCCACCCACCTAACTACCCCTTCATTGACTTCTTCCTCTAAAGGAACTTGGTCAGGCATCAATGGCTTATGACTAAGATTGACATTATTAGCCACATTTTCCTTTATCATAGCCTCATGAGCATTAAGGGCATTAATCAATTGATCTTCCTGAAGGGGAGTTACATAAAAGGCGAACATGGCAAGCACTTCCCTCTCAGGTTCAAGAATGTGAAATTGCAGGGGCTTAGCTTGTAGGGGAATCAAATTGGAAGGAAGCATGAGCCCAGAATCTAACTCTCTAACAATTCAGACATTATGGGGCAGGCCTTAGGGATTAGATCAAATGTGAACTTCTCTAATAAAGGCCCTTTATCACACTCATCACTTGAATTAAGATTATCAATCAAAATTTTCAACATTGGGGTGGGTAGAAAAAATGTAAATTTTTCCAGCACAGCCCCTTCATCACACTCACCAAGATTATCAATCAAACTTTCCAATGGTGAAGTGTGAAGATCAAATATAAATTTTTCCAGTCCAGCCCCTTCATCAAAGGTCATATTAAATGTGAATTTCTCTAATAGGGCCCCTTCATCACACTCATCAAGAGGGGGAGGATATTCAGAATTCGCCTTCCTTAAATCAATAGGATTATTAGCCCCCACGCAATCCTCCTCTTCATGTATATCCTCAAATGGACCTTTGGTGTTTGGAGTGATGCTCTCAATTTCTTCAAGTGATGCCCCGTTATCAATATCTTCTATCAAAATGAGATTATCAGTTATCTTCTCCACAAGTGGGGCATGTAAATGAGAGATGGATTTTTCACTCAAAATCTCTTCACCATTCTCTTCCTCATGAGAGTTATCATTCAACCTGTTAGCAACATCAACATTACCTTCTTCTTTATGCTTTTCCTTACATGAGTTAATGATGACACTCTCCATACCGAAGTGTTCACATTGTTTTAACATAGGGAGAATGTCAATCAATTTTTTTAATTGTGGGACCGTGAGATGAAATGTCAAATCTTCCAATGCGGTCCTTTCATGATATTCTTCCAAGTGAGGAGGGTCACATTCCATTACATTGTCACCATCATTCTCTGTTAGACAATCCTCTTTTCTACATTCTTCCTCAATTGAGCCATTAATATTCTTAATTTCATGATCATGTATGGCACCATTTTGCACATCATTTAATTCATCCCCCAACTTGATTTCAACCGACTCATTGTGGCTCTCCTCATGGATGGGTGTGGACTCTTCAATCAACTATGCCATCTTACTAGTCACCCCAAATTTGTTTTGATGTGATTCTCCCACAATTCCCTCATTACCTAGGTCAAGAGTTTCATTTGACGGAGGACCCATAGGTTGTTGGCAAGAGTATGTGTGTTGGGTAAATTGATAGAATTGATCTTCAAGGTTTGCATCAAGGGGGTTAGGCAATTGGTCTATCGACAATTCATATGTGACTTTTGTGAGTTGGTCCAATTTGATTTGCAGGGAGCCAATACTCAGTTGATTATTCAAGATGAGTTGAATCAATTGGTTGAGTTTTTCTTCATTGATGGGACCATTGTATGGAGAGGTGGGATGGATGTGTTGAGGACTATATTGGTAAGGGAAGTATGTGTCATGCCCTCCGTATTGATTTTGATCAAATTGAGTTTAAAAATTTGGCTCGGATAGGCATGGAGCTTGATGCTGAGGATTTTCCCAAGAGAAATTGTTTTGATTTCTCCACTCAAAGATGGGGGTGCAAGAAAGTGTAGAGAGGTTTTGGCATGTTGAAGCATGTTCATGAGGAAGGAATGTCATTTGATCCCCTAAATAAGATTGAGCAAATTGGTCCCGGTTTTGGGAAGGATAAGGATGTTGGGATTCTTGTTGGGCCGACCAAGGATATGGGCTTACATTGGAGGTCGGGTAAGATTGGGTGAAAGAGAGATATTGGATCGGGTACTCACCTACATAATGGGCCGGCTGGGCCCATGTGTGATCATCGTGAAAGGTAGGTGGTGTAAAGGAGCTTGGGTCCGTTGGAATGAATTGATTTTGGGTCAAGCAATTAGTTTGATTAAAAACTCGATCCATGGAAATAATTTTGTTTTGTTTTGTTGTTTTTTGTTGTTTTGACACTAACAACGACGAAGGGAGAGAAGAGGAGAAAAACTTTTTTGTTATTTTATTTTTGTTATTTTTTTATGTAAACACAAACAAGTTAATACACAAATTATCTAATGACCTAGATATGACCTAGACCTACAAATGAGGTTTCACAAAATGACTAAAGTGCAACTTAAGTTCACCCTCAATATTTCCACCAGTCAGGTAAGGGGTGGGGTAGTGGGAGGCTCCCCCTACTTTCGTAGGGTCCTAATTTAAAACCACTTGTCCGCTTAAGGCATTTGCCGTCCGACCGTCTTACCTTAGACACCGGTTTCCACAAGAGGGTACACTCAAATAGCACAAGAACCACAGTGTGAACCTAGGGCCAATGTCTACTGAATTTTATTTAAGGCTTGAGACATGCAACGATGCAAGGGAATGTGGTTTGTGGGCTAAGGAAGGGTGATGAAATCTCCACCTTATTTTGCTTATGGGTGTTGCCCTTAGAATATTTTAGAAATGATATGTAACAACACAATTTCAAAAAAAGGGGTTCTTATGCAATAATACATACTCAAGATAAGATAAGTAGAACTTACCTTGCCCCTCGCGATCTCCAAAATACAATTTGACAAAAATTAAATAACAAGGAAAATTTCTATCCTAAATGATGCATGACCTAAGCATGGATGGTGTTGTTTCTAATCTTGAAATGAAGATTTTATTAAGTTCAAGTGATGAGTTTATTTTTTTTTTGTGAACCTATCTAACCAAGAAAATATAATAAAAGATAAAATGAGAGGGATAAGTTTGAAGACTTACTTGATACGCAATCCCTCGTTCTTTTTTTTTAAGGACTCAATTCAAAGACAAAGGAAATGAAGACAAACCTCTCAATGTTTATGTTTTTTTACCCCTTTCTTTTTTTGATGATTTTTTGATTTTCTTCTCAGACCTTCTGCGACAGTTTTCAAACTTTCTACGACAGTTATTTTCTCTGGGATTTCTGAATTCTGCCCTCTGTACCAACGCTTCAGACTTTCTGCGAGAGATTTTCTTGACTGATTTTTTTCTTTTATTTTTCTGGTTTTCTTTTATTTTTTTTTGTTTTCCTGCAAAAATATGAAAAATAAGAAAGATTAGTAAAAATATATACGAAGGAGAAATGAAATTTTCAACTCAAAAATCATAAACCTCCTCGGGAACGGCGTCAAAAATTTGATCGAACGCGAAGATCGTCGTTAAAACTCGCGCACTCAATTTTAAAATTTCCGTACTCACACTAAAATTAAGATTTGAGTATAATGATGAATACAGGTCGAATCCACAGAGAGGCTAATATTTTGAAGTTGAAAACTTTATTATTATTTTATTTTTAACCAAAGCAAAAGAAATAAATTGAAGTCTTTTCTTTTATGTGAAACAACTAAAATAACGTAAAATTAAAATCTACCTAAAGAAGCATGGAGGGATAAAGGACAGAAATAGGAAGAGAAAGAGAGAGCCTAGCATAGAGAGAGACAATAACATTAACCATTCCTTAATACTCTAAAATAAAAGATCAATGCATGGAAGTTCAAGAAAATAACAAGTACAAACTCTAAATAAAATCTAACTAAAACTAAAAAATTAAAGAACTAGGGGAGGGGATGTAGCCGGTGAGACGCAATCGTCGTCGCCCATGCCTTTGGCACTATGAATGGCCGCCCAACTCGGAGTAGACGCTGTTGTGAGAGACAACTTTAGAGACAGAGTTGGAGAGAGAGGAATAGAGAGAAAGAAATAGAGGTGGAGAGAGAGTTTAATAGAAATAAGAGAATAAAAATAAAAAAACTAAGGTGAAATTAATATGGTGTGTGAGAAGAGGGAGAGGGAGAGGTGAGATCGGTGGCTGCGGTGTGGGTGTGAAGATGAGAGGGAAGGCTGGTGGTGCGTGCAATAGTGTAGGGAATGTGTGGGAAGTGGAGAGAGGAGAATGGGGGGGTTAAGGAGGTCGTCTGCGAGCTGGTGTGTTTACGTGAGGCCGTGCGTGGGTAGGGAGTAGGCGGAGGTGAGCAGGGCTAGGTGCAGTGGAGGGTGCGACGGTGAGAGCGAGATGGCTGAGAAAGGGAGAGAGGGTTGCAGATGATGATCGTGGCGATGGTGGCGAGACGCTGTAAGGGACAAAGGGACACGCAGAGAGGGAGGGCGAGGTTGACAGGGGGAGCGAGAGCAGGAGGGCCTAACGCCAGACGAGGGGGTGTTGCATTTTTTGTTTTGATGATGTTGCATTTTGTGTTTTGAGGATGTCAGAACAATATAGTTTATTATTTTTAAGACAAGGCATCTCTGTGCACATGAAATTTTTCTGAATAACCTGAGATCATGGCATTTTATCCAACACTCTGTGTGCATAGCATTTCATCGAACAGTCTAACGATGCTAGTCTGCACTGGGTCGTGCATTACGTCTTAGCATACCAGGTCTGAGCATGGTGTGTCTCACGCACACCTAGAGTCAGTGCATATGTGCGTTTCATTTTACGTCTCACGCAGATACCTGGTCCGTGAATATATATGCCTAAGGCATTCACAAGGTCGGTGCAATGTTTTCCCAAGCACGGTCAGTGCAATGCCTTCCCTAGCACAATGTTGGTCGGTGCATGTCTGTGTTACCAGCATGTTAGGACGGTGCATGTCTATGTCTAAGGCCATATAAGGTCGGTGTAAGCCTTTGCATCGTGCATATATAGTCGGTGCAGCCTTTCCTGCGAGCACAAGTCAGTGCACATTCTGTCTTGCACACGCATGAAGGGCAATGCATATAGTTTGCGGTGAGCGCTTCATGTCGATGCAGCTTTTGCTGCGAGCATAAGGTCGGTGCAAGTTTGCTGCACGCATGCAAGGGAAGTCGGTGTAGGTTTTGGCTCGCATAAGGTTGGTGAACTTTTTGGTTAAGCGTAGGTATATGTCTTACACAAGGGCGGCGGTAGTTTGCTTTCTAGTGGGCTAAGGTCGATGGCTGTCTGTGCATATAGGCATAATGAGGTCGATGTTAGTTAGGGGTCGACGTGAGTTCTTGCATATTTGATCTACTAAGGTCGATGCTCTTTCTTGTTTGACCAAACCGAAGTCAATGCATTTCTTTTATCGTTTTGACTACCCTTTAGCTATGACTTTGTCAATGTTTGACAAATACTTTCCTTTTTATAGGGACTTGATTAAAAACAAAAAGGGCACAAGAGCCCAGAAGGCAGAAGGTGCGCACGTGAGCTCCAAGAAGGCCTCACACTTAATAAACTTTTTTTGTTTTGCAGGGAATAATCTCGTTCGCAGAGAAGCACGTGATCCGAGGAAAAGGAACATTCTCGTCCAACACGTGGACCAATGTGGCTTCAGTAGGTTTTTTTTTGCCTCATCCATACGGAGCCCCTGCTCCTATATAAGTGTGATGACCCGGATCCTGGATACCGGATATACCCGATAGGATTACCGAGCAGACCCTATACCACTTGGAACCTGTGAAGCCTCCCAAGAGCTGTAAAGCTCCAAAGGGAAAAAGGATTATCGTGTAGTACATCGAAGCCACAGAGATATAATAGTAAGCAATTAAATTTCATTAGATCGGTTTGCTAAAGTAGCAGAAAAAAAAATTACTTTTTAATTAATAGTTTAAGTTAACAATTATACCAAAGTCCAGTCCAAGAAATTAAAGGCAAGTACAGTCTAATAGGAAAGAAGAACGTACACTGAGGTTGGGGGAAGCCCGACGCAGGTACCACTGGCCACTACAGACACGCCACACCAGGAACCGTGGAAGCAGAACAACGCCACCCACTTGAAAAGTAGGGGTGAGCCTCGTGTCACTGGCCCAGTAGGGGTCACGCGGATCCCCACTAAAATACAACGTAGTAACCCGCTAAAACAGCAGGTAAACAACAGGAGTAGTAAAGTAGGAAAACTAAACTACAAAGCTGTAAAAGAAAATCGGAACGGAAGGAGTAGGAACAGTTAAAAGAAAAGGGAAAAGCCGTACCGAACAAGCGCGGCTGCCGAACTATCATCGTCTCCCTGAACTACTCCGGGTAGCAATAGGAAGGTGAACCCTGATCTGACAAAGTCAGGAGTTGCCGAACTGTCGGGCCCACAAAGACATGCAAAAAGCCTAGAAAAGACCTAGACAGACAAGACAGACCTAAAGCACACACAAATCGATTGTCATGCACGCTCTTCTAGACACGACCACACAGACACATGACTAGAACGTCATGCACACAATACAACACTGACCTCGGGCGAGACCATGAAAGGGCTAACCCGGAAAGGTCACGGCGCACGAGAAATGTGAGAGTCACGTGTCACGTGACGAAAGTACCTCCTCACTAGAAGAACAGCCAACTGCGTCCACTGACGTCTTATGCTGCGCCTACAAGTGTCTCGTCTACTATGCCGACCGAAACACGACAGAGACTAAGGCACTATAACCAGAACAGGAACCACAGTAACGAGTGACTAGTCAGGGTCACGCCCGTCGACGTTCGTCCAACCGCCCCTGACCACGTGTGCACACACAAGCTCAATGCCTTGAACCAGGCTTCTAGCTAGTTTTCTCCCCGAGCAGGACGCTACTCCAAGGCAAGGAAGCCCACGGAAACTAGCTTATAAATTGTATATCGGGAACTACCGTACCACCACTCCCAGGTGGGCCAACACTTGAACGTGTCGATAGGCTACGACTAGTAGAGGCTCACTAGACACAGAACTCTGAAACAAGAGTGATGTAGTACAGACAGGCGAGGAAGCACTGTCATACGTACTATGAAGCACATGACACGAGGTAGCATACCAGACTGCTATCGGAGTTAGGACAGTCAACTAGACCTGCAGACACAACGATCTTTGAGTCTCACGACTCGGAGTCAAGATCGTCATACAAAGCGGAACAAGCCGCCAATCGATGTATTCCTAAGCCAGAGGAAATGACACAATCGAAGGAAATGACTCACAAAGACCTGAGGGAACATCAAGACCCTCAGCACACATGGACATGCAAATCGTGGTAAGACGATACCTCGAGGCATCCAGAACCATGTCTCCAACTGGACAGAACCGCCGAGACACACGAGGTTACTTGTCAACCCCTGGGTCACCCCAGGTTGACCAGAACCAGACAATGACGATTCGACAGTAGGAACGTAAATCCTACCTCAAGCAAGAAAACTCCTGGCTACCTTGTAACGTGGCCATAGCCCTCATAGGACATCAAAAGATATCCACAGGAAAGGCAAACCACAAGGTCAAGCCAAGATACCGAAAAACCAAAACACCGACAAACCACACTCTGGGCATAAGCGATCTATCACTCGACCGCTTAACGACGTAAGCAGTCAAGGAGAGAATGGCTACACATAGAGAGACAAAGATACTGGCGGTTAGGGGTAGAGCCACGTGGCGACTGTAGCGATCAAGGATATGTCTACTAGGATCAGTCAACTCCAGCTGACCTGCCTGACAAACCACCAAGCGGTGTAAAGAAGACTCGCGACACGGATTAACTAACCATCCTATGACACACACACAGACAGATAGACACGGATCAGGCCATCACGGCCAATTGACACAACTACGGACTGTAGCGGTTGAAGGAAGGCGCGCTTCAACGAAGAAACACATGAAGGTTGGGCCGCCAAGGTGAACCGACTAAAGCTCTTGACTAGGTCTAAAACCATGGTAACATGAATATCAAGGTAGACCACAAGCCGCCGAGACCATTCCCTCAAGACGGGAATGCAAGGGAGGCCACATGCATGCGGGAGAATCCCACCGCACTCACACCGATACACGGAGAGTCGATCGAGCGTAATACAAAGCTCGAGATACATAAACCTACGGGCACGCTAATCAAAGTAACACGACACTTCTCGACACCCCAAAAACCTGGACACGGAACCCACAGGGTGTCCGGGACACTCACGAGGCCATAGGTCGGTCATTGGGTCTCAACCGGACCGACCAGGACTAGAAACATATAAAAACACTGCATTTCGGTCGACCTCACCCCTGGGGTCAGTTGACCTAACAGGGTTGGTCAACCGGCCCTAGGCGGTCGGTCGACCGGACCGACAGGTCCACATGCCCGCTGGCGTGAACGCTGGCCGATCGATCGGCCAGCCCATGGTCATCGACCGGTCAGGCGTGAAACCAGCCGGACCAAGCCCTAAAACCCAAATCCACACCCCGTTCGATCTCGATCGAAGGGGAAACATCCATAATGTTACAGAACGACGATATACAACATTTAGACTCCAACGAGAGTCGAATCGACCAAGAAACGGCAAGAAACGGGCGATTTCTTGAAATCGACCCAAATGGAGTCACCAGACTTCTCGGGCTCCAAACGGTCCCGAAAGACTAGCAATCGTGACGAAATCGGTGACTGTGGAACGCAGACGTTCCAGGGAGTCCATTGACACTAACTGATCTAAAGACCATCACCATTTTCCGGCGAACCCTACGAACTCCACAAAACCACAACGAGCCCAAACTCGCTCATTCTCGCACCGTTTGACGTGAAACTGCGAGGAAAAGTGCAGGAAAGGTTGGTGATCCATCTCCCTACCTCCACCGAAGAAACCTTGCGCCGAAGTGACTAATCCACGCCGAAAACGCCAAAACATGAACCGCACCGATCTAGGAATCCACCGAGGGATCGTGCCACGCCACGCTCAAACTGCCGCTCTATCTCGCGTCCCGATCACTCCATCGCGTCCTCGCCTCGGCCAGCTCTGCAACGGTGTGCACCCCGCACCGAGAGACCCAGAGACGAGAGAGAACGAGAGAGAGAAAGAGAGGTGAGAAATGAGGGAGGAGAGAGCGTAGGTTAGGTTAAATAGAAAGAAATTAGGGAATTTTCCTAATTTCTGAAATTTCAATAATTGACCCAAAAATCTAATAATTCAGAAAAATATGTAAAAATAGTCGAAACGATCCTCTCGACAAGTACATCGCAATTGCGGCGTCCACGAGTCGATGAACTGAGAAACAAACTCACCGTAGGGTTCCGTAACTAGTACAAGAGAAAAACCCACACGGATCGTAAAACTCAACTCAGGACCCACAAAAGCGATCCAAAACTCTCCGAAAAGGATCCGAAATATCCAATAAGAATTCAGGGCATTACATCCTCCCCTCCTTTAAGAAATTTCATCCTTAAAATTTAAGGACTAGCAAAGGAGAAGCAGGGAAGAACAACCTCAAGACGCATAAATGAAATAACACGAATCTCGAGAAACATAATTCAGGGGAACACAGTCAGACTACAATCACGAGTACACGCTCTGGATCGAGCACGACACAAGTGAACACAAGTCCGACACCTCTGAAACAAGGCAACGTCGCTTACGTCTCACGGGGAAGGAGACACGACACATGCCACAATAACAGATATCGATAAAACAAAACGACAGACACGACAATCATCAGCTTAAGCAAGGAGACATACTCCTCTCAGCTGACAGCTCGACAACATCATCGGCTCCAATGCCAAATTCAACAGGGAACACCTGGTACATAAGACGCCTACGACAGCACCGGACCACAAGCACAATCAAGTCAGCCCTCACTCAGATATGACATCTGATCGAGTCGCAATCTAACTCTACCAGGAGAAGAGAGTACAGCAATGCTAACTGACAAGACCTGGCCCACACAGTGCCAAGACAATTACGCAAAATCATAGAGAAACATCGATAAAATGACAACAACGGCAGCACTTGCAGGATCCCAGCTCCGTACTAAACACAGAACCATGGAACACCACTGCAAGCTGGGTCACATCAAGGCATAACAACAGCTGAACACACGACTACTAGGGACTAGTCATGCATCGAGCAGCTCACCAAGAAAAGACCCACGACAACGAAAATAACAATATCAGGGAACGCATCTCAAGGACCACGATCACGTCCTGAGAGCACAAGACCCAAGACACTAATACTAAGGCTTACCTCGAAAAGACTCCACCAAACAAGATGAGAAGAATCAAGCTCGACTAATAGAACCTCACCAGGAAAGAAAATCCTAGGTTGCTTGAGCATCTTCTCAATCAAGGGAATCTAATTGAGCACTTCAACAGAAGCGGAACACATCAAGAGCTACACAGACTTAAGCTGGGATGACCAAAACAACGTAAGAACGTGTATGGCCATCAGACTAACACTGAAAGTCAATAGCAACCTGAACAAACCACAGAAAATCTCGAACAATGTATTGCAGATTCAAGCCTTCCGGCGAACTCTGCCAAGTACAGCACGATCAAGACAAACACCACGATGAAAAAGAGCATCCCGTCACATCCAGACGAGAGCAAAACCATCTTGTACAGTGCTAACATGGCTCGCACAAGACAATACACGGAAAACGAAGCGATAAAGAATCACAAACCTAATGCTAGGGGATGAACCCGGCCTTCAGCTGGCAGACTATACTGGACTTTAAGGACTCTGGAAACTGTATATCCAGAATTCCCATGTACTTCACACAACAACGCTCTGATACCAATTGTGACGACCCGGATCCCGGATACCGGATATACCCGATAGGATTACCAAGCAGACCCGATACCACTTGGAACCCGTGAAGCCTCCCAAGAGTTGTAAAGCTCCGAAGGGAAAAAGGATTGTCGTGTAGTACATCGAAGCCATAGAGATCTAACAGTAAGCAATTAAATTTTATTAGATCGGTTTGCTAAATTAGCAGAAATAAAATTACTTTTTAATTAACAGTTTAAGTTAACAATTATACCAGAGTCCAGTCCAAGAAATTAAAGCTAAGTACAGTCTAATAGGAAAGAAGAACGTACACTGAGGTCAGGGGAAGCCCGACGCAGGTACCGTTGGTCACTACAGGCATTCCACACCAGGAACCGCAGAAGCAGAACAACGCTACCCACCTGAAAAGTAGGGGTGAGCCTCGTGTCACTGGCCTAGTAGGGGTCACGCGGATCCCCACTGAAAAATAACGTAGTAACCCACTAAAACAGCAGGTAAATAACAGGAGTAGTAAAGCATGAAAACTTAAATACAAACCTGTAAAAGAAAACCGGAACGGAAGGAGTAGGAACAGCTAAAAGAAAAGGGAAAAGTCGGACCGAACAAGCGCGGCTGCCAAACTAGCCTCGACTCCCTGAACTACTCCGGGCAGCAACAGGAAGGCGAACCCTAATCTGACAAAGTCAAGAGTTGCCGAACTGTCGGGCCCACAAAGACAGGCAGAAAGCCTAGAAAGGACCTAGACAGACAAGACAGACCTAAAGCACACACGACTCGATTGTCGTACATGCTCTTCTAGACATGACCACACAGACACACGACTAGAACGTCGTGCACACGACACAACACTAACCTCGGGCGAGACCACGAGAGGGCTAACCCGGAAAGGTCACGACGCATGAGAAATGCGAGAGTCACGTGTCACGTGACAGAAGTACCTCCTCACTAGAAGAACAGCCAGCTACGTCCACTGACGTCTTATGTTGCGCCTACAAGTGTCTCGTCTACTATGCCGACCGAAACACGACAGAGACTAAGACACTGTAACCAGAACAGGAACCACAGTAACGAGTGACTAGACAGGGTCACGCCCGTAGGCATTCATCCAACTGCCCCTGACCACATGTGCACACACAAGCTCAATGCATTGAGCCAGGCCTCTGGCAAGTTTTCTCCACGAGTAGGACGCTACTCCCAGGAAAGGGAGCCCATGGAAACTAGCTTATAAACCATATATCGGGAACTGCCATACCACCACTCCCAGGTGGGCCAACACTGGAACGTGTCGACAGGCAACGGCTAGTGGAGGCGCACTAGACACAGAACTCTGAAACAAGAGTGTTGTAGTACAGACAGGCGAGGAAGCACTATCGTACGTACTACGAAGCATAGGAAACGAGGTAGCATACCAGACTATTATCAGACTCAGGACAGTCAACTAGACCTGCAGACACAACGATCCTTGAGTCTTACGACTCAGAGTCAAGATCGTTGTACAAAGTGGAACAAGCCGCCAATTGAACTATTCCTAAGCCAGAGGAAACGACACAATCGAAGGAAACGACTCACGAAGACCTGAGGGAACACCAAGACCCTTAGCACACCTGGACATGTAAACTGAGGTAAGACGATATCTCGAGGCATCCAGAACCATGTCTCGAACTGGACAGAACCACCGAGACACACAAGGTTACCTGTCAACCCCTAGGTCACCCCGGGTTGACAGGAACCAGACAATGACGATTCGACAGTAGGAACACAAATCCTACCTCAAGCAAGAAAACTCATGGCAACCTTGTAACGTGGCCATAGCCCTCATAGGACATCAAAAGATATCCACAGGAACGGCAAACCACAAGGTCAAGCCAAGATATCAGAAAACCAAAACACTGACAAACCACACTCTGGGCATAAGCGATCTATCACTCGGCCACTTAATGACGTAAGCAGTCAAGTAGAGAATGGCTACACACAGAGAGATAAAGATACTGGCGGTCAGGGGTAGGGCCACGAGGCGACTGTAGCGATCAAGGATATGACTACTAGGATCAGTCAACTCCAGCTGACCTGCCCGACAAACCACCAAGCGATGTAAAGAAGACTCGCGACACGGATTAACTAACCATCCTATGACACACACACAGATAGACGAACACAGATCAGGCCATCACGGCCAATTGACACACCTACGGACTGTAGCGGTCGAAGGAAGGCGCGCTACAATGAAGAAACACATGAAGGTTGGGCCGCCAAGGCCAACCGACTAAAACTCTTGACTAGGTCCAAAACCACGGTAACAGGAATACTGAGGTAGACCACAAGCCGCCGAGACCATTCCCTCAAGATGAGAATGCAAGGGAGGCCACACGTATGCGGGGGAATCACACCGCACTCACACCGATACACGGAGACTCGATCGAGCGTAATACAAAGCCCGAGATACACAAACCTATGGGCACGCTAATCAAAGTAATACGGCACTTCCCCACACCCAAAAAATACAGACACAGAACCCACAGGGTGTCCGGGACATTCACGAGGCCATAGGTCGGTCATTGGGTCTCAACCGGACTGACCAGACTCGAAACAGACAAAAACACTGCATTTTGATCGACCTGACCCCTGGGGTCGATCAACCTAACAGGGTCGGTCGATCGGCCCTGGGCGGCTGGTCGACAGGACCGACAGGTCCACCAGCCCGCTTGCGCGAACGCCGGTCGGTCTACCGGCCAGCCTGTGGCGGTCGGCCGGTCACGATCGAAAACCAGCCGGACCGAGCGCTGAAACCCAAATCCACACCCCGTTCGATCCCGATCGATGGGGAAACATCCATAACGTCATAGAATAACGATATACAACATTTAGACTCCAACGGGAGTCGAATCGACCAAGAAACGGTGAGAAACGGGCGATTTCTTGAAATCGACCCAAATGGAGTCACCAGACTTCCAGGGCTCCTAACGGTCCCGAAAGACCACCAATCGTGACGAATTCAGTGACTGTGGAACGCAGACATTCCAGGGAGTCCTTTGTGTTAGGGTGCTAGGCCCGGATACAGAGGGGGGGTGAATGTATCCCTCTATGTATAATGGCCAAATAAAAACTTGGATGCTATAGATAGACATAGAATAGAACCAATTCGATTCAACTCAAATACAAACACTTGGAGCGTGCCTATTCAAGCATCTAGCGGAAGCAAAGCAAACAATCAAACCACTGCACAATAGATTTTTAGGTGGTTCGGTCCACAGACCTACATCCACCCCTCACTCCCAACCGGAGTGAGGCTTCCACTAGCTCAAGCTAGAACGTAGACTTAGTCTGCAAACAGTTGCTGCCAGACAGCTTGACCAGGGGAACAACCTCCCCTCTTCCTCCCAACCGGAGGGACACCCAAGTGACTCCCAGCCACTTGGAAACTAGAGGTCGAAGACCTCTCTTCCTCCAGACCAGGAGGGACCACTGGACTTGCAACCACAAGCCCAGAACCGGAGGACTAGCCTCCCTTCCTCTAACCAGAGGGAACCCACAAGTGACAACCTGTCACTTGCAACCCAGAGATCAAATCTCCCTTCTCCTGAACCAACAGGAGGAACCCGATCCCCAACAGGGCAATCGGAAGAACAAAGATAATCAGAAAACAAAGGAAAATAATAAAGGAAAATAACACAGCAATCAGAAAGCTGTAAAAGATGAAAACACAGATATGGCTCTCAATGGAGCTGACTGGCCTGGATCTGATCCACGGTCCAGTAGGAACAAGTCTTCAGATGAAGCTTCCCATCTCTCGTTCTCTCTTCTTCTTTCTCTTCCTTTTCTTCTCTGCTTTCTTCTCTCACTCTCGAGCTCTCTCTCTTTCTCTTTTTACTTCTGCTGCTTCTCTCACTCTGCCACTCTTCTTTTTCTTCTTCTTCTTCTCTTCTCACTGGATCGAATACTCTCTGCTGCTCTCAGACTCGATGTATAGACTTTGCTCTTTTTCTATCGATCAGCCTTCTTTAGTGGAAGAAAGCTCATATATATAGCAGCAGCAGCAGCTCCTGGGCGCGTGGCTTCCACGTTTTCCCGCCCAAGGAATTTGCTAGAACCGAGGCAGCTTCATCCACGTGTCAGCATCTTCATACCTCGTCCTCCTGGGATCACGAGCCAGGTCATCAATCTTGGTAAGAATCCCTGTCAGACATAGCATTGAATAATTCATCAGTTTAAGTTTGAACATCCTGTACAGACTCTGTTAACGCAAAGCATTGTAGACTTCAGAGATCAATATAGCAAGTGTGTACAGAGTGAGGGAGTGTATAGACTTAGCAATCTAGGCCTCTAACAACGAGTGTATAGACTTGCAACTCTTCATGAGATCTCAGTGTATAGACTCAACCAATGTATATAGTTGAAGATCTAACAATCGAGTGTATAGAGTTAGTTATGTGAGCATGCATTGTATAGACTTCACACATGAAGACATCCGCTGTTCAGACTTAAATAACATTCAGTAATGCATAGACTTAGGCGTTTTGTTCAAAACAAAACCAATGTACAGACTTCATGCTGTACAGACTTGATGTTGATCAACAGACCTTTGAACATCAGCACAAGGCGTCAACGCTTCCATCGTGCACCGTCGCCTCAGCTCCTCAGGCGAGATGCTCAAGCCCTTGGCAACAGGCCAATGCGTCAACGCATCCAGTGTCAGCGTCGACGCAGTGAGCAAGACAGAAAGGTGTGCGTCTACGAAGTCAGCCAAGTGTGTCAACGCACTAAAGGCACACGACCCATGAAGACAGACAGGCTGTACAGACTATGAAGAATAGTTCAGTGTATGTACTTTGGCAAGGCAACGACGGTAAAGTTCCTGATGAACATACTTTCAGAGCTGAATTGTAGGTAAAGAACCCAATGTGCAGACTTGGAAGAGCAACGTAGGAATAGATGCCAATGTCTAGACTTTGGCAAACAACGATGTACAGACTTGCACAGTTCCAGCTGAAGGATGTATAGACTTTACCTATTGAATGTGGCTGTACAGACTTGGAGAGTTGAACCTAATGTACAGACTTGTTGATATCAAACCGATGTACAGACTTGCAGATGCGAAGCCAATGTACAGACTTTATGATATGAAGCCAATGTCCAGACTTGAAGAGAAAACAAATGTATGGACTTTGCTTGAGATGCTGCAAGAGACGGTGCAGGATGTACAGACTTGGAATCCAATGCACACGGCTGTACAGACTTTGAGGCTTAATGCAAGGGCCAGTGTACAGACTTCTAAATGCTGAAGCGTTGTATAGACTTTTCATGAGACACTAAAGTATATTCAGACTTGACCAGTGAGACACTGATAGAGACGATGCAATGAGCAGACTTAATTCTGATGCATGCGATGTGCAGACTTTAACATAAGACGCTGCATGAGACGGTAGGCTGTACAGACTTGCAAAGTTCTGAATGAGACGATCGGCTGAAGGACCGATGTACAGACTCTGAATGTGAAGACAGTCTGTATAGACTTGAATCGCTTGAAGCGATGTACAGACTTGGTGAGGCTCAAGCAGTGTACAGAGTTGAAGGTCTCACAATCAAGTGTATAGACTTAGGATATTAAGCCCAATGTATAGACTTCAGCTTGAGACGCTCTTTAAGACGATGAGGTCTGTATAGACTTCTCATGAAAACCAGTGTTCAGACTTGAAAGTTCAATGCCACAATGTATAGACTTTGTCCAAGGAAACGAATGTATGGACTTGATGATCCACTGTGGATATATAGACTCAATCAAATGAAGAGCTTCCAGTGTATGGACTTGAGTTAAGTGCATTGGCTGTACAGACTTCAATAATCAAACAGGCTGCACAGACCACTGTATAGACTTTGCCACAGTCTAATGAAGAGACTTGAAGAACCTGAACTGATGAGTCGACGCATCAGCTCAAGGCGTTGACGCACTACAGTGTGGACTTTACGCTCTACAGTGTGGACTTTACGTTGTACAGTCTTTGAAAGAGGACCGTTAAAGAGGCACCTAGCGTCAACGCATTGCCCAAGCAGCGTGGACGCAGCAGATCAACTATTTCTTACTGCTACCTCTGAAGAGCCTTTGCAGCGTCGACGCTGCAGTTCGATGGGTCGACGCTGCAGTATAAACTACAGTCTTAAAAACAACAGTAACATGACTGAACATAATCAATTATGCAATGCCATATCAGAACATATGAAGAATTGCAGTATGATCAGAAAGTGAATACTAGCATGAAGACTCACACAAGATGACTCACAGTGAATTCACACAAGATGACTCACAGTGAATAACTCACTTCAAAGGCCAATCATCAAAACCACCATTACAGCATTAAAACCATCATCAAAATCACATGGGTAACAATCTCCCCCTTTTTGATGATGGCAACATGATGCAGTGAGTCAGTCTGATGACTCAAACTATTCTCCCTCTTTGACTTCATCAAAAAGAAAATAGTTTGAGAAATTAAAGCATGTATAAAAATTCAGTCAATTTCTCCCCCTTGCAAGAACATGATTCTCCTCCTTTAAGAGTTTTAGCAAAAAGTCATTAGTTAGAGATGATCAAAACAAGCCAGCATGCAATGATTGAATGAAAGCCTCCCCCTTTGTGGCAAACAATCTCCCTCATTTGGTATAAACAAGATGAACCATGGGAGGGGGTAAATGCAAAAATGCAGATGCAACAAGAAATGCAATACTTCCCCCTAAGTATATGAATGCAAGGATAGAAATGATCTGAACACGATTTAGTATGACTAGGAATGCTCCCCCTGAATAAGTGGAATCTTATGAGATAGATGAGAAGGAGAGCACAGGGGCAAACAAGGAGAAGTTCAGGTCAATGACCTAAGGAAGGTGAGCAGAAAGGTTCAAATAATCAGATTTACAAATAAGCTCCAAACAGAAATAATTCAGCAAGATTTTCAAGGAGATATCAATCTCATAAATCCAAAACATAATTTTTCAAAGTCTTCCATTATAGGGACTTATGAATGAGCCTTTTGAACAGCATGGTTTAAACATGATGTATGCAGAGTTTATCAATAAAATTCTGTATTGATATCTAAAACCATGTTTTAATAAAAATGAACCAAGCCCTCATATTTATCTTGATTGTCCTCCCTTTGTCTTACACAATCAAATTTATTGACTTCTTTCAGAATTACATGCACTAGTATTGAGATTAAGCAATTATGAAGTCATATTATTTTGTCTAGAGTTGTAGCAATTTGATTTTAGCATCAATATTCAGATATTTCAATTTGTTCAACAATTTTCCATGCTACAAATTTTACGAGCACTCTAGTTCAGTGCACACATTGTAACTAGAGGATATACCTTGGTCAGAGGCCAATATCCCTAAGCCCTTAGTGTGACTAACTGTCATGCTTTATGTGAACAGAGTTAGCAATTACACATCATGACACACTACAACTCATTTTTTAATGAGTGAGTTGTATTTCTCAGTGTGCATGCCATTGCTCTGCCTGATTTTCAATGAATTTTATGCAGAGTTAACTAAGGCACCTCATGACCCAGTCCTTTGGACATGTGTTTCTCAGTGACCAATGTCATTGCTCTGACAGATATTACCCTTTAGACATTTTAGAAAAATTCATTTGCTTCAAATCAATAATAGTTTCATGTACTTAATCAGTTGAAGTCATGTATTCAAAAGTGCAGATTTCAGAAGTTTTCACAAGACACAACATGAAACAGATGGTTAAGGTTTATTAAACATGCTTCAGATATTTTTAAGAGATTTTAAAGTCAACCCTTGAGTACATTAAACTTAAACCACCTGAGATATTTCAGATATTCATAAAAACGTATAATAGAAGATTTCTAGTTCAAAAGTTTTCAGATTTATGATCGAGATAGCCCATTGAAATCTTCATGAAGGACTGATAGAATTTTGAACCCAAATAATACCAATTGATAGGAGAAATACCAATTGTTAAGAGAGATTGTGAAGCTCAAGATTTTCAGAATATGATTAAGGTTTGTCAACAAAATCAGTAAGAGAGGATATGCAATGAGTTCTGACACATGTATGCATTTGACAACCTATATGCAATGCATTGACTCCCCCTCACAATATGCATTCAAACTCTCTTTTTGGCATTTTCAATATGAGGAAATGCAATGCACTATATGTATGTAGGGACATGCAAAGACTCAACATTGAATGCTATGCAAGGATATGCAACTCACTCCCCTTGAAAATATGCAATGTTTGCACTGAGAACTGAACATATGAGATCAAATGATTCATGCACATTCAGACTGTCCTAACCAGCAAGGTGACCCATGGTACTAGGCGGAGCACTTGGTCTAAAAGACCACCTCACACATAGTAAGAACCTCCAGACAGACCTCCCTGCCTTTTGGTACCTTACCATTTATATACCATTGAGGTCATGTATAATTATTCAACATGCAGTCCTATATGCAATTCAGAATTTCAGTGAGCTATTGCAACACACAAGTTTCAAGTCACACTCATATGCAGTTCAGATTTTTCAAAAAATTCGAAATGCAATTTGTTTTCAGAGTCTATGCATAACACAATTATCAAGCAATTGAAATTAGCCTATGTATGCATCAGATACAGACAACCCTTCTTAATCTGATACTTGCACAGAACTCTCAGCAAATGCATGATCAGAAAATAATGCACATGGCAGATGATAAATGAAAATGCAAAAACAGATTTAACTTGCTATGCATTAAAACTAAAAACAAGAAGAGCATGAAGTTTACCTGAAAAGTTCAGTATGGGGTTTTCTTCTTGAGTGCCTTGGATCATTACCCCTTTTTATTTCAGTCCCAAGGCACACCTGCATAGCAATGTTATTTTGCACAAACAGGTACCCAAGAAGTCTTGGGTCCTGACAAAATAATATTACTCCTAGCAGGTTTTCTCAGCACATTTCTAGGAGCAGTTTTCAGATCTGATTTATGCACATTCTTGTTAGCATGAATTTTATGTGCATAAGCATGAGATTTCTTATTAACAGAATAAACATTCTGTTTGCCAAAACCAGTTTGGTTTTGATATCCTGCCAGCCAACAGGTTGCAGCCCTGTGACCTGGCTTCCCACAGTTATAACATGAAAGTTTTGCAAATTATCTTACATGGAATTTAGCATGTTTGAGATTCACATTTCTACCCTGAATATGCCAACAGTCCTTGACTGTATGGCCATGCTTTCTACAGTGAGAGCAATAAGAGGCATTCTTTTTAAAATTGAGTTCATTATTGCCATAGCCTCCTTGGGCATGCCAACAATCAATGGCCCTGTGGCCATCCTTTCCACATTCAAAGCATGAAATAGAATTTCTTTCAAAAAAGCCTGACCAGCATTCAGAGACCCTGTGACCCCTTTTGTTGCAATTAAAACAGATGATATGCTGGTTCATTGAAATAGATTTATTTTTATTAAAAACATGTTGGTTTGCAGGGAATTTAGCATGATATGAATAAAAGGTTTTCTTACCACTAGCAAACCAGCAATGAGCAATTGAGTGTCCTAATTTGCCACATTCAGAACATGTGACACTCCTTTTCTGAAGTGAGGGATTTTTATCATGAGATCTCCTAGCATTCTTATCATCCTTCTCCATCAACTTACACTCATGCATCAGATGTCCAACTTTATGACAGTAATGACAGATAATCTTCCTTTTAGATGCATGTGAGTGTGTGTGAGGACTGTGATCAGCAAACACTGATGAACCCTTTTCATTTATTTTTTGATTTACAGTCCTTTTCTGATTTTTATCCTCTTTTCCTATTTTCTTAGCCTTATACTGAGGTGAAGATGAAGTAGAAGACTTTTCCTGTTCAGAAGATTTAACAAAAATAGTTTTCAAATTGGATCCATCGACCTTCCTCATGACTGGACTGTAGCCCAGTCCCTCTTTCTTAAAATTATCCTTTACTCTCAATATTTTCTGAGCAATGGGCTGTTTGTCTTTGGAGGTGGTGGCTACATCTGAACCACTTACAAAAGATGTCATAACTTTGTTCTGAAATTCCTTCTTGTTTATCTTATTGTAGCCCAGCCCTTCCTTCCTAGGGTTGATTTTTATACCTAGTAGCTTGTCTAGGTTTTTCTGCCTATCAACAAATTTAGACAAGGAAACTTTCAAATCCTGAATTTCATTTTCAAGAGATGCAATGTGTATTTCATAACTAGCGATCTCTTGTTCACTACAGTTGACAGCTTCATTCAAAACCTTGTTAGCTGTTTTGTATTCTTCAATTTCCTTTCTCAGATTGCTCAGTTTATCAGAATCTTCAAAGTAAATACTTTTTCCTCTTTCCAAAGCTAGAAGTCTCTCTGACACAGTGGAGTTCAGCATTTTTAACTTCTCATTTTCTTCCTTAAGTTTGTCATTCTGAATTAACTCATTTATCAAGGTCTGATCTTCTGAGCTAATTTCAAGTTTTCTTCCGGCCTTGAAATCCTTCAAATCTTTTTCCTTTTCTTCAATGTTTTTCTGTAATTCCACATTCACAGATTTGATGGCTTCAAGTTTTTCAGCAAGCAAGTTTTTCTCCTGCTCAAGTTTCTCAAATTTGTTATCATTTTTATTAGCAGATGTTCTCAGGGAATCATTTTTAGATCTCAGCTTGTTTAAATCTGCGTTTACACTTTCAACGTTTTTCAGCAATTTTTCATACTGGTCATGATGGTTAACAAAAGTCTGATTATCATTATCTGAGTTGAATTTTTCTTTTAGTTTAGATATCACATTTATATGATCTTGATTTTCAATTTTCAATAATGAGACTTGTTTCTTCACTATTTGAAAATCAGACATACATGCATCATGAATATTTTTCAATTCAACACAATTTCTACAAGGAGAACTTGAACTATCTAAGCCAGTACCCTTCTTCAATTTTTTATACTGTTTTCTTAATAGTTCATGAGACTCTAATAATTCAGCATATGAATTCTCCCAATCATCCAATGTATAGTTCTGGAAAGGGTTTACCTCCTCATCATTATCTTCTTCAGTTTGATTGCTGCCTTGATCGCTTCTATTGGCCATCATGCAGCTTGTTTGATTTCCTTTCCCGGCTCTTTTCATCATCTCCAACATATCCCTTGCAGATCTGCAATCAAGGAAACATGAGTGAAAGGCTTTGTCAGTGGCTGCTTTCATCAGATTTATAGCTGTCTGATTCTCCTCATATATTGATTCGTGACTTTCAGTCCATTTGGACCTTTTCCTTGGTAATTTATGAGGACCTTGTGAAATCACTTTCCACAGGTCTGGATCAACAGATTTAACATAAGCACGTAAAGCACTGTGCCACTGGTTGAAATCAGAACCACTAAAGACGGGTGGACAAGCCATTGAAACAGATAGCAGATAGATTCAATGCAACAGGAATATTGATGCACTAAAAACAAATTAGCACCGAAAACCAGAGATCGAATCTGCAGGTCGTTGGACATTGTATGCATACACCGCTCTGATACCAACTGTTAGGGTGCTAGGCCCAGATACAGAGGGGGGGTGAATGTATCCCTCTATGTATAATGGCCAAATAAAAACTTGGATGCTAGAGATAGACACAGAATAGAACCAATTCGATTCAACTGAAATACAAACACTTGGAGCGTGCCTATTCAAGCATCTAGCGGAAGTAAAGCAAACAATCAAACCACTGCACAATAGATTTTTAGGTGGTTCGGTCCACAGACCTACATCCACCCCTCACTCCCAACCGGAGTGAGGCTTCCACTAGCTCAAGCTAGAACAAGAACTTTATCTGCAAACAGTTGCTGCCAGACAGCTTGACCAGGGGAACAGCCTCCCCTCTTCCTCCCAACCGGAGGGACACCCAAGTGACTCCCAGCCACTTGGAAACTAGAGGTCGAAGACCTCTCTTCCTCCAGACCAGGAGGGACCACTGGACTTGCAACCACAAGTCCAGAACCGGAGGACTAGCCTCCCTTCCTCTAACCAGAGGGAACCCACAAGTGACAACCTGTCACTTGCAACCCGGAGATCAGATCTCCCTTCTCCTGAACCAACAGGAGGAACCCGATCCCCAACAGGGCAATCGGAAGAACAAAGATAATCAGAAAACGAAGAAAAACAATAAAGGAAAATAACACAGCAATCAGAAAGTTGTAAAAGATGAAAACACAGATATGGCTCTCAATGGAGCTGACTGGCTTGGATCTGATCCACGGTCCAATAGGAACAAGTCTTCAGATGAAGCTTCCCATCTCTCGTTCTCTCTTCTTCTTTCTCTTCCTTTTCTTCTCTGCTTTCTTCTCTCACTCGCGAGCTCTCTCTCTTTCTCTTTTTACTTCTGCTGCTTCTCTCACTCTGCCACTCTTCTTTTTCTTCTTCTTCTCTTCTCACTGGATCGAATACTCTCTGCTGCTCTCAGACTCGATGTATAGACTTTGCTCTTTTTCTATCGATCAGCCTTCTTTAGTGGAAGAAAGCTCATATATATAGCAGCAGCAGTAGCAGCTCCTGGGCGCGTGGCTTCCACGTTTTCCCGCCCAAGGAATTTGCTAGAACCGAGGCAGCTTCATCCACGTGTCAGCATCTTCATACCTCGTCCTCTTGGGATCACGAGCCAGGTCATCAATCTCGGTAAGAATCCCTGTCAGACATAGCATTGAATAATTCATCAGTTTAAGTTTGAACATCCTGTACAGACTCTGTTAACGCAAAGCATTGTATAGACTTCAGAGATCAATATAGCAAGTGTGTACAGAGTGAGGGAGTGTATAGACTTAGCAATCTAGGCCTCTAACAACGAGTGTATAGACTTGCAACTCTTCATGAGATCTCAGTGTATAGACTCAACCAATGTATATAGTTGAAGATCTAACAATCGAGTGTATAGAGTTAGTTATGTGAGCATGCATTGTATAGACTTCACACATGAAGACATCCGCTGTTCAGACTTGAATAACATTCAGTAATGCATAGACTTAGGCGTTCTGTTCAAAACAAAACCAATATACAGACTTCATGCTGTACAGACTTGATGTTGATCAACAGACCTTTGAACATCAGCACAAGGCGTCAACGCTTCCATCGTGCACCGTCGCCTCAGCTCCTCAGACGAAATGCTCACGCCCTTGGCAACAGGCCAATGCGTCAACGCATCCAGTGTCAGCGTCGACGCAGTGAGCAAGACAGAAAGGTGTGCGTCTACGCAGTCAGCCAAGTGCGTCAACGCACTAAAGGCACACGACCCATGAAGACAGACAGGCTGTACAGACTATGAAGAATAGTTCAGTGTATGTACTTTGGCAAGGCAACGACGGTAAAGTTCCTGATGAACATACTTTCAGAGCTGAATCGTAGGTAAAGAACCCAATGTGCAGACTTGGAAGAGCAACGTAGGAATAGATGCCAATGTCTAGACTTTGGCAAACAACGATGTACAGACTTGCACAGTTCCAACTGAAGGATGTATAGACTTTACCTATTGAATGTGGCTGTACAGACTTGGAGAGTTGAACCCAATGTACAGACTTGTTGATATCAAACCGATGTACAGACTTGCAGATGCGAAGCCAATGTACAGACTTTATGATATGAAGCCAATGTCCAGACTTGAAGAGAAAACAAATGTATGGACTTTGCTTGAGATGCTGCAAGAGACGGTGCAGGATGTACAGACTTGGAATCCAATGCACACGGCTGTACAGACTTTGAGGCTTAATGCAAGGGCCAGTGTACAGACTTCTAAATGCTGAAGCGTTGTATAGACTTTTCATGAGACGCTAAAGTCTATTCAGACTTGACCAGTGAGACACTGATAGAGACGATGCAATGAGCAGACTTAATTCTGATGCATGCGATGTGCAGACTTTAACATAAGACGCTGCATGAGACGGTAGGCTGTACAGACTTGCAAAGTTCTGAATGAGACGATCGGCTGAAGAACCGATGTACAGACTCTGAATGTGAAGACAGTCTGTATAGACTTGAATCGCTTGAAGCGATGTACAGACTTGGTGAGGCTCAAGCAGTGTACAGAGTTGAAGGTCTCACAATCAAGTGTATAGACTTAGGATATTAAGACCAATGTATAGACTTCAGCTTGAGACGCCCTTTAAGACGATGAGGTCTGTATAGACTTCTCATGAAAACCAGTGTTCAGACTTGAAAGTTCAATGCCACAATGTATAGACTTTGTCCAAGGAAACGAATGTATGGACTTGATGATCCACTGTGGATATATAGACTCAATCAAATGAAGAGCTTCCAGTGTATGGACTTGAGTTAAGTGCATTGGCTGTACAGACTTCAATAATCAAACAGGCTGCACAGACCACTGTATAGACTTTGCCACAGTCTAATGAAGAGACTTGAAGAACCTGAACTGATGAGTCGACGCATCAGCTCAAGGCGTTGACGCACTACAGTGTGGACTTTACGCTGTACAGTCTTTGAAAGAGGACCGTTAAGGAGGCACCTAGCGTCAACGCATTGCCCAAGCAGCGTGGACGCAGCAGATCAACTATTTCTTACTGCTACCTCTGAAGAGCCTTTGCAGCGTCGACGCTGCAGTTCGATGGGTCGACGCTGCAGTATAAACTACAGTCTTAAGAACAACAGTAACATGACTGAACATAATCAATTATGCAATGCCATATCAGAACATATGAAGAATTGCAGTATGATCAGAAAGTGAATACTAGCATGAAGACTCACACAAGATGACTCACAGTGAATTCACACAAGATGACTCACAGTGAATAACTCACTTCAAAGGCCAATCATCAAAACCACCATTACAGCATTAAAACCATCATCAAAATCACATGGGCAACACTTTGACACTAACTGGTCTAAAAATTATTGCCATTTTCTGGCGAATCCTACGAACTCCACAAAACCACAACGAGCCCATACTCGCTCGTTCTCGCACCGTTTGACGTGAAACTACGAGGAAAAGTGCAAGAAATGTTGGTGATCCGTCTCCCTACCTCCACCGAAGAAACTGTGCGCCGAAGCGACTAATCCACGCCGAAAATGCCAAAATACGAACCGCGCCGATCTCGGAATCCACCGAGGGATCGCGCCACGCCACGCTCAAACCGCCGCTCTTTCCCGCGTCCCGTTCACTCCATCGCGTCCTCGCCTCGGCAGCTCTACAACGGTGTGCACCCAGCGCCGAGAGACCCAGAGACGAGAGAGAACGAGAGAGAGAAAGAGAGGTGAGAAATGAGGGAGGAGAGAGGGTGGGTAGGTTAAATAGAAAGAAATTAGGAAATTTTCCTAATTTCAAAAAATTCAATAATTGACCCGAAAATCTAATAATTCAAAAAAATACGCAAAAATTGTCGAAACGCTCCTCTCGACGAGTACATCGCAACTGCGGCGTCCACGAGTCGATGAACTGAGAAACAAACTCACCGTAGGGTTCTGTAACTAGTACGAGAGAAAATCCCACACAGATCGTAAAACTCAACTCAGGACCCACAAAAGCGATCCGAAACTCTCTGAAAAGGATCCAAAAGACCCAATAATAATCTAGGGCATTACCATAAGAATACCCAACCCTTCGAAGAAGGATGTTGGAAAAGCAGCCAATGGTCTCCACTTGAGAAAGAGAGTGTCTCCAGGAGCAAGAGAGAGGGTGAGAAATTCAGTTCAAGTGGATAGAAAGAGAGAGAAGTCTCTGAGAGTAGCCAGCCAGTGAATTTGTTTATGCTTCTTTGAAGCTACGTTGTCCGTTGTTTTGTTTTCTTTTTTTTCTTTATTCTGATCTTTGTTTCACCATCCGTGTTTTCTGAGTTCCCTATGGTGTGGAGGAAGGGAGACAGCGTCTCTGGTTGCGAGTGGCTCTGGGGGTCACTTGTGGGGTTCCCTCGGTGTAAAGGAAGGGAGGAATTGACCTCCGGTTCTGGATTTGCAGGTAGCAAGTCCAGGGTTCAGGTTCTGCGGGGTGTAGGACCTTGTTGAGGGATTTGTCTCCCTCTGGGCGAGCTGTTAGCCAGCCATTGTCACAGATTGAGTCTGCTTTTCTAGCCTGAGCTAGTGGAATCCTCGTGTTGTGTGGACGAGGGGTGGACGTAGATTGCCATGGGCAATTGAACCACCTAAAAATCCTTTGCCTCCTTGTGTGATTGTTGCTCTTCCTTCTGTGCGATTTCTGATCTTTAGTTGGTGGAGGTCGCTATCTTCTTTGCCTTCTCTGACCCATCTTCTGCTCGATCATTTAGCTGAGTATCATCGATTGCTTTCTGAGGCGCTCATTTCCTTGTGAGTGTGTTTTTCTACCGTGTGTTAAGTGTTCTGCACCTCTACTCTCGAGTTATATAGTGTGATCTTTTGATCTAAGTTTAAAATTGGGGTGATCTATTCATCCCCCCCTTCTAGATCACTTCATAGTATTTCTATCAATTGGTATCAGAGCAGGTTACCCATGATGTGGTACAACGACCAGGGTAGACCTGGAACTAACACTCCTCGCAGCTTCATTACCGAGGGACATTCGATTAACCATCCACCTCTTTTTGATGGTGTTAATTATCTTTATTGGAAGAACAGGATGGATGTGTTCCTAAGGGCAAATAGTCACGAACTCTGGAAGGTGATCGACTCAGGACCGTTCGAGCTTCCAGGCGATGAGGATACATGGACAAGGGAACACATCAGGCTCTCCACCGTGAATTGGATAGCAATGAACAGTAATGTAGTGCACGGTCCATCCAGAAGAGTACGCCAGGATATCAGCCTACAAGATAGCCAATAAAATGTGGGATGAACTTGAGCTCATGTATGAAGGTACATCCCAGGTCAAGGCTACAAAGGTAAACATGCTAACCTCTAAATATGAACTGTTTAAAATGAATTTAGAGGAAACAATCACTGAGATGTACGCCAGGCTGTCATTGATCACGAACAGCCTCAAGGGTCTAGGGAGACAGATCCCAGAAGCGGATCTCGTTAGGAAAATCCTCAGGTCTTTGACTCCCTTGTGGCACACTAAGGCCACTATCATAGAAGAGTCCATGGATTTGACTAAGATGACTATCACCGAATTAATCGGATCCCTGATGACTTATGAAATCAACCTAAAAGGCAATGTTGAAGAAACAAGTAAGAAGAGCAAGAACATTGCTCTCAAGGTGTCTCGAAGTGGGAGTGGTAGTAGCAATAACAGTAGTGGTGAAGAGTTTGAAAACTTCTCAGATCTAGATCAAGATGAGCAAGCCTTACTGACTCGCAGATTTCAACAGTTCTTGAGATCCAATGGCAAGAAGTTTAGAAAAAGAATGCCTCAATCATCTGGTAGGAATTCTACCTCTAAAACTGGCAAATACAAGTCTACTGACAAGCTGACTTGCTTTCATTGTCACAGGCCTGGTCACATGAAAAGTGACTTCCCAGACCTTCAGAAGAAGAACATCAAGGTGCAGAAGAAAAGGTCCAAAGCTATGATCTGCACCTGGAGTGATGAGGAGGAGAATGTCAAAGGAAATTTATCTGAAGAAGAAGAGGAAAGACTGTGTCTGATGGCCGACTCAGACACTGAGGTATGCAACCCATTTGAACACTACACTATAGATGACTGGGAGGATGCTTATGCAGAATTACTTGATAAATTTAACTGTCAAACAAAGGACTACAAAATGGTAAAGAAAAAATTGAATAGTGTTGTTGAGGAAGGAAACTGTCTGAAAAAAGAAAATGAGGATCTGAAAAAAGGAATTCAAGAATTAAACTCCTTAAAAATTGAGAATAAAAACCTCCAAGATAATGTTGAACTAGCTAACAAGAATCTAGATGAATTCAAGGTAAGATTTCATGAGTTGCAGAAGGAGAATGATCTGTTTTCTGAAAAATATGATGCTATAAAAACTGTCAATTCTGAGATACAAAAAATGAGTGAAAAACTGAAAAGGGATCTTGAAGACAAGCAAGGCATTCTAGAAAAATTTGTGCAAGGAAAAGCCAACCTAGATACCATGCTAGGTATAAGGGCAAACTTCAACAAAGAAGGTTTGGGATATAATCCCACCAAGAAAAGGCCATTTGAATTTAAGACTGTAACCTTATGTTCAGAGAAGGGAAAGGAGAAGCTGGACACCCCATCCAACTCAAATAGCAAATTCCAAGATTCTGTAATAACAAACTCCATTCCATCAAAAAATACCAACAAGAATGCTCATGCTAAGCCTACAATGCATCAGAGTAGCAAGACTACTCCCTCAAGCAATCCGGGTGTCTATAGAGCAAACCCTACTCATTTCAGAAAAATGTGTCATGGCAACAATTTAAATGCTCCAACACAGTGGAATCAACATAGACCATCTTTTCAGAAATGGAATTGGAATCATAACATGCAAAATTGGGTTCACCCTAAACCCTCACAAAGGTTCCCCTATCAGAAAAGGTTCTAAAATAACCCTCAGAGAAAAACCTATAATTGGAACAACTCACATGTCATTAAGAACAAAATTCATCAAAATCCAAGGACCAGAGTTAATAAAACTTTACATGCTGAAAATAAAAATTCTGTTCACCGGAAGGGAACCAGACAGGTCTGGATTCCAAAGATTGTCTTGGAAGGAATGAGTAACTTCTTTGGACCCAACTTTTCTTGGGTTCCAAAATTTTCTTGTGTTTGATCTGATTGCAGGTTGGTCTGGGAGCCGAACACAATAGATGGTACCTGGATAGCGGCTGTTCCAGGCACATGACAGGTGACCAGACAAAGTTCAGTGAACTGGAAATGAAGATGGGAGGTATGGCCAAATTTGGAGGTAAAAATAAAGGTAAGATCATTGGAATAGGGACAGTTGGTAAGTCTCCTTCTAATGTGATTGAAAAGGTTTTGCTAGTAGATGGTCTTCAACATAACCTGCTTAGCATCAGTCAATTATGTGACAAGGGTCATAGAGTAGTTTTTGACAATAATGCATGCAAAATCTTCGAAATGAATTCGGACAAAATCATGTTCTTAGGACATAGAGTGAATAATGTCTACATGGTAGACCTTAATAAGAATTCTGAATCAAATCTCTGTCTTTCTGCTAATTTAGACAATAATGCTTTTAATTGGCATAGGCATTTAGGTCATGCTAGCTACAACACATTAACTAAATTGGTGAAATTTGATCAGGTTAGAGGTCTGCCAAAAATAAAAGTCAACTAAATTTCAAAAATCTGTGATGCCTGTGCTCTAGGCAAACAAACCTGTAAGTCATTTAAACTGAGATCTGAGCCATTGTCTTCTAGACCAATGCAATTGCTTCATATGGACCTTTTCGGTCCTACTAGAACTCAGAGTCCAAATGGTAGCAGGTTCGGTTATGTGATTATTGATGATCATTCTAGATTCTCATGGATCTTTTTCTTAGCAAATAAAAATGATGCTTTTCAAAAATTCAAACAGCTTTTCAATAAGAACAAACAAGAAGGAAAACATAATATCTGTTCAATTCAATCTGACCATGGAGGTGAATTTGAAAACTCCATGTTTTCTGATTTTTGTGAAAATGAAGGACTGACACACAAATTCTCTTCTCCCAGGACACCTGAGTAGAATGGAATTGTGGAGAGAAGAAACCGATCCATTGTAGAGATGGCCCAAACTATGCTGATTGAGAGCCAACTATCAAGAAAGTTCTAGGCAGAGGCGGCCAACACAGCATGCTACACTATCAACAGGGCCATGGTAAGACCAGTGCATAAGAAAATCCCTTATGAGCTTCTGAAAGATAAGAAACCAAACTTAGCCCACTTCAGAATCTTTGATTCCAAATGCTTTATCCATAATAATGACAAGAAGGACCTACATAAATTTGATGCTAAAAGCTGTCCTAGAATATTTTTAGGATACTCTAAAGTGTCTAGAGCATATAGGGTTTTCAACATCTCTGAACAAAAGATTGAAGAGTCTCCACATGTCATATTTGATGAAACAAAAAGTGCCACTAAGCTTGAAGATGGTGACAGGGATTCTAAGCATAATTGAGAATTCCTAGGGGATAAACAAGAAGAGGAGATTCAGCCAAGTGAAGCACCAAATGCTCCAAACCAGGTAAGGCTAGCTGAAGTAGGCGAGTCTTCAATAAATGTTAGATTTTTGAAAGACCACCATGTTCAAAACATGATAGGAAATTTGAATGAACCCCCTAGGACAAGGTCCTATTTTAGAGATGTAAATAACCATGACTTAGTTGCATTGTTATCTCAAATTGAACCCAAATCTATAGAGGAAGCCTTAAGCGATGAATCTTGGGTTAATGCAATGAATGAGGAATTAGGACAGTTTGAAAGAAACAATGTATGGGAACTAGTTTCTAGACCTGAAAATGCAACTGTCATTGGAGCAAAATGGGTCTTTAAAACTAAATTGAATAATGAGAGAATAGTTTCTAGGAATAAAGCTAGATTAGTAGCTAAAGGCTACTGCCAGGAGTTCGGAGTAGATTTTGAAGAGTCATATGCTCATGTTGCTAGATTAGAAGCTATAAGAGTCCTGCTAGCTTTTGCATGTTCTAAAAATATAAAACTTCATCAAATGGATGTCAAAAGTGCATTTCTGAATGGTCTTATTAAGGAAGAAGTTTTTGTAGATCAACCACCTGGTTTTCAACTATCTTCACACCCTAACAAAGTTTTCAGGTTGAACAAAGCCATGTATGGACTGAAATAGGCCCCTCGGGCCTGGTATGAAAGGCTGACAGAATTTCTGCTCAGCAAGGGCTACCAAAGAGGTAAGGTGGATCAGAGCTTGTTTACAAAGGTACTAAATAAAAACCTCATCATAGTTCAGGTATATGTAGACGACATTGTTTTTGGTTCAACATGTACTGAATTGTGCAGAGAATTTACTGAAATGATGTCAAATGAATTTGAGATGAGCATGGTAGGTGAACTAAAATATTTCCTTGGTCTGCAGGTACAGCAAATGGAAGATGGGTGCTTCATTAGTCAGACCAAGTACTCAATGGAAATTCTCAAGAGATTTGAGATGGACAAGTTGAAGCACATCTCAACTCCAATGGGTACCAACACTTCTTTAGATGCAAATGAATCAGGTCAGGAAATTGATGCAAAGCTATACCGAGGTATGATCGGATCCTTGCTCTATTTGACTGCCTCGAGACCTGATATCCAATTCAGTGTAGGTATGTGTGCTGGATATCAATCTAGGCCTACTGAATTGCATTTAGCTGCTGTAAAAAGAATCTTTAGATACATATCTGGAACTCTTAACTTAGGTCTATGGTACCCTGCATCAAATTCTTTAGATCTCATTTCATACACTGATGCTGATTACGCTGGCTGCAAACTAGATAGGAAGAGCACTAGTGGACATTGTCAGTTCTTAGGTGGGTGTCTAGTTTCTTAGGGTTCCAAGAAGCAGTACTATGTGGCCCACTCCACTACAGAAGCTGAATACATAGCTGTAGGGAGCTGTGGTACACAGGTGATCTGGATTAAAAATCAGCTTCAGGACTACCAAGTAGACTTAGGCTACACACCGATATACTGTGATAATACTAGTGCCATTAATCTTGCAAAGAATCATGTCTTGCATTCACGAACCAAACACATAGAAATCAAACATCATTTTATTAGAGATGAGGTTTCCAAAGGCTCTTTTCAATTGTTCCATGTTGACACTGTAAATCAAATAGCTGATATTTTCACTAAGCCACTCGATAATGACACATTCACAACTTTAAGGAGAGAATTGGGTATTTTTAAATCTTCTTGAACTCTAAACTCCTTGAATAAAATGCGCCATGCTTCTATGTCAGCATTTGCACACATCAGCACTCCTTGAATAAAATAGATGAGTTTCTATTTTGCATATTAGCTCATTCAGCATGAGATATGTCTGCATGTTAGTTCATCATGTGAGGGGGAGTTTTGTCTCTGTGCGAGCTGATAAGTTGAGAGACTTGTTTAGTTGCATATTGCATTTCACATGCTTGAATATCAGATCACTCTGTGAGGGGGAGTTATCTTTGTGAAGGAATTTCTGCATTAGACATTCTTGCATATAGTGCATGTTAGGTAGAGCGTCTCAAGCTGGTCAGTCTGTAAAGCTTGACTGAGTCAAAAGATCTTGAGAGATTTTTTTTCTTGCTGCATCTCTTGAAAGAATTTATACAGCCCATTCACAAAGAGTAGAATCTCATACTCTTCTTAAATCCTTAAGTCTGAGCAACTGATAGATAGCTGAATCGCCTATCTAATAAATTAGCAGAGACTTGGATAAAGTGTCAGAAGTATATCTCCTTACATATTTCATGATCATGGATCAAGATAAACTCGTATGTCATGAAATCTGCTAAAAACTTGAAACCTAGACTTCTGGAATCAAACTCATTCAGAAATAGTTCCTCTGGTATTGTCTTCAAACATTCCATATCAAATTTAAAGGGATAAATATATTCAGAGCAATGGTCTGATTATTGAGAAACTAGGTGATTCATCAAAGAAATGAAAACCTTCCTACATCATGAGGTGTCGGATTATCTCTGATTAAATATTGCAATTTTTTTCTCTATCTGATCATGATAGAGCAATGGTAATAAGGTGGTGAGTAACTGGGGAGTATGGACTCTAATCAAGGTGTCCCTTCACGTAAAAAGCCACCTCAGTTACTAACTCTGTTCTCTAAAGAGAAGTAATGCGGTTCTCATACTGAGTAACTGGGGATTCTGGTCTCTAGTCAATGTGTCTCCTCATGTCAAAAGGTATGAACTACCAAATTACTTATTGATATTTTTGCTGCTCATTAAAGAACATTCAGTCACATCCCTTGTCTTTGCTCATTTCTGTGGACTGTTTGTCCTCAATACTTCAAGAACCATCTCTGTGGATCAGTTTCTTGCAGTCTACTTAGTACAGTTTTTAGGTCTGATCACTCTTGACATACCTGATCATGTTTGCTCTACATCATATCTTCTGTACGTTGATAAACTTCACTCTCACTCTAGGTCCCTCTTGATTACTAGATTTGAAGCATCTTCTCTTGAATTGGTTCTCCTACAAAATTTTTTAAGATATGATTATGGGTCATTCTACTCTGTGAAGATACTGTGTTTTTCTCTCACTCATCCTGCAGCTCCATATCTCTTTCATTATCTTTTGATGATGTCAAAGGAGGAGAGAATGAAAATGAAATTGAATTTCTTATTTTATCTGGTTTGTCAGTGAAAGGGAGAGTTGCCTTCACTCTCTTGTGTTCATGTTGTCAGGGGGAGTCATTGTAAAGGAGGGTCAGCATTTGCATATCAGGAATATTGTTGCCATCATCAAAAAGGGGGAGAATGTTGCATTTTGTGTTTTGATGATGTTGCATTTTGTGTTTTGAGGATGTCATAACAATATAGTTTATTATTTTTAAGACAACGCATCTCTGTGCACATGGCATTTTGCTTGTCTTAGCATACCAGGTCTGAGCATGTTGCGTCTCACGCACACCTAGAGTCAGTGCATATGTGCGTTTCATTTTGCGTCTCACGCACATACCAGGTCCGTGCATATATATGCCTAAGGCATTCACAAGGTCGGTGCAATGTTTTCCCAAGCACGGTCGGTGCAATGCCTTCCCTAGCACAATGTTGGTCGGTGCATGTCTGTGTTACCAGCATGTTAGGACGGTGCATGTCTATGTCTAAGGCCATATAAGGTCGGTGCAAGCCTTTGCATCGGGCATATATAGTCGGTGCAGCCTTTGCTGCGAGCACAAGTCAGTGCACATTCTTTCTTGCGCACGCATGAAGGGCAATGCATATAGTTTGATGCAAGCGCTTCAAGTCGATGCAGCTTTTACTGCGAGCATAAGGTCGGTGCAGGTTTGCTGCACGCATGCAAGGGAAGTCGGTGCAGGTTTTGGCTCGCATATGGTCGGTGCACTTTTTGGTTAAGCGTAGGTATATGTCTTACACAAGGTCGACGGTAGTTTGCTTTCTAGCAGGCTAAGGTCGATGGCTATCTGTGCATATAGGCATAATGAGGTCAATGTTAGTTAGGGGTTGACGTGAGTTCTTGCATATTTGATCTACTAAGGTCGATGCTCTTTCTTGTTTGACCAAACCAAAGTCAATGCATTTCTTTTGTCATTTTGACTGCCCTTTGACTATGACTTTGTCAATGTTTGACAAATACTTTCCTTTTTACAGGGACTTGATTAAATACAAGGGCACGAGAGTCCAAAAGGCAGAAGGTGCGCACGTGAGCTCCAAGAAGGCCTCACACTTAATAAACTTTTTTATTTTGCCGGGAATAATCTCGTTCGCAGAGAAGCACGTGATCCGAGGAAAAGGAACATTCTCATCCAACACGTGGACCAATGTGGCTTTAGTAGGTTTTTTTTGCCTCATCCATACGGAGCCCCTGCTCCTATATAAGAATACCCAACCCTTCGAAGAAGGGTGCTGGAAAAGTGGCCATTTGTCTCCACCTGAGAAAGAGAGTGTCTCCAGGAGCAAGAGAGAGGGTGAGAAATTCAGTTCAAGTGGAGAGAAAGAGAGAGAAGTCTCTGAGAGTAGCCAGCCAGTGAATTTGTTTATGCTCTTTGAAGCTACATTGTCCGTTGTTTTGTTTTCTTTTTTTTTCTTTATTCTGATCTTTGTTTCACCATCCGTGTTTTCTGAGTTCCCTCTGGTGTGGAGGAAGGGAGACAATGTCTCCAGTTGCGAGTGGCTCTGGGGGTCACTCGTGGGGTTCCCTCGGTGTAAAGGAAGGGAGGAATTGACTTCTGGTTCTGGATTTGCAGCTAGCAAGTCCAGGGTTCAGGTTCTGCGGGGTGTAGGACCTTGTTGAGGGATTTGTCTCCCTCTAGGCAAGCTGTTAGCTAGCCATTGTCGCAGACTGAGTCTGCTTTTCTAGCTTGAGCTAGTGGAATCCTCGTGTTGTATGGATGAGGGGTGGACGTAGATTTCCATGGGAAATCGAACCACCTAAAAACCCTTTGCCTCCTTGTGTGATTGCTGCTCTGCCTTCTGTGCGATTTCTGATCTTTAGTTGGTGGAGGTTGCTATCTTCTTTGCCTTCTCTGACCCATCTTCTGCTCGATCATTTAGCTGAGTATCATCGATTGCTTTCTGAGGCGCTCATTTCTTTGTGAGTGTGTTTTTCTACCGTGTGTTAAGTGTTCTGCACCTCTACTCTCAAGTTATATAGCGTGATCTTTTGATCTAAGTTTAAAATTGGGGTGAACTATTCATCCCCCTTCTGGATCACTTCCTAGTATTTCTATCAGGGGGGTTGGCTGCCACGGTGTAAGCGTGGAGGAGGGGTGTGGCTCTACGTGTGAGGTGTGTGCAAGTGAGTGATCCGGTGCCCTGTTACAAATAGGGGCACCGGAGTGTGTTTACGGAGGGCTACGTGGACGGGAAGTCGGAAGAGAGGGTGGAGAACGGCGATGGGAAATGGGGGAGGGTGGCCGGCTTTTTAGAGAGCGAGAGGGAGAGCAGAGAAGGGGGAGAGTTGAGAGAACCGGTGAGAGGGAGAGAGAGAGAGAGCAGGTGACGGGGAAGAGAGAGAAGGAGAGAGAAATATGAGAAGAGGAGGAGGGAGGAGAAAGGGAGAAAACCGACAGTCCCCGATTCAGAACAGGGACTCAAGTGGGGAGAGAGAGAGGAGGTGAAGAGAAGAATGGGATAGGAAGATAAGTTCTCCGGACTACCATAGGGAGAAGGAAATGAGAAGATAGAAGGGGGTGAGGGAAGGGGAGAAGAGATGGGTGGAGGAAGAAGCTCCTTCCAGTGGGAGGAGACCACGGGTTTTATAGATGCCCAGGGGCGAGGCCGCCGCTCCCTGCACGCTCATGATCAATCATACTGCTCGCTCACTCATGCATGCTCAATTGTCTGTAGGCCTGCCATGCGCCGTCATAGAGCTACTGGGTTGCTGGTTCCCAATCCGCCTGCTTTGTCTACCCATGCAGACTTGACTGCCCTTGCAAGCTAGCCAGTTTCATGCTGGACAGCTCAGCCTCACAGTCATCGAAGCCTGCTCAATCGTCTGCACTCTCTGCTCGCCGCATGCACCAGATAGCATGCCGGAGCTGTTGCCATCCATGCATGCCATTGTCGTGGGTTGCTTAGCCCTATGCCTGCACTCACATGAGATGTCGTGGGAGCCTTACCATCAGCCTGCTGCTGTCAAGATGTCCTGCTGGCTGCTACTCCCTATATGATATGTTGGATACTGCTAGCTGTTGCTAGGATCTCGCCGACTCCCTATGCAATCTGCCAGAGGGAAAAGAGTAGCCATGGGATTCGCCCACGCATGAGGGGGTGCTGCCACCGTTGCTGCATACGCGAGAGAAGGAACATGGTCACTGTTCATAAAGTTGCAAAAATGTAATTAAATTTAAGCCCCTCAAGATCTTAACAATGACCATAAGCCAATTATCTCTCTCCCATTTTGTTCATACAAAGTCGATTTTGTAGAAAACAATTATAATGAAGTTTCTTGTGTTTTTAGTAAAATTTAATTATGCAATTCCTTTTTATTTAAAAAAGATCTCAAGTCCCATTAATTATAGAAAATATTTCATTTTGTGTGAGACTGAGATTATCATGTAAAATTGTATAATAAATTTCATTTAAGCCCAAAAATAATGAATGTGATATGAATAAGAATAGACAATTGAACACTTATCACAACTCCAACGGCCTATATGAATGCCAAGATCCAAGTCACCACTATGTCGGCCCCAGCTCGGGCATCGACTTCCCGAGTTCCGGCTACACTGACACTCACCAGAAGTGCCACGCTCCAGACAGCCCCAGACCGGGTTCGTCCGATCCACCACATTGGTGCTGAGTCAACCTTGGCCATGTAAAAAAAGGGGGGGGGTGCTATAGCGGCATCAGAAATGGGTGACCCACGGCCGCCGCCCCTGCGTCCAGAAGACAAGGCAAGACCTAAAGAAGCCGATGCATCAGTAGCACACCAGGGGCAACCACCCCGATCCAGTACCTAGCCTTCCAAGGCCAAGCAAGGGGGCAACTCCAAGGGAGAGCGTCGGTCCTCCCTCAAATGATTATGGGTCATTAGAAAAGTGGCCCATCCCATTTGGGGGTCGCGAGTCAAGAGATCCCTCCACTCACCAGAATGGCACCAAGCCCAAAATCCAGCAGGGCGGTTGTCGGCTCAAGATCTTACTATCCAATGAAGCATCCGTCAAGGTAGACTCCAGCTCTTGATAGATTGGGGGAATCGACATCAACCAGTAATTCGGGAGCCCACCCTGCTTGCGTCAAATAAATATTTAGGGTAAATCCCGCCGACACCCACCCAGTAGCTCCAAAGAAACTCCACCTACGTAGGCCAATGACTCAGTGGAATCCCTGCCAATGCCAACTGGTGACACCGGCAAAGCTCCATCGGGTCCCCACCAGTGGCTACCAATAAACCCTTGCGGGAGGTCTATCCCATCGGTATTTATCATGTCCCAAGGGGTAGCAACAGCCAGACGGACACTCAGTCCAAGCTCGGCTTCGGCCATCATGTTCATTAAGGCCGAGCCACCCGGACCCCAGTCAAAGTCCCAGCCATCTACAGCAAAGACCAGCCAGTCTTCGGATTCACCCTAAAGCTCCAAGTTACTCAGTTGAGGGTCGATCCATAGTCGCTTCTACAACAGCAACAAGTCATCGATGGCGCAACCCACAGGCAACGTCCCCTAATAGCAACAAGCTAAGGACGATAGCCGCAAGGCTCGTAGGTACAAAAAAAAAAAAATAACAACAGAAAAGGGCCTAAAAATAGAGATGCCCCGGTGAACTCAGCCACTCTCTCCATAAGGAGGTGGCTGGGGGCAAAAAGGTCACAAACCCAGCTAAGATGAAAACCCGTAAGGGCGCCTCGGGTAAAATCGAGTAACCCCTCGGTGTGAAAACCCGCAAGGGTGCACCGAAAAAAGCAAACGGGGGCCAGCTCTGGCGAAAACCCGAAAGGGCGGTGGAGCTGATAAAGAGAAAAATAAAAATCTCTCTTCCTCACTAGGAACAGCCAACCACCTCACCCTAAATCCCTGACCAGTCCACCACAATAGTGGGTTAGTCTACCATTTACTGCCCATCACACCATGACGGTCGGCCTACACCCAGTCTTTGACCAATAGACCATCAAGGTCGGTCATCTCCCAACATCCACGTCAATACACCACCACGGTTGACCCACCTATTTCCTCCTAGCCTTACACCATCCCAGCCAATCTCTATCCCCTCGACTAATGCGCCTATATGGCCGTTTGGCCTTCACCCCAGCCATACACCTCTACGGTTGGCCTGCATCTACCCTTGAACAAAACACCTCCACAGTCAATCAAACACTGGATCTCTGGCCAAAACACCACAATGGTTGGCCTACACATCACCCAATCCCTGACCAACACACCTTCCCGGTAGGTTAAATCCCTAACCTTTGGCCAATATGCCACCTCATTCGGCCTACGTCAATTCTTGGCCTATCGCCACCACAACCAAGAGCCTCAGCCTTTGCATCATCAAAGTCAATCTGTTCAAGCTTCAGTCCAAGCTCCAGCTACAAGCTACACAGATCAGCCATCCTGAAGGTCTATGTGAAGCTCCAGATTGCTTGGCAATTAGCCAAGTCCCAGTAAGACACTCTAGCATCAACACAATGGATCAACGACAATGATCCCACCAGCAATGTCCATCGACAGCAGCAAGCTAAGGGCACCCAGCGCCAGTCACCGAACAGCCAAGAGGCTCTCAGGTAAACAAAAAAAATTGGGGTTAATAATAGAGATACCCCGACGAACTCAGTCATTCTTTTTCTCAAGGAGGCGGCTGGGGGCAAGAAGGCCAGCAACCCAGTTTAGGTGAAAACCCGCAAGGGCACCTCAGGCAAAATCGGGTAACCCCTTGGTGCGAAAAGCCACAAGGGCGCACCGAAAAAAGTCAAAGGGGGCCAGCTTTGGTGAAAACCCACAAGGGCCGTAGAGCTGGTAAGAGAAAAAAAAACTCTCTCCCTCACTACTACTCAGTGATGAAAGCCGTCGACCACAACATCCCGCCAATGGCGAGCTAAACATCACTCCACATCAATGGTGGCCATTACACCCCCATGGGTCGGTCATCGTCAATTCTAGCTCCAATATTTGGCTATACACCTCAACGGTCAGCCGACCAGTCCCAGCCTTCTGGCTACCATGCATCAGTAGTCATTCGGCCAGCTCCAGTTCCAGTCGCCAGCTCTAGTATTTGGCTACACACCTCAGCAGTCAGTCGACCAGTCCCAGTCTCTGACTATAAAACCTTAGCGATAAGCCGGCCAGCTCCAGTTCCAGCCTCCAGCTACCTTACCTTAGCAGTCAGTCGGCCAACTCCAGTCCCAATTTCTCGGCTACATCACCTTAGCGGTCAGCCGGCCAGCTCCAGTCCCAGCCCCATTCCAGTCTCCGGCTATGACACCTTAGCGATAAGCCGACCAGCTCCAGTTCCAATCTCCGGCTACAACACCTTAGCAGTCAGCCGGCCAGCTCCAGTCCCAGCTCCAGTCCCAGTTCCCGACTACAACACCCCTAGCGGTCAGCCGACCAACTCCAGCACCAGTCCTAGTCTCTGGCTACGACACCCGTGTGGTCAGCCGGCCAACTCCAACTTCAATTCCAATTCCAGTCCTCCGAGTATAGCATCGTAGCGATCGGTCGCTAACATCATCTCGGTGACCCGTTGGCCAGCAACCGGTCTTTGGATAACATACCTCAGGAACCACCAGCAATTCCAGCAACATGTGCCAACACACCCTTATGGGTCGGCCTCCAGCCTCCAATAACGTAGGCCAACACACACTCACGGGTGGGCCTCCAGCAACTTCAGCAATATAGGCCAACACACCCTCACGGGTCGGCCTCCAGCAACTTCAACAACATAGGCCAACACACCCTCACGGGTCAGCCTCCAGCTTCCATTCCCCAATAACATAGGTCAACACACCCTCACGGGTCGGCCTCCAGCAACTTCAGCGACATGGGCCAACATACTGTTGACACCCGTTTTATACCCAATAAGTCGGGTCACCTCCTTGTTTCATTCTATATGATGCTCCGAGTTATTCACCCTTCATTGAGTCTCTTGATCAGTTGAAGCCTGTTTCTTGGGTCTTAATTCCTGGATTAAGATGTGGCTCCCGGTGGCATTTTGTTGGACGAATCTTAGTAAACCCTTCACTCTATTCTTGAACCTCAATGTTAATAACGGTCCCAGTTAGGCGCGTTTCTTCCTTCTGACGGATGGGTCATGGACCGTTACTCTTTGAAGAGTCCTAAGGCCTAGGGCCTCGTTGTCAATGCTTATCCTTTTAATTCCACGTTGATAATAACGGTCTGTCGTTCAGCCGTTGCTTCCATATGACGCCCTAAGCCTTGGCCGTCAGTTCCTTGAAGAGTCCAGCCTGTTGGGTCTTCTTTCCATTGATCTTATCTCTTTGGGATAAGGTTGAAAATGGCGGTCGTTCCTTGATGCGTTACTTTCAAGTGGCGGTCTGTCGTGCAGCCGTTACTTCCTTCCGAGAGTCCTGGCAGTTCAGGCCTTTTCTCTGCTACTCCGTGGTTGAGATAAGTTTTTGGATTGACGTTATCTCTTTCAAATCCGATCCTCAGGACCTCCCGTTTATTTCTATGGACTCTTGGTGATATTATCTTTGAGGATTTGCTAAGATTTATCCTTCTTTCCTGCTGAATTATCCTCTACTCGACCTAAGGGTTTGAGGGTCTATAAATAGAACCCTTGACTTCATGGCCAAAAAGAGGAGGATTCGAATTCACGACGAAGTGCTGCCGAACTCAGGAGTCATCTTCATCCAGGAGGAACTGCTTCCCACGTCCATCCATCTTCCAATCAAGGGAGTACTTTTAGTTTTGGTCTTTCAAGTTCATCCTTGCATGCTTGAGTTCTTCCTTGGTTTTCCTTAAACAAAGCATTGTCCCTCCTCCTCCTCCACGTTTTTCACTGTTCTTTAAGCATACAATCACCTTCCCAACTTTTAAAAACGCCTAGAGGGGTTAAAAAAACCAAAACTCCCCGGTAATTCCCTCTCCTTTTGATGTTCTTAAGATTTTTGAGAATTGATGCTATGCTTGTGAAGAGGGCTAATTGAGGTTGTCTTGTCTGGTCTTTCTACGTTTTGGCAGGTTTACAGGTTCATTAGCACGAGGCCCAAGTCTTCTAGCCGGCTAGAAGAGTTGGAGTTAAAAGAATTCAAGCTTTACTACTGCAGGTTGTCTGACGGTCTAGTGCAGGTGCGTCACTTTCTTCTGGCGGTCTATCGTGCAGCCGTCACTTCCAAGCGATGCACAGGGTTCTGGCCGTTACTTCCAAGTTGATCTGCAGGCTTTCTTTGGTTTTCTCTCCCGTGGGCGGGTGTTTCATCCACCTATTTCCAAGGTATATTTGAGTCTTTGACTTGTGTTTACTTTGGTGGTGATCACATCTTTCCTTAGTATTGGGCATTAGCTGTCTTCTTCATCAACAATCTTTATTTTTCCTTGCTTGTCCCACCTCCACGGTGTGTTTTTATTTACTCTTTGCTCCACGCCCCGGCGTGTGTTTTTCTTTTCCTTAGCATAATTTGATTGAGGTAGCATGCCCATGCTAGAGCTAGCTATGATTGCCTAGGTTCATGTTCACATGTTCATAGGTTTTGAGTAGATCTTTGATTGCTTGTTTGTCATCTTGTCATGTTACTTTGCAAACCTCAGAAGTAAGATAAAAGATAGGCAAATAAATATCAACATATAATTTTTTGGCGATCACGGTGGGACAGCTTGTGCCAATCGTGCTTCTGATTCTTGTTTGAACCTGCCATCATCTATTTGTTCAGTTGTCTTTTGTCCCCTTTGAGTATTGTTCATTCTGGTTTTCTGAGTCCTCTGACGGCCCTGTGTCCCCGCGTCACAGTCGTCTGACGCAGGGGCATTAGACCGCCACTTTGATTCTGCTGCGTGAGCTCCCACGGGTTTCCCGGTTACTTCTGTTTAGTTTTTGGCTCCCTGGCTCATCTGACGGTCTCACCCCCCTGCGTTATATATTATCCGGCGGTCTGGCCTTCGACCGTTATTGTTCTCTGACGCTGGGGTCTTCGGCCGTTACTCTCCTGGCAGGTACGCATCTGAGGTGCATTTATTTTCGTAGTTTTTTGCTGTGATTTATTGCTTGGGTGACACTTGACCCTCCTCTTGCTTTGCTCATATCTGCATATCATGGTGTGCACTATTGATTGCTAGATTGGTAGGCTAGACTTTGCATGCACTCCGGTGCACATAGGGTCATTCATCTCTTCATACATTAGATTGCATTTTTCTACCTTGTTGTGAGGACCTCTCGTCTCCATACTCCTTGGGGCCGACTAGGAAATCACAGCAGGGACCTCCATAAGTCCCCGCGAGCCGTGGATTCCCACACGGACGTCGGGCTGGTTGTACCTTTTCCACCCCGTGTCTAGGGTTGCATAAGTGATTGAGTGGTTACACTTAGAGTCAAACCAAGTCCCATATCCATCTCCTATTAGGAACCCATTGTTGAGAGTACATATCGATCAATTCACTAAAGTTCCAAAGGAAAAAGCATAAGATTCTTATCGCATAATTCTAAGAAACTTGGTTGATTTTTTTGAGTGTCTTCATATTTTATCACTTACATCTTGTTAGAATCACCTAAGTTTGGTTGCTTATTTGTGTGGTTTGTGTTGGTTGTTTTGCATTTTGTCAAGGTTATCCGTTGCATGTGGAGTTGTTTTCGTCTGTCCGAATTCTCTCCTCGAGTCGCTTCTTCCTTCACGTTCTATTCCAATCCCCTTTTCGAATCCACTATGGCGTCCTTCAATCCTCCGCGCTCCCAAGAGGACTCTCTTCCTCAAGGGCTCCTTGAAAACCCCCCTAGGGTTATCACCTTTTCCTCCGGAGAAGGGACTGCCCCTCTCCCGTCCTCCACCTCTATGGAGGGTAGTCAAGGTACCCCTTCTCTTTCCATTCCTTTTGCGGGTTCCGTCCTTCACATGATGGCCCAATTGGACCCGGCCCAACTTCAAGTCCTATATCAAGCTATGCAAGGGTCCAACGCTTCCCCCTCCGCCGCTGTTCAAGGTCAATATAATCCTTCCGTCATTGGGCCGTCCGCTCAGCCCACTCCGATTGACCTCACTCCGGTCCAACCCCGGACCATTACTTTCGCTGGCATGGAAATGGGCCAATCTTCCAATTCAGCCCATCAGTCTTATGATAAAGGGAAGTCGCCTATCCCTTCTTTTGCCCAGGTGGATCATCACAATTCTGGTTTGATGGCTTCACAGCTTCTCATGAACCCTTCTGATTTCTTACACCCTTAGCAAGGGGTAGCCCAAGCTCACTCCCATCCGGGTACATCCGAGGCCCAATATCCTTCTTACGGGCTCCCTATTTCCACTGTCTATCCTTCTACTCATGCCTATGGGCCTCCCCCTTCTACTACCGTCGTTCCATCCGCTCCTCAGAAGCAATTGGCATCCGTCACTACCCCTGCTCCTTCCCAAGAGCAGGACTTCCTTGACAAGTGGGCCGCCATGCAGCAACAACTCGACTTCCTCCAGAAAAGGGTTGGCCCGCAATCTTTGGCCGATATTCCTATTCCGAGCTTGCAGAACATTCGATTCCCTCCGTAATCAGAGCTCCCCAACTATCACAAATATGATGGGAACATCAATCCCTTTATTCATGTGAGGGATTTTATCTATGAGTCGGCGCAGTTCCAGTATGATGATCGCCTCATGGCGTACTTGTTCCGCCGATCCTTAGACGGAGTTGCTCTCGAATGGTTCTATTCTCTGCCACTGGAAGAGGCCGAGAGTTTCAAGGTAGTTAAGGACAAATTCATTCAGCGGTTTCAAGACAGGGTCGAGCCAGAATATTCATTTACAGATCTAGTAGCAGAGAAGATGAAGCCAGAGGAAGACTTTGCCACCTATGCAGACAGGTGAAGGCAGATGGCCGCCAGAGTGCCTGGCCATATTCCGGAAGAAGAGAAGGTCAAATTGCTGATCTCCAATGCCACGCCGACCTTCCGCAACATCCTGGCAATGAATGACATAGCTAACATGCATCAACTCTACAGCCGGGCGCGCTTCATACAGACTCAATTTAAGGACTCTCCTATCCATTCTCTTTATGAAAACCAAAAGCCCAAGTACCACAAGAAACCACAAGGGCCGGTTACCGAGGGAGTCCAAACGAATGAGCAAGTGCAAGCCGTTACTTTTCCCTTTCAAGCCACACCCTTCCGCTACAACCAAAACACCCGCAATCCACAAAATTCCGCTCCACAAAACTTCCAAGCCACTCCACAAAACCCTCCCCCCGCCTTCACCATTCGACGAAACCCTCTCGCCGCACCACAACAACCACCGCCACTATCACAATACCATAACGTCCCTCCGCCCAACGGCTACAACAACAACAATCCTAATAGCAAGCGCCCGGCTCCCCGGAGAGCCCAGTATCCTCCATTGCCAGAGACACTTACAGATATTTTCTCGGCACTTATGTCAGTAAATGCAATCCAACTTCCTCTGGAACGGCCTGTTTGGAACCCGGCGGTTGATCAGACAAAATATTGCATGTTCCATAGGCAGCCAGGCCATACCATAGAAGGATGTTTTCAGTTCCGAGATCTGGTATATGACCTTCATGAAGGGCAGAGAATCGACTGGGCTGAAATGCATAGGGCCATTGTGGAAATTAAAGAGAAGAGGAGGCAGCCACAGGGGCAGCAAGTGCAGCAGCATCAAGCACCACAGCCGCAACAGCCACCCCAACAGCAACAACCACAGCAAATACAAGACCTGGGCATCCATCAGAACCCGATGCCGAACCACCCACCCGCTCCTCAGCAGCAGCCGCCGGCACCAGCACAAGTAAACGTAGTTCAACCCCCGGCCCCCAACGCCGGGTGGTCTTTTGATGATGATGGCGCCACACCGCAGGTAATGGCCTTCCACCACAACCTCCGCAACCCTTCCTTCATCATCCCTACACAACCAACACCCTCTCCGCTCGTCCTACCACCCACACCCGCTCCAGCAAACCCTCTACCACTCTCCATCCCATCATACCCTCCAACACTTACTCCCCTCACCATCATCACACCACCACCTAATCCTTCGCCCACTCTCAAGCATCCACTAGCCTTCCCTCCACCCGCATCGACATCCATCACCACCGTACCTTCCACCAACCCCTCACCTATCATCCGCTCACCCCCCATTAACCTCACCAACCCTACGCTCCACCAAATCACCTTCCCCGCACCACCTGTCCCACTCATCCACCCTACAGGGCCCGTCATACTCTCTTCAGATGCTGCGGCAAACTGTGCCTTAAGGAGCGGGAAGATGTTCCATCGGAGTTACGTTACTACTTCTAATCCCCAGTCCTCTCAGTCGGTGGCCGAGCAAGAGGAAGCTGAACCTCTGCCAGGTACCCAATATGACTTGTTACATCATCTGAATCGAGTACCCGCTAAGATATCCGTGCTGGAGCTAATCAAAAGGTCTACCCTTCATCAGGATGCACTGAGGGACTTCTTACAGAAGGTAATGGTTAGCGAAGACATGGCAGTTGACAGCTTACCAACGGCACTAGCAACTATCTCCAAAGGGCAGGCAATTACATTTTCAGAAACTGAGCTTGCACCTCCGGGGGCTCGGCAAATGCCGCTCTGCATAACAATTACCCTGAACAAAGTCAACATTGAAGCAGCACTGGTTGACACAGGGGCCTCAATTAATGTTTGCCCACTTAGTACCTTCCGAGCATGCAACATATCTGAAGAGCTACTACGGCCTACTCCCACCACCATAGCAGCATATGACAACTCAAGGCGAGCATGTCACGGGATAATCACCATTCAGGCAGAGCTCGGGCCCCTTGCTATGGCCGTGGAATTCTATGTTCTCGATATCGACCCTATGTTCAAGGCTATCCTGGGTCGTCCCTGGATTGACACACTTGGCGCCGTACCCTCCACCGCACATCAGTGCGTTAAATTCCCCTTCCAAGGGAGGGTCGTCAAAGTTAAGAGCTTGTCCACGGTGCAGACAGTCAATGCCATCTCAGATCAAGTTCTTCCCACACTCTGGCCGAGCAGCCGACCCATTCTGTCAGTGCTTGATTTGAACTTTCCTTGGGCTTATACATCTCCTAAGCCCGTCACTACCCCAGTTAATGTCAAAGTGAAGCCGCAGATTCGAGATTCGAAAGGGTGGAACATCATACTAAAACTGGGCTATCAACCGGGGAGAGGCCTCGGTGCGCAACTGCAAGGGATGACTAAGCCCATACCTAAGGGAAGGAAAATGGGCAGAAGAGGCCTTGGTTACAAGGAAACATCATTATCTATGATAGGTGATTCTGGGCCGCTTACCTGGGATTATCGTCAGCACTTTGTCAGAGGGCCTCTCCAGCCCGGCACATTAGCTCCAAAGTCGGTTCAGGCAAGGAGGGATATAGTTTGTCCGATTGCCAGTCCGCCTTCCTTGCCAGGAGGGTCAGATGATGACATGCTCGACTACAATCAGGCCTTGCCGAGGCTCTTTCATGAGGAGGAACGTCAGAAGCAACAAGAGGTTCGGCTCGTACAGTGGAGGCCAAAGAAGCAGCCCGCGGTTAAGTTACAGAAGGAGGAGAGCTCTCCAGTTATCTTCTCTTGGTCTCCCTCACGCTTCCAATCCTTCTTTCAGCAAAGGGAGTTCATACCCCGCCTTCCTCCTATCTTGATAAATCCCTCCGTCATTGATCCACCGGAGAGTCTGTTCATTCCTTGTGCTCGCAGGAAGTGCCCGCGCGATGATCTATCCACTCTATTTACTCCTCCTCCTCCCAATGCTCAACTCCACGAGATGTGGTTCTCTTTTTCCGACCCCTTCTTCGATTGCATTTTCCCCGAGCTGTTCCCTATGCAGCTCCCACCTCCTCCGTCTTGCTATGTGGTCTCTACTGATCTCCAGGAAAAAAAAATGTCAAATTTAAAACGGAGATTTCAGTGGAAGATTACGCTATCCTGTCCCCATCCTCCTCCTCCCAGGGGCACGAATCCCTGCTCCTCCCCTTCCACTAAGCCTTCTCTCTCCTAGGTTAGGGTTAGGGTCTAGTGAGTCTAAGGAAGTAGAGTCAGTTAGGTCTAGAGAAGTCGGGTCTTGTTCTAGGTCGTCCAATCCTTCCCATCCTGAGCCGCGCCCGCTCGCGCATTCTTCCCGATCTGTTCCTGATAGGTTCTTGCAAGATCTAGGTCAGCGGTGTCATGCTCTATTGAAATGTCCGGAATTTTTCGCTACAGCAATTGTGATGGAAGACGAAGAGGAAATAGAAGGGGAATGGAGCGATGACGGATTAGGCGTCTATGAGGTTTTAGATGAGAAGGATCTAATGGATGAAGACAGCAATGTAGATGACACTGCCGATTTATATGCACAAGGATTAAAGAGATTCGACCAGCCGTCGACGGCAGTGGATGAACCTACAAAGGAAATCAACTTAGGAACAGAAGAAGACCCAAGGCAGATTCTCTCTCTATTCTTTTAGTGAGAGAAGCTCCGGTTTTTTCCTCCCGCCACTTTCTTTCGTTCTTCCTTGTCCCCTCCCCGCCGATGGCCGGTGCGGTGGAGGAGACTTCGAATCCGGTAGATATTCATGCTGAATCCTCGGATGCGGCCATGGCAGTTCCAAGAAAATCCTTCGCCCAAATCCTTATGGAGACTAAGGCTCGGCCAAAGGTATCACTACCAGTGAAAGCTCCAGCATACACTGATCAAGGAGAACCTGCCGTTTTCTTTTCAAAAGAAGAAATTCAGGCCTCTTGTGTGCATCTTCAGAATGCTATTATCGCCAAATGTTCATACGGCCGCCCTTCCATTCAGGAGATCAAATCCAATATTTCGCAACGTCTTCATTTACAGTCTGATTTTGTTATCAGCCGTTTGAATGCCAGACACATTTTGATTCGACTGGACTGCGAAGCGGATCTGCTAAAAGTACTGATTCAAAAGAACCTTTATATTAAAGGATTCTTATTCAGATTTTTCAGATGGTCTTATGATTTCCAATTCGATTCTGATCCATCGACTGTTCCAGTGTGGATCGGATTTCCATTTCTTCCAATTAATTTCTACCATAATGATATGCTCAGATCCATAGCTGGCAATGTTGGTTATGTTTTGAGAATTCATGATACAACTACTGCTATGACGGAAACGTCGGAGGCTTTGGTTTGTGTTGAACTGGATCTAACTATGCAGAGGAGTGACCGAATCTGGATCGGTTCGGAGGGAAATGGATTCTGGCAGAAAATCAACTACCATAGAGTTCCGCAGCTTTGTAATTATTGCCACAAGATTGGGCATCTGGATAGTCAATGCAAGAAGAAACAGAAGAAGAAACTGGCGACTAATCAAGCTTCACACAAAGCTAATGATGCTGCTCATATTGATCTGAAGGGCACCCGCCAAGAATATAGGCCTCGGTTGCCTAACACATCAGGTTTCAATAATCTAGTTTCTGATGATAATAGATTCTCGACACTAAATCACTTAGTTGATATTTTGGATTCAGGAGAAATAAATAAACAAGCCAAATTGAATTGTGGAAAGAATAAAGCAGAAGATTGCTGCCAGTAAATTCCTAAACCTTTTGATCCTCTGGAAATGCAAGGGAAGGTTGGTCCCACACCGTCTATTTGTGAAAATGACAAAACAGAGAATACTACTGTAGATCCGCTTCGAAGAGAGAAGAATTTAGCTTTGTCTGAGCTTCCTTCAATCCACAAGACTGTGTCTAAACAGTCAGCCTTGGAGAACTCCAGGATGATATGCCAAGATAATGGAAGAAAAGTTCCAATTCAAGACTCCAAGCCGACTGAGATCTCTATATTACCAGGAGTTTTATTCAGTGATGCCCGATTAACTAGAGCAAAAGCTAAGATATTAGCTGCCCATTCTCAAACAGAATTTGATCATGATTGAGTCTGTTTTGATTTGGAATGTGAGAGGAATAGGAAATAAAGCATCAGTTAGAAGTCTGGCTCATCATATAAAAGTGCATAATATTTGTTTTGCTGCGATCTCTGAACCTAGAATAAGGCTCATTCGAGCCAAAAGTGTGGCTCGACGTATTAAACTACCTTTTGTCATTGGTAACAATGGAGATTCTTCTAAGATCTGGCTTTTCTTCAAGTCAGAATCCAGCCTTGAAACTATTGAATTTCACCCTCAATATGTAACTGTGGCTTTAAAGGAGAATAACACAGTTTCTGTATATCTCACTGTGGTTTATGCCTCTTGCAATGTGAACTGTCGAAGAGCCTTATTTGATTCTCTTATGGATTTCAGTCAAGGAGTTTATATCCCTTGGATTATAGGAGGAGATTTCAATTGCATTGTATCCCCTGAGGAGAAAATTGGTGGATCTATATCTTCCATGACAGCAATGTCTGACTTTCAAGGTTTTCAATCTGCTATGGGATTAGCAGATGCTGGTTATATTGGTTCCAAATATACATGGACTAATAATCAAATTGGGTCCTCACACATTCGAGCAAGACTGGACAGGGTTCTAGTCAACTCTCACTGGATACAATCCAATCAAAATATGAAAGTTAAACATTTAATCAGAGGTCCTTCAGATCATGCTCCAATGCTTATACAAATTAATTCTACACTTGCTATTGCTCCGGGGAGCTTTATATATCAACATATGTGGCATTCACATGAGAGTTTTCTGGAATTTGTCAAAATCAAATGGTGCAATTATCTCTATACTGAAAGCCATCCATTCTTTCTTCTTCAGAGGAAGCTAAAGGATCTGAAGGCAGCGTTAAGAGTTTGGAATAAAGAAACATTTGGCAATATTAATCAGGCCAGGGACGAAGCTATAGCTCAGGCTGAGTTTGCTCAATCTTCTTTTGATGCCAATCCTACAGTAGATAACCGCATTAACCTCCAGAAGGCTAATGCGTCTTATTTTAGCCCGAGAAGAAGTATTCTGGTATCAAAAATCCAGAGTTCAGTGGCTAGCCTGTGGGGACCGAAACACCCAGTACTTTCATCAGTATACCAAGGTGAAAAGGCAGAGAAATCATATTCACAAATTGAAAATCAATGATGAATGGGTGGAGGACCATGACTCATTACTCAATGGTGCTGTTGATTACTTCAATAGATTATTAACCACTGAAAGTCATACTATTGATGAAAACATTTTCTCAGTCATCCCTCGGCTGATAACTGAAGACCAAAACAGTCTGTTATGTGCAATTCCCCTGGCCGAGGAAATCAAGACTTCTGTCTTTTTATTATCTGGGAATAGTTCCCCTGGACCTGATGGGTTCACTAGGGGTTTCTTCACTCACTGCTGGGATATAATAGGAGAGGATGTTATAAGGGCTGTCCAAAGCTTTTTCCAAGGATGGGGTTTACCTCAAGGGATCACATCTACTATTTTATGTCTCATCCCGAAGGTAAACAACCCCACTTCCTTTGCAGACTTTCGTCCTATTAGTCTATGCAATTTCATATACAAGGTTGTATCCAAAGTTATGTGTGATAAAATCAGCCAAATACTGCCTCTCATTATATCTAACGAGCAAAGTGGTTTCACCAAGGGCAGACAAATTACTGATAATTTTCTGTTGGCCAAGGAAATGTTTATAGAGCTTGATAGACCTATCAGAGGTCACAACATGTTTTTAAAACTTGATATGGCTAAAGCCTATGATAGGATAGAATGGGACTTTCTTTTTAAGGTGCTGAAAAGCTTTGGATTTTCAAATAGGTTTGTTTCTTTGGTTGCTCAAATGTTGGTAAACTGTTGGTTCTCTATATCCTTTAATGGACATACATGTGGCTATTTCAAATCTTCCAGAGGGGTCCGACAAGGGGATCCCATTGCACCTGCACTATTCATTATTGCTGAAGAAGTTCTGAGCAGAGGCTTAAGCAATTTGTTCTCAACTGGCCAGTGTTCATACTATCATCTACCTCGAGGAGTCCAACAAATTTCTCACATACTCTATGCTGATGACTCTATTATTTTTATGAATGGTGGCAGACCTTCTCTTAATCAGCTTCTAAAATTTCTTAATAGATATGAGCTCTCTTCTGGTCAAAAAATCAATGCTCAAAAAAGCTGTTTCATGGTAGCTAAGCAGATGCCCCGAAGGTCAATAGATAAAATAAGTCAATTAACCGGTTATCAGCACAAGACTGGCAGCATAAAATATTTGGGCATTCCTCTCTTTAAAGGAAGAGTTAAGAATCTCCATTTCAAATATCTGTTAGACAAATTAAATGCCAAGCTTGCAGGCTGGCAATGCAAACTGCTATCTCAAGCTGGAAGACTGACATTAATTCGTTCAGTATTGGTATCCATTCCCATGTATTGTGCCAGTGCTGCTTCTATTCCTTACACCATACTTAGACAGATTGGGAAAATGTGTTCCAATTTCTTTTGGCAAGGATATGAAGATGTCCACAAGAAACACTGGATATCTTGGGAAAAAATGTGTTGCCCCCTCTCTGAAGGTGGATTAGGCATTCGAAGCCAATTAGATTCTCAACTATGTTTTCATGTTAAACAATTATGGTCAGCGGCACATAGTAATTCTCTCTCGGCAAAGTTTGTAAGAAGCAAATATCTTCAAGGTTCTCATATAGTAGAGAGTAAAACTTCATTCCCGGCTGGCATCAAAACTGCTGACTTTGAAAAAGCCCGGTCTATTATCTTGGCTAATTCCAGAATGATAGTTTTTGATGGTGCCTCTACTAGATTTCTGAAAGATAATTGGTACAAGAACAAGTCACTGATAGACACTCTTAATATTCACTCATCTTCTTTTGAAGATTGTTCTGTTCAAGAAGCAATATCAAATTTTCATCATCCTGCTTGGCTGCCATTGGAGAATCACCCTCTGAAAGATGAACTACAGAGTTTTACTATCCATAATGGAGAGGATATACCCGTTTGGTCCCTAACTAATTCAGGTTCATTCAGTATCAAATCTACCTACAACTTCATCAAAGGACAAACACCTGTACCAAGTCAAGGATATATGTTCAGTAAAATTTGGAATTCAAGATTCCCCCTTCGAGCTTCTTTATTTTGCTGGAAATTACTGAAAAATGCAGTCCCTATGGATAAGAGAATACAAAGCTGTGGTATATCTATAGCATCAAGCTGTGTATGCTGCCTTAGCTCTCATGAAATAGAGGATGAAAACCATTTATTTGTTGACAGTGATGTGGCTAAATTCTTATGGAGCAAATTTGCACCTTTACTTATCAAATCCAGCTTGGAAGCTACCACTATCAGAAATAGATTAAGAATAGCAATTAATGAGGCAACCTTGAGCAAACCGAAAGGTTTTATATCTTTGCTGCTGTCTATCATGATAACATGGGTGATCTAGAAATTCAGATGTCAAGTTAAAAATGAAGGTCAAGGAACCAGTTTTGGAAGAATTTTGGAACATATACTTGTTGATATAAAGTTCATTATTAACCAGATCAGATTCAAATATGGTCCTAGTAATGAATATCGGTCCATTCTGCAAGAATTTGGCATCTTAGTTAATAGTTGCCATCCTTCATATGTTACTGTTATTTGGAAAGCTCCGGCTTCTGACTGTTCCTTAAATGTAGATGGGGCTAGTAAAGGTAACCCCGGTCCATCCGGGGTTGGTGGATGCTTCAGAAATCAGCATGGACAGCTAAAATTGGGCTTTTCATACTACTATGGTGCTGGATCCAACATGGTGGCAGAGGGTCGGGCATTGCTGGATGGCCTTCATCTAGCACAGCATCATAACATTATCATTTCAACTATCTTTACTGATTCTCAAGCCTTGATCACCTTGCTGCTAAAGAACAAGGAGCCCCCTTGGTCTCTTCTCCCATGGTGGCAGAATCTGCAACAATTCTTTGCCTCTTGTCATTGCCCCATTCTTTGCCTTCTCTGACCCATCTTCTGCTCGATCATTTAGCTGAGTATCATCGATTGCTTTCTGAGGCGCTCATTTCTTTGTGAGTGTGTTTTTCTACCGTGTGTTAAGTGTTCTGCACCTCTACTCTCAAGTTATATAGCGTGATCTTTTGATCTAAGTTTAAAATTGGGGTGAACTATTCATCCCCCTTCTGGATCACTTCCTAGTATTTCTATCAGGGGGTTGGCTGCCACGGTGTAAGCGTGGAGGAGGGGTGTGGCTCTACGTGTGAGGTGTGTGCAAGTGAGTGATCCGGTGCCCTGTTACAAATAGGGGCACCGGAGTGTGTTTACGGAGGGCTACGTGGACGGGAAGTCGGAAGAGAGGGTGGAGAACGGCGATGGGAAATGGGGGAGGGTGGCCGACTTTTTAGAGAGCGAGAGGGAGAGCAGAGAAGGGGGAGAGTTGAGAGAACTAGTGAGAGGGAGAGAGAGAGAGAGCAGGTGACGGGGAAGAGAGAGAAGGAGAGAGAAATATGAGAAGAGGAGGAGGGAGGAGAAAGGGAGAAAACCGACAGTCCCCGATTCAGAACAGGGACTCAAGTGGGGAGAGAGAGAGGAGGTGAAGAGAAGAATGGGATAGGAAGATAAGTTCTCCGGACTACCATAGGGAGAAGGAAATGAGAAGATAGAAGGGGGTGAGGGAAGGGGAGAAGAGATGGGTGGAGGAAGAAGCTCCTTCCAGTGGGAGGAGACCACGGGTTTTATAGATGCCCAGGGGCGAGGCCGCCGCTCCCTGCACGCTCATGATCAATCATACTGCTCGCTCACTCATGCATGCTCAATTGTCTGCAGGCCTGCCATGCGCCGTCATAGAGCTACTGGGTTGCTGGTTCCTAATCCGCCTGCTTTGTCTACCCATGCAGACTTGACTGCCCTTGCAAGCTAGCCAGTTTCATGCTGGACAGCTCAGCCTCACAGTCATCGAAGCCTGCTCAATCGTCTGCACTCTCTGCTCGCCGCATGCACCAGATAGCATGCCGGAGCTGTTGCCATCCATGCATGCCATTGTCGTGGGTTGCTTAGCCCTATGCCTGCACTCACATGAGATGTCGTGGGAGCCTTACCATCAGCCTGCTGCTGTCGAGATGTCCTGCTGGCTGCTACTCCCTATATGATATGTTGGATACTGCTAGCTGTTGCTAGGATCTCGCCGACTCCCTATGCAATCTGCCAGAGGGAGAAGAGTAGCCATGGGATTCGCCCACGCATGAGGGGGTGCTGCCAACGTTGCTGCATACGCGAGAGAAGGAACATGGTCACTGTTCATAAAGTTGCAAAAATGTAATTAAATTTAAGCCCCTCAAGATCTTAACAATGACCATAAGCCAATTATCTCTCTCCCATTTTGTTCATACAAAGTCAATTTTGTAGAAAACAATTATAATGAAGTTTCTTGTGTTTTTAGTAAAATTTAATTATGCAATTCCTTTTTATTTAAAAAAGATCTCAAGTCCCATTAATTATAGAAAATATTTCATTTTGTGTGAGACTGAGATTATCATGTAAAATTGCATAATAAATTTCATTTAAGCCCAAAAATAATGAATGTGATATGAATAAGAATAGACAATTGAACACTTATCACAACTCCAACGGCCTATATGAATGCCAAGATCCAGGTCACCACTATGTCGGCCCCAGCTCGGCATCGACTTCCCGAGTTCCGGCTACACTGACACTCACCAGAAGCGCCACGCTCCAGACAGCCCCAGACCGGGTTCGTCCGATCCACCACATTGGTGCTGAGTCAACCTTGGCCATGTAAAAAAAAGGGGGGGGTGCTATAGCGGCATCAGAAATGGGTGACCCACGGCCGCCGCCCCTGCGTCCAGAAGACAAGGCAAGACCTAAAGAAGCCGATGCATCAGTAGCACACCGGGGGCAACCACCCCGATCCAGTACCTAGCCTTCCAAGGCCAAGCAAGGGGGCAACTCCAAGGGAGAGCGTCGGTCCTCCCTCAAATGATTATGGGTCATTAGAAAAGTGGCCCATCCCATTTGGGGGTCGCGAGTCAAGAGATCCCTCCACTCACCAGAATGGCACCAAGCCCAAAATCCAGCAGGGCGGTTGTCGGCTCAAGATCTTACTATCCAATGAAGCATCCGTCAAGGTAGACTCCAGCTCTTGATAGATTGGGGGAATCGACATCAACCAGTAATTCGGGAGCCCACCCTGCTTGCGTCAAATAAATATTTAGGGTAAATCCCGCCGACACCCACCCAGTAGCTCCAAAGAAACTCCACCTACGTAGGCCAATGACTCAGTGGAATCCCTGCCAATGCCAACTGGTGACACCGGCAAAGCTCCATCGGGTCCCCACCAGTGGCTACCAATAAACCCTTGCGGGAGGTCTATCCCGTCGGTATTTATCATGTCCCAAGGGGTAGCAACAGCCAGACGGACACTCAGTCCAAGCTCGGCTTCGGCCATCATGTTCATTAAGGCCGAGCCACCCGGACCCCAGTCAAAGTCCCAGCCATCTACAGCAAAGACCAGCCAGTCTTCGGATTCACCCTAAAGCTCCAAGTTACTCAGTTGAGGGTCGATCCACAGTCGCTTCTACAACAGCAACAAGTCGTCGATGGCGCAACCCACAGGCAACGTCCCCTAATAGCAACAAGCTAAGGACGATAGCCGCAAGGCTCGTAGGTACAAAAAAAAAAATTAACAACAGAAAAGGGCCTAAAAATAGAGATGCCCCGGTGAACTCAGCCACTCTCTCCATAAGGAGGTGGCTGGGGGCAAAAAGGTCACAAACCCAGCTAAGATGAAAACCCGTAAGGGCGCCTCGGGTAAAATCGAGTAACCCCTCGGTGTGAAAACCCGCAAGGGTGCACCGAAAAAAGCAAACGGGGGCCAGCTCTGGCGAAAACCCGAAAGGGCGGTGGAGCTGATAAAGAGAAAAATAAAAATCTCTCTTCCTCACTAGGAACAGCCAACCACCTCACCCTAAATCCCTGACCAGTCCACCACAATAGTGGGTTAGTCTACCATTTACTGCCCATCACACCATGACGGTCGGCCTACACCCAGTCTTTGACCAATACACCATCAAGGTCGGTCATCTCCCAACATCCACGTCAATACACCACCACGGTTGACCCACCTATTTCCTCCTAGCCTTACACCATCCCAGCCAATCTCTATCCCCTCGACTAATGCGCCTATATGGCCGTTTGGCCTTCACCCCGGCCATACACCTCTACGGTTGGCCTGCATCTACCCTTGAACAAAACACCTCCACAGTCAATCAAACACTGGATCTCTGGCCAAAACACCACAATGGTTGGCCTACACATCACCCAATCCCTGACCAACACACCTTCCCGGTAGGGTAAATCCCTAACCTTTGGCCAATATGCCTCCTCATTCGGCCTACGTCAATTCTTGGCCTATCGCCACCACAACCAAGAGCCTCAACCTTTGCATCATCAAAGTCAATCTGTTCAAGCTTCAGTCCAAGCTCCAGCTACAAGCTACACAGATCAGCCATCCTGAAGGTCTATGTGAAGCTCCAGATTGCTTGGCAATTAGCCAAGCCCCAGTAAGACACTCTAGCATCAACACAATGGATCAACGACAATGATCCCACCAGCAATGTCCATCGACAGCAGCAAGCTAAGGGCACCCAGCGCCAGTCACTGAACAGCCAAGAGGCTCTCAGGTAAACAAAAAAAATTGGGGTTAATAATAGAGATACCCCGACGAACTCAGTCATTCTTTTTCTCAAGGAGGCGGCTGGGGGCAAGAAGGCCAGCAACCCAGTTTAGGTGAAAACCCGCAAGGGCACCTCAGGCAAAATCGGGTAACCCCTTGGTGCGAAAAACCACAAGGGCGCACCGAAAAAAGTCAAAGGGGGCCAGCTTTGGTGAAAACCCACAAGGGCCGTAGAGCTGGTAAAGAGAAAAAAAAACTCTCTCCCTCACTACTACTCAGTGATGAAAGCCGTCGACCACAACATCCCGCCAATGGCGAGCTCAACATCACTCCACATCAATGGTGGCCATTACACCCCCATGGGTCGGTCATCGTCAATTCTAGCTCCAATATTTGGCTATACACCTCAACGGTCAGCCGACCAGTCCCAGCCTTCTGGCTACCATGCATCAGTAGTCATTCGGCCAGCTCCAGTTCCAGTCGCTAGCTCTAGTATTCGGCTACACACCTCAGCAGTCAGTCGACCAGTCCCAGTCTCTAACTATAAAACCTTAGCGATAAGCCGGCCAGCTCCAGTTCCAGCCTCCAGCTACCTTACCTTAGCAGTCAGTCGGCTAACTCCAGTCCCAATTTCTCGGCTACATCACCTTAGCGGTCAGCCGACCAGCTCCAGTCCCAGCCCCATTCCAGTCTCCGGCTATGACACCTTAGCGATAAGCCGACCAGCTCCAATTCCAATCTCCGGCTACAACACCTTAGCAGTCAGCCGGCCAGCTCCAGTCCCAGCTCCAGTCCCAGTTCCCGACTACAACACCCCTAGCGGTCAGCCGGCCAACTCCAGCACCAGTCCTAGTCTCTGGCTACGACACCCGTGTGGTCAGCCGGCCAACTCCAACTTCAATTCCAATTCCAGTCCTCCGAGTATAGCATCGTAGCGATCGGTCGCTAACATCATCTCGGTGACCCGTTGGCCAGCAACCGGTCTTTGGATAACATACCTCAGGAACCACCAGCAATTCCAGCAACATGTGCCAACACACCCTTATGGGTCGGCCTCCAGCCTCCAATAACGTAGGCCAACACACACTCACGGGTGGGCCTCCAGCAACTTCAGCAATATAGGCCAACACACCCTCACGGGTCGGCCTCCAGCAACTTCAACAACATAGGCCAACACACTCTCACGGGTCAGCCTCCAGCTTCCATTCCCCAATAACATAGGTCAACACACCCTCACGGGTCGGCCTCCAGCAACTTCAGCGACATGGGCCAACATACTGTTGACACCCGTTTTATACCCAATAAGTCGGGTCACCTCCTTGTTTCATTCTATATGATGCTCCGAGTTATTCACCCTTCATTGAGTCTCTTGATCAGTTGAAGCCTGTTTCTTGGGTCTTAATTCCTGGATTAAGATGTGGCTCCCGGTGGCATTTTGTTGGACGAATCTTAGTAAACCCTTCACTCTATTCTTGAACCTCAATGTTAATAACGGTCCCAGTTAGGCGCGTTTCTTCCTTCTGACGGATGGGTCATGGACCATTGCTCTTTGAAGAGTCCTAAGGCCTAGGGCCTCGTTGTCAATGCTTATCCTTTTAATTCCACGTTGATAATAACGGTCTGTCGTTCAGCCGTTGCTTCCATATGACGCCCTAAGCCTTGGCCGTCAGTTCCTTGAAGAGTCCAGCCTGTTGGGTCTTCTTTCCATTGATCTTATCTCTTTGGGATAAGGTTGAAAATGGCGGTCGTTCCTTGATGCGTTACTTTCAAGTGGCAGTCTCTCGTGCAGCCGTTACTTCCTTCCGAGAGTCCTGGCAGTTCAGGCCTTTTCTCTGCTACTCCGTGGTTGAGATAAGTTTTTGGATTGACGTTATCTCTTTCAAATCCGATCCTCAGGACCTCCCGTTTGTTTCTATGGACTCTTGGTGATATTATCTTCGAGGATTTGCTAAGATTTATCCTTCTTTCCTGCTGAATTATCCTCTACTCGACCTAAGGGTTTGAGGGTCTATAAATAGAACCCTTGACTTCATGGCCAAAAAGAGGAGGATTCGAATTCACGACGAAGTGCTGCCGAACTCAGGAGTCATCTTCATCCAGGAGGAACTGCTTCCCACGTCCATCCATCTTCCAATCAAGGGAGTACTTTTAGTTTTGGTCTTTCAAGTTCATCCTTGCATGCTTGAGTTCTTCCTTGGTTTTCCTTAAACAAAGCATTGTCCCTCCTCCTCCTCCACGTTTTTCACTGTTCTTTAAGCATACAATCACCTTCCCAACTTTTAAAAACGCCTAGAGGGGTTAAAAAAACCAAAACTCCCCGGTAATTCCCTCTCCTTTTGATGTTCTTAAGATTTTTGAGAATTGATGCTATGCTTGTGAAGAGGGCTAATTGAGGTTGTCTTGTCTGGTCTTTCTACGTTTTGGCAGGTTTACAGGTTCATTAGCACGAGGCCCAAGTCTTCTAGCCGGCTAGAAGAGTTGGAGTTAAAAGAATTCAAGCTTTACTACTGCAGGTTGTCTGACGGTCTAGTGCAGGCACGTCACTTTCTTCTGGCGGTCTATCGTGCAGCCGTCACTTCCAAGCGACGCACAGGGTTCTGGCCGTTACTTCCAAGTTGATCTGCAGGCTTTCTTTGGTTTTCTCTCCCGTGGGCGGGTGTTTCATCCACCTATTTCCAAGGTATATTCGAGTCTTTGACTTGTGTTTACTTTGGTGGCGATCACATCTTTCCTTAGTATTGGGCATTAGCTGTCTTCTTCATCAACAATCTTTATTTTTCCTTGCTTGTCCCACCTCCACGGTGTGTTTTTATTTACTCTTTGCTCCACGCCCCGGCGTGTGTTTTTCTTTTCGTTAGCATAATTTGATTGAGGTAGCATGCCCATGCTAGAGCTAGCTATGATTGCCTAGGTTCATGTTCACATGTTCATAGGTTTTGAGTAGATCTTTGATTGCTTGTTTGTCATCTTGTCATGTTACTTTGCAAACCTCAGAAGTAAGATAAAAGATAGGCAAATAAATATCAACACATACCCCCACGGGCCGACCTCCAGCCTTCACTCTCCAGTAACATAGCCCAATGCACTCTCACGAGTTGGCCTCCAGCTTCCAGTTTCCAGACCTTTAGATCAACACCACCTTGTGGGTTGTCCTCCAGCTTCCAGTCTCCAACCATTCAAGTCAAAATGCCTCATTCAGGCAGGCCTCCAGCACCCAACCTTCAATATCCAACTTCCAATATCCAATCTCCAGTACCCAGCTTCCAGTACCTAATTTCTAGTACCCATCTTCCACTATCCAGTTTCCAGTATCCAATTCCCCATACCCAGCTCCAATATCCAGCTTCCAGTATCTAGTTTCAAGTACCCAGTTCCAGTACCCAACCTCAAACAACCAGTTCAAATATCCCAGTTTCTAGTATCCAGCTCTAGTACCCTGCTTCCAGCCTCCAGTTCCAGCTTCAAGTTCCAATATCCAGATTCTAGCACCTAGTTCCCGTATCCAACTGTGAGTATCCAGCTCCCAGAATCCAGTTCCCGGTATGCAATCTCTAACCTCCAGCTCTAGTTCCGAGCAACGGGCTAGCACGCCTCGTACATGTAGGCCTTCAATATCCAATTTTCAGTATCGAGATTAAGTATCCAGCTTCCAGCCTCCAGTCCCAATATCCCATTTTTAGCTTCCAGTCTCCAATATCCAGCTTCCAGTTTCCAGCTTCTGATTTCTAGTCTCTACCTTCCAGCTCCCAGTATCCAGCTCCCAGCTTCTGGTTTTTGGTATCCAGCCTCCAGCCGTCGGTCCTAGTATCCCATTTTTACCTACCGATTTCTAGTATCCGGCTTCCAACTTTCGATTCCCAATATCCGGCCTCCTGTATCCAATCCCAGCCTCTAGTTCCAATATCCAATTCCAGCCCCCTATTCCCAACATCTAATTTCTAATTTCCCATTTCCAATCCCAATTCCCAGCAATGGGCTAGCACGCTTCATAAGGGCAGGCCTTCAGTTTCAGCGCCCAGTGTCCAAATCCTAGCTTCTCGTCCCAGCATCCAATGTCCAGATTCCAGTCTCTAGTCCCAGTTTCCAATCTCCAACACCAGTATCTAGTTCTCAGTCCCACCCCTCAGTCCCAGTACTCAGTAGCCATATCCCAATCTCCAGTTTGGGTATCTAGTCCCGATATCCAGTTCCCAATTTCCAGTTTCCAGTCCCAGTATCCGATCCCCCATCCCAACATCTAGTTCCCAATCCCCAGTTCCCATTTCCAGCAACAAGCCTGTAAGCCTCATGCAAGTAAGCCTCCGGTCCCAACTTCTAATATTCAAATCCTAGTCTCTGGTCTCAGTACCCAATTCCCAGACTCCAATTTTCAATTCCCAGCCCCAGTACCCAATCTACAGTCCCAGTATCTAGTATCCAAACCCCAGCGTTCAGCACCAGCATCCAGCCTCCAGTCTCCAGTTCCCAGTTTACAGTCCCAGTACTCAGTCTCCAGTATCTAAGTCCCAGTCTCTAGCCCCAATATCCAATTTCCAGCCTCCAATTTCCAGCCTCTAACTTCTAGCTTCCAACAATAGACCAACACGCCTTAGCCGGGCAGGTCTCCAGTCTAAGTATCTAGGTTTCCAGCCTCCAACTTCCAGTTGCCAACAATAGGCCAGTACACATTACTCAGGCAGACTTTCAATATCCAATTCCCAGTCCCAAATAGTAGGGAACTACGCCTCATAGGCAGATCAACAATAACAAAAACCACATGAACCAATTGAGATGCCTTACAGATGGATATGCCTCGAAGGCCTGTCTACAGTAACCCGAGACCAACACACCCCCAAGGGTCGGTCTATCACACTCTCTAATCATTACACCTCAATGGCCGGCCAGCGACATTACCTTCGACAGCACCTCAGTGATCAGCTAATCGTGGTTCCTAGTCAATGCACCTTAGCGATCATTAGAGCGTGGTTCCCAATCGATACACCTCGATGGTCAACCAGCACACTAACTGGTACCATCCACCACACCACGATGATGATGTGTCTAACATCATTTGTGGCCATTATTCTTTTTAAAGTGTCGAACGACATCGACTTCGGCTATTTCACCATGACGATTAGCCGGCAGCATCAACATTTGGCCATACACCACAAGGATTAGCCGAATACGATTTCAAGCCAACACGCCTCTCTGGGGGCAAATCCAACAACCTCAGACCAAGACGCCTCACCGAGGCAGGTCTCCAACAACCTCAGGCCAAGAAGCCTCATCGAGGCAGGTCTCCAGCAACCCCATACCAAGATGCCTCGCCGAGGTAGGTCTCCAGCAACCTCAGACCAAGACACCTCACTAAGGCAAGTCTCCAGCAAATCCCAGACCAAGACGCCTCAATGAGGCAGGTCTCCAGTAACCTCAGACCAAGATGCCTCACCGAGGCAGGTCTCTAGCAACCTCAGACCAAGACGCCTCGCCCAGGCAGGTCTCCAGCAACGTCAGGCTGGCATGCTTCCCTGAGACAGGTCTCTAGCAACATCAAGCCAAAATACCTTATCGTGGCTGATCCCCAGCAACACCCGGCCAACATGTCTCGCTGAATATTACCTCCAGCAGCATCAGACCAACACACCTAGCCATGCTAGTTCTTCATCGACAACGGACTAGTATGCCTCGTCAAGGCAAGTTGTCACGCCCCGAGCCTTTATGACAGTGGAAGACTCGCTCGAGAAACGTGAACAGCCGGCATGGTAAGCCTCTTGCAAGCAAAAATGATTAGAACGTAAGATAATCACACACATAAATACAATTGCACACTATTTTAATCAAACTCCAACTTATTTCATTGATAATCAATATCCAAATACAATAACTTTCAACTTCTTCCAATCTATCATACTCAAGAAATAGGAAAATTACAGAGACTCGATCTAAACAATATAGACTTTCCTAAGTCTTCACTCTCATCTTGACAACACTTTCATTCACTCTCGGACCCGCTACTTGTATAGCCCGAATCCGAATTTGAATCACTTTCATTTCCTGAAAAGAATGGAAATAGGTAATGAGCACACTTGCCCAGTAGGTATCTTCGCATCAACATGAAGGCATCATTAAAGTAATTAACATTTTAGCTCTAAAGAAATAAGGTAAAATCATGCAAAAGCGATCAATCACGCAGTTAAACCAAAGTAACAAGATGATCATGTAAGATAGAATGAGAGCAAGACTGAACTAGCAAGAATGTAACAAGAACATGTTATTGGCCTTTTATGAACAAGAATGTATCGAGAATGTACTAGCAATGCCACATAATCATCACTCTACTATCTTTTACTTATGAGCAAGTACTTCATGAATTTCTGTGGAATATCAAGTAAGAAAGTCATGTACAAGTATCAATCATACTGTATCGTATTGTGGATTTTCACTTATTTATAAAGAAAGTACTCCCAGTACAATGCGACGCCAGTAGCATCATACCCCATGGTTTATAATAGTATGTTTCTGATAATCAGCCAAGGGGACTAGCATAGAGCCCTTGAACACAATCAATGCTCGATCGCATCTTCAAGTATAAATCAAGCTACTTCCACGCATGTACCCATAAAGTATGGCCAAGAATGTATAATTCAATAAGTTCATGATAACACTATTCAATGAATGAACACTTCAATTTAATAATGCGAGAGTCAAGAATGACTTAAGCAAGGTTATGCTTATGGAAATAAATCGGTAGCATAACGGTACATTTCTTTAACTTCCATTCATTATATTAGGTTTCTTGATCAATATGATAAGCTCTAGATCATCAAGAGTTCATCTAGAAACCTTGGAATATCAACCCTTGGTCAAACCTCGGGTTAAAATACTCAAGCAGTGTGGCGGTCGTGTATTGGGCCGTTACATGATGTGACGCTCCAGTATTGGGCCGTTACATTAGTCCGAATTCAGAAATAATAAAATAGACTCAGTGAAATGTGACGGTCGCATATTGGGCTGTTACATGTGCCTGACGGTCAATATAGATTCGTTACACTACTGATAACCAGAAACCTCGATAGTGTAACCTAATCAATGGGCTTTAATGGTACAACCAACTCGACGTCCTAGTGAAAATCCCAGGCTCGCGGAGTATTACGGAGGCCTTGAAATAATATTTCCTAGTCCATTGGAAGGAATATCCAATAGAGAGGTCCTCATGTCCAAGAATAATGTTCCTATAGTGCAAAGTGTGAACTAATGGAGAACATACCGGAATATGTGCCATGTACTTAAAGAAAATGACTCTATTGATAGAGAGAGAATGTGTAATCAACGTGAAACCAAGATAAAACTACGTCAATACATCTTTGGAAAATCATGATTTAGATACAAAACTATAGAATTTTGGCAAATGAAATTAACATAACTTAAAGTAACTTAAGATACCTAAATTATGCAATTTCTACCATGAATCAGTAAAAAAAATCTAAAAGACATGAAATCATGTCAAGACTTAGATAACTAAGCTTGTTTATAAGTTAAATTAACTAGTTTCCCATTCTGCCTACAGTTACCCTGACGGTCTAGAACGGGTGCGTCACAGTGACTTTGACGGTTTATCGTGAGGCCGTTACAGTAACGTAACGCTCCATTGATGGTGCATCAGAGACAACAGAAAACTTCAAACAACAAAGAAGGTGTGACGGCTTATCGTAAGGCCGTTATATAATTGTGACGGTCTTACCTTGATGCGTCAGATCGTCTGCTGGCAGTAAAATAAAGAAAAAGTTTATGAAAACATAACATGCCTGGAAATCAAAATACTACAATTATTCTAGGCATGATAAACGAAGTATGGGCCAACTACATGCATGGGTTTTAGTGAATAGACAAGATAATATCTTTGATCTTTGATTAGGGCTAAGGATATGTATGTATGCATGAACCCACTAAAACATGGAATTCATGATTCATTATGCATGAAATCAATCAAAACCAGAGGGCTTTTATCCCTAACAAGATATTTTTGCCAATCATGAGATAACCTACCACTTAACTAGGCTTTAAGCTTCTAATTTGAGTCTGAAAATCGAGCCCTAGCTCTCCTTTTCCAGTGATTTTCCAGCAACTTCCTACTGCTCTATCTCTCCAACCTCTTGTCCTAAAGATGTGAAATTTTGAGGGTAAGAAGATGAAACTAAGATGATCAAAAAGTTCTAAAGGGTTGAATTCTAATTACCTCGTTTAGATGTCATAATCTCTTGATCTTCTGAGGACTTTCGTCCAGATTCCTGGGTAATTATGGTCGAACCAACAACTTTGGAAGCTTCAATCTCCTTGGTTGCTTGATCTCCTAACATGAAATTTGGAGAGTAATTAGTCTATAGTATACTAAACAAAATCTTCTAAGGAACTTACCCGAAATTATGACTCCTTACCTTGAGTCTTCACGAGCCAAAAGTAAGGGTCGCTCAGTTCAGAACTAGGTCCTATTTATAGGGTTTTAACTAGGGTTTGAAGATTAGATCGATTCTAGAGTCCTTAATTTGTCAGAACCTAATCCCTAAGAGTCCTTAGTAATGTTATAAACTCTCTCAAGTCGATCTCTTGCAGATAGGATCCCAAAGTTTCAATCTTTTTTGCTCGTTCTTTCATTCACGGAACTATCAAGGTATAACGCATCAAGACTGGTGCGTTACATGGCTGTGGTGGTCGCACGATAGACCACTACATCCAACGTGCAGAGAGTTCAACATAAATCAAACTCTTTTGTTAATTATCCATATTATTATCCATAAAAATGGTATTTTATTCTTAAAATACGTAAATAGGCTAAATAACCTTCTATACTATGGGCCAAACTTAATGGGCTTGGTCCTTAAACCTTTTGGATTTTTTTTATAGACTAGGTTAATTATTTATCATAAATTGGGCCTTATAATGACTTATTAATCTAATTATAAATCTATTTAGCCTTTATTAATTCTTAATAAATTTTAGAAAATTCTATAAATAATCCAGAAATTATTATATAAATTCTGGGGCACTACACCCTCCCCCACTTAGAAGAATTTGGTCCCCAAATTCAATACATGGATTATGGAGAGTGTACTTATAGTTGAATAATTCTGGGAATCTTTTCCGCATGGCTTCTTCGGTTTCCCATGTTACTTCATATGGCCATATTTTCTTCCATTGAATCTTGACCATAAGAATAACTTTATTTCTTAGTTGACGCACTTCCCGTTACAGAATCTTTATTGGTGTTTGCTCATACGTCATATCCTTTTGAATCTCCAGATTGTCATAAGTGATAATATGGTCAGGATCATATACATATTTCTTCAGTATAGAGACGTGAAATACGTCATGAACTCCTGCTAATTGTGGAGGTAAAGCCAGTTTGTAAGCCACTTCACCGACCCTTTCAAGAATTTCAAACGGGCCAACGAACCTTGGAGTTAGTTTGCCCTTAATGCCAAATCTTCGAATACCACGACCTGGAGAAATCTTGAGATACACATGGTCTCCTACTTAAAATTCAAGTTGCGTCTTCGATTATCAGCATAAGATTTCTGCCTATCATGTGCCATCTTTATTCTCTCTTGAATAAGCTTGATCTTCTCTGTAGAATCTCTGATAATATCGGGGCCTAGGAATTGTCTTTCCCCTATTTCATTCCAACATATTGGTGATCCACAACTTTTTCCATATAGAGCTTCAAAAGGTGCCATTTGTATGCTGGCTTGATAACTGTTGTTATATGTAAATTCTACTAGAGGTAAGTGATCATGCCAACTACCTCCAAAATCAATATCACAAGCCCTGAGCATGTCTTCTACCACTTGATTCGTTCTTTCTGTCTAACCATCAGTTTGTGGATGAAAGGCTGTGCTGAAATTCAATCTAGTCCCTAGTGACTGTTGTAAACCCTTCCAAAACTGTGATGTGAATCGAGGATCTCTATCAGATATAATAGTGACTGGGACACCATGTAAATTAACAATTTCTCTTATGTATAAGGCAGCCAGGATATCCATAGACCATCGACTTTTGATTGGTATGAAATGTGCATATTTAGTTAATCGGTCTATGAATACCCATATACCATCGTGTCCACCTCTTGTCTTAGGTAACCCCATAATGAAATCCATCCCTATACTCTCCCACTTCCACTTGGGAATATTCAAGGGATGCAGTTTACCTGTGGGTCAAAAATGCTCTGCCTTTACTTGTTGACAAGTGAGACAGCGAGACATGAAATCCACTATTTCCCTCTTCATGTTTGGGCCACCAAAAATTTCTTTTGAGATCCTTATACATTTTTATACTACCTAGGTGAATGGTATACCTTGATTTATGTGCTTCTTCTAGAATCAATTTCTTCGTATCCTCATGATCCGGAACACATATTCGGTCTTTAAATAGCAATCTTCCATCCTTAATATAAAAATCCAGCCTTTGTTCAACATTGGCCATGATCTCCAATAATATAGGATCATCATTTTGCAGCTTGACCAGATCTTCTATTAATGTAGGTTGAGCTTGAATATTAGCTAGGAAATAATCTTCCTTCCTGTCAATACCTAAGTTCAACTGAGCAAATTGAGGAATAAGATTAGTCATACTAATCATGAGACTTGATAGCATATCCATTGGTTTTCTGCTGAGTGCATCTGCTATAGCATTAGCCTTGCCAGGATGATATTGAATAGCAAAATCAAAGTCTTTGAGATATTCTAACCATCTCCTCTGCCTCATATTTAGCTCTTTTTGAGAAAATAAGTACTTCAAGCTTTTGTGGTCCCAGTAGACCGTAAAATTTTCTCCATAGAGATAATGGCGCCAAATTTTCAAGGCGAAAATGACAGCTACTAATTCCAAATCATGCACAGGATAGTTTTCCTCGTGACGTTTCAATTGTCTTGAAGAATAACAGATTACTTTTCCATTTTGTATGAGGACACACCCTAAGCCAATACCTGATACATCCGTATATACTTCGAATCCACCACCTTCCACCGGTAGTGATAGAATAGGAGCTGTAGTAAGATGATTCTTAAGAGTTTGGAAACTCTTCGCACATTCCTCTAACCAGACAAAAGGATTTTCTTTTCTCGTGAGTCTAGTTAAAGGAACTACAATCTTTGAAAAATCTTTAATGAATCTTTTATAATAACTAGCTATACCCAGAAAACTTCGTACTTCCGATACGGTCGTTGACTGGCTCCAATTCTTGACGGCTTCTACCTTAGAAGGATCCATAGCGATACCTTCTTTTGAAATAATGTGGCCTAGGAATGAAACTTCATTGAGCCAGAATTCACACTTATTAAGTTTGGCATAAAGTTTATGTTCTCTAAGTGTTTGCAAAGTTATCTTCAGATGTTCTTCATGTTCCTTCTTGGTCTTGGAATATATCTAGATGTCATCGATGAAGACGACGATGAATTGGTCCAGATATGGCTGAAAAACACTGTTCATAAGTTGCATAAATCCTGCTGGGGCATTTGTTAACCCGAACGGCATTACCACGAATTCATAATGGCCATAACGACTCTGAAAAGCCGATTTATAAATGTCCTCTTCTTTAATTCTAAGCTGATGATAACCTGATCTGAGGTCAATCTTGGAGAAGTATTCTGCTCCCAAAAGCTAATCAAAGAGCTCATCAATAGGCAGTAATGGATACTTGTTTTTGATTGTAAGTTGATTCAGTCACCGGTAATTGATGCATAGCCTGAGAGAACCATCCTTCTTTTTGACAAATAAAACCGGTGCACCCCAATGGGATGTGCTAGGTCTGATAAAGCCCTTATCCAATATTTCCTGCAACTGCTTCTTTAGATCTTTGAGTTCTATGGGGGACATCCTGTAAGGGGCTATAGAAACAGGTGATGCTCCTGGAATGAGTTCAATAGTGAAGTTTACTTCCCTCTCGGGTGGTAAACTGGGTAATTCGGATGGGAACACATCGGGGAACTCATTTACAATAGGAATGTCTACTAAGATAATCTCCTTGGATTCGGTAACAATGACAGAAGCAAGAAAAGCTTCACATCCTTGCGAAATAAGTTTACAAGCGTGAAGAGAAGATATGATAGTAGGATGCTTCTTATACTTAAAGCCAAGGAAGGACAATCTTGGAAGACCGAGCTTTCGAAAGGATATAATCATATTGCAGCAATTGATATAAGCATCATGATCTACAAACCAATCTACCCCTATAATGGCATCATAACCTTTCATGTCAAGGCATACTAAGTTTGTGGGGAGATTATGACCTTCTACTATCACTTCGCTATCAGGATAATAGTCAGTAAGCTTTGTTCTAGAACCTAAGGGTGTGGTAATAGCGAGATCTGAAGGTAAGGGAACTGATGCAATTGATAATGTTTTTACAAAAGTAGTGGTGATAAAAGAATGAGAAGCACCATTATCAAATAGCACAAATGCAGGATGAGAATAAATTTGAAGAGTACCTTCCATAAGCCCACCATCCTTGGGCGCTTCCTCTTCTCCTAAGACGGCATTGAGGCGAGCCTGCCTCCTACGTCCTCCACCAGACGATTGGTCTTTTATAAGGGGGTAATCTAGCATGTGATGCTCCCTGCTTCCACAACGTAAACAAGCGCCGAGGTGCTTCCAGCATTCTTCAGCCGAATGGCCAAATTTTTCACAAAATGTGCAAGCTGTAGCAACTTGCTCCTTCTCCTCCTTAACTTTCTTTTGCTTATGGGAACTTCCACCATTCCCATTCCGGGATCTTTTATTACTATCACGGCTTTTGTACGGCTCCGTGATGCTGAACTTTTCTTTCTTATAATGCCGATCTGAGCGTCGACTGGATTCTTCTCCTTTCCCTTTTAATTTTTTGACATTTTCTAAGGTCCTTTCACACAAATACACTCGTTGAACCATTTCCACATAAGTACGGATGTTTTGGGTCCCGAGCTGCTGAATGAAACTGAGCCGTAACCCGTCCATGAACCGATTTGCCTTCAATAAATCGGTGCTGATAAGATGCGGTGCATAAGGTGCAAGTCTTGAGAATTACAGTTCATATTCGGCAACCGTCATCATTCCTTACCGAAGAGCGGTGAACTCCATAGCCTTTCTCTCTTTTACGTGCTTAGAAAAGTACTTGGCACAGAACAGGGTAAGAAAACCATCCCATGTATGAGGTGCATCGGCCGGAGGTGCCGGAACCGACTTCTACCATGTGCGAGCATCTTCGTTAAGTTGAAAGTTATTGTATTTGGATATTGATTATCAATGAAATAAGTTGGACTTTGATTAAAATAGTGTGCAATTACATTTATGTGTGTGATTGTCTTACGCTCTGATCATTCTTACTTGCAAGAGGCTTACCATGCCGGATGTTCACGTTTCTTGAGCTTGTCTTCCGCTGTCATAAAGGCTCGGGGCCTGCTTCCACAACGTAAACAAGCGCCGAGGTGCTTCCAGCATTCTTCAGCCGAATGGCCAAATTTTTCGCAAAACGTGCAAGCTGTAGCAACTTGCTCCTTCTCCTCCTTGACTTTCTTTTGCTTATGGGAACTTCCATCATTCCCATTCCTGGATCTTTTCTTACTATGACGACTTTTGTAGGGCTCTGTGATGCTGAACTTTTCTTTCTTATAATGCCGATCTGCGCGTCGGCTGGATTCTTCTCCTTTCCCTTTTAATATTTCGACCTTTTCTAAGGTCCTTTCACACAAATACGCTTGTTGAACCATTTTCGCATAAGTACGGATGTTTTGGGTCCCGAGCTGCTGAATGAAACTGGGCTGTAACCCGTCCATGAATCGATTTGCCTTCAATAAATCGGTGTTGATAAGATGCGGTGCGTAAGGTGCAAGTCTTGAGAATTACAGTTCATATTCGGCAACCGTCATCATTCCTTGCCGAAGAGCGGCGAACTCCATAGCCTTTCTCTCTTTTACGTGCTCAGAAAAGTACTTGGCACAGAACAGGGTAAGAAAACTGTCCCATGTATGAGGTGCATCGGTCGGAGGTGCCGGAACTGACTTCCACCATGTGCGAGCAACTTTGTTAAGTTGAAAGGTTACGAGACGCACTTTATCCTGATCGATGCATTGGATGACGTCAAATATATGATTCATTTCGTCTATCCAGTTCTCTGCCTCGTTAGGATTAGAAGAACCATAGAAACGCGGAGGGTTTAAGCTCCGAAAGTTGCGATGTGAATCACCAGCCCTTGCTCCTGCGCCAACTTGCGCCATGATTTATAATGCCTGAGTGAGACCAGCAACAGTTTGTTGCATGCCATTCCAATTTACGCGATGAGCCATTGTAATAATAGGGTACCTGGGAGAAAATAACAACTTGTTATTTCTCGTGAAACTGGAAGAAAAATCAATCTTAAAACTAATTAACTATTTTATCCCGGGTTCTACCTAATTCTCACATGGTGTGGAAATTTCTTCCTTAGTTCATAGGTAGGGGTCCTTAAACCTTGGACTTATCCTATGACATGACTCTTCTTCCTAAGTCCTGAGACTTAGGGTCTGATACCAACTTAACTGTCACACCCCGAGCCTTTATGACAGCAGAAGACTCGCTCGAGAAAGGTGAACAGCTGGCATGGTAAGCCTCTTGCAAGGAAGAATGATCAGAGCGTAAGACAATCACACACATAAATGTAATTGCAGAATATTTTAATCAAACTCCAACTTATCTCATTGATAATCAATATCCAAATACAATAACGTTCAACTTCTTCCAATCTATCATACTCAAGAAATAGGAAAATTACAGAGACTCGATCTAAACAATATAGACTTTCCTAAGTCTTCACTCTCATCTTGACAACACTTTCATTCACTCTCGGACCCGCTACTTGTATAGCCCGAATCTGAATTTGAATCACTTTCATTTCCTGAAAAGAATGGAAATAGGTAATGAGCACACTTGCCCAATAGGTATCTTCGCATCAACATGAAGGCATCATTAAAGTAATTAACATTTTAGCTCTAAAGAAATAAGGTAAAATCATGCAAAAGCGATCAATCATGCGGTTAAACCAAAGTAACAAGATGATCATGTAAGATAGAATGAGAGCAAAACTGAACTAGCAAGATTGTAATAAGAACATGTTATTGGCCTTTTATGAATAAGAATGTATCGAGAATGTACTAGCAATGCCACATAATCATCACTCCAGTATCTTTTGCTTTTGAGCAAGTACTTCCTGAATTTTTGTGGAATATCAAGCAAGAAAGTCATGTACAAGTATCAATCATGTTGTATCGTA